>JAOTQQ010000032.1:58497469-58565213 GCA_026546715.1 Gallinago undulata
ACACCATCCCTTTAAGTATTTGTAAGCATTGATAAGATCCCCCCTAAGTCTTCTCTTCTCAAGACTAAAAAGACCCACGTCCCTCAGCCTCTCCTCGTAGGAGAGATGCTCCAGGCTATTAACCACCTTTGTGGCCTTTTCTGTAACCTCTCCAGCAGGCATGTCCCATGCCACCTTGGGCAGGGACTTGGTCTAGGCTTGCACAGTGACTCACTGTCCATCCCACCAAAACTCCTCCAACTGGCAGCCCGGGGAGCTCCCAGGAAAGTGAGGTGAAGCTGAGACCCTTCTGTGACTTGAGCAAACAGCCCAGGGAAGGCTGAGAGCTGAGCAGAAAGCACCTTCCCAAAAAGTTTCTCCACTTCACCACACTGAATGCTAGCCCTTCTCTCATTTTGGTGCAAAGTCAGACAGATTAGTTAGATCACCACCAAGGACTTAAGCCAGCCTGTTAGATGTCAGGCTGAGTAAAGGCAAGTGTGAGAAGGTAACTAATAGCTGAGGAGTGGCTTAAGGAGCTGGTTTTTTACCACCTCCTCACTGAGAATGCAACTGTCTGCTCTTCAGGATGGACCGGAGGCCAGCCAAGCAGCTTGTCAAGTCAATCTCTGGGTTCAGCACCAAGCCAGACATGCAGCACAGACATCATGGGCTTTTGTCCCCTTGGGCATCATTTCTGCAGGGACAGTGTCACCACCTTTCTCTCTCCCTTGTCTACTTTTTTATAAGAATTTTTCATAGAGTTGGTAAATGAGGCTTTTAAACTACAATAATATAGTTGCTATTAGTATTAATAAGAATGATTACTAAACACTCATTTGTTACATTCAAATAACAACATACAAGGTCCCTTTCAGTAAGCCAGTTTCCTCCCACCATGGTCCAGACCTATGAATTTTTCAGCCTCTTGCTGTGGCACCATAAAGAGCTATTCTGTGCTGCATAGACACATTCTTGGCATCTGGTGTCTTCCTTAAGAAATCTCTGCTGTCTCGTGGGGATTGTCGAATTAGTTTGAGGTATAGCTTGAGTGTTGCCCCTGAGCAGACTCCCATAAGTTTCTATCACAGATTAAACTGTACTTTAAGCTCCAGGCAGCTAACTTAATGGAGGGCAGGGGATGGTAGATTGAAGCTCAAGTGTAGCTGACCTTCCAGCTCATAAAGCAGTGAGGACTTGACTATCCTGTGCTAATACAAACACTCCTGCTGGCAGCACACAACCCGAGATGCTGGCATACGGCTGCAAAGGCAGGGGGGGGACTTGGCTTTTGGGGTGCTGACACGGGTCCCTTGTTCCCAACTGACTCCCCATCACGCTGCACCGGCATCTGAGCTGCATGGGCAGCCAGCACCTGAGCCACCACAGGTAAAGCTGCACTTTCTGGTCTAAATCATCACCAGTTTTAGCTTAACTTCAAACATGGAGTTTTTAATTATTTATATTAAGCCTCTCTTATTCTTTGGTCTGAGCTTTGAGTTAAACTGTCCTGAAATGGTGCAGCTTCGGTGCAGCTTCAGTGCAGCTACTTGAGCTAGGGCTGCAATGAAGATGAACCCGTGCTTTGCAGTGAGAATGCAAGAGCTCTCGTGTAAGTGTAACAGCTACCACATAAATTCTTCCTTCCACCTTTTTTCTATGGGTTTCTTAAAGAAATAAGACTTACACAACTCACTGCCTCTCTTCAGCCTCCTGTCTGTCTGTCTGTCAGTCTGTTTCCCCTCCTCAGTAACTTTTAAACACACTGAGTAACTTTAAACAAATTTGAAAATTGCATAAATGTCTTTGGGACTTGGCAGGCAAGTTGAGAGAGATCTTGAAATCCTAACCAAGAAATAAGAGTTCAATTTTTAATAGAAAACAGCAGCTCCAAGTGCAAAACAAAAATCAGTAGGAATTCAAACTTTGTAACTTCTGCTTTTTATCGACTTACTTGCTAGCATTACAAGTGACACACATGGGGATACATGAGGAAAGATTAACATGAGTTAAGCATCTTGTTAAGCACATGGAGCTTGACAAAGTAGCGAGCAGGGGACAGGATGAGACAACCACATGCAAGTATCTGAAGCATTCAAATAACAGTGCATGAGAGAAGTCATAATCACTACGGCTCATGGCTGGCCAAGTATGAACTCTTAATGTCAATCTACATAAAATTCCACACCCCTCTGTGAAGCTGTCAGTCTTAGTAGTGGAACACATATTTCATAGAATCATAGAATCTTCCAGGTTGGAAGGGACCTTCAAGATCATCTTGTCCAACCATCAACCTAACTCTGACAAAAATAAACACCCACACAACAAACAAAATGCAACGCCATCACTAAACCATGTCTCCCAGCACCACGTCAACCTGTCTTTTGAACACCTCCAGGGATGGTGCCTCAACCACCACCCTGGGCAGCCCATTCCAATGTCTGATAACCCTTTCAGTGAAGAAATTTTTCCTAATATCCAGCCTGAGCCTCTTCTGGTGTAACCTGAGGCCATTTCCTCTATTCCTGTTGCTTGTGACTTGGGAGAAGAGACCAATCCCCGCCTCTCTACACCCTCTTTTCAGGTAGTTGTAGAGAGCAATAAGGTCTCCCCTCAGCCTCCTTTTCTCTAGGCTAAATAACCCTAGTTACCTCAGCCTCTCCTCATAAGACTTGTGCTCCAGACCCCTCACCAGCTTCGTTGCTCTTCTCTGGACCTTCTCCAGCATCAGCAGGAGACGAGCCCAGTATTCCCACTAGTGTCAGTGCTAAAATTCACATCTGAAAGGGATCAGAATGACCAGAATCTTCATATAATGGTCTACAATCTGCTCAGTGTGTGAGACTTCTCTCCTTCACCCTAAAAGCCTCATCTACAACACTGTTGATTTCGCTCATGAGACCGTGAGGAAAACCCAACATAAGTAGTCAAATGCCACAGATAGATGTGGTATAAAACCTTGAAAACACAGCAAGTGATGGCTTCAATCTTCCCAGTGCGTGGTGCCACCTCCCCTCACTCTGTGACTTGCTCCTGAGATGTAGAACCAAGCCTCTCAGTCCCTTCCTGAGCACTAGATCTGATTCATAATGCACCTTCAATCCTAAAAAACAACACGTTGCACATACAAAGTTTTCTCACCCACTCCCACTCCTCCTCACCAGATTTAATCTCTTCAAATAGTACTGCCCGAATTCCACTCCAGGCATCTTCACAGTAGCCTTCTTTTGTCCGCCTGAGGTTAACTGTCTCAGTGCTCTCTAGTCTTCATTCAGTCCAGGAATACAGTCCCCAAGGATTTCAGGATCTCTCTGGTGGAGTGGCATTTCCACTTTCTGACTGTGGAAGAAATATCGATGTGAGTTCCTTGAAACCCTTTCCCTATGAAGTGTCAATAATTACCACCTTGGCATACAGAAAGGAGAGTTTGGCAGGATGCCCAGTAACATCAAACAGGTCTGGAATAGTCACAATAGCTCAGCTTTCTGTAACAGTACCTGACATGATTGTAAGAAATCACATAATTGACTTCTAGGAATTAGAAGAGAAGATATACTGCTTGATTATTTTTGATCAGCAACATAAGACCTATCCTTTTGATACTGGCTTACGAGAATTCAAACGTAAACTGTGACTTCTTTCACTACCCATTTAACTGGCATTTGGGTTATGAAAGCATGTTTTTCATATTGGTTATGTCCACAAAAAAATGCCCTGACCAGAGAATTCTTGATTTAACTTTATAGTTCTACATGTTATGAGGTTTTAACTACAGCTGTAAAAAACTTTCCTGAAACTCAGAGATTCTGATCGAATGTTTTTTCCCATTTTGAGTTTCACAAAAACCCCAAATGCAAGAATTACATACTTTAAAAATAAAAATAGAACACAAACAAACAAGCAAAGAACCTCTCAAACTATCAGAATTAAAACTGATTGTAGATCACAGGAATAATTTGATCAAAACTGTACCAAAATGGTGTATGTTGGTGGACACCATTTGGCCCAAAGTTCCTTAGAGAGACACAAGACCTTGAGTTAACCTGACTTCATTAGAAGGGCCAAACAGATTAACATCTAGCATACCTCACCTCTTATCTATACACCTACTAAGGCCTGAATTGCATCCTTATTAAAAGTTCTCTAAAAGCCACCATATTCACCGTCCCAAAGGAAAGTTTATCCCACTTATTTCAGCATCAATTCAGAGCAATCAGGTAGGAAAATCTTGTGTTCAAGCAATCCATGTGCAACTCAAACCATCAAATATAGCCCAGAGACTATGACTCTCCATTCTTCAGTGTCAAATGGCTCTGCTGTTCCTTTATGTTTGCCTTTACTTTCTTGGTGCATCTATTTTTATTTCTATATTCTCGATATATCCATTTCTAAGAGCATAATGTAATCACTGAGCTCATAAAAACGATTCGAAACTCCAATACATGTCTGCAGCTTGACCAATGTGTTAGACAGGAGACCATATAACATGCCACAAACACAGACACAGAGGAGATGAAGTAAGAGGAGACAACGCGAACTGGTTAACAATAACTCCATCATTTTGTATGGTGCTGAAATGCTAAATGAGAAAGAAATCTGGCCATAACCCAGTGGTCAACTGCAAGGAGATTTTTTTCCACCTTAAGACCTTTCTAACAGCAGCTACAGAAAATGATGAAAAAGAGAATCATATTTTTTAGACTGACCCATGAACCATAATATATTATTTATAGTATTTCTTCTTTATGGTTGTTATAGTAATTCTGCACCAAATCCCAAGATTCATTCAAACTCCACGAGCACACAAAACTTCCTGTTGCTACACTAAATCAGCCCTAAAATAGACATTACAAACCTACAGCTCAACTACAGGAACCAGCAAGGATGCAAAGAGGATGCAAAGAGGATGCTGTGAGAAAAAGCAAGCAAAGCTGGAAATGGTTCTGTGACCCTCTGGAATGCCCCCCCCCCATCCCATGGCCCTTATCATAGCCCTTATCAAGTGGTTTCTCTTCTTCTTTGCCCAGTTTATGCATCCTCCCATATGCAATTCAGTAAACACACAAAAGCCAAATATGTAAATGCACAACACAAAACAAAGGGCTACCAGGAAGTAGGAAATCCCCAGCTGGCACAAATTGTCTTGACTGAAGTCACTTTGCACTCATGGATGAGCCAACTCTATATTTCTACTCTAGCAGTCAAGTGGTCCTGGGATCCTACAGCACCCTTTCTTATTTCAGCTCTTTTCATTGCTGTCGTATCTCCTCCAAACCCTTCAGAAAAAAAAAAAAAGAAAAGAAAAGAAAAAAAAAAAGCCATATTATTGTTGTTATTGTAAAACACTACTACTTAATAAAGACAACTTAATAAAAATATCCTAACAAAAGAACACTTGGGATAACCCCATTGCCACCTATTACCCTGAATGGGTTGGTAGGATGGGTATGCACACACCACTCCGACTGCCTCCCTGAATGTTGTGCTACACTGCTCATACACAGTCATTAGGTAAATGGTTGTCAGTGAATCTTAAAGATCAAAACAGAAGATGCAAGATAAAAATATGTTTATATAAATAAACTGGAGATCAGACACACAGGACATTACAAGAAAACTGGTTTCCATCTAGTGGAGACTGATTTGAAGTTGAATTTGTTTGTGTTACAGAAGAGTTACAGAGATCTGAGAGAAGCATTACAGTACTTATCATGACTAGCACAAAACTCTTCTCTTTAAAATGTTTTTTTAGAGTGTTACTATCTTGCTCCCCCTCCTGTTTTCTCCCTCAGTTTTTACAAGAAAGTCTCTACCCCTGTCAAGAGGGAAATGTTTGAGGTAGTGATTAGACATTTTCCCCTAAAGCAGTTAGCACAATTGATTCTTCATATATCAGTATTACTCAGCAGGAAGCTAAACTCTAAAAGCTTTCTGGTCAGATGCAAGTCTCACAGCCTTCGATCTTTGCATTTCCCAGTCCATCTGAGTCAACCTGTATCATAGGAAGGAACGCACTAACAGAGAGCTGCCAAACGCCAGTTACTCTGATGGAAAATCAGGGACAAAGCAAATGGTTATACAAGTGTATGCGAAGCCAGTGCATTTCTCCAGTTTTTATCTGGAGCTGGAACAAGACTTGCAGTGCGTGGTACAGATGTTTCCCACCCTTTCTGGGCAGTGGTTCCTAGTCCTAGAGATTTTGGTTTTCAGACTCTGGAGTCACAGAGATTATTTCTGTCTTTAAAATATATTTTTAGTTAAGTTCAGGGCTGAAAAGCGTCTAGGAACTCATGGGTAAAAAATTCTCTCTGATTCCTGACATGGAAGTGCCATCTCTCAGGGTAAAGAAATCTTTCTGAACACTCTCATTCCTATTTCTGTCTCTCTGAAGAGGGTACCTGCAAGGGAGGCAATGTCACTGGCCCATTCACAAGCCCAGAAGCATGCTTTGAAAAACCCCTTGTGAAAATTCACATTCAAAGAAAGACTTGTTAATTAATTAAGGATTTGGTAGAAGCAGTAGAGGCACTCTGCAGGATTTGGGTTCACTGTGGAACACTACAAATGCATGATATGATAGAAACATACATGTGTATTCTAAACAGACCGTCTCGGCCCCGACTGGGAGGTCACAAAATGAGAACGTTTCTAGAGGTAGACCCTGCCATCAGATCCACCGAGAATCTGCGAGCCAATTTCTACCCAAATCACCTGTTTCAGGCCCCATTTTATCTGTCTAGCCACCACCCATTAGCAATGTCACTGAGTCTCCTCATATCTATCCCTCGTTTCTGTCCCTCTTCTGCCATCATCCAGATGCTCCACAGAATTTCAATGCTGATCTACACTTTCATCTGCCATTTTCATCAGGGAGTGAAGGCTATAGTTCTTAGGACTGATCCATTCACATGAACTGTGTCTGAACTACTATTTCTGCATCAGTTTATTTTTTATAGAAACCAATATTTCTACAAGTCCAGCATCCTCACCTTCATAAAATTCTACCAGGATGAAAAATGCTTATGTGGGTTTTAGCTTATTCATATATCTTTATCTGCAGTCCTATTGGCATGTAAAACATGAGTGGATGAGTCCTTACTGGTGCAAGTGTATTTTCTTCCACAGTGTGTTCCTTTTTTTTTTTTTCCATTTCATTCTTTCCTTTCTTTAAAAAAAATCCCCTTCCTCATATCAACTTCACATCACCTCTGTTAATCCAGTGTCAACTCCATTATTGCCAATTACCTTACAAAAACTAGATTTTAACATAAGAAATAGAAATATTGATGTCATTTTATAACCCACCAAGTGCTTATTCAGACTAAAGCACTGATTTCAAAATCACAGCAAGCAACTAAGACATAATTAAACTTTTATCCCTGCAGATTTTGAGAGATATGTATTTCCCTTTAAAAAAAAATAGAAAGGAAATAAAATAGAAACCTGCAGCGGGATGTTTTAGTTTCATGTGATGTAAAAGCACAAAGAAATATTTTTCTACAAGTACTAGATGTGAGAAAGAAAAAAATTAAGATGGCAAACAAGCTTTGTGTTGAGACTTTTACAGTAAGTTTTTAATTTACCTAACACTAAGACATTTTTCCACATTTTGTTTCGTTTCCTCACTTACTTCTCCATTAGGGCAAGAATAGAATTGACCTGCCTCTGCATTAAAGAAAAGTATTCCCTCTGGGACCAAGTTAGTGAAATATATTTATCCCTTTTCCAGCACAGTGGTCAGTTGAATAAATACCACTTTATTTTTCCTGGGCCACCTGTGGCCCTTTCTACACCGCAAGCAGCAGTCGGTGAAGTGAGCACCATGGATAATCATTTGAGACAATCATTTTGTCCATGCTTATAAGTGGACTTTTCTTTTCAAGACCCCTTAGTCTAGTTCTCATGGAAAATGCAAACAGAAGCCAGGTACCAAAAAACTGCTTCAAGGGTGCCTATAAGCATTATGTTACTAAGTCCATCCGTCAAGGGCTTCCAAAGCCAGTTGCAGATATTTCTGTCCTGTCCTTCTCAGCCTCATCTCCACTGATAATATGCTCTGGTTCACCTCCAAGACCAAAAAATGTTTTTTTATTTTCCTCCCAAGGTCTTAATAACTCACTGCAGCCTTTAAATGCAGAGCCCATGAAAACAAGGTGAGTGGTGGCCAAGCATCACCTACAGCGACATAAACAGGGTATTTAAGTGTAAACTAAATATTACTACTCCACACCAACTAACCATACACAACAGTGCTTATTCAGGCCTCAAACCTGAAAATGCGCTTTGTACTCATTTGTACCAACAGATGAAATCTCAGAACTCAAATTTAGTGTTTGGCCCCTTGCCCTTGCAGGACTCCCAGGCAAGAGCACAAGATGGGTCTCTTGGCACCCTGGCACTGCATATTCTGCTCCTGCAGCAGATAGAAAGAGCCAGGACTAGACTCCAAAGAAGTATCATTCCCTGATAAAGCTTTTTTCACATGAAGGTCATATGTACACCTGGCTGCTGCAGTTCTGTTCCCTATGGGCAGGGAGATAACTCAATTTCAAGAAGCATAAGGCTTCCTCTCCGTGAGCATTGGACTATCTGGACAGTCAGCTAGGTGCTTGCAGTCAGCCCACTCCAATGCTCTTCAGACTTAAGAATGCATATTCAATTTCACCGCCTTTCAAAAAATCATCAAGAAGACCCTTCCAGAACTAACTTCAGAGATGGATCACAAAGGAAAACAATCCAGTCAAAATAAGGCTCTCACCTGCCTTGAGGACAGGCTGAACACCCAGCAAGATGTAAGATTTGGATGAAACCTGACATACTGATTCCAGGGCCCAAGCTTCATCCTTTGCAGCATTTCCGTGCACACACTGCCACGGAGAAGTGAATCAAATCCAAACCAGCTTGTGTTTATCCTCTTTCCTCCTAAATCTTTATGTACTGTTGTGTCTCATCCCTTCCCTCCTGCACTACCCAGCGCATCCTATTGTTCTCATTTGTCAAGTTTTCTAATTAGTTCGGGGCCAGATCAACAGATTAGTCATGATAGTAGGCTAAGCAAATCACCCAGGAATAAGTGTTTACTGGATCAAGCCCTTAGACTGTCAGCTCCTCAGAGCAGAGACTGTGCTTTATTATTCACATGCAGAGTAAGTCTATACACCAAGCATGTTATATACATAATTCATTTTAAAATAATAATGGTACACTAAGAATGAAAAACATGCCAGCAGGAAAGTTCACTGACTGCACTACCATCAGTAACTCAGAGCTGCTCGCACACACTTCAGGCTTGGAAACCAAAAGGATGATGTTTTGTTTAAAGTAAAGGACCAAGAGTCAGAAAAGCTGTAATGCTACTCCCAGCACTGCCACAAAAAATTTGTCAGGACAAATCTTTTGAACTCTCTGTGCCCCAGATTCCCCTTCTGAAAAAAATAATAATATAAAGGTGGTAAGTATTCTCCTTATCGATATACTCAAGGGTGAACCAGGACTTTGAAACAGAGGGGCAACATTCTATATATTAAACATAAGTAATATGTAATTGATTAAAGCACATTTTTCAATCTAAGACACAGACACTTTACTGGCATTATAATTTATAGATAATCTCCCAAAATCTACAAAATAACATATACTTACAGGAAGCAGACATTTCTGCTCACCCATGTGTGCTGAAAGGGATGTGTGTAACTCTCGTGTGAGCTACACGTTGACACAGGCAATTTACATTATAGATCACAAATAGTACACTAGAAAAGAAAATGCTTTGTGGTAAAGTATAAACCTATGACATTGACCTGGCTGTTTCACCATTTAATCCGGCCTTGACCCTCCACCAACTAAATATTCATGACTGGCATGACCCCCAGGCTTTTCTCTTACAGACACTTGTACCTAAGAGTCAGAGAATTAACCCTTTCAAAAACCAGCATTTTGGGGGGAGTAGTTTCTTTGTCTTACTATTATACCAGTGTCTTTTTTTTTTCATTTGCCATCTACAATAGCCTGGCTATTCTTCTTTCATATTTAAAAACCTTTATGCAAATCAGACTGGTAGCACAGCAACCTAAAGTTCTTGCATTAATGCAGAGTATTATTCACATCTAAAAATTCCATTTAAATCCCATTAAGGTTATGACATAAATCCAAACAAACTAGAAAATGCACAGTTAAGGTGGAAAAGTGACATATGTCTTCCAGTCTCTTAGCAGAAGAAAGCTGAATAAGAAACCTATTAGAGTGTCACCCAGTTTGGGCAAGGCAGAGAAGCACATATGTTACCTTCCTGCCTTTTAACTGTTCATTCCATTGCATCTGGGATTGCTTTGTTTTATTTTTGCTTAATGCCTGTGTCCCAGTGTCAGTGGTCCAAGAAAATAGTTGTCTGTAAAGGCTTCTGAACAATATCCAATCTGAGGGACCAGAGAGGCAGCCTCCTCTAAAACCGCTGTAAACTAGGAAAAAAATCGGATTAGCATTTTATATTTTTCTGGAAGTGTTTCTGGGGGATAGTAAAAAGCAATGACACGTATGACACTGTTTTGCAAGTGTCCCAATTAGCAGCACTGCCGTTACAGTCTGGAGGCACCTACTTCTGTTGTCACGTGTTCCTCCCTTTGAATTCCTGACACTTCATAGTAATGAACTACACAGCGAGGTCTTGAGAAAGAGTTGGTTTAAGACCAGGGTTATGTTCCCGCAGTACTTAAAACACTCTCAGGCATGGCTGAGCTGAAGGAATGGGTGCAAACACCACTGCCTTTTGGATAATCCACTATAGCTGGTGAGGATATGGAGCACAGTGGTGCTCCTGAGCACCTACAGCTAGTGTTGCACAACCCCACATAAGCAGATGGATCTCTCTGCCCATTACACATAAATAAAGTTTGACCCTGTAGCCCTGTAACAAGGAGATGGGGAAAGGGAAGAGGTTGATTGAGGGTTTATCTATCTGCATTGCTTGAGCTACAGATGCTATAGTTAGTTGTGAAATTTCAAGCAGAATCAAGCCGAGTATGTGCTTCTCCGTATGTTTGTCATATAGGCAAGTATTGCAGAGGGGGGCTGTTACTCAAAAATGTGGGATTTATTCTTTTTCTTTGGAGTTGAATGAAACTTGATTGCAGTTTTCCTTCTTTTTGGTAATGATAAGAGTACAGAAACAAACTGGTTCAGGCAGTGAAGCTGTTGTCTTGACTAGAATCCCAAGTTTGATTTGAATTAGCCATTCGTAAGACAGACATACATATGCGCGCACACACGGGCTCACGCACAAAGCTTTGAAAGCACTTCCATCTGTTTTTCAGTAAGGCTGGGTCATAATTAACAAGAGTGGAAATATTTCATGTTCTGCATTTGTGACCTGACATGTCTTCCTTCGCGTTGTCATTGAACACTTCTGTCCTAAACAAAACTGGTATTAATTGGGGATTCAGTAGAGCCAGGGATTAAGGTTTAGAGGGAGGGTGATGTTTTTTAAATTTAGAGTATATTTTCTTTCACTCTGCCTTGAAGAAGTTATTTTTCCCTTCCTCTGTTCTAAGCAAACATTCTACAAATTATACTTTGAATAAAACACATCACAGACTTCCATGGAAACAGCAGTCAGCATGAGGAAAGAGTGGAAAGTGCTCAAGGTGACAAGAATACCTTCTGCAGCGCCATCAGAAGATACAAGTTGAACCCTAGCAAGTACAGAAGAAGCTGTCATGACAGTACAAAGCTAAACAAGATCACAACACTTGGGAAAGGGAGGGAGGGAAGGGACATACGTGCCCAAAGCCACCCTTTCCTTCCAATTATCGAGTCTTTGACAAACTACAAGCATTCAGGATCTCTGTTGGGTAGACCTTCAGGGAAGGTTGAGAGAACACCTTAAGTGGGGATATACAATGTCTTCTTTGACACTTTATGTTTCAGATTAATAAATAAGTGCAATTAGTCAAATATCTGTGAAAGATGAGAGGTACCCACAGGTACATGTTGTGCTGGAAGTTTTTGGATACACTTTTAGGCTATGTCCTCAGAGGCTTCTCTCAAACCATGTTGAACTGCTGCAGAAGTCAGGTCTTCTCTGGGTAGTGAAGAAAAATGTGTTATATGGCAAACACCGAAAAACACACAGCATGTAAGCAGCTATCAGCTCTCTAGACAGGTATGGTTTTGAGAAGCCTTTCCTAGCGTCACAAGATTTTTTGGTAGTTATTATGGTATTCTCACTCTCTTCAATATCCAAGTGCTCAGTGACTCCTATTCCATCTTTCCTTCTCCCATTTCTAAATGTTTATGCATTCCCACCCAGAGGCTTGTCCAGAGCTCTGGCACTACAGCCTTCTCTGCCACCGAGGATTCCTGGCAGCACTCTTCCTCTGCTCCACCTTATTCACAGCTCAGCTGCTGCAGTCATCTGTCTTGCTCCATGGCCCATGTTTTCCCATCACATACGTTCCTTCCTTATCAAATTTTGGATTGTCTTTCACAGTTGTTATTTCCACTGCTGCTCATTCCAGCTGAGCATTTGCTACTCAAACCAAATGTTTTCTGCATTTGCTCCTTACATTTCCAGTTCTTCCTTCTGCATCCACGACTCTGCTCCTCACCTTTACCTAAATATCCTCCTTTCTTGGGATAATTTTTAACAACGACGTAGAGCTGACTACAGTAGGCCAGTTTTGACCTGTCATCTGGAATACTCAATGTGTTTAAATTGCACATCTCCAAAATTTAAGGCTATTGGTCTGCAGAGGCAAGAACCAGCATCCTTAAATTTCAAGCCAGTGCCAAGCATGTAGCTCAAACTGCAGAAATAACAGGAGTTGTTTATTAATAGCAGGAGTTAACAGGAGAAGGCAGTATGTTCATGGTCTTTCTAGGTGCAAATAGGCCAGTATCAAAGGTTTGCATCCCACTCTATGCCAACCTGGCTGTCATCCATGCCACCTCATCTAGTTTGTCACCCAGTCAGATCTGCTAACTGAACTCACCTTGTTTTTTTTCCCAAATCTGAATCATCCCAAAGACACTAGGTAACTTAAATACTAGGGTTTAGAGATTGAGGGGGTTTTAGCACATCTCATTTTAATTTAAATGGAGTGGGAAGCCCATACCCAAGGAGCTCAGCCAGAAGATGAAGCAGAATAGGCATGCCTGACAGAGGGACAGAGTGGCCCAGCTGGGAACATGAGGCTCCTCATGAAGAGGACGTTGTGTGCATGAGCTAAGGTTTCAGTCCTACACACCTCCTCTGTGTGTCTGAATGGCTCTATTGACTTATAATGCATTCTTGTGCAGGAGTTGGGGTTTTTTTTTAAGCAAGTAAAAGGACAAGTGATTTGATCAAGGCCACAAATCAGCATGCCAGAGACAGGACTATTATAGCATGGTAGTAAGCCAGTCAGATGGAAAGCTTAGAGTCTGGAGAGAGGAGTCACCTTTTATATATTTGAAGCGTGCCCAGCATAACAGAAGGCAGTCCTTGCTGAGGTTTCTGAGTAGCAGTTTAATACAGATAGTAAATGTCATGTAGACCAATGTGCACAGGGCTTTACACAGTTTTTTTTTAACTCTTGGGATCATAAGAGCTTCAAAGTTTCAACAGAATAAGATGGGTCTACTTCTAAATGTCTCAAGCTACTTTCCTGGATCCTATCAAATGAAAACATACCCTGCTAGGAAAGGTTTCCCATATGTAAATTTTCCTTTCAGATTCTTTCATTCCCTTTATAACTGCCAGTGACAGCATAGCATTTGAGGCATAAGGAGGAAGTTATGCCGATAGCTATTGTGAGAGGAAATAAAATAAGGGTGGGCAGAAGATGAAGAAAATATTATGAGTCAACTTAAAAATCATATGAAATCTCTTCACCTGCATTGACCCTAGAAGTTTACTAATTATGGGGACTAGCATGCTTCCTGTACATAACAATAAGTTGTCGGCTGCTGGATGATGGATGGTGTACCCACTCAGACATTAAAGTCCAGCCTACAGACTGCTTATACGTCTAGTCATGAAATAAATGTACGCGTCCCAACCAGATCTGTGAAAACATTGGTCTGTCAGGAGGGGACAGGCAAAAGGCAATGTCTCATACCCAAGAAAGTACCTAAAACCAAACATATATACTCTCCATAAATTAAAAGAGGAGCTTCATGTGTGTCATATCTGATCATCTTCAGAAACTGCATTAGTTGACCTTATTAGTTTCCAGATCAGTTGTTCCCATCCTCTCTACCATTTGCTTAACAGATACAAATGTTTTGTGGAAAACTTGTATGGGGTTTGGTTCTTTCCAGCCTATCTTCTACTTTGCTTATCTATCTCAGTGAAGGATTGACTGAGGTGGGCAAACCCTGTGTAGCCTTATCCTGTTACCAGCTGTCCAAACATCGCTTTGCTTCTGAAAGACCAGGGCTCTGTATTGTTTGCTGAAACTTAGCCCCAAACATACCAGAAAAAAGTCTCAGTAAATGAAATTCAGTGCACATTCTCCTGTTCTGATACTCTTTTAAGTAACACTGCCTCAGGATACATTAGTTTCATTATCTCTGTGTCTATAATAAGATCCTAGCGCATGACAGCCAAAGATTGCCATTTATCCTTCCCACACTGACATGGTTCATTTTGCTTGGTGGAAAGGATATGTTATGTGAGCCACAGCCCTGTAATTCCTACTCAGCATCGCATCATGGATGTGACATTTGGCCCTGAATCCTTCCCCTGAGAGAAGGGCTGTTGTACTGACTCAGAATAAATATTGCTGGCTCCTTCAGCAAATGTAAAGTTTCAGGTTTAGATTAACTGATCTATACAAAAACTTTCTTGGGGAAAAAGAAAAAACTATTATTTTGAAGAAAACTACATTTTTTAGTTTTCACTCTTGAGGAACATGTTTCCATACAAAAGAGGATCAGATTGAAAAATTCCCAGTAAGCTCTTCTTAAATCTAAGACATACATTTTGCAATAGGAACAAATAATTAAGTACCAATTTATTCCTCTGCACCTGTTCTGTCTTGGTTGAAACCTTAATCTTTATGATGAAAACTGAAAAATCTAGGCTCGATTTCTCCATCCTTGGTTTCCACAATAGTTATGAAGAGCACTAAGTGAAAAAGAGCAAACCCTGAGTGCCTACTCGGTATGTCTATATTAAACATTACAGCACCTGCAAATACATACTAAGCCCCAGCATTAATTGATTAATTAATTAATTAATCCAAAATTAACATCCTCACACATTCAGTGAAGAGATAAGGGCATCCCCAAAGAGACACTTAAAAGCCTAGTGAAGAGTTGCATAAAGGGTTCAGTAACAAATAGTGAAAAAGGGAGTATGTGCTGTTTGTCTGAGGACCTTTGGTGTTTGATTTAAGACTATTTCAATTATGTGCTTCCTCCTTGAGGGAACCCAAACCTGAAGGGCTCCTCTAAGCACTCGGCAGTGGTGAGATTTAGGGAACATGAGCTAGAAGCGGGAAATCTGCTGAGTACCTGCACTTTATGATGACTCGTTACAGGCACCTGTGCCTTTGGTGCCCAAAAAGAGCAGAAAGCAGTGGGAGAACATACTTTTAAGATGGAGCTGGTTCTTCTAATGGAAGGATTCTAAGATGTGGTTTGCTGAGATTTCAGAGGACTGCGTTCAGTGACTCCCTTCCTCTTTACTGTGGGGTTGTGTTTCCTGAGACACACTTAGCTTAGTATCAACAACACATCACTGGGACAAATATCACTACCCTAAAATCTCTCAGTTCCTTTGAGTGCACAGCACACCGAGCTGTCCAGCTCAGCTTCACTGTTGCAGGGTATGCCTTGCCTGCCTATGAAGGTGCAGCCACACAAGAGACAGCTAGAACCCAGCAGGCTCCATATAATTAGCAGTTATTAGTGAAGCTACTCAGTGTACAGGTCTTCCAGGGACTCTGAATATCTGCTCCAGATATTCTGCTGGGGTATCAAAATGCAAAACTGATGGTGTGCCACCGAGGAACAAGGTTTTAATAGGCATCAAGTATATGGAAGAGAGTTACGCCGAGGAACACCCCACTCACTTTCCTCTCAAGTGGATGTTTAAGCCCCCTGGGAAAGAAGACAGGGTAACTTGCACAATTTCTGCTAGTCACCCCTTCTTGGCAGAACTTATCAAAAAATGACCCCTTATTCCTTAGGGAAGATGTGAAATAGTTGGCCAAGCTTCACATTGTATACTGAGAAAACAAAGCCTCTCTTGTAAGTTTATTTCAAAAATTTGAGTACCTTCATGCAAAACATCTTGTAATGCCATAACTGAAGCAAGATACAATGAGAAGAAATGTTAATGTCTATGGTGAGAGAGATATTCTGACTAAACATCACCACAAGTATAGTCACTTCTGCTGAACCTGATAGTCATTGATGAGAATAATAAATATAAGGTCACAAATCATCCTACCTTAAAGAAGACACCTAAAACCAGTCAAACGAATCTCTCCTAAAAATGCCTATTTCTCTTGATAGAGTATAAAGGGATACTACGGTGACTGTAATCCCTAAATGATTACCACGTAAATGTCTAAAGCAAGGTAGAGAGAAGCTCGGAATTGCAAGTAGTGTTTTGACTCCCTCCCATGAGTGTGTACAACTCTGTTCTCCTTCCACCAGCTCTTTAAGTGCCTGCAGAAATTTCCTTTAGTCAAGTAAAAAAAAGACTCTCTATAGCCCTTGATCTTTGCTTAGCAGTTCATCATGAGGTAATATAAAGTATCCTGCTTTATTTGCTTGACCATTCATGAAATCATGAACAGATACAGCTGTGCCAGTGCTTTCTTATTGTATTAGCCCTCAGAAGCAGGATCAGTAGGACTACATAATATGCAAAGCCTTCTCTCTGTGCTGCTGACAATCATTCGCTGGGTGAGGCAGGACTCAGTGTTTTTAACAGTCAGGCTGTTTCACCTTAAAGATTTAGACTTCATATCAGGTTGTTAACATACGGTTGTAATGCATCGGGTAAGAATCTATATAATATTGAATACTTCGTTTCAGACACCTTGATTAAAATTTGTTTGATCGTATTGATTACATTCCTAGCAAAAACTGACAGCACAGTCGAATTACATGCAACGTGTTCTGTTAGGTTGCCTGTGCAACGGAAATTACAGAAAAAAAATCTGGATAACTTGCATTTTTCCCTACGTAGTTTCTTAAATTTTGATTGAGACTCTTTAAATGCATTTCATCTAGTCAGAATATTATACCCCACAATCCTGAGATAAACATTACAGGCTGATCTACTCTTTCTCTCTTCTAGAAATGCAGGAGGAGGAGGTGTACAAACAGGGATTTAGCAGGCTCCAGCCAGCTATTCTGAGCCCAGGAGAGTGTCAGCAGTGTCCATCCCTTGGAGGACTGTCACCCCCATGCTCAGCCCCACTGTGGTCCACACCAAGGCCACCAGCTGTGAGCTGAGCTCTGGCCACATACTGGCATAGGGGTTGTGTGACCCAGCTCCGCTCCCCGGCATCACAGGTCCCCCTGATGACATCCTTTTCATATATAAGCTCTGTTTTTCCCATAGTTTGACAGGCAGTTTCATGGCTGTATGCAGCTTCATCTCCTCTTCCCAGCCTCCAGCAGCTCACTGCTTTCTAGCTCCAGGCTTCCTCACCCCCTTGGTGACTCTCGGTCCCACAGCACTGTCTGTCTGTGTCTCCACTCCCTCTTGCTGTTTTTGTCCAGTCAGCAGAAAGCACGACAGCTTTACTTGTCCAGCAAGAACTAATTCTGCTTGTCCTGGACAAGGAGATTTTCCCCATCTTTTTCTTGTCTCTGTATATAGTCAATATTTGCATAATATATTAAGTATGTGGGGAAACCTCAAAAGATTTGGTTCAATGCCTTTTGGATAAGCACCTGAAAAGCTTGGCTGTTTGTGCAAACCTAATCCAAACAATCTGATTCTTGAGTTAATGGGCTGGAAATCTTGTGAGAACAGGTTGTCTCACAGTACAAGATTTCTTGTAATTTTTGCTTCTGCTGTTGGAATGGGAGTACGGTGAAAATAACCTCTTGTACTATTTTGACACTTCCTTTCAGGGATTCGGGACACGGCAGGGAAGAAAGTTACCCAGACTTTTCTCACACTTACAAAAGTATCCGTCATCTTAAACTGGTGTTTCAGGTGAGAACTCAGGATGGGAGATTACGCCACCCAAGCCAATTCAGCTGTTCTTTTATAGCAGTGTTCACCTGCTATATTGATATGCATCAGGTATTGGTAAAATAATACACTACATACTCTGACTGACTGGCTAATAGGAATCTGTCAAACTATGAATGCTATAACAGTCACATAATAATAACACAGCACTACAGAAGGTAATAAATTATATGCTTGCCACCATCCTTCATGTATTCTATACGGATCATGGAGTTATGGTTATTGGTTGCAGTGTGTATTACCAGGTCCCAGGGTCACCGGAACAGAGTTAAATGATGTAAGGGAGTAAGTAAAATGATGATCTATGTTCCAAAACAGCACTAGCCTTGGTACCTATTTACCTCATGCAGTATGTTTATATACTGAGTGTGAATAATCAGGTTCCCTGAAAAAGGAGAGAAAATTGACAATGCCAGGGGCAGAATGGTGCTTCCCATTTATCAAGAATTTTGGATTGAAAACCTTATTTATTTCTGTAGGTGCTGCAGGTTGTGGGGGATCGCTCAGAGTTGGCAAAGTTTCTCTCATGGATCTATAAGACTCTGTACCCAGTAGGGTATTTATTTTCCTCACCAAAATTCAGCTGCAGCCATCATGTGGAAAGAAAATGTTTCAGTAGCTGCTGTGTGCCACTCTCTGATAACAATGGAGCCCGAGACCAAAGGCCACAATAATCCTAGCTTATTGTTACTGTTACTGCTCCTACTTGAGCAAAAGGAGCAATTTCTCTCCATTTAGGCAGTGCAGTATTTGTGCTTTAGTTTGAAGTATCATCCACTTACGTTTTATTCATGAATCCTTTCAACTTCATTCCGTCTCCACTCTTCAGTGTATTGCATATCCAAAGATTCGGTAGACCTCAAAGACAATGCTGATATATCATAACTTACGCTCAAGGGAAGCATGAGGGCGGAATAAATAGTGGCTCTGTACAATCAGAGACTGTTTCCAGATTCACTAGGGAAGCCGGTTCTGGATAGGGAAAAACAAACATAATTACATAAAATTGTATTGCTAAAAAATCCCAATTACATAAATGAATGCTATTTTACACTGTACGTGGATTTATAGACTATTTAGGATTGACTGATACAGCTATCAGCTACGTACCGTCAGCAAGTTCTGTATCTCTTGGTGTCAGCAAGAAAATAAAAAAAATAAGGGGGAGGGTGTTACTTTTACATCTGAGATGAAATTGTGTTGTGTTTTTAAAGCAGATGTCATCTCAAGAAAAATTATGCTTAGGCAGGAGTTTGCATATAAATAATTTTCTGCTGGGCAATCTATCATTGTTTGGATTTTTTTTTTAAGTATCTATATAAATCCAAAGATTTCTAAGAGCAGCTATAAACTGGGGGAGAAGAGGTGGAAAAGACCGAGAGCCCAAGTACCCCAATTTAAAGGATCCCTAACTCCAGATCTCGTTTGCTCTTTTACCTGTTTAGGTAACAGATAAACTTGTTAAAGTTATCTTCTCTGTACTTCACACCCCACCCCCCCCACCCCCATCTCTCCAGCTCCTGCCCAACATATATATTATGTCCAATTATGCCTCTGGAAACCATCATCAAGGCTAGCTGAGAATAACTGGACTAACTGGGAGATGGCATCCATTCTTTTCCTAGGCATTCAGTTTGCAATGTGTGCCTTTAACCCTTTCCCTTTCTACCCGGCTGTGTGTAACGCTAGACACAGCTCTGTACCAAATGCTGACCCGACTCATTTGTGCCCTCCCCCTTGAAAACAATGATGTGCTCAGGTGTAATCGAACAGAATTTGAACAATAATCCCAGCTTTCTCCCTGAAAATGAACAGTAGTGCGTGAAAGGTAATATACCCCCTATTTTGCTGAGTGCAGGGCTCCAAAAGGTCACACTGGTAGGGAGACTGTGAATTGTTTGGAAAATAGCCAATTTGATTACAATGGGCAATTCTGAGCTTACAGTTTGCTTGTGTCTATCCTGCCTAAAGTGGCATCATTTTTAATAACAACTGTATTGCAGAAGCACCGTGGAAGAAACCACAAGCCCAATTTTCATTCTGCTGAAGAATCAGGAAGGAGAATTAAATATCAAAAACAAGATACAACCTATTCAACATTGTCTACAGTACAAACATTCAAAGCAAGTTCAGAAGCATTAAATTAATATTAACACATACCTGCTGAATAGTCACAATTAACAGCAGTTTGAGTGTGAAATGAACATTAAAAGCTACTGTCGAGTTTTGAAGGATCATTTTCATTTTTACAAATAAAAAATTCAAAACAGAGAGAATCCAAGGCATTTCTTTGCTCTTATTGTCTAGGTCTAAATCCCAGCACTCTGGAATTTGCCACGTGCTTTCCTGTTAACCCAGGTGATTGCCTCCAGTGGCTATTGTGACCAATTCCATATCAGCACCTCGGGTGATTCACAATTCCACCTTGTCTTCTCACAAGAAATGGTGGGATTCAAAAATCTCAGCTTCTCAGGAATAGACCCAGCCATTTGGTCAATCTTGTGTGCAGACTGAAACTCCACGTATCTTCTCATGAAAATACTATCGGTTTTGCCAATAATGCCCTGATGGGAAGCATTGTTGTTAGGGCCACTATAATAGAGAAATGGGGTTTTCCCAGACATGCTCTGTTCATTCTGCACATATTTCAAGATTTTTGGACATTTGCCTAGGGTTTACAGTCATCTGGTAGGTCTAACACACATCCACCTGGGGTACACATGCTCAGCAGGTCTGACATCTTTCAGAAATATGGTAGCCCTAATTATAGGTTCTTGCAGATGGGTTGCTTACAGATTGAAGCTCCCACTCCATTTCTTGCATATTTATAAGTATCTGATTAATGAATAACCATAAGTAGTGAACTGCAGCAAGCTTGCAAATAACCTGAGTAAATTTAGAGGAGGTCACATCAACCTGTTCTAAATCCCCTTGTTTCATTTAGTCACATGGCAAGCTACGCTGAAATCAGAGCTACTCTCTCCAATGGCCTGGTGCGATGGCAGCATAATTTACTAATAAAGAATTAGCAAGTCATTCCTTAATGGAAATCAACTGTTTCTAGCTAAACAGCGTTCAGTTTTAATAGCAAGGGGCAGAAACCAAACCAAGTCAAACAAACAAACCACAAGTATCTACTATCTCTAGAAGCTTCTTCAGGTTTCTACTCCCTGAGGAGCTTTCTTGAAGTTTTTCAGATGGTCAATCAGAAGACAACCCAATTTCTGCCAGAAAAAAAAAAAAAATCTCTTCCCTCAGCTTGGAAAAGTGTGAAGGACTGACTAGAAATCCAAAATACTGCTGTTACAGTCTTTCTTTCAGAAAGAAAAGAAAAAAATATTTCTTAGTATCTGAATTATATAGGTATATTCACCCAAACCCCAAACCTTGAAAAAGATTGCTCTTCACTCCAGCTTTCTGGTACCCAAGCATATTTTCTTAGTTCCTTTTTTTTTTCTGCTATGGATGTCTTTCATGCTTTTCACAAAATATTCTCCTACCTTAATTTCCAATGATACTAAGACAATAAAGAGTAACGTGAAGAATTTCCACCCAATGTTAAGGATTAATGGTCTAGTTTTCAATTTTCAGTTCATTAAGAACTCCTCCCAAAATAATCCATTTTGTGATGGTCTGGAGGCTTTGGTCTAGTAAAAGGCAAGGGATTTAAAGACTTTTCATGTGAGCCTTTAAAAGACTGTCAGAAATAGGCAAAATGAAAAAATAATATAGAAAATAGTCATAAACGGAAAGCAAACTGGGCTAGAGTTTTTCAGGCTCTTTTTCAGTTACCATGGAGGGTTTTAATGTGTATTTCCAACATTTGTCCTTTTCTTTGCTACTGAAAACTGTAAGTTAAACATCAAGCCACAGTTATTCACAAAGGAGCTCGGGGGGAAAAGAAACAACAAACAAATTATATATCTTTAGTCAGGTTACCGAGTTTCTCTCTGCGACAAAGAAATGTAGAGAAATTTGCTTATTTGTAAGCTTTCTGAAAGAGATATCAAGACATTATTAGAAACAGGGGTAGGCAGCAAATAGTTTTCATATGCATAAAGATCTGATATCTCAATTATTTTTCCAGCCTCAAAAATGAAATATCATAGAATCAGAGAATAGTGTAGATTGCAAAGAACCTCTTCTTGCAAAATGAAACAGCCAAAAAAATGGGATTTGTTCAACTGAAATGTTTCATTTGACCTAGTTTCTCTTTTCTATTTAAATTAAATTAAATTTTAAAAGAAAACGTTGTTTCTGACTGAAAAAATTCAATGTTTATCACTTTTGTAAACAGTAAAGCAGATATTTCTTATTGCACGTGTGATTTATTAACAAATAATTCACTGAAACAAAACAGCTCATTTCCTGAAATTCTTTTAGCAAATCAGGATTTTTCATTGAAATACATAATGAAGGATTCCTATTCAAGCACACTGAAGAACGTCCCTTTGCAGATGAGTTTTATCACCTACAATTTTTCTTCAGGCTTGGTTTATGAAGCCCTTCTACTTTGCCTTTTCACCTGTCTAAGATATTATTGGAGCTTATGGATCCCTCTCTGGACTGTTTTTCAAATAGTTAGAATCACGCAAACATGGCAGGAGAGTATTATTTCCTAAATGTTACCCGTTTGAAATATTGCAAGAAGTAATGGGAAATCTCCTAATTGCAGGAGTGACGTCTTATCCCCTGAATATATGAACTGAGGTTGTATTTGTGTAGATGAAAAAAAGAAGCCCAAATTCCACCATCAGCTCACTAGAACTATTATCCCTGCTGAACTGTTCCCGCATAAATGTCAAGTGGTATCACAGTTCATCTGTTCTCTCACTCACCCACAGTACATAGTTTTTCTAAGGCAGAAAACACTGCATTTTCTATCTTAAATAAAAGAAAGAAGGGAAGAAGAATAAACCCAGCTTCTTTTCCTTCTGTTTTGTAAGTAACCTTGAATGAGAAGTGTGCAGGTTACACCTGTGCATCTCATCAAACATATATGTCATTTCTCTAAATAAGCATCATATATCTCAATAGTAGGGTCAGTTACCCACCCCTACCCCTTCACAGTAGCTGATCTATCAAGTTGAATCACAGGCTTTTTGATGTAAGTGTCAATGTAGGTCTGACATTAAAAAAATAACCCACTGTGGGGCAGAAAAACAGTAAACAGTACAGAAAAAAAATTAACTCCTTAAGATCTCACGTCACTAAAATCCAGAGATGGTGGTACAGTTTATACGCTAATGCAGAGTGCATTTTAGTTCAATTATTTTGAATATGCTGAGAGTTTTTCAGTAACTCATCTGCACTTTCTTTTTCAGACCTCTTGAACTACATGGTGCCTCTCCTTTCTTGGTCTTCTTCGAGATCTTTAGTGCTACAGCTTCCATATAATCTCTTCCTCTATGACTGATGCCTTTCCCTGCAACAGCCGTCTTTTTGTCCAAATTAAATAAACTTAAAACACAGTAAAAAACAACTTTTAAAACACCAACATCTGCTAAAACAGAAAAGGGTTGTCGAATTGGTAAGACTTAAACTAGTATTTAACCTTTACAGGAATTTTTTCTGGTAGAAGTTTTCCTCACAATTTCAATGTTGAAATTTTTAAAGGTTTCAAGCAGTGCAGGACTTTTAGTCAAAGCAAGAGAGAAGGAGAGCAAAGCTTCCTCCTCCTATAAGCCAGTGAGACTGAGGTCCTTATTCGGATCCAGTAGTCTTGGTCTTTACGTGCTATGTGGTGGGTCACCCTAAGCAGGAAGGGATTCCCAGGTGCACCTCTCTTAGGTGCTTTCTGAGGGAGCATCTTAAGGACCAGGAACTATTTCCAAAGACTGTGTCTATGTGTAGCATCTCAGATTTTTGTTTCAAAATATTTTTACTTCATCCCGGTAAAAAAGGAGGTAGAGGGAAGTACATGCTCTTGAAAACTCTGAAGAAATCTTTTCTTGGTCATATTCAGTAATGTATCCCTGCACTAGGAAGCTCCTCCTCTTGTGCATTGAAGTCCCAGTCTGGCTTCCTTCAAAGCTGGCACCTTCCTACTGACAACAGCTAGAGAAGACCATTGCACTGCAAAGCTGTGCCAAGCAGCAGCCTTACGTCAATAAATGGCATATAAAATGCTACTGGCTTGGCAACAGAGAAACAACAACACTCGGTTCATCTCTCAGTTATAGGATACCTCCCTACTCAGGAAGACGATGAAGGTTGCATGCATACAAAAGGCACTCTAATAGAACAAAAATAAGATTACTATTTATTTCAGCCTGAAAAGACTTAGTCTAGAAACAACATTTGCTCCTCAAAAAATGCCTTGAGTTTTCAGGTCTCACAACAAAACCCTTATACCATAGGCTCCACAGGAGGGGCTTACTTTGTCCACCAGCTTGTAACTGAAGTCAGATGTGATGGACGGTGCAGCCACAAAGAGTCCTGCAATAGGGGAACAAGGAAAGAAAAGGATCCTGAGACCAGGTACAGCAAAGGGTTATGCCTCCTTGACATTTTCCTTTAGATTAAGAGTAAGTCTTTTACTGTTCTCAACAACACTTATGCCCCAAATGTTAACGATCTCTGTAAAAATAATGCAGAGCTAAATGATGAGGTATACACAGACGTAGGAGGGGAAATGCATTAGCTTTAGATGCCAGGCCTTTGATGGACGGTGGATTTTCTGGCTCAGGCCCCAGGTTTCTGCAGTCTGCAGGGATGGCTCTGGAGAATGCTCTCTGGTCTCCCCATCCTGCCAGTTTTCCCTGCAGCCTCTTCCATTTCAGGAAGGTGCTCTTTGGGAAGCAGACATTCGTAGCATGCTTGCTTCCAATTTATTAATTAGAACTAAATAACTGGGCGAAAGTGTAATATGCGTATAAACAAACACAATTAGAATAAAGTGTGGAAGTAGCAAATTCATCTAATGATCAGGTTGATTAAATTACTTCACATAAACTAACAATTCCTTATAAGCACTGTGTAATGGTTTAGGAAGGCTACAGTCTTGCTTAGCTCTCAGCCTGGAAAATAACAGGGCTTTTATCAACTCGCCGTGCCAAGTGACATGTTTAAGTTCCAGCCAAATAGCTGGTACAGGGAGTGTCAATCGCTCCCAGGCTGAAACCAGTGTTGAGACTGTGGCTCTGCTGCCAGCTCCGAGAGCTTGTACAGATTATTGGTTATCTAGTGCCAGCCAACCTTTTCCCTCACTGCCCTTTCCCCCTCAAAACTCCCAACAATGGATAACTGTGGATTACATTGGAGATATTTCAATATTTCAACATGGCACAGCTTCTTAAATTTAATATTCAGAAGATAAATTCAATGAAATAGTATGATTTATCATGATTCAGCTGTAGCTAGCTATTGCAAAAATCATTCTTTACTCACTGTGCTCTGGGGATCCTTGCTCCACACGTATGCCAGCCAGCAGCTTGCATTAAAAAACATGCAAGAACACAGAAACAGAGGTAATCCTTAACTTACAAAAAACAAACAGGTGCCAAAGTAGAGACATGAAATCTGAGAGAAAGGTTAAGCCAAAAAAAAAAACAAAAAAAAAAAACCTCATTTTTTCACTTTAAAAAGTTTGGGAGCTTCCTTTCGTGTTGGGTTCTTTGACCATTTGCTTCTTTTCAGATTAACAGCAATTTGTTATTTCCAAAATGCTTCCCCTACTGAAACTGGGATTTCAGCTGCTGTGGAGAGCAGAATCTCTGAAAGTGTAAACCACCCAGAAGACTGACACAGCCATGTGTAAGAGAGCAGAATCCAGTGGTGTCCTCCGCATACTCCTGAAAACTGTGCAAAATTTAGTTCCCTTAAACTCCCCAGTAGCTAAAAGATCAGTTTATATGAAAGAATTAGTGATATCCCATTTAACATGAACCTTGGAATCCAGAAGACAGTTACAGACTCTTGGCAAATCAGGCTAGATTAATTTATTTGAATTGGTGCCTAAGATGTTCAGATCACAACGTCTTTGGGTTTTTGTTGGGCAGCTTTTTCCCCCTCAGACTGACAGAGGCCACAGTACGTGCAGTTCATCATTTCAAGGCATAAGAATTAGTCTTTGACTAATTGGAAGATTTGCCTGTCATTTAAATAAAACTTGTTTGCAGTTTCATCATCCATGCGGAATCCAGGAAGGCATCAGACTATCCCGTCAATTTAGTTAGAAAAGAATAAATTAACAAATAGGCTGACAATTTTCTCCCCTGGGACTCACACTGTCACTACATTGTTTCTCTATTATTAATTACCTATGTAAAAATAATTCAGTGTACAGCAGCATACACACTATGCTGTAAATGACTGGATCAGGTGCCTTTCTGTTTGTCTTTCTGTGTGCATTTGAATCTCTCTGTCAGCAAGTGATGCTCAATGGTGCATTCGCTCGGAGGGGAAAAAGGGAAAATCAAGCTGCAGACATCAAAGGGTTACAGCCTACATTTTCTGGATGCGTACAGTAATAGGTTTAGTTCTTTTATATTTTGTAGGAAAGAGTCATTTACAACCACTGCTCAGTTTCTGAGGTTTGGATTCAGACTGTCTTGCAAGCAGTTTCTGTGCAAGGCTGAGATGTAATATGCTAGCAGACGTCACTGACAGGTCAAGGAGTCCTTCAGATGCTGGAAGCCCACAGGGCCCCTAATGAAAAGGGGCAGAAGAGAAGCCAAACACATTTCTTTATGTCAGAGCCTTTATAAGTGTTTTCTTCACATACAGAATTCTTGACACAATTCATTGGAGAAAAAAAAAAAAAAGTTAAGAATCTGTTTATTTTCAATAAGTCAATACTCTAGGTTTATTTCACTTAACTCATAGGAGAGGGAGGGAAGGAAGAGCATGGTGTGGGGGATCAGGACTTTTCTCTTATTAAACTTCAGATTTTTGTCCACCACTCACCTGAGTGCATCTGCATCCATTGCACCATCAGGTCTACCCCCAATAAATATATTTCTTATATATCACCTGAATAGGTGATATATATGCCACATATATAATGCCACATTTCACTCGTGTCTTACAGACTTTGTCACGTGCCTTTTATCTCCACTGCTGCAGTATTATTAATCCTTTAAAACTTGCAAAAACTATGTCAAAGCAGAAATTCAGTCTTCTCAGTCCTACATCCCAAAGGGGTCTCATAATTTCAGCTCCAGTCCTGTGAAATTTCAAAGCTGCTTCACTGATTCTTCCAGGAAACAATTCCTTCATAGCTGAAATTTTCAAAAGGATTCAGACATCCAGCATCTCCAAAAATACTACCAATAATCCAGGAGAAACACTTTGAGTATTCTCACGAGGATGAGATAGGTTATTTTTTCTTATAGCCCTCTCCTGTATTCTCTAGAAGAATGGTGTTATCTTTAAAGCACTCTTCAAACAAAGATGTGGCTTTGGGGGACGCAGCAGTAAAAATTTGTGTTCCCATTGGGCTTTTTGTATTGCACAGTGCACTTTTCAGCATCTTGTATATTATCTGCTCCCTGCATAAAGGAATTCTAAACCAAATTCCTTGCGGGAACTCCCTCCATATAATGCAAAACTTTAATTTGTGCCCTCTGCTTCTCGTATTTGACACAAATTCAAATTGTCTGGTATCAACTATTCTTTCTATTCCCTCAAGAACTTCATGGAGGAAAATGATCTCACCTCTCGGTCTCCTCTTTCACTGAGTACAGCCCTAATTTCTTTGGTTTATTTGGGACAACTAGTACCTGCCAACCCTTGAATTATTCTGCTTGCTTTTGCTATATATTTATCACTGTAATAATTTGTTAAAATCAGATGATCAAAAATAAGGATGAAAGTACAAGTACGTTCTCTGCAGTACTAAAGGGGGGTAATTTCTTGATACTTAAATCCACTATTTATGTACAATTTATAAAGATCTCTGAAAATTTCTGGACATCTATGCACTTGTTTTAATCCTTCTGCTTCAAATTTCTTCTGCTACTCATGAACTACATTTTCCTGAACTGCATTTCTGCATAATATGATTTTCCAAAGTCTGGTCTTGTTTTGTCCAGCTCCTCGCTACTTTATTTTTATCTAGGTCATTCATCTTTTCATACACGTATGTAGCTTCTTTGTACTGGCAGTGCTCCCTGTTTCTGCATTATCTGCAAATATTTTTGCTTTATAGTATTTTCGTCTTCTTCAGGCCTCAGACAAATAGCATGAATAAGAGGAACAAATCTAGTCCAATTCTCATCCATGTAATTTTCTGTTCCTCCATCCAGGTCACACCAAAGCAGTATGTTCTCTCTGTTGTCTGTATTGAGGCCACCCCTTAATCCACTCAAACACATGATCCATACAGGTGACACACACACGTTAGACTTTTTGTGTTTGTTGCTGTCACAAAAGCATCGTGAAACCTGTGTAAATTATATCTCTCTCTTCCTCTTGTCAGTTCTTTGAGCTCTTGCCTTAAAATAAAAATATTATCATCTTATTAAGACAGAATCATCTCTCTGTTACTCCACATGCATCCCAATTGATCAAATAGTATCTCAGTAAGGGCCCCTCAGTCCTCCTTCTGATGAGTTTTAATAGCATTTTCTCTACCAGTGCTAGCCATATTGTCGTCTCCTTCTTTCTACAGTCTCTGACATGGCAAAGCAATGGCTCAGCACTGAGCAATCTGTGGTACATGAATACCTCTTCTCAAAACAACACAGCGTGAGGATTTCAGAAATATTCAGAACAATGGCTCAACGATAAGAGATCCGCAGTACACATTACATGAATACTACTTTTCAAAATGGCACAGCAGGAGGACTTCAGAAACACTTAGCTCCTCCTGCTCCTTGAGGATCAGTACAACATGCCCTGTTGATAGACCAAATCAGCCAAGAAGAATTTCTTGTAAAGGAACTCTGCATTTTTGACAGGTCCTTTTGCACATGCACACCACAGAAACTTCCAGTCTACTAGAAGTATTTGCCTCTCAAAAATGCCTAATCATAAAACCCTATAAAAAAAACCTTCCAAAGTTTGTTATTTTTTTTTATTCTCCATGCTGGGAGCATGATCTCAAAATACTTCTTATATGGGGATACTCAGAAATGGTGAGGGATATGAGAGGGAAAGTTTTATAGCATGCAGAAAAGTTCAAAGCCAAAATCCTCCCACTTCCATTCTGCAGGAAAACTGGGGCAACAAACAAAAGCCCTGGTGATGCTCTCCTGGTTTTGTGAGGGTGCTCATCCACCACATTGGCAGCCTTACCCCAATCCCCACTATACATTCAGGATGAGCCACTGCATGACAGGTTCTGATTAAAACTCCCCTAAGAATATTGTGTAAAGTCATTAATTTGGAGAACTTCACAATGTTTATAGGCTGGGGTCCCATATCTGAAACATACCCCTGCTTTTATCTATCACAGGGTTTTTTTGGCTCTGACTATTTCTTTCTCTGTGTAGGTTTTATATTTTCCCAGCACTAATAGCAACAATGTCTTCACAGCTGTATTTAAAGTTGTATCAAAGACATCCAATAATGAGAGTGCACTTACAGGGAATTTCAAAGTCATCTGTAAAATATAATTTGGGGCTGAAACTCAGCAAGCAAAATCTCATCCCAGAAGCAAATTCTTTTGTAACATTAAGGGGACTGGGGGCGGGGGGGGGAGAGGGAAGAGAGAAAATTACTGCGAAGGTGAACAAAAAGTGTTTTGTGGGGAAGTGAAGAGACTGCCTTCAAAGAGCTTAGAATCCCAAACATTGAAGAGAGTATGTGTGTAGACTTAAATGTGACAGACATTTTTCCCTTTGAAAGTCGGTTCCTGCTTAAGTTCATGTTGAGTGTCAAGTGTTTGCCCTTCAAATGAGGCCGAGTACTTATTTTCGAAGGCCTGCTCTTCACCCCAAGCCCTGACTTTTGCTCATAATTAGTTAATTGTGTGCAAACTCCCATCCATTAAATAAACCCAGCAGAGAGTCATACCTTAGTTTTCTCACTTCCCACCATTTTTGGAATACCCCTGTGTGAGGCTAGAGTATCTGATTTATGGAGGGGTTCTGATCAAGAAGCTCATGCTGGACCATTGCGGACAATTAAGAAATGTGACTCTCTTCTCAGTATCAGTTCTGAGGGGAAAAAAATGACAGGCACTGCAATTCTCCTCCCTAGATTCCTTCTGATGTTTCAAAGCAAGACTGATGACATAGTACTGTGTGCACCAAAATATGACCCTAACAAAACCACAGTAATTACCCTGAGCCTGTAGGTTGCTTCCCTTACTTTTAAAGCCACCATTTGTCTTGGCGAAACAAACCAGTGTAAACCAGAATAACATTAAGCAGAAATGGAAATGTGAAGCAGAAGCGCCCAGCAAAGCCACACTAAGACACAGATGAACAGAAAACTACTGGGGACTTTTACACTTTCCATGAGGGATTGACTGGGAAAAGGGAAGGCAGCAATGCTGGATCAGTCAACAGCAGCAGCAGATGGCTATATGGTTTTGGCCAAGAAGTCAACAAGACTATACTTCCCACACAGAGTGGTGTGTGGGAGCAGGCCTTCAGCAGGAGGTACTCTGCTGGCAGTGGGGCAGGAGGGAGGCAGATGGCTTTGCACAGCCATGCCCATGGCAGGAGCACAGGGACAGCCCTACCTGTGTTCGCCTCAGAGCAGCACCTGCTGTAATTTAACAGAGCGGTGATTTCTCCACCCTTTGCTCCCTGCAAGTGCCAGGCATATCATCATAGAATTGTTTGAGTTGGAAGGAACCTGAAAGATCATCAAGTTCCAACGCCCCTGCCATGGGCAGGGACACCTCCCACCAGACCAGGTTGCTCAAAGCCCCATCCAGCCTGGCCTTGAACCCTTCCAGGGATGGGGCAGCCACAGCTTCTCTGGGCAACCTGTTGATGTGAAACCTGAAATTATGCAGAGAAGCAACACTTAAGACTTCTCCTTTGCATTGTGAAGAGTGAGAGATGGTGAGTCCATTTTTCTCGGTATCCATATCCATATCAACAAGACAGCAGCATGCAGAGCAGCTCCTTTCCATCCTGTCACACACACAGCCCAAGAAATCCTTTTAATGTCTTCCCTCTCTGCTTGCAAAGAGCAAGTTACAAGATTGCTTTCATTTTTTTGTCTCTCACTAAATAGATGGCTTCCCATCATGGCCCTGCATGTTTATTCTAGTAAATTATTCAACTTCTTCTGTGTGGGACAAATTAATTTCTGCAGCAATTCAGCTGCTACTCCATCTACAGCACATGTACTTGCTGGAACAGATGAATTCTGTCATGCAATGTCATCTCTGGTTTTCTTCAGAACTTTTGCTCAGATAAAACTACTCTTCTCCCTTTGACTCCTCCATACCCTGCTAAAACTGATGCTTCTTGGACATAATATAGTGCTTATTCTTGGAAGTAAAAAAAAATTGTCCAAAAGGTTGATAAATTCTGTGACTCTAAAAACCACTTTACATTTTCCAAATCTTCTCCACTTGATTTGGTCATATCTAATTTTCACAGATATTCATTGTGGTAACTTCCAAACACATGGGTTTCAATACATCAAATCCTAAAAGAGAAGGGATTTGAATGGAACTATTCTAAAAACGGGAAATGAAAAATGAGGTCCAATCTGTAACGCTCTGTCACTGTCATTTAGCCACATGGGATCTGCTTATTTGTACGTGTAACCAACTGCTTCACTGCCTGCACTGACCTCCTGAGTGGCAAACAAAGTTACCCAAACGCCACCAAATTACCTGCTGTCAAACACACAACAATGTTTTTACCCTTTTTCAGTATGAGAACGTCCCACAACGAACTTGATTCTTCATGGAACTCCGCACTGTAAGGTTCATAACGCAGAGAATTTAATGCAGTTTTTATTTATGTTTTGTTAATGTGAACAAAAATCAAGATCTTCGCCCGTAATCAGAGGGAGGGGGGCGGGGGGGAAAGCTGTGTGCCAACAGGTTAGGGCTGCACTTTATTTAGAGTTGACAAAAGTCTGACATAGACTCAAATGCAATGACTTCCTTACCTTGTTACTTGTTTGTGTACAGAAACTGTCGGAAAAGTCAGAAGGACTTTATGTTTTGCAACACAGTTTATGACCCAAGGTGACCTTCTGGTGTCTGATTTAATAGAAACCACTTTCTGGGGAGCCAGGCAGAATTTCTTCAGTATGAAACTGCTTGCAAATACAAGGCAGCTTCTGTGAAGTTAGGCAAATTGTTTTAAAAGGACACGGAAGTGTAAGTTCAAGCTGCAAAGGGACATGCTAGGCTAAAAATCACAGTGTTTGAGGAGCGCTCTGACTCACTGCTCCGAAGCTGAAGAGCGTTGTACAAGCACAAACAAATCACGACCGCGGTCACTGCAGCGATGCCCTTCTGGGAGCGCCGAGACCTTGAGCAGCTATTTCACCTGTGGCCCTGTGACACCTCTACGAGGCGTTCGCTGTACGGGTACAAGTCTGAGTCACGCTGTTGGTACAGGCAGGGACTGGCTTCCTCACAGCTCTCTCCATCAGGTGTCTCTTCTCAAAGAGGTTTGTGCAGCTGCGACACGTTCCCGGAGCAACCCCACTCACGCCAAAGAGAAAACAGCTGCTGCAAGAGGCACTAGGTATATATGTCTATCTTCTATTACATTTGCAGGGTAAGCTCTCTCAGGCAAACACTATCTTTCACTTGGCATTTGTACATAGCCCATTTTAACAGTGTGCCACGTATGACTGGGACTGCTACTGCAGGGATGGAGAAAAGAATAACCCAAAGCAGAGTCATGTTAGATATGGTCTTGCAGAACTTTTTATCACCCTAACTTTAAACCAGTTACAAGCTGTTCTCCCAGTCAGGCACAAATGACAGCAGCTCTGCCACATTCGGTGTTTCATTCACTCCATCCACTTCCATGTTATTAAATTCCTTCCAGTCCTTCAGGGTTCCTGAGAAAACCTGCCACATCATCACATCATTTACCCTTCCCACACCCACAGCATCATGTTCTCCTTTGGTTTTGTAAGTTGTCATAAAATCATAGAATGGTTTGGGTTGGAAGTGACCTTAAAAATCATTGAGTTCCAGCCCCACTGCCATGGGCAGGGACACCTCCCACCAGACCAGGTGGGAGGCCTGAACACCGCCAGGGATGGGGCAGCCACAGCTTCTGTGGGCAACCTGTTCCAGTGTCTCATATGAAAGAATTTCTTCCTAGGAAGGAATTTGTCCTCCAAATTCCCTCTCCTGATTGCTCACCTCTAAGACTGCAATGTTTCCTTTTACTCCTTCTGATGCAACATTTGAGACTCTTTCTCCTGTAAGTAGTCCAGTGTGTAACTAACACAAACAAGCAGCACCAAGCTGTGATTCCCAACTCCCGACTTCCCAACTCCACCTTGGATTTATCTCGTCACCATGGGCTTGGTGGGAAAGCCAGGCTGCCACCAGCTGCCCTGCTGGGGCTGGCGGGGCTTGCAGGGTCCTTGCCCTGATGGCCACGTTACCCCTTTTGGCTCCCAGCCCCTTGGTCCACAGGGAGCAGCAGCCCCTGCCACGCTCTGACACACAGCTCCAACGGCGTCTTGGCTCCTAAGCACTGCCACAACTGAAAAATTGATGAAGTTAGTATTTTGGGGGGGACTCCAAACTGCAACTCATTCTGTCACTGTCATCAACGACTCTAAAATTCATTAATAGAAGCACAACATTCAAATTGTTCTGCTACATGACATCTACCATTCAGGCAATTCAATTTAAATTCCATTCCCGCCACCAATTTCCTCCTTGAAGGAGAAAACACTTCTTGCATTCTCCTACTCAAGTGGTGACATCACTGATGGAAAGATAGCTCTCATTTACCCTTTATCTATCTCCTCCTTATATCTGTGTCCTTTCTCTTCCTTTTTATGTCCTTCTACATACCATCTTAGTGTCCAACACAAACCAGTCCCGTACACGCTCCTATTTTGCTCTAGGTTACGCATCTGAACCTATTTGAAATGCAAAAATGCAGGCATTGTACAAGATATATTTCAGTATTTTCCAAAAAATAGCATAATTCACCAGTTTCCATGTTTTTAATACACTTCTCTCCACGGGGACGGCATGACTCACTCTCCCAGTGGGAAAATCACTCCTGCTGTTGGACACCAGCAGCAGTTCTGGCATCTAACACTAATAGCATTATCAATTTATGACTTTAGAAGCACTACCAGCATCTAGTAGTAGCGTCTCTAATATTACAGATGGCCCATTTGTCCGTTTTTTCCACATGGCCTTCCGTGTCTTTTCTTACATCCTTACTTGTGTTTCATGAGGGCACTTATCTTCTCTCGCTTTCAAAAGACTCTCTTCATCTGCGATTCCCACAGTAAACAAGCTAAGCCAACATAAAAAGCCTATTAAATTGTCTATTCTTCCCCCCCCATCCCCGTGAAGGATGTTACCTCTCCTCTGAGTACGGGATGTCAACTGAGCAAGTCATGGTAACTCTATTTCTCCACCTCCTAGCTCTTCAGAGTACTACTCAAATCACACACACACACACCAGGCACACGGCAAGGTCCTCTGGGAACCGACTCTTCCCTGCTGAACTGTGAGAGGCCAAGGGAGGATAAAAAAAAAAAAAAAAAAAGAAAGAAAGAAAGGTTACGAAGGCAGTGAAAAAAATGAAAGGCTTTGCATCAGCAGCAGCACAAGTGAGAAACCCTCTGCACTCTCGTCTCCATTGTGAAGCAAGAGATGGAGCGTGGTGATGGAAACCATCATTGGCCGTGGCTGCTGGCATTTCTCCACATCAGCATCTCAGTGATCAAATCCCCAGGTGGAGGAAGAAGATGAAGATGGAAGGACCCTCCTTTTGGGCAAGAGGCTAGAAGACGCTTTAAAAAGAGTGCCAGCCAGGCAACAGAAGCATTTCCTATATGACCACACCTCGGAGCACAGTTTAGTGGGACTGCAGCATCCTTGTGCCACTTCTTAGTCACAGAATCACAGAACGCTATGGGGTTGGAAGGGACCTCTGGAGACCATCTAGTCCAAAACCCCTGCCACAGCAGGTCCACCCAGAGCAGGTTGCACAGGAATGTGTCCAGGGGAGTTTTGAATGTCTCCAGAGATGGAGACTCCACACCTCTCTGGGCAGCCTCTGCCAGGGCTCTGCCACCCTCACAGGAAAGAAGTTCCTCCTCATGTTTAGATTGAACTTCCCATGTTCAAGTTTGTGCCTATTTCCTCTTGTCCTTGCAACAAGAAGCTGCTCCCACCAGGTTGAACAAGGCAACTTCCCATTTCAACAGACATTTCAACCAACAAGGGGCAGACTTTCATTTAGAGTCAAAAAACCTTCAAAAAAAAATTTTAAAATCACAGTATTTCATTCAAACAGCTCCACTATGCACCCACAAGTGAAGGGACTCTTATTCTCAGCACGTGGTAGGGTAGGTCCTCAGGAGAAGTCAGCCACCTCCATGGACGTCAACTGTACTCCAGCCTAACCACCAAACTGGAAACCCAGTACAACCTATCTGCTAGTTCTGCCAGCTTAAACCAAACTACTTTTTAACTCTAATAATTGTGACTTTTATTTTAAAAGATGTTATTGATTGTAAACATTTCTACTCTATTCAGAATATTTACAAATACTGTTGTCCTTAAAAACAATATTTAGTACAGCATTTAATGGAAAAACTATAAAACCATCTACTCACAAGAAAGTATGTCTGTTCAATAGTCTGGTTAGCAGATTTAATTCAGCTTGTTTTATGACCATTTTTACTTCAACATTTGTGTGTGTATGTGGAAATTACTGATGAAAGAACTGCATTTATGTTGCACTGAAGTTCAAGTCATGCTGTGATAAAAATGTGCATTTCTTTATACATCAGAGAACTAGAATAATTGGCTATTATGTGGGTGATGTTAGATTTATTATTTTCTTATTTGTTAATTTACTTATTTGGTTCTTCTTAACGTAAGTCCTTGACATAAAAAAAGAGTACATTAGCAAGTACAATGCCTAGCAAAACAAGGGTCTAGATCTCACTAATATGCTTCAAAAGCATCAAATTTACTGAGCTAAGTGAGCTTGCAAGTGTATTTTAAATAATTTTCGTTTCATTTTTAATTTCTACAGGTAAACAGAACCAACCTTTAGACACCTTAAAGAAGCCAGGACTTTCTGAAAGTACCACATCTGCTAATCATGCCTTTTAGTAAATCTCACAGTTCAGTGACAGCTTAATACGGGCACCAAAACTGAGAGACATTTTGAAAATGCTGTCCATTTCAAAGGTGCAGAGAAAAAGAAAACAAAACCTATCCCTTCTGTGAAGCACTGGCTAATGAATTAGGTGGTCTAGACCATACCCAAGAGCTTCTCAACCTCCCTGTAAACATTTATAAGGAAAATGCAGATAAAGATGATGCTTCGTATTTCTAACACTTTTTCATACAAACCAAAAAGGGTTAAATATTACATTTAAATAAGGAGATGTGATGCAATACATAGAGTACATGCAGCTGGAGTCAACGGACAACTTTGGCACTGTGGAGATACCAACAAGTTCTGGTTTTGCCAAGAAAATCTCCTGCACCTTCTTTTGGATGCGTCACTAAATTTCTTTCTTAAATATTCCTAAAGGGCTGAGATAATGAGAAACGGAGGAGCAGAAGGAAGCCTAATCCTACAAACCCTGGAGTGGTCTTTCACTTTGGAAAAAGGTAATATTGTCTGGCTCTAAGGTTCGTCATAAAAAACACTGTCCTGCTTTCACATCTGCAGTGGATTTGCTGACAGAGAGACACGTCTGGTTTTTAAATAATGCAAATGTCTTAAGCATGTTCCTGTCACTGAAAATCACTTCTTGCAGGAGCCACTGTCAAAATCTACCCACGTGTCAAGTGCTACATATAATAAGAGGTGGGGCGAAAAAAGGACATAAAAGCACTAGTTATTCTAGAAATAATATACTGAAATATTCTTTTAATCTGAAACACATTTACTTACATTAATCCAACACATTCACTCTGTAAACAAGATAGAAAAATTGAAAATATGGAAGCATGAGTTTTCTGGAATTAAAAATGAACTGTAATGCCAGCATCAGGAGCAAACTCTTGTCTGCCAGGTTAGCTCAGAAAGCCCTACATCTCGCCACAACACTCGATATATATACCTATTGAAAAGGGGATCTGCCCCAAAGAATACAGCGTAAAAATGTGAAAATCTGTATGGAAACAATGGACAGACATAAAGCAACTGGAGCTGAAGACATCAGCATCCCATACTGACGATCCGATGAAGCAGCAGAGCAAAGCTAAATTATGACGATGCAAACATGCATTTGCAGACCAAAGGTTCAGAAAAAGCAGGAAAAGGATCCAGTTTTACCTTCAAAGGGGCGTCCCTCAGTTGTAAAGTGTATTTTGTAACAGATCAGGTGGATTCACACAGGGAAAAAAAAAAAAAAAACAGGCAATCCTGGCAAAGAAAATACGACAGAACTAAACCAAGTCAATGATTTGCCAAGGGCAAAGAACATATCAACTTCCATGATTTAGTAAGTCTCACGATGCTAGAGTCTGCCCTGATCCAGGAGCCAAGAAATTATGTGACTTGTCTTTTCTTATTTCAATTTCTAACATTCCCAATCGCATAGAAAAGTGAAAAAGCAAACCCAACAGTTCAAAAATCCTGAAAGCAAATTAAAAAAGAAAAAAACAAACCGTAAGAGGCATCATGATTTTAAGCAAGCTGATTTTAAAGCTCTGGCACAGAACTATTAAAAGCCAACCATCGGCACTGGTTTGTTCGCTTTCTGAATGAATCATGGCTATTTATGAAGACACTCAAAGCTGTTTTGAATAACAGGAAAAAGAGCCAACAGTGAGTGAGACACAAAAGACCCAACCACCAATGAATCATTTGAAGGTATCCCCAATGCACAAAATTACCATCCCCATTAAGCAACAGTCATTGCAATTAAGTATTGTTTGGCTTAAATCCGTTACCTGGAATGTCTTCTGATCAAGCCTGTTCCAATTAAGTGGCACTTACTTATTACCTTAATCATGCAGTATCAGTTCAAAGCAGCATAGTACAGCTTCACCTTGAAAGCAATCAGCCTGATATTTGGCAACCAGAAGCAACAGCCCTTGAGTTTCCAAATGAAAGAAAACTGATACGTAAGTCTAAAGCATCATCCCATTGTCTTCTCTCGTTTCCTTTTATTTCTACAATTCTACTCACATAATTCTTACAGCTGCTACCAGTTGAAGATCATCTGTTTAGAAACAAAAGAGAGATTAAGCACGTATGAAATGCCGCACGCTGTGCTGCTCCGTAATAGGAAGGTGCTGGGGGGAGCATTAAACTCAGGAACAGCAGGACAATGCTTAAAACTTTCACTATGGTTTCACTTGTGAAAATGGAAATTTCTGCACTCCCTTCTCCTGCTGCACAACGGGCCATATATGTCTCAGTTCTAACCATGTTTTGCCACACTTTAAGTAGACTTTGAGTTGGATGCTTTTACAATGCACACCTCTTCTGTCCCATAGCATGAAGTTTGGGTTTTTTTCTTCATTTGAAAACAGTACTTTCGCTACAAAAGCAGTCACACCTCTTACATTAGGAATTTAATTATGGCACATGTATAAAACTTATTTTAGAAAATGTTATGTGGATGGAAATTTTACTACTTGGCAGTAGAGTATTTAGGGTTTTCAGATAAATACATCTAAATTAACATGAAATTAGGCATTTCATTGTGTACTTTTAGTTCGGTTTTGTTAGACACAAAAAAAACAAAACAAAGAAAAAACCCCACCAAAACAAAACAACAAACAGCAAAACCCACATCTGTGAACAAACCTCTTCCCTCCAGGTAATGCAAGTCCTAAACTTTTCAACCTGAACTTCAGGTATCAAATTTTAAGTCTGTCTTGACAGACATTTCTTAAGGCTTATCCTAGGAATAAAATTTTCAGAATCCCCCCTCATTTCATGTTCAGTTGTTACTTAAATCAGTTTAGAAGAACACATATACTCTGTAGGAAGCGCAATGCTAAACGGAGATATCCCACACAGCCCCCCATCCGGACAGTGGAATAAATGAAGATACCCTGACACGCTGCCCTACCTGTAGTAACAAATCCACCAGAAGACCAAAGTGCCACCTAGCTCTGTTGCCTTGGTTATCTGTGCTAATTCATTTTAAACCATCTCAAATATTCCTACGCAGCACTCCGTATTTTAGGAGAGCTTACTTTGAAGTCTTACTGAAAGGCACCTTGCTTCTCACACCCGTGTGCCCTCAGAAAATAAGACTCAGCACCTTTGACAAACGTTACCCGAGGTTCCCCTGGACTCGGCGCTAAATACAGTCATCACTGCCAAATCAAAGCTCCCGGTGAATTATTTCAGGCTTTATCTCACGAGAGTTTGGCACAGATATCAGGACACGCCGGTTCCAGTCTTCAGCTTATAAAAATCTGCAAGCAAAATACAGGTCATCAAATCTTATTTTCTAGGGGAGCACATGGGCGTTAAGGCTCGAGAGCCAGAATGAAGTTTAGAGCCCTGCACTGTGGAACTACACAAAAGAATGAGCATGCTAGGCTTATTTAAAAAAAAAAATCAACTTATACAGCAGGCCTTCAAAGTCCCGCCTGGGATTGACAAACATCATAAGAATACAATATTAAAGAGAGACACCGGTTACAGCAGTCAATTCCTGTGACTCCTGGTAATTCTCTGCATAATCCAGCCTAGCAAGGTTTCCATGCAGCTCTCCCTGTTGCAAGTCGTCTTCACGCGCTAAACACCAGAGACACGCACATCGAGAGACATCGATTCTTCTTGTTTAAGATTTAGTTCCTCAAAAAGCCCAAAAATTCGGTATATGCTAAGCAATTAGCTGCTGAAAGTGAGCCCCATTATGACGTCTGGAGCTGAGCCTTCAAAAACTTGGACACTCAGAATCACTACTTCCCCTTTCCTGTGGGGGGAAATAAAAACCACATCCTCAATACACACCTATAAAAGTGCACTAATTTACCTATAGCTCTTCAGTGGGGAAAAATCCAGGCCAATTCAAAACGAGAAGCTCTCACCGTTTTAACTTCACTTTTTTCCTAGAAAAGGCACTTAAATCTTACTTACTTAGTACCTCTCCCTATTTACTGCTTTTACAGCAAAACTAGGCTGAATTCAGTTAATCTCTTGAGGCTGCACCCCAGCAGACCTCTGGCTGCTCACCATCGCTTCCCCATCATCACCCAGCACATCACTCCTGGGCTGTACCCGAGTTTTTCCAAAATAAATGCCATTTCAAAATAAAAGTTCCTAAGAGCAGAATTTTTTTTCAACAATTATATGAATTGAGGTCAGCCTGAAAGAACCAGGTTAGGGAGCAACATGGCTGGTGTTTATGCAGCCCACGTGCAAGAGGTGAATGAACCTGGTCATGGAACACTTGTATCCGTATGAACCCAGGAGGAGAGGTGGGAGATGGGGCCACCATGGCCATCTCTTTCATAGAATTATGGAATCGTCTATGTTGGAAAGGACCTTTCAAATCAGCAAGTCCAACCATCAACCTAACACTGACAAAAACTATCACTAAATCATATCCCTCAGCACCACGTCTGCCCGCCTTTTGAACACCTCCATGGATGGTGACTCCACCACTTCCCTGGGCAGCCTGTTCCAATGTTTGATAACCGTTTTGGTGAATAAATTTTTCCTAATATCCAATTTAAACCTCCCCTGACACAACTTGAAGCCATTTCCTCTCATCCTATCGCCCGTTCCTTGGGAGACAAGATTGACCCTTGGTCATCCTCCATTCAGAAGAAGTCCTGGCAGAAGGAGCTTACAGAGAATCAACTACAACATATCAGAGAAGTAACACATCCAGCAATAAATTCAGAGCTGCCACAAACTGACTTCTGCAGAACTGAATCAGGAGTTAGGTGTGGGGTTTTTTTTTCCCTTATTTTTTTTTCCTTTGTGCATTAGACTAAGAAGCCAAGAATATCCTAAAGCTTCATTCTGTGCTGGGGTGGGAGGGCATCCCCTGTGTAGACCAATTCTGAGTACATTTCTACTTATTGAAGTCTTATCTAGAAAAAGATGGAAGTATTTTAAGGCTATCCAGGGCACACGGACACACTAATATTACACACATCATGCATAAAGTCTTGCTCCCACATGATGCTTTTATTACTCTCTCTTTGGTGCAGGCACTACAAGCGTAACCATGTGAAAACTCGGGTCCAAAGTTATTAAAAATGCTCATTTACATGCCATAAATGTGAAAGTTCCTGCTTCTCCCAGGACAGGTAGATTAAGTAACATCTACATACATGTATAACTTAACTAGAGGACTGGCATCCCATCACTAAAAATATCCAGTAATTTTAACTCAAAGATTTGATGACACCACTTGATCAGTAATTATTCATCCATAGAAGATTTTCTGCAAAGTAGCTGGTTTATTACAGCATGACTTTCAGATTCCAAAATTAAGAAGATGCTACAGAAGAGTGCAATAAGTGCATTAAAAGGGAGCTAGGAGAGATATTACAAAATAGAACGAGGAATTCGCATAGATGTTTCTCCTGGGTTTCAGCTAGGATTGGTGCCAGGCTTCACAGTGGTCAACATTTCATCAGATAAAACGATGATAAAATTAGTAGACAGAAATAAGATTGGCAAAAAGTCATAAAGGTGAAAAGAGGCTCATGTAACAATGTCTGTTTGGGTAAAACAAAGTACTAAGGTGCAGACCAATGAACAGAAAATGCACCGTATGTACAGAAGGGTAGATTATATCCCAGGTAACTACGACTCAGTTAAGACAGTGAGTACTGAAGTGAAGAAGTTACTCAACGTGAACTCTCATTGTGATCCTGCAGCAAAAATAATTAATTGGAACCTTGAACGCGATGAAGAGAAGCAGGTAAGTGAATTCTTCTCTGTAGCACTGAGAGCATGGGAGAGACCAGTACTGAAATACCATCTCGTGCTTCTGGCTCCTGATTTTCCTAAAGGGTAATGAAAAAAATTGGAAGGAAAACAGAAAAGTTATGCAAATGTACTTGAAGTCTGCAAAAAATGTCCTCCAGGAAGAGCCTTAAAGAGGTCACTCTGATTAGCTTAACTAAAAGACGACACAGCAGTGTCTTGAGTAACAAGTTTTTTTTTCAGATGGAGAAACATGAAGATACTGAAGGGCTTCCCAACCCACCAGGTCAAGCCATAAAGAGAACCTCTGCCTAGAAAATTAATTCTGAAGAGCTCTAATGAAAGAACAGAGCTTTAGAAAAAAAGCAAACAATGAGAATTGTGAACCAGGACAATAAGTCCCAAAAGCTTTACCGAATAATTAATGCCTTCCTTCAGATACTTAAGATTTTAGAAAACATTTTGGTCAAATAAGGGTCAAACACTAACTATGGTTTTCAATTCACCAGAGAGATAACTGGATAATAAGTAATGGCTAAACCGCCTGGTCACACTCTGTGAGTAAATCTCTAGCTTTACTAAATTGTATTATTTTCAACACCAAAACTGCCCCCTTCCCTCTACACATGCAAAAACAAAACATGCAAGTTACATATCCCATCAGTTCTTCAGATAATTCTTTAAAAGACATCTTTAATTTGCTGTATATTTTACTGCTGAGGACAAGACAACTAAAGAATTTATCACCTCAGCTACCTTGGTTATATCATTTCATTCAGACAGTGTTATCTCCTTGTCTCCCACACGAGAGCCGTGCTGTTATCAAAGTCTCTCTCACTAAACAATTATTTCCTTTTATGATTTCTTCTGGCTGGTCAAAGATAAGGGCTTACAGTGAGCTTGATTAGTGTTGCAAACAAATAAGAGTAATACTAGAGCAGACATAACTAAGCTGAAGTAATCAGCACTATTAATAACCTTTTGATTTCTAATCAAATACAGCTCTGACTTTTGCTGCCACTTGTGCTTTACATCTTCTAAACTACAAAAGAATTAATATTTTTATAAAATATTTCTCAATATGCCAGCCCTTTTATTCTGTTATTTGTTTTTTGTCTTATACTTAATAATTCTCTACTAAAAACAAAACAACAACAAAACAAGCAAAACTTCTATTAAAAAAAAACCCAGACCTACACTTTATACTGCCTTCCCTGGTGACAAAATTTAATTATACATCATAGTATGAAATTTTGAGGGCTTTTAAAATCTAATAACATTGCCAAGGACAGTAAAATCACATTTACTGATGTCTGCATTTAAAAAAATAACAAATAACCACAAAACCATAGCTTGAGACATACGACAGGGGCAAAAAAAAAGTTAATTTAGTTAATATCTGGCAAAATTATGTCCAAAAATAGGAACCTAACATAGTAAGGCCTCAGAAACTTGCAGTGCAGGTAGCACTGCAACATCCTCACCTCATCCTGGGCAACTACTAACCCCAAGGCAGATGGTCACTTTGCTTAAGAAGCAGCAATGATCCTCACAGAAAACACCTAAAACCACTGCCCAGGTTCTCATGCTCTTAAAACAAGAGAAGGACCCAGAACTGCTGGAGAGGGTACAGCCGAAGGCTACAAAGATGATGAGGGAACTAGAACATCTCCCTTATGAGGAGAGGCTGAGGGACTTGGGTCTTTTTAGTCTGGAGGAGACTGAGGGGGGATCTGATCAATGCCTATAAGGGTGGGTGTCAGGAGGATGGGGCCAGTCTTTTCTCAGTGGTGCCCAGGGACACGACAAGAGGTAATGGGCACAAACATGAACATAAGAAGTTCCATCTCAACATGAGGAGGAATTTCTTCACTTTGAGGGTGGCAGAGCCCTGGAAGAGGCTGCCCAGAGAGGTGGTGGATTCTCCTCCTCTGGAGACATTCCAAACCCGCCTGGACACATTCCTGTGGGACCTGCTCTGGGAGGGCCTGCTTTGGCAGGGGGGTTGGACTAGATAATCTCCAGAGGTCCCTTCCAACCCCATAGCATTCTGTCATTCTGTGATCTCCTCATTCTCCACTAACCCCAGCTAGGCAACATATTCCTCCAAACATGCAAAGCTTTTCATGGAGACTCCGTATGAGGGAATTCATCCAAAGCACCAAATACATCCTACGGTTGACAGCATCATTCCATCTACTCTTAGAACAAAAGTTCAGTGGTTTTGTAGGAAGATACATTTGTGATCTTCACAAGTAGGTTTGGTTGTGGGTTTTTTTTTGTAATAGGCTCTTCACGATCTTTCAAAATAATCATTTTTTCCCCACAAAAAAGGCAAAATACACATGTAAACCATCTTTTTTTCTGTTTGAATTGCCAGCTTACAGTTGTAGTAGCCTTATTAAAGTTGAATGTTGCCCAGCCAGTTTATCGTTCGTTTAGACATGAAGGCTTAGTGATAATTCTAGAGCTCCTTTTTGTACATCTGGGGTTTTAGCACACAATCCACTGTGCAGCCCTTGCATCCCCACAAGGAAAAACATCCTCGTTTCAGGATGCTCTAACAAATATCTTTCCCTTTCATGTGATGCTTATTGTCAACAAAAGTAATAAAAATTAAAGAAGTTACTGCTGTGGGGTTCTTGGGTTTGGGTTTTTTTCCATCCTTCACCATTTATGTAACAATCCAGAAAAAAAAGGAAAAAAAGAAATCACAAAACTAAGAGTCTGTGACCCCAAAAGTTCCCTTTTCCATTAACAACTGTGCTATGCCTACCAGCAGACTTGAAAAACAGGCAGACACCAATGTTAAAGGCACAAATCACTATGCTAAATACAAAAGGGGGAAAGCACTTCTGAAACACAGCAAGTATTTTCCACGGTTTTCACCCAGAGAATTCCTTTCGAAGACAAAAGCCAAAAGATGAAGAAAGTAAGAGATGTAATGAGACATGTGTGAAGTGTTGGTCCATACAGATTTGAAAAGACTGTGGGCTGCCTTACAAAAAGGCTTAATAGCAGCATTAATACACAATACGTATTAAGATACACTAGTCACTGTTATTTGCCAGTTGTCCCAACTTTATTAGTCTTCAATTTAAATAGTTAAGTATTCCTTCTTTTAATTTTTAGCATGGTTTTAGGAGGTAATGAGGCAACGGGCAGGCTCTTTTTGTCATAGGCAGGCCCAAAATATTCCTTATAATTCTCTGAGTGTTAATAATCTGTCCAACTTCATGCTCTTAAAAAAAAAAAAAAAACTATTTCTTTTCTAAAGGCAACCTCTAACCCCACATTAAAAAAAAAAAAAAGAAAAAAGAAAAAAAAAGATTCAATTCATAAACCTCCCCTAATTAACTTTACTTCCCAAAAAAAGCCACACATCTGTTTTCACAGCTGGAAATGATTCAACCACTGGTAACCAAAGAAAAGCTCCAGTGTGCTAAAATACTCCGGCCAAAAACCGGCACTCCAGCAAAGACAGCGACTCTGCCAGCGCGATCCGAGCAGCTGGTAGGACAACCTTTATTTATATGGAAAGGGCACGAGATTTCCTGCTGCTGTCATTCCTAAAGCAGCAAATCTTAACTGGAGAGATATCACTGGTTGAGAGTGGGCAAGGCAAAAAGCTCACCGTGCATTTTACCAATCAAGCAGATTATAATTATGCGAGAGGAGCGATGTAAAATAATCCGCTCCTTACCCACTTCTCTACAGCAGATTCTGCAGGGCTCAGCTTCTGGGAAGGGGGAAAAAACCCACAACAAACCTTTGTAAATTATATTTAATACAACCGTATGAGTGTCAGAAAAAAAATCAATTAACAATGCTGCCCTAACTCTTTAGGAAGAAAAAAAACAGATAAATATAAAAAGATTATGCTATTTCTTTTACAGCGTCAGTTTTATTCTGAAAGTGACATCAAAGAGCCACAACCTCCTCCCTTTTTTTTCCTCCCCCCTTCTTTTGGCTTCAACATCACACAAAGAGAAAAGTATTCTTTTCACTGTTTCTTGTACAGCTGGAACATCCAAGCTTCCATACAGTTATCACTTTCTATCCTTAAATATGAAATTTTTTAATCCTCCAGCAATTAACAAGTCTTTTGGATGAAAATAAAAAAGGCTAGAAGCGCAACCTTCCTTTTGTTTTGCTAATTCATTCGGTCAGTAGTTCATTTACTCATTGTTTCACATGGCTTAAATATTTAAGTGTGTGCGTGTCCTACTTAGAATCTTTTTTTTCTCTTTACCTTTATGTGTTTTCAGCCATCTTTTTTTTTTTTCCTTTTTTTAAACCTTACTCAGGATCCAAAAGGAGTTTCCTGTCCTTAAGGATCTTTCATGCATGGCTTTCTGTGCCTGCACATAATTTTGTATTTTAATGCACTACCTGTTAATTTCATCACAAGACTTTTTGCTGGGGAGAGGAAGAGGAATCACCTTTTATTTGCAAATCCATTTAACAGAGGAAGAGACTGAACTGCCAGTGAACAATACTGTAAACATTACCAGGTTCCTTTGATCTTCTCATTGCCTTCTTGCTCCCACTGCCATAATTACCATTAATACTTCCGATGTACTGGAAGAACGGCAAGTACTCGATAAACAAGAAGGAAGCAAAGTTCTCTGTGCTTAAGATATAGCTGTCAAAGCCCCCGGTCCCACACACCACGCACTCATTTTTTAACCCGTAAGCAGTTCTCTTGACTTCCAGTGTTTACAGTTGAGCAATTAAGTGGTCTGCTGGATGCAAGCCTAAGCAAACTATGAACATACAGAGGTAGCAGAGAGATATAGTGAGAAGCTTCGTGAATAAAAAGTCAAAGTTCAGCAGATACATCCAGTCACAATGTGCTGTTTGATTCGAGAAATAAAATTTGAAAACATGTGGGGAAAAACTAAATTATGCAAAGGCTTTAAAAGGACAAGAAGAAGTCTAAAATCTAAAACACTAAATAAGGCAAAGTAGGGAATTTGATCTGTATTTTTAAGTAAGGGTAAAACAGAAGGTGGGGGCAATCAAGACAGGATGTTCAACCGGGTCTTACATTGCCTACAGAAAGGATGGATGCAATGGGGTTAGCAGGGAAGACTGTGAGAAAACAGCTGGTGAATTCAGGTTGACGGGAGGCAACATGGGTGGTGGTTTTATGATCAGAGCTCTAGAGGATCAGAAATAAATACACGTGCAAACCAGCATGTAGAAAACCATAGGAACATAGAGAGCCTCCTTGAAAGGCAGGGGTTGGAAATGATGCCTGGATTATGTCCTTTAGTGACACGAAGCAAACCTCTGGAAGGGGCAGAGGAGGAGTGGGATTCTGGACTGCTTCTCACATTCGTTTTGGCTGTGGATTGATATTTTTCCAAGAATGAATAACTCTGTATAATAAAGAAACACACCGTAGCAACTGACAGTGAAAACTTGTTCCATGAAATTCAAACTAGTAAACTCATTAAAGTATAAGATATTACCTTCCCCTCCAGTGGAGACTTGACAGCATTCACTCATTCAACTATAACAACATCCCTTCCTCCTCTTTATCCTTCTGATAACCAGGATCTAGATCATAAGTTTAAAAGTGCCAGAAAAATTCACATCACCTCCAGCAGGCTTTGGATAACAGCCTACACCACATACTCTTCATTCTACTCTCCTCTACAATTTCAATCTTGATCCACTAATTCCAAAATACTGTGAAGATCTCTAATCATCACCCTCATCAGTATGATTTGTGGCTCAGTGCTCCCCTCTGGAACATTTGTACAGGTGAATATACATGAGTAAAGCTTCACACAAGGGCTACAGAGGCAATCTGCAGTTTAAAAAATGCATATATTATGCGGCATGTATTTTGTGAGGGGGGGGTTGTTAAATATTCTATAAACAATTACTAAATTGTCAATGGAATTCAATAAATGTTGTTTTAAAAAAAACCTAATTATTTGTAACAATAACCAGCTACTATTGCCATTTTGTATGTGAAGGTTTGTAAACTACTTCCATTTGAGAAGTAATTGATTCCATTTTTATCATTTGCTCAAGTTTATGTGGTTGTTCACATCCAAAGAGATGATAACATCTATTTGCAGCAAATTATACATTATAATTCCTCATTCAAAAGCTGTAATGGAAAACAAAATGCTAATTTATGCTGTAAACGGAAGTACAGAATCATAATCACTCATTGTTAACATTAGGAACTAAATTGCTCTTGCAAATAATAAAATGGGTTAAAAATGTGGAGGGCTTTTGTGAGCCAAAGTGCTAGCACCTCTTGCTCGCTCAGATGTTGTATCACAAGTGATCAAACGAACCTTTTCTCCTCCTGCCAACATAAACGACCTCTTTTTGAGGGGAAGAATAATGGTCTTCTGATTGAGAGATGAGGGTTGCGACCCACGGCTCTCCAGCCAGCTCCCCAAATGCAGGCTTTCAGGCGTTCTGTGCTGTACCAACTGAGCTGTGTGCGGAGGTTGTCCACCCCAGCAAGTGACAAGCAACTGGAAGAGCCAGAGGATCTGACATCTGCACTACCTGCTTCACACCACGCATTTTGGGGTCTGGTTTGTTTGATTATTGAAACTTCATCCTCGCTCTGGTCTCAGCTCATTAGTTGAATGTCAATTTGTAGCTCAAAGGCTCAAGGGGTACTCCTGGAATACACCTCCCAGGTAAGTTCTACCCAGAAGGAGCTCCATTTATGCACAACAAGACCAATCTATAACACTAACCAAAGCCCAGAAGAGTGGGGATGAAGGCAGTATGCTCCTCCTCCCAGGAAAAGTGCCACTCTAGACACACCTCTCATCATTTCAGGTCCCAGTGAGTTCAGATGGAACCAAGAGCGCCCCAACTTCTCCTTCCAAAATTAGGACTGCAGTGTCACAAGTGCCATGCCCAGTGCAAGGGTCACTCTGCTATTAAATCTTTCTCCACCTTAATTTTACCTTCATAGTAGAGACAGTAACACACGGCTACTTAGCAGAGGAAGAATCTCAATTCCTACTTGTAGAGAGCACAGAGCCTAAGACCAAAAAAAAAAAAACATTTTTAAAGTACTGGGCTTCCAACCTTTTTAGCAATTTTAGAATTAAACGTACAAGGCGATTTGCTCACACAGCAAACAGACACGAGAGGAAATAAATAAAAAAAATAATAAAAAAAAAAGAACAACCCCAAACCCCAACACATTGGGACTGTGCACCTGCTCCTCCACATTTCATTAAGCCTCTACACCTAAGTGTACGTCAGGTTCTCTCCTATGCGCATCCGCTGTGCTGGTATCCCTCAGTGATACCTTCTGGTCACGGCGAGACAAACGGGATCACGAGCATCCACACTGGCTCAGGAAAAAGCATTACAAAAAAAAAAAAAAAAAAACCACAAACCAACCCCTAACGTTAACTTTTGGTAAATCAGATTGTTAGAATCTAAAGAATAAATGCCAGGTAATCTGTTCAAAAACATGCATATATTTGCAAATAAGCTGCCATCTATAAACAAGCCTCTCCTAGCTTACATTATATACCTCAAATCCCTGTAAAATAGTTGATTTGCCAGCTTTTTTCAGTTATTAGTATTTTTTTAAAAAATACGATTATGTTATCAAAAATTGAAAATTGCATTTTAGGTGACCAAAAGAAAGTTCCACTGCTTCAAGTAGTAAATCATTTTACTGCTGCCCTTTTATATTTAATACCCTTCTGCAGTACACATTTATCTCTCCACTAGCAAAGTGTACTCATTGATTTCCTATGGTCTCTCTGGAAGAAGGTTCTGCTTCCCTGATGATGAGTACAAAGGGTGGGTGACCCCATTCTCATTCCAATGCAAACCCTGCACTTTTACATTTCTGCTTAGACCACATGAACATCTGACCAGCAAAGAACTCCGTGCCCTCTTCCTACAGAAAGCATTGCCAGAACTACTGACATTTTCTCCAGAACACAACTGTATTTTTGAAAATCTCATCTTGCGTATAAAGCACTAAAAAGCATTAGTTTTCCCAGCCATAACTCTAACATGAAATTCGCGCACGCACTCTTCTTCTAAACTAAGACACGAAAATAACATCTTGACCATTTTCTATATGTGCTTTAAACTCACATTATTTTATTCTACTGTACCACTATTTGGCTGTTTTGCTCTGGGGCACGAGGAAATGGTTTGCACCCCACTTAGAACTGTGGGGGTTTGCCATCAGAATAGACTGATGGTTTTTTTCACCCAGTCCGTGGACACATTTATTAACAACCAGAGTAACAACAAGGGAAGTGGACAGAAAATATGTTTTGAACTCTACTCTCTAAATGCCATGCAATGGCACCGACAATCCCTGAGGACATATGGTGTCATCCACTGCTCATCACTGAAACTTGAAAGTGACTGCATTGAATGACCAATTAAGGCATTAATCTCTGAAAGAAAGAAAACCACATTTAATAACATCTTTTTAAAAAGTCTAATACCTGTTTTATTAAACGACGACTTCCTCATTATCCTGTTGTCTATCTTTTGCTGGGATGCCAAGAAATTAGGTCTCATCAGTTTCACTTTCATTTTTGCTGTGTCCCATTTTCCCAGCTTTGTACCCCAGCATGCAACACCCCTTGGATATAGGAAAGTCAGGAAAATTTCAAACCCAGGGTTAACTTTTTTTTTTAAATTACCAAGTCTTTTTCTGTTAATGCTAAACCAGGATTGTTACTTTTCCTTAACTAATGTCGTTTTGACAGCATCCTTTTAATTTGTGGAGATGTTACAGGTTTCGCCAAAATAGAACTGAAGCTGAAGGATGGTTTTATTCCATTGGTTTTCACAGCCAAACAGTATACAACCACCAACGGAGTCTTTCTGTTAAAAAAAAGTCTAAAAAATCCATAAAAGTTCACTGTCCAATCTTGTGCAGATTGATAGAGTACCCCTCATTCAACATCCTCAGACACATACGTACTTAACATATGCTGTAAGTGTGCAGTGCATTAACGGGAACTCATCTAACACATTTCCAAACCTCCACGGACTCCAAGTTCTACTATTCAAACAAAAAAAAAAAAAAAAAAAAGGAAGAAAATAAAAAATCTCCAGGAACCACTGAAACAAAAATAAGTCAAAAAGTCTCACTGGCTACAGGCCAAAATATAAACAGCCATTGGACTTATTCTAGTTAAAAGAAGAAAATGGTTAAGAGGAATATACTACCTTTGGTCCAGCACCCCAAAAATACTGGCAGAAATCTCGGAGTGCACCGGGGTACTTTTGTCCCCGCCTACGTGAAGACAGAGAGCCAAGCCACAAAGCTGGCTCTCAGCTTGGTCTTTCATCAACTTCCTTACATCCACAGAATACATTCTGTGAAGGTATGTTGTCTAAAGCACTGCTGTGGCTGAAAACACAGGACGAGGAGATGGTGCCAGGTCACAAGCCCTCAGCTGAGTGTTGCAGGGGAAAGAAAAAAAAAAGAAAGAAAATATCAGAAATAATGGCAGTAATCAGGTAGCACGCTCTCGTTTTACTTCTATACTGCAGGGGTTTTCCTGGGTCGAATTAAAATAAGCATCCAGATTTACGCCTCAGTCCTAGGATTCCATTCATGAACTACATTTCAAATTATTTTCAAGCACTTCCCAACCATATGGATTAGTAACACAGCAACGTATCCAGTTCTGGACTGGAGAGGGAAAAATAATTAATACAAATAATGCTGCCAGTTCAGCATGGACAGGTTATGCCCAAGAATATTACTGCTCTTGCAAGGCTGAATACCCCCTCTGCAGTACTTAGAAATAGCTGTTCTTCCCTCATGACTACTAATTAAGAAACAGATGTAAAGAGAATTTCAGCAAGCCAGAAGTTACACTCAGAAAGTCTCCAGCGGACATGTATCCACAAAAATAAAGAACTAAAAGCGGGATCTTTTATTGACGGTCTGAAAATGCAGATGACAGAATGAATCAACAGGAAACCTGCTGGATATTCCTTCGCCCCAGGTTCACACCCACCGGCAAGACAACGCAGGTAGGTTTATGCAACCACAATTAATGGTTCTCAGGATTTCGGTCTACAAGTTTGTCTAGTCTGGAATTGAGCATAATGGTTATGTCCCTGTACTAAAATAACTGTAAAAAAAAAAAAAAAAAAAAAAAGACAGCAAGCTTCAGGGGAATAGTCAATCTCTTTGGACCCCTCCTTAGTAATGCCAAGGCTTATTCGTAACTAGTATACAGCTTTATTTTCTAGAAGGCTGTCTGAGAAATGGATTCAAAACAGGCTTCATGAAGTTTCTAGGCATAATTTTTCCCGATACAAGCTTTTCTGTGAGGCACTTTGGAATTTAATATGCAATGAAAAAAAACTCCTTCCAAGAATATTAGCAACAAATCACGCATATAATCTTGTGCTTAAAACCCAACTGCAATAATGCATCAAAAAATGTAAGAAGTTGAAACGTATCTCTCTCCCTTCCTGAATTATAAAGCAAACATCCTCTCTCTGCTTTCAAAACTGTCAGCCAGTATATTACGCTGGAAGGAATCACGGTTCTCTTTAACCCGACTGGTTCCATTATTAAGTCTTATTTTGATTACTTATACTCTCATTAAAGTCTTGAGATGCCAGGAAAAGAGTCTTTTAGTAAGCTCTAGCTGAATCGCTATTGATATTATACAAGGGATCCTTTTACCTTGTACTAGATGTTGAGAGTGCATCCTATCGATCCAGGAATAAAAAAAAACTATTTTTCCAGTAGTCAACCCATCTTCTCATCTCAGCACTTTGTTTTAGTTTGTTTTAAACAGAGTATACAAAACAAATTCTATTTCAGCTACGTTGCTATATTTAGCAAGGAGAAAGGGTTTGTATGCCTTCGGATGCAATTCAGGTAAAAACAAACAATCACGAACATGGCTGACTGTCAAATTTAAGCCAACCCTGCCTTTTTAAGTGTTAAAACTTGTAAGAAAAATCTATTTGCAGCAAAATCCCATATTCATTTTGATTTCATATTCAGCCTAACATCTACTGCTAATCCTCAGCTGGTGAATTTGACTGATGTAAATGCTAACGTAATACGCAAAAGATGAAAATAGCAAGGAGCCTTGAGCACCAGAAAGACTACGTATCTTAAAAATTCTTCTCATCTTCACCCCGGAAAGTCTCGCAAGCTCATCTGTTCCCGTTGTAACGCTATATAATGATTACATCTTCCCCTCCTAAACTCCTTTCCTAATCATGCATATTTAATTCAACTTTGTGTATATATCCTAGAGTTTATATAGTCCCTCTATAAATAGACCTTCTGCATCCCGAATTATCCCCTCCCTCCCCCCCCGTTTTCCCCTCAGATACGGTTCAACATCGGTAGTTAGAGCCAGATCAACTCTGGATTTTGTCAGAAATTCTTCCCGTTTTCCATTGTGACACGGGGCTCGCTCTCCCGAAGGCGAACCCACCATTTCACAGCGCCCAACTGTTCCGCTACAGAAGGAAACTAACTTTAGATGAAGGAACTGGTTTAAACCTGATTTTATTCCCTGCCTTCCTCACCATTTTCCTCCTCTGATGCTTTCAGAGGAGCCTTCCTGTGACCGCCTGCCTTTCATACCGGAGCATAAACCCCTCTCCCATAGCTCCGGTGCTTGCCTGGACTCCTGTTTAGCTGGGTGATGGGGTTACCTTCTCCGTTCCTACAGACACAGGGGAAGGTGGGGGGGGGTTTGCACCGGGATGCTCACGGAAACACACCCCAGCACCGGTCGCCCTGACCCACTGCTCCTGGTAACACCCCCCCACCCACCCAAACTTAGACCGCATCCTCCTCATCAGCACCGGCAATTCGGGGAGACACGCACCCCCCTAAAACGTCCCCAGCCCTGTCACCCAGGGGTGGGGACACCGGCGACACCCGACGGGAGGGTTAGGGAAGGGGGAAGATGCTCCGGCTCGCTCGGGTGACCGCAGTTCGGCGGGGGCTCTGGGTTCGATACGTGCCTGTTCCCCATACGACACCCCCCCCCCCCCAAAATCTTACTCCTCATCACAAGCACGCCTAGCTCCTTCCCTGCCAAGGATGCCCCCCCCCGGGAACGGGGCGGCAAACTCGGTTTCACCTAGGCTTCCGAGATGGAGCCGGGACACGGGGGATGGGTTTCCATTTCTCCGCTACAAGGGAGGACCCAGCCCCCCAACTCCGCCGGCCACCCCGGGGCTGGCTGCTGCCGGAAGGGGCGGTGAGGGGGGGGGGCCATTCCCCGTTCCCATTAACTCCCGGAGACCGGGCAGGAGCGGCGCCCGGTTTCTCCATCCCTTCCTCCCTCCCTCCCTCCATCCCTGCGCGGTGTAACCTTAAACTGCTGCTTGGGGGCGGGGGGGGGGGGAGTTTCAGTCGCCTAGAAACCTGCTCGGGTCTCCATCAACCGGGGGGGGGGACACGACGACGACCCACACACACACCCCCCTTCCCCGGTAGCTCTCCCGCCCCCGCAGCTCGGCGGTGCCCCCCGCCACTCGCAGCCCGTTTCCAACTTTTCCCATCACGCCAGCCCCGGTACAAGCCCCCCCCTTTCCCTCTCCCTCCCGCACGGCCCCGCACACGGCGAGGTAGTTTATAAACGACAGTTGCCGTGTAGACTTCCACCCAACAAGCAGCGGGGGCAGCAGACTACAACAGTTATTTAATTAAAGGCGTTTCGGAGGCTCCCGGAATAGCTCCCTACCTCCGAGGCGCGATTTCTTGGTTTCTACCCCCACCCACCCCCCCCCAAGTTCTCCCCACACCCCCCCCTCGGCGGGGGGGGAAGTTGGGGGGGGGGGGGCAGGAGGCACCGGCCCGACCGTCGGTACCGGGCTGAGCCCCGCATTGCACAGTCATCAAAGTTAAGTACGCGGAGGATAAGGGGGGAGGATCAGGGGGGGAGTAATGGGGAGGGGTGGGGGGCTCAACCGGGTAAAGCCCAACTCTTCCCACCCCAATTGCGAGGTTGGACGCCTGTGCGGCCATTTCTGTGAGGGGAACGGCTGGGGGTGATTAGGGGGGTGTCCACCCCTCTCGCCCTATGGATGCCGCCCCCCCCACCGCCTCCGAGCCGCGGGGGCAGGCTCGGGGACGCCTCGCTGGAGTTGCCTCCTTGTGCCCCCCCCCCGAGTTGCTCCCGGGTAAAGGCGCAGCCCCCCCCGGGCACGGCGGCCGCCGGTACCAGCCCTCCTCCCGGCTCCTCTTCCTCACGGGAGCGGGGCGGAGGGAAGGGGGGGGGGGAACACACACAAAAAAGGGCTTTTTCCCCTTATTTCTTTTCCTCGGTTGGCTCCCCCCACGCACGCTGAACGCAAAACCCCTTTCTCGCACAACCCCCGGCGGCGGCACCGGCACCACCACCAACCTCCGCCCTCCCCAGTAGCCCGCACCGGCCGCCCCTCACCTGGTTGTAGGAGGTCTCCCAGGAGGAGGGGTAGTTGTAAAAGAAGGAGGAGGAGAAGCAAGCGTCTTCCGACAGCCCGCAGCCGGCCATCCTCTGGGCGCAAAACCTCTTTCGGTGGTCGGGGGTAGGGAGGGGAGGGGGGACGGGGAAGGCAGGCAAGCGGCGTCTTCGCAAACTCTTGCCGCGATCGGTGCCGGTGCCGCCGGAGCGTGTGTTACCGGCTGCTTCGCCCCGGCGGTGCCTGCCGAGAGAGGGACGAGCGCGGCGGAGGCTGGATGGCGGAGAAGGAAGCGGGGATTGGGGGGAGAAGGACGTATGTCTGTCCGTGTGTCCGTCCGTCGGTCGGTCTGTCTGGGTGCCGGTGTGTGCGCGGCTGTTTGGTGGCGGCACCGAGGAGCCCGGGGGCCGGCGTCACGTGCGCGCGCTCACTCCGCCGCCGCCGCCGCCGGCGGTAGGGACGGGCTGCGCTACCGACCCCGGCACTGAATCACCAGCGCCGGGCCACCTCTCCATCCCCGCCCGCCGCCGTCCGCCGTCCCCCCCCTTGCTCGGCGGCGCAGAGGATTAACCGAGGGGAAGGGGCCGCCTGCAGGCTGCACGGTGGCGGCGGCGGGGGCAAGTGGCGACGCGCCGTCCTCCCCCCGCCGCGCCGGGGCAGCGCCGCCACGGGCGGGGACCGCCCTCCTCCAACGGCCGCGGCCCGGCCCTCCCTCGCCCCGCCCCGCCTCGCCTCGCCTCGCCTGAGCGCCGCACCGGGGGGGAAAGTTGGAGCTGGCTTTACCGACCTGCCACCCCCGGGGCCGGCGAGGGGGCCTGCGGGCACAGGCGAGACCCCGGCGGGCGCGGCGCGGGCCCGACCTCCTGAGGGGAGAGGGGGGGGGCGCGCGCCGCTTCCCGCCCGCGGGAAACTTCACCTCAGAGTCCTCAGCCCATCCCCGAACGCCAGGTACGATTCTCCCCGCTCTCTCCCTCTTTTTTTTTTTTTTTTTTTGGGGGGGGGTATTTTCCTCAGCACCCTGTTTTTAAGGAGCGGGAGAAAAGCGGGATGGTGTATTTTATTCTTTTTTAAGCGTGTCAGCGGTCACGCCGGCAAACCCCCCGCCGGTGGATGCGGCCGCCAGCTCCTGTCGCAGCCGCCGGCGCTGGCAAACGCGGGGAAAAAAAAAAAAAAAAAGTTAAAAAAAAAAAACGGCAGCCCATAAAGCTGGAGACGCCGAATATCACGATTTTTAAAAGCGCTTGCCAAGCAATTAGCGGGAATAGATTGGATAGCGCTGACCGTGTGGCTCCAGTATTCCTTATCCCGACAAGGGGGACACGTTCCTCATCAGCTCACACTGATTCCACAAAACTCAGATAATGGAAAGCAAATAATGTAGGTGATAATTCTTTTTTTTTTTTTCAGAATAATTGTTGTATTTCATATAAGAATATATTTCATGGTTTTAATTTAAAAAAAAAAAAAACCAACAACAAACTGGTTTTGCTTCCAAATCCTAACCCAGGAGGGCCAGTGGTTTGTTGAGCAGCACCCAGCTCATTAGCCATTGATGGGAAAGACTAGAGAGTGTTTTCTGATCAAAGGCCTGCTGAAGCTCCTTGCTCCTCCTCATCTGATATTTTAATATTTACTGTTTAGTAATAGCCATGGAATCATTGAGGAACCTGGTCTGGTGGGAAGTGTCCCTGCCCATGGCAGGGGGATTGGAACTCCATGATCTTTAAGGTCCCTTCCAACTCTAAACATTCTATGAATCCTTTGACCATTCTATTTGTTGGGGAAATCTTTTCTTCAGTTTCCTGACATGGCATGGAATACCACAAAGCATACGCCAGCGTAGCAGAAACCCAGATTTTTGATGTGAGTTGACTTTGAAGGAAGGCTAGCCAAGAATTAGCTGAATTCATTATCCAGAGGAACCTTTTTGACAGGCAGCTCTGTTCCATACGAGGTAAGAGCCTTTCATCCTGCCCTAAACCAGGTAAGAATCCAGCAGGAAGGTTCTCATTTGCAGAATATTGAAACTACATCAGAAACAAGGTGTTCACTATGTCCACAAACGTTTGTTTCTCAAATTGCTTCAGTATTTACCTTCAGAGACTTCAGCCTGTCAAGGCTGCTCACTAGCGGCCCGCAAAACTTCACGTGGTTTAAGAATTTATTTCAACTTTTCATACAGCAACAATAAAGGCATAAAATTCCTTTCCACTTCACCATCCTTCTTGAATTGTTTTCCCTTCTTTAAAAGTCTCAAAACAGATTATGTGTTCTTCAATGCTTGGGTTTTTTTTCTTATCTTTTTCCTTCAAACATTGTTCCTCATCCCGCTGTTAACCATTTGCTCAAGCTTCAAATCTCTTCATTGGAAGTTCAGAGAGCTGCCCCCGGGGGAGCATCACTGGTAGGAGGTTAAGCTTAATTGCACAGTGATCAGTTACTAATGGAGATCCAGCTGTAGTCTTTTCTTGTAGCTGCAAACTACCCAGAGCCTATTCAAGGCCTCCCACTTCTGCTGGCAGCACAACGAGATCTGAAAGGTTATTTATAGTGTCTTGTATTGCTCCTCCAGACTGTTTGTAGATGTTTTGAGTCAACCAGCCATTACTCAAATGGTTGATTACAAATCTAGTCTATTGCATGACTTGGCATCATTACTGTGATGTTGGTGATGAAGCAACTTTGTATGTTACTTCCACTAGTAGAAGTATGTAATCAAACATCATAAAATACACAAATAATCACTGCCTTAATATTCCAGTGTGCTAACAACTCCATGGAATAGGTGTATTCCGTCCCATGGGCAGGAAGGAGTAAAGTGGAGATAAAATAAACTCTTGTAAGGAACTCATAACAAATGGATTGAAGAGCATTGGAGTGAACAGCAAAAGAAGAGGAAATGTTCAAATAACCAAAGTAACCTTAGGATAATCACTAATAGTCCATCTCTGCTGAAAGAAAGAGGCCCTGGTGCAGGTGGAACAGAGAAAATTACTCAAATCTCTTTGGAGACGCAGACAGCGTAATACTGCGCCGGTAGGATGTGCCAGGTAAAGGGTAGCAAAGCAGGTAGGAAGGCATCATCTTACATACAGTCTAGAATTTAATTTGGTTTGCTCTTTGCTTCCATGTTTTCAGCTTAAAAATTGTCAAAGTCTATTTAATAAATAATAATATTTAATAATAAGCAGTTTTATTTTGTGTGTGTGTGTGAGGGCTTTTTTTACCTGCCTAGTAGGGGAATAAGGTGAATCTGGGTGAAGCTCTGAGATGGAGGCTGGTCCTGCCTTCTCACAGACAGCACATCCTCAGTCCCCTGAGGCTGCTGCACAGAGGAGGCTACGGCCAGGGACAGCTCTTCAAGCCAACAACAGGTCTGGTGTCACCAAGGGCTAGGTTTTGGGAGAAGAGACCTAGCACAGAGAAAATGTACACTGTTGCTACAGACAAAAGCCAGAGCATCGTCACCACATTTCCTTTTCTTTATGCGGCGTGCTCTCTTGAGAAATTCCCTGAAAAGCAAAGCTTCTGGAGGTCTTTGGTTTGAGAAGCATACGGAGAATTTGAGATAGAAGAGACTTCAACTTACATGTTTCATGTAAGCAGAAAGATTTGTATCCCAACAGTCCCAAGGGGATCAGGATTCAGCTCAGTTGTAGCCTCAAAATCAAGATTCTCCAACACAAAGTGAAACTCCATGATCCTACATTTTGTTTCGGCAGTTTAATATCCCTCCAATAGCACTTGAACTGAGTACTGTGGTCCCCGCTATTTTTAAAGCTTACGATCATAAATACCTCAAAATGTTTTATGGGTACCATTCTTTTTATTCCCCATTGTCACTTTTTCCCCCTCCCAAGTTTTCAGCATTAGCAGACGCATGTGACTTTTTATTCCTGACTTTACTAGACTTCATTAGTTGAAAATCCCTTCTCACAGGGAAAAAGCCTGTAATATCACGTATTCTAAAATAAAGTTAGAAGCTGTCCCTGTATCTTATTTGCAGGTAAAAAAAAAAAAAAAAGACTATTTCTACTTAGCCTATTCATAAGTGCATAAAAGCCTTTTAAAGTCAATTAAGACAGTCCATAAAAATTGAAGAGGAAAGGCTTTAAAAGTCCAGTGATAGGTTTTCTATTAGGCTAATACTTTAAAGCTTCCTTAGCACCTTCCATCAAATGATTTCATTTTGCTTTATGAACATTTCTGGAGCAAGGAATTACATCTTTTTAATATTTGAGGAGATCAACAGTTTAAGTACCAGACCCTTGGAAAAGTCAAGCAACACTGTTTGAAAATGTTTATAAAAGCAATTGGGCCCAAAGGAGTAAAAACCTACTTACAGCAGAAATAAGTGGAGATTCCAGGGTGTTCAGGTGCCTATTTAACTTGGAAGATAACTCACATCTATAATTCAAAAATTTAAGATTAGGCATAACTGAGAATGAAACCACCTGTGGAAGAGGACACAGGGTGACCTTTAAAACATCATTTCAATGTTCTGCCCTTTTTTTTTTTTTTTTTTATCTCATTGGCTTCTCACTATGTTCTAACTAAAGCCCAGGTGGCTTTTTTCACCTTCCCAATGCTGGAGAGCCCAGTTGCAAGCTACCAGAGAGGCCTGGAGTTCCCAGAGCAGCTTCCACACCTTGGGTTCATCAGCCTCAACCACAAGAGCGATGTGCAGATTTTCCAATATCAGCATAAAAGATCAATATTTAATCAAAATAAAGCTTTTCTAAAGTATCCTGTAATAACACTCACAAAGTTCAGTTAAACTAGGTGACAACATCTGCTTGTTCTTCCTCTCACCAAAACTATACAGCAGTGTTGTGTTGGAGTCTTTGAAGAAACGCTCAAAGAAACAGTCTTTGCAATTAAAGCAGAAGGCAGTGAGATTCTAGATGATTATTAGTTACTGTTGAAATTTTTTATACCATCTTGTACTTATGGTTCCTGCACTGACAAGTTATACCCTTATTTCAGAAGGTTCAGTTGCAACCAAGAGTTGAGTCCAGGCTGTTTAGAGTCTTGAAGAAAAAAACAAATCCTGAGACCTGGAATAGAAGTCCCAGATGGTGAGAAGCGCCTGAGCTTTTGTGCTTCATCCAAAGGAGGAAAAGATAATTGAAGCCAGATGACCAACCGCCAAGATGGGACAGCAGCTCCAAGAAAAAGAGGACAGTAGAAAAGTTGGGTTTTTTTTTTTTAAAAGCTGCTATGTGAGACCATCAGGAATGCATAATGAGGTTCTCTCAAGCCATATAAACTAATTGCAAACACGCAACTTCAGGGAAAACAGTACGTTTTTCAACGTATTTTGATCTCACCATCAGTCTATTATTTGCCTTGCCCCGGTTCTGTTTCAGTTGCTTCCTCTTCATCCGTGAGCTAATCCCGTGGCAGCATTGGGTCATCTTGATAATTGAAGTTAGGTGAAATAGGCAACTGAATGAAGTAAAGCTGATTATTCAAAAAGAAAGGAAGAAGGGAAAAAAAAAAAAGCTCCAGGAGTTTAAAAGCTAGATTACACGAATTTTTGCTCATTTCAAAAACGCAGGAAATTATTTTCCTTGAATTCTGCAAGATCGAGTGTGCCACTGATTAAAACTTTGTCTACTGAAGTGGAAGAGCAGAACACTGATGAGTTTGATTGTCCTGCAAGCAAGATATTTTCAATGAGACTTAACAAAATGAAACCACTATGATAATTTAATTCCTAGTTCAGGCCTTCCAGCAGCTTTTCAACATGAGTAATCTCCATCAGTTCAATACCCCCAAAATTATAAATAACGACCAGTGAAGACATGCCATTCAAATGTAGGCAGGCGTGAACTTGGGAGGTAGTTTGTAACTTTTATAGTCTCACCACCAATTAACAATGTAAATAAATTACTAAAGCCCTATGAGATTATAATTTCCCCAAAATAACACTTCTCTGATTATAGTTATCAAGTAACTATATGAAGTAACTAATCAAAGGGAGGGGAAAAAAATAATCCTAGAATAACCCAAAATTAGCAGGAATGAAGATGGTTGGCCCCTCATGGCCTCTAGCAAGTATCTTTTCTATCTGAGAAAAAAAATCCCCAGCAATTCCGAGCGCTTCTGGGGCCATTCACGTCAGAGCAAAATTCAAAGCGATGATTGCACAATCCCAAGGAAAGCTTTGATCGATACAGAATTCCATTTTTTTTTTTCCTCATACAAGAAATACCACAAAGAGGCAGCAAACACTCAGAAATAATTGATAGATATTTCAAAGGGAGTGTGACAGATCATTAACTTTGGATTTCTTTGGTGACATCATCCTATTTGATTCAATTAATGTAAACAAACCTATTGCTAGGAAAAAACCAAGGCAGGAGTTTGTATTGCAGCTCGTAAGCACACGTCCTTTCTGTTACATACTGCCCAGAATCAAGGGAAAGACTAATTGTTTTTCTTAAAGCAGGTTAAAGTGAAGGCAATGAAAAGCAATTAGAACGTCTTTGCAGGGTTTTTTTACCTTTTTTTTTATTTATTTATTTTCTTAAACGTCAAAGTTTTGGAAGTAGCAAGAACAAAGATTTGCTGCTGGCTTTGTTGCTAATTTTGGAAGTTCTGTTCTGAGTCTAGACAGCCCAGCATTGATAAAGTTGTTTTTATAATCAGATTACTTTGATCAAGAGACTGCTAAAAAAAGCAAATTAATTTCTGAAACCTGACTGTACCTAATGAGAGATCTAACCATTAGTCTCCTATCAAGCCCATAGACTACAGTCGGATTCTTGAGCTTTAGTTGCAAAAATAATATTCATTGCAGGCAATTATCGTATGAAGAACAAATACAATTACGAAGGAGATCATGAAGCAGGCCATTACCGTTTCATATAATTGAGTATTTTCCTATTCCCTTTTCCTTCCATAATTCTCCTCCAGAAGTGGACGGGATTTCTCTTAAGCCTGCAGAAAAATCACAACTCCGGCACCACATTAGTTTAACCTCCGATTTAACCTCGAGACTGCAGAGAACAGACGTGTGAACAGTGTTTGGATTCAGAGAGCAGTGAGTCCAACAAGGAGCTCCAGAGCAAAACCCTGTAAAGCAGAGCCCCGATCCAACATCCACAATGAAATAAATACGCTAATGCTCTTCTTTCCATTCCCATATGGATTTTTCTTTGATACTGGTTTGTTTATAGGGAGCAGCTGTTCATTGTCTATAAATTTACTGAAAATTAAATGACTGGTTCTAGGCTCCCCAGTTCCAGAAGGGCAGGAAATTGCTGGAGAGCGTGCAGCAGAGGTCTCCAAAGATGATGAGGGGGCTAGAACATCTCTCTGATGAGGAAAGGCTGAAGGACTTTTTAGTCTGGAGAAGAGAAGGCTGATCTGATCAACACCTATAAATACTTCAAGGGTGGGTGTCAGGAGGATGGGGCCAGTCTTTTTTCAGTGGTGCCCAGTGACAGGACAAGAGGGAACAGGCAAAAACTTGAAGTTCTATCTAAACATGAGGAGGAACTTCTTTCCTTTGAGGGTAGCAGAGTCTGCCCAGAGAGGTGGTGGAGTTCTCTGGAGACATTCCAAACCCACCTGGACAGGTCCCTATGCAACCTGCTCTGGGTGGACCTGCTCTGGCAGGGAGTTGGAGATGATCTCCAGAGGTCCCTTCCAACCCCATATAATTCTGTGATTCTGTAACTGTTTTCAATAAATGGAGAACATTAAGACCAGAATTTCAAATTCTTATCTTTGATTTCTGCTCTTAATCCAATTTGAGCTTACTTCCATTGTACTGTGTAACTCCGTTACCCATTGGAATGAAGTTGTGGATATCCTCCCGGACACCCTGCTGCGCATGGAAACATTTTGAGAATGGTGCTTCGGCTGCTGCACAAAGAGTAAGCCTTTCTTTCAGCAAAGGTTCAGAGCATGTTATATTTTTTTAAAAAGAACGATACTATCCCTGTGACAATAAAAGGCTCCATCAGTCATTATTCAACACACAAAATGGCTTCAAAGATGCCATTCTAAGGTTTGAAAGGTCGAGTTTACTTTGTAATTCTTTAGTCACAAATGTGATTTTGGTAGTAAACCATGTGAATTTCGGTAGTAAACTGGAAAAGTTGATATTTTTGAGGTACAAACTGGTTACTAATATAAGCAAAAGTGGTTTTGCTGAATATAGACAAAGCAGTCAGGAACCAGGAACCCTCTGCTCCATGGAGCCCAGTAAGCGCCGGATGCTCCAGGTGGTGATCGATAGTGCTGCTGGAAGCGCCGAGGCTGGGCAACTTCATGGAATATTGCTGACAAAATAAACACTGAGCTCAAACAGAAGGCATGAGGCTACGTTAACTAGAAGAGTAAGACCAACCCAAAATAATAAATATTTAGAGCCACAGGAGATATTTATTATCAACATTAATTTGTGCTGTGTTTTATTTTTCTATACAACAGAACTACTGCAGAGCTTTCAGAGCTGGAAGAAGCTTAAAAGAATCCCTCAGAGCTGAGATGTACACAACCAAAAATTATTTTATCATCTGTCAGACATCCATTCTGGGTTCCTGAGAAACTGCCCAATCTGAGCTGAAAACTGCAAAATCCAGAACACCTCCAACCAGTAGAACTAGTCGGTGACTGCAGGAATGTTATTTTACTGCCGTTTTTTAGTTTAATCCCTCGATATTGGGATCTCCTCGATGCCACCTGCTTCTCTCAGACTCATCGGTGCAAACCAAGAGGCAGCCCAAGCTCCTCAATGTACGAAAGGGAAAGTTTCATCCTGCTTTTAAAGATGCTCGTTTCAAGCTCAAAAAACCCCTGACATTCAGCCGTTACTGGGGCCCCCTGCCCAGTCTGTACCAGTTGTACGGAGCACACCCCTAAAAGAAAGCTCTAAGATGTGTTCTTCAAAAAAATGAACTCTGTTGACCAAGGAGGTAATTTTTCTCCCTCTGTCCTTTGCATAAACCTTACATCACATTAGTCCCCAAGTTAAATAATTTTAAAAGGTCAACAGAGTCCCGGCACAAGATTAAACTTATAATAGTAAAAGATGTTTATTATTAAAACTTCAGCTGTTCTACAAGCAAGATAAATGGCTGCTACTCACAAATTACAGGAAGTGAATAAACTCATGTATTTTAGAATACAACTCGGCTTCCTAGCATGGCGGTGCAGTTTGCCTTTTCAGTGCTAAGTTGGCATAAAATAAAGAAAATTACAGAAATCTGATTAGAAGTTAATAATTGTAGCTTGACTGGATGGCAGGAAAACTCTCCGCGCCCTTTGACTTTCGTTAAGGTGTCTTTTTCCAGTGACAGACCAAAAGCTAATTTTTGCTTCAAGCTGCCCTTTCTTACAGCAAATAATGAGCCGTTTTCAATATGCGCCATGTAACAGCACAGGTTGAAAAAAAAAAAAAAATAAATAAAATCACACATCACACACAAATGGGGCTTCACAAAAACAGGGGGTGGTGCCCAGACACCTCCCTGCTGTAGGTACACAGCGCCCAAAACCAAAAGTTGCAGGGTTTTTTTAGGACATCAAGGCAGAGGGAAGCACGGACACGCCGTTCATCCTTCCCTTTGTCAAAGGCTCTAAAAGCTCTAAAAATCCCTACAAATCTAAGTTAACGCAGACATTTCTAAGCCCAGCGTTGTGTGCTCGGTCATTAGTAACTCCCTCTGCGTCAGACACACTACACTGAACACACTTAGTGCCTCGCACCGCTATTAGCCCTTCACTGCTCTGAGGTATCACACAGAACACAGTTAAGATGGAAGACTCTCCTCTTTTCAAAAAAAAAAAAAAAATAGTACTTAGTACTATTTTCCCTATCATCTAATCCATTCCGTATCTTCAAAAGGCCTGTGCTATAAATAGCTTATTTTATACAAACCATGTCTTTAAAAAAATAAAATTAAAAAAAAAATCACTAAGTAACCAAAGCCTTGTTTTTCCTTTCAGGTTGTTCCAAAGGAGATCCCCAAATAATCCCAAGGGAGCAATTCCTCCGTACTCCAAAATAAATAAGGTTACCCCCCAGCCAGCAACAGTGGAAAAGAGAAGAGCTGGAGTTGGTGTCAGGGCAATCGATGGGCTTTATTCGGGATCTCTCGCCCCCCAGCCCAACAGGTAAAAAAAAAACAAACAAACAAACCCCACGTGGGAAGCTGAATTTCTACTTGACACAAGCAAACTCTTGGATATTTTGGAATTTCCAAGTTTTTGGCCCTTCTAAGAGGGAGGCAGTGACCTTCATGGGCTCTTAGATAAAGCAGGCCTTCCTTCCACACCTCTTTGGTCTCCTTTCTCTGGGCAACCTTTTTTGATATTTTTTTTTTCCCCACCACAAAAAGAAAAAAAAAAACAGGAATGAGGTTTTACCTTTCAAAGCTAAATTTAGGAAAAATCAGGGCAATTCTCGAAGTCAAGTTATTCCGCACACACCTGCTGCATCTCTGAGGTAACTGCGGTTAAAAAGGGGGTTCCAGACACAGTTTCCCTTTAGGACCTAGAAAATACCTTTCTCTGAGAAGCCACGCTCTCCCTTTCACTAGTCCTTCAGCGAGGGCCGGTTACTTCTTAGAGAAGGTGCTCCTTTCCCACTGCCATAGGGCTCTAAAATGACACTTGAAAAACAAAAACCGTTAGAGAAAGGAAGGTGACGGGTGAGAAGAGGCTTTGCTCCCCCACTAAAGTACTGCAAGCGCTCTCTGCTCCTCAGCTCTCCAGCGGGAGAAGCGTTTTCCAGGGAATCACAATGACATCACCAAGTGTCACCCAAGTACCGAATCCGCTGGATTTCCCAGATGTTGGAGCTTCAGTCCCTCCTCAATCCCCACGGGGACCCCCTCAGCTCAGAGAGGACACCATCCCCAGTGACAGCCGGGACACCCCACAGCCTTCCAATTAAGCCAGTGACACCGGTGGCCCCCAGTGCCTTTATTTAGGTGGACTGCACAGGTGTCACAGACTTAATTGGCAGATGGCAAGGTCTCCCAGCTGTCAGGGGACATTAATTTGGCCTGGAGCATTTGCATTCCTGGTGGCAGAAAGAACCCAGGTCGGCTGTCACAGCCCAAGCTGAGGTTGCAGGGATGACAATTTAATAAAACAGGGGGAAAAAAAAGAAATAAAATCAGGCCAAAGTGTGTCCCATGTCCAGTCTCACCCCCAGCCACCGCCATCTGCTCCCCCCTGCACAAGAACCAAAGCTCCTGGGGTTCCCACCAGCTGGTTCTGGGCTCCTCCAGGGATTTCTCGCTGGGAACTGGTGGACCTCTCCATACTGAGGACAGTCATATGGACGGTGGTTCTACACCAGTTACTGATGGCTGCACACGGAGACCAGAGACGTTCTTACCTGGGGAGCAGCCGCTTTTCTGGCACTATACAAAGTAGCCCCCCAACTTTGCCCCCCAGGAAGAGGACAGGGAAGCCAGCGTGAAACCCCCCTATTGATCTGCAGTCACCCCAGAGTTTGTAGAACAAACATTTGTGCCTTCAGCAAGACTTGTTTGGAATCAAATTGCTCAAGTTGTTCAGGATCCCTACGTTTTCAATAAAAATTCTTGTACCCGCAGTCAGGAAACTGAAGCCAGTTCAAGAGTCAACCTCCCTCCTTCCTACCGAAAGGTATCCCACAGGGAAGGAAAGGCCAGTCCCACCCCACAATGCCTCAAGTGGGGAGGGGAGACCCCCCCATCCCTCAAACTTGGGGCAGACTCACAAGTCCCACTGTGTATTTTGAATTCACTCCATTTTTTCACCTTCAGCCACAATTTCTTTCACAACACTGTTTTCATCACTAATAAAAAAGTTTTCTAAAGTTCTCCACTCTGTCATACAACTGGCAATTTAGAAAAAGAAAACAAAAAAGTTGGAATTGGACAAAAATCCTCAAATTACTTGATTCCAACTAATTTTCTAGACAACTGCTATGATTTCAACAGGATACCCCAAAAATCAGTGCTTTAAGACTGGTCTAACTGAGGTAAGTTGCTGGCTCTCTGAGCATAACCTACTCCTGCTCCAGCCCTACAGCAAGAGAGGAAAACCTGAAATCTGACCAAATAGATGAAATCATAGCATGGTTAGAGTTGGAAGGGACCTTAACAGATCATCCAGTTCCAACCCCCTGCCCTGGGCAGGGACACCTCCCACCAGACCAGGTTGCTCAAAGCCCCATCCA
>JAOTQQ010000032.1:58575420-58625735 GCA_026546715.1 Gallinago undulata
CTGTGAGGGTGGCAGAGCCCTGGCAGAGGCTGCCCAGAGAGGTGGTGGAGTCTCCTTCTCTGGAGACATTCAGACCCTGTCTGGACACGTTCCTGTGCAACCTGCTCTGGGTGGACCTGCTCTGGCAGGGGGGTTGGAGGAGATGATCTCCAGAGGTCCCTTCCAACCCCATATCATTCCATGACTCTGTGATTCTGTAACTACATTCCCTCCAGGAACACACACATACCTGCATGAAATACCCAGTAACTAATGCCTTTCTTATGTTGATGTAATAGTCTCGGCTGGTAAAGTCTGTGCTTCTACGAGGCAAATTAAATCTATCCATGATTCGTGACAGCTGTTGGCGTACATTGTCTGCAGACATCAGGGACCTGTAGTTAATGAAGTTGTCATAACACCACTGAACCGACTCATGATCTGCAACATTAAAAACATGAATCAAAAATTAGTATTTCGGCCAATTAGAACAAGTAAATAAAACAGCAACTAAACCAATTGATCAGTCAGATGAAGCAGAAAAAAATACCCATAAACTTTTATAAATGACAACAGCTCTTAGCATAATCAGTTGATTTCTTGCATTAGATAAATTGCCCCAATTGTTCTCTATTCAGGAAGCGTGTGGTCAGGGCAAAAGAAAATTGGCTTTCTCCACCACCACCAGAATATACACACAATCAGTGATGTTTTGCTGAAATACCACACCAATACACTTTGCAAACTAAAAAAAAAAATAATCTCATCCTGCAACTAGAAAAATCATCTTCCAAACCTGCAGTATGAAACATAACTGACGGGAAGGAACACTGCACAATCTTTAGCTGTAGCGTGCAGTGAACACACAAGGAGACTGCACATAATCACGTTGTATTTGAGAAACTGAACCCCCCTTAAATTAAGCATTCAAGTAACAGTTAAGAGCTGCACAGACTAATATTGAAGTGCAAATCACCTCACAGCATTTTAAGTAAATGTAGGTGACAGAACTCAGTACTCTGAAGTGACTGTTTCTACTGTTGGTAACCCTAATAAGAAGTCTGTTAGAGGAGCAAGCCCAGGCCATTGTGTCAGAATGACCACCTGCACCTTTAACATCAAGAAACCCAACTCTTCCTACCAATTCTGTTACTTTTCAAGTGATTCTCTTCCAAGATTTGCCAGTTCCATAATCCAGCAAAACCGGCCTTCACAAAAATTACAGCTTACAAGTATCTCTTGTACAGAAAGACTGTCCTTATTTTCCATTTAAAGGATGGTTACATAACTGGAGGAAGATTTAAGTTGTTTCTGCACTTTACCTTATAGAATATATTTAAAATAAAGTATGAGTACTAAAGCTCTTGAACACTACACAGTAGAATTAAAGCACCACATGTTAGTTTCTGTGCCATTCGAACTGTGCATTTTAGCTGACCCAGAACTGGTTTATATTGTTCTAGATAAAAAGAGTAGCAGCGGTTTTGTCTTCTGACCCTGAATCCCAGAAATCTTACTCCCACAAATAATCCCATCCCACAGTTAACCTGAGCATAAAAGCATGAACTTCCAGAAACATGCAGACACAAAGTGTCCACAAGACATACTGGATCCTAAACTAAAAAACTAATAGAAAACACAAGCAACAGTTGTCTCCAGTTGTCAGGTGTTCAGTAGTAGTTTCTCTGCTACTGTTTGAAGCAGTTTTGAATACTTGTTTGGCCTTTTACTCCGAAGATACCCTTATTTTGGGTTGCCACGTGATACACTGTTAGAACCTTTCAAAGCAAAATTTCTCAAAGCTGCAAGAGGAAGGAGCACCAAGAGTAAAAGACTGTTGCTTTTTTGTTTGCTTACAGGAAAATGCACCTGGGGCACCTAATTTAACCTGGTTGGCAGTTAAGAGTAATCTTTTTATTTACCACCAGGATAAGTCACTGTTAAAAAATGTGTGCTGCTTATACAGCCATTTCTCAAGAGAACTCCTTGCTTCACCTGTTCATCCCCCATCTTTTTCAAGCTGCTAAAAATACACTTCAGCTATGCTGAGGAGAAGCCTCCATTCTCCCTAAAATCCATATACAAGCATGAGGTTAACAAAATTCATTTATCCTATGGTTTTAAGTTACTTCTTGTTGATGCATCGCCCCTTTGCCTCTCCATCCATCCTAAGGCCTCATTATAGAGTTCCTTACTATATCAAAAAGTTAGGATTAGAAAGGTTTTGGTTCTAGGAACATATCCTTTTCCAAATTCAGAGTATTATCTGCACAGCTCTCCCTGAAAAATTACTAAGCAATTATGCAGATCTTTCTATAATTACTGTCAGATAACAAACTTCTAATATTTCTTAATTATAGGAACGCTTACTTCCTTCTGTCCAAGGTTACCCAGCATTGATTTAAAAGCCTGGCTTGTCTCCATACTCATCAGTTTATTAGAGGAGCTCTTGGCTAGTTTTTCTGGTTATGTCCCTAAAGGGAAAGTAGCACTTGAATAGTAGTTTATGGGAAAAAAAAAATAATGTAAAAGATTTAAGATTGCTCAAAAATCAAACCAAATCCTTTCTTTCTAACCCAGGAACGAAGTCTGGCAGCACAAAGCATTACAAATAATTTCGCTGAAAGAGACACGAGACTTACTTTGTTTGAAAGCGTGGTAGACGTTCAGCAACGTCAAATGATCTCCATCTATGTGGGCAAACCTCATCTTGGCTTCATCTGCTGCTTTCTTTGCTTCCGTGGGGCGAACAAAACACTGTGGGACTAAACAAGGTTGGTATGGGCCCAACACAAACGCCCATATCGATGAGTCACGCATTCACAGATAGAGGAACAAGGCCTAGCTAGGTCAGTTCACAGAGCATAGGGCAGGGCAGGATGGCCTCCGACTGCATCTTGGACTGTTTACTACCTTGATTTGGTACATCAACACCTAACCACATCTGGAAGACAAGAGGGTTTTCAAAGCTACAGAGCGCCTGATTATTTTAATAGAACTATACGTAATCATCAAAATCTCTAGTCTGAAGGCCATCAAGGTTGCCGAGGGATACTGGAAGGCTAAACGGATCTTGGTTCAGGACCCAGTGCTGATAGCTCTACCAGGAGCTAGTACCCATGTAACAAAACACTTGTATTGCAAATCTGCTTTCTCAGAAAGCCTCTATCGACAGAGTAAAGATGATAGTTCTGAAAACGTACTGCAGGGTCTAAACAAACATGAGTTTTATCGCAAGTCTGCTGTCAGACAGAACGCACCAGTAAAGTCCAGTCCTCTTCCCCAGACGGTATCGTTATCAGCACTGGTACACAGAAACATGGGAATGAAGGTATTAATAAGTCTAAATGTTGTGATGGTAGCGGTAGTGGTGGAAGGTTAAACCGTCCTTTGGCACTACTTGAAATAAAAAAAATAAATTTCAAAGTCGCAACGTGATGAGCTTTCTCTACCATTATATTCTCTTACAGAAATCTGACTCAGTCTGACTTGAATCCAAAAGTGGTGTTTTAACATTCCCTTTCCAAATAGAGGCTACTGAAGACCACAAATAGCATTGCAGCCAACTTAATTCATGGTCTGTCAACATCCCTACAGGTTTGTAATATCAATACCAATTCACAAGATGTTGAAAGTAGTTACAAGAGAACTTGAACTTTATCTAGAGATCTACAGGAAGAAAAAAAAAAATCAGTTTTAAGTGGATGTAACTTTTAAGAGGTTAAATTTCAATAAAAATTAATTCTAAGAAAGATGCTACAAATCTGTTATCTTTTTCCAACTGCTTGCGACTACATTAGCTTTCTCATAACTGAAGCCCACCAATCTCAGGAGAACACCCCTTGGCATCTCATCTGTTCCTAACATGAGAGAATTTTTGTGGGGTGTTATGTGGCTTTATTTTATTCCTAAATTCCCATAAAACCCCCTAAGTGCTACATTTCTAGATGGAACTTCAGAGAAAAAAATTTACACACTGCAACAGCAAATCGCGTAGTAACAAATCAAGACCAATGCATTAAGGAAAATGGAAATTCAGGGTCAAAATAAACACCCTGCATTTGGGGTCCTGCATTTGAAAACAGAGATAATACAAAGTAACTTCATTTCAAACTCAGACTAATAAGAACAAATTCCAAATGATTCTATCATGGCCTTAACTCACTGTTTCGAATAAGTAATAGCACCTCCTACCCCACAGCAAGACACTACTGCTCTTAGGAAATGAAGTACAATCATTTAATCTGCTCATTTCTCCAGTGCTATTCTCTGCTCTTCTCTGGTACCCAGTTTTCTGTTCAGCCCAAACTATTAATACACGGATTGCTATCCAGAGCCTGATCTTTACGTGGACGTAAGGCACTGTAACATACCCATGCCGCTTGTTTTGACAAGTACTTACTTATTTTGGAAGCAGTCCTTATAAATATTAGGACTATGAATTGGTTTAAAAGCAGAATTTAAGTTACAACCTGTACATTAACCAGCTTTAATAATTTTGGTGTTTTTTTCCTGACATTAATTGCACCTTGTAACAAAAAAAAGTATCACGGTCTGGGAAAAGGTAAATAGAAAAAAAGACTAAGGCCACAGTTGAAAACCACAGTAAAAAAAATTGCTGTTCTGCTGTAGAGATTGAGGGGAGAATTAGGAAGGGAAGAGGAAGACAGGCACCAACCTACCACCACCTCCGCAATTAAGCTTACCATTTAATGAAAAAAAAATTATTACGATTCTGCCCTGCCCATCTGCTCTGAGTCTGAACAATCATAACTCTGCAACAAACATTTCAGCTTGTTCTTTAAAAAAAAAAAATTCATATAAATATATTGTAAGACTAAACTGAAGCAACAGAATTTACACTTAGCTAAAACATTATTTCTTTTTCCTCTATTCAACCAAGTTAAACACATAACCAGTACACATGTGGTGTGAAGAGCCTGGTAAAATGGGACACTCAAAGACCAAAGAGTAGTTACGAGTAAGAATATCCCCGTTTTCATAACAGACTAAATCTTGCTGCTTGTCCTGTGATACTAACTGGAAAACCAAGTCAGTCCTACATGACTGGGAAATGAAATATAAGGCGTGTTTGATAACATTTTCCTCTCCCCAAGCTCTCTTGACAAGCAGCTCTGCTCTGATGCCATTCACACAACGCAGCAGCAAAGTACAGCTGTGCACACAAATTAATTCTTATAAATATACATCCTCCCCCAAAGTTGCTTTCTTCCCTTTAAGAGTAATGACTGTTCTTCAGCTTTGCCACTTAATGACTGAAAAACATATCATTTCACGCACAAGCTTATGGTTTAGTATAAACTACACTGTAATCCTTTTGGAAATACTGGGATTTATCAAAGTGCAGGAGAACGCACAATACAAAATTGGTTTTGCTTCCTTAAAAACAGAGTGGTTGAGCTGATGTTTCTAGTCCCGACTATGAGCCTAAAAAGAAAGTTCTGTTCCATTAGCCTGATTTTTTTTCCCCCTTTATCAACTCAAATATATACACATTTAACTAAAGCTAGGAGAAAAATGTTTGACCGTTTTATGCACGTTAATTTCCTAACATTACGATTCATTAGCTTCAGGGTCGCTACATAAACCCATCATGTTTGATTAAACCCCTACACAACGTTTTAAAAAACAATTCTGCTTTTGTTACAAATACTCCTATTGTTTATGTTTTTGATGTAGAAAACTCAATTTTTCCCCCAACTGAAGATGTGCATTTTGTTTAGCATCTCTTTCCCTGCTATTACCTGACAACATGGCAGTAATAGATAGGACCTCATTAGAACAGTTGTAGTCACAACTTGCAATAACCATTTTAGCCAGTTGTGGGTCCAATGGAAATTCAGCCATCATGGATCCCAACTCAGTCAAGTCTCCATCGTCATTTAAAGCAGCCAGATAATTCAACAGCTCTAGGGCTCTCATCAGAGTTTCAGGAGCTGGAAGAAAAAAAATACGGAGGTAGGCACATTAATGAAACTGCTCTGAATAAGCAAAAAATGAGGAAGCACAGACTAACATAAGCTATCTTATTTTTCGTTCTCAATTCAACTGATTTCCAAACACAGAACTGTTACCAAACTCAGTTATATATATCTAGACATGAGTTAATTGGGGAGTTGGGAGGATATAACTTATTTAAAAGAGCTTTTAACTGGATCAAAAGCTTGCATATTTGAAGATTACTGCTTTTCAGAATTCAGACAGCAGTGGCACTGTGAAATACTCAGTATCGTGGTAACATCACTTCCTTCCAAGTGCACTGATGCGTCTTCCCTTGTTCCATACAAAACAGATCAATACAGTCCTAAAATCTCAGCCATGTAAACTTCAGCTATCTCTAGTCTTTCACAAATCTGAGCCTGTAAGCAAGTCCGCTTAATAGGGAGTATATATTACACCCACAAAGAAAATAGAAGGAAATCCAAAAGCCTTCCTGCTAAGCTATTGCACATGCTCCACAGCACAGAATGCAATTGCTCTGTAGAGCCATATAAAAGATTTTAAATTATAAATTTTATTTTTATTTTAGGGGGAAAAGAACAACTGATGTATTTATATACGCCTTATCTATTTTCATTAGCAATGTGACCTGGTTATTTTAAAGTATATATGAACATTGAACACTGTTAGAAGGGAGATGCACATTTAATTTTATAGTCTGAGACGAAACATATATTCGGCTTTAAAAACAGTAGCCAATTTTGTTAACATACAATCCTTAACTGATGCACAATTAGAATTTGTAATCAAAGTGAAAAGTAAAAAAAACCTCATCAAGCAACAGATTTTCTAATGGCCATAATTTTGTCTTATCCCCTGCAGGTAAGGGGCATTCAGTAGATGCCTCGCTGCAATTAGAACCTGTTACGCAGACAGAAGCGTAAAAAGCTTGCTTTGAGAAGACACAGAGCACTAAATTTCAGGATAAACAGAAGACATTCCTTACAGATTATAATAAAAACAGTGAAAAAGCATAAAAGAATTTATCCCATGCTGTTATATAGAATATTTACCAAAATAAAGATTTCAGAAGATAAAAGATACTACTTAGAGTAGACAAGAGAAAACAGAAATAGATACCTGGAGGATCCATAAAATCAAAGTGCACCAAATCATCTATACCAAGCTTCTTGAGCTGCAATACTACAGATCCTAAGTTAGACCTCAAAATTTCAGGGTATGTGTTGTCCTGGGGAGGGAAAAAAAAAGGAAAATTCAGAACACCACTTCTTCCAAGCACTTTAAACTACGCAATCATTCAAATTCCGATTATGGTTGGTAGCAAGGCATTCGACTACCTATATCCATCAGATGGTCTTATATATGTAATTTAACAAAACCCACCAGTAATCTTACCTGCATTTCTGTTTTGTAAGCTTTCTCCGTGTAAAGCCTGAAGCACTTGCCTGGCCTAGTACGACCAGCACGGCCAGCTCGCTGCTGAGCGGAAGCTTTACTAATGGCTGTCACCAAGAGAGACTCCACTCTGATGCGAGGGTTGTACACCTAATTTGGAAGAGGAATCAGAGCAGGAAAGGAGGAAAAGAATGAAAACCACTCACGGATAAGACAATTATCTTAAAAAAAAAACACAAAACATAAAGACTGTTTTAAACTTATTTTCAAACACGGCTTCTGACGAAGAAATCACAAGTTGTATATATCTTAAAGAAGAAATAAAATTGGCCATGAAAGCCTTTGGATCGGTGACAGAAAGCTTCAAATACAACTGCCTACACAACAGCATTTACTTCTTATTCATTTGTTAACAACAACTGCTGCCAGGCTACCCATCCTCCTTAAATGTGTGTATTTTTAGATAAGATTTTCATGGCAGAAGGAATGGGCCCAATTTGTTCTAAGAGTGCTAAACACACTCTTGACACTCAAATAATTCCATGGAAAAAAAGAAAAAAAACCAAACTGTCCCGATACAATTGTAAAGTTGAATAATCATGTTCTCTAGAGGTGAGAAAAACCTAACGTTAAGGTTGAATGCAACTGTAAAAATCAGACCGATGACAAAGCGAGGCTGTGTTTCAAGGGTACACACGGACTGTCACAACACAAAACACGTGCTGGAATTTACAGTAAAATTTCCAATGCACTCATACATAAACAGCAGCCCTGCCAACTCATCAGGGCTCAGGGAAAATAGCATACTGTAAAATAAAAAGCAGTAGTTTCAGTTGAAGATGTTCTTCAGTCCATGTTTTAACAACCTCCTGGTGCGAACAGGTATGAAACATGTACCAAAAAAATGTCATTACAGAAGCTAGTCTTCCAGTAGAAGAATTACTTCAGAAAAAAATCTCAGCCTAAACAGTGACAGAAACTTGTGTATGAAGATGCATTGACTGTATTCACAGTACAGTTTAAAAGGCTGACATTATTGTGCACACTCATTTAATAGAGTGAGTGTTAAAGTCTAAGAAACCACGTTATAAGGACAGTTAGTGAAAAAAACAAAGGTTAAGAGATTTGTATTCCATTCTTTTAGTTGAGTTGAGTGTAGGTAAGCTACTTCAGTTCCTCTGAACATCTCCAGATGTTCCAAGATACACACAATACAAGTTCAAGGACAATCTTCAGGGCTGCAACAGTCCATGATAAGTAGCAAGAAGAAACAGCACTGCCCTCCATATCATTTCTCTTCTCATTTTAGTCCTGGAATTTTCTAGACTAACATGGCTTAAAGGAAAAGCTGGCTTCTAGCACCATTTTTATTTATATGGTTTCTTGGTTTTATTGAGCATTCTCAAACAGACACAAAGTACAAAACCACCCTTCCTAAATTATCTAGGAAATTCCCACTCCAGACAGAACTCTCGAAGTTCTCACATTTCTATTTTTTGAAATTAGAATTCTTCTGCACAGCACTGTTTTGGACTGCTCTATCTAAAGTTCACAGACTAAGTGCAAACCCACTGTAAGTTAAAAACAAAACAAAAAATAAATACAACTAAGGTCAAGATTTCAATTGGGACAAGACCTACCAGTGTTTAAAAAAGGGCAGAGTTTGAGCAAACCAGATTCCAGTATCTTTCCTACTCCAAAGAAAGAGAAAATTAAATAGTATTTACCTTCTGTTTTGCAAAACCAGGATCAATCACAAACACGACACCATCTATTGTTAACGATGTCTCTGCAATATTAGTGGACACAACAACCTGCCAAAAAATAAAAAAGTTAATGTAACTATTTTTTCCTGAAGACAAAGAGGTCTGATTCTGTCTGCACCAAGAATTTTCAGCAACCTTTCCTTCGCTTCATCACTAACTACCAGATCTGTGCTACAGCACTTCCACAGGATGATCTGAAATCAACCAGATAAGCTTCTACTGAAATCAGAGCAATCTTTGTCCCCTGTTTCTGTTCCCCTGTGTCTCTATTAACAACACAACAAATGTTAGTTTTGAGAAAAAGGAAGGGAAGAGCAAATACTTAAAAATTTTCCCTCACATCCCTGGTAAAAAACAACTTACACTAGATCCTTTAACATCACCTGTTAATTCGATTTTAAAAAAAAAAAAAAAACATTCACCTTAAACAGGGCAAACTGATTCAAATAAAGTTATGTTAAAGGTTATATAACTGTACCAGTACAGTATGTTCTTTTACTTTGAAGTAAAGCAGTTATCAATACACTCCAGCTAAAATCCTGAACAATGTATATTTAATTTCAACTTTGTCTTCTAAAATTACCAGATATTTAAACATCTTAATGTATTTTTAGTTATGTTCTTAAGTTTCCAAAAACTTTCCAAAGGTTAAGTCTCATGCCAGACTTAAAGCAAAGGCAATACCTGAGTTTTGAAGCTTGATTTGTCATTATTTAAATTTTACATCCTGAGATGCAGTGTAATACAACATTCAAATCACACATTATTAGGAAGTTCAATCAGCTAACTCAGAAAAGACCTAAAAGCCATTCAGCACTTGTCTTTGCTTAGGCAGACTTAAGGTCTAAGACTCCCCAAATACTACTATATATTGAGAAGTCTCAGCTTTTCCTGGGTCTACTAACATATAGAAGAATACCCAGAACCTTCAAATACCAATTACAGAGCAGGTTTACAGTCCTGCTTTTAATTACCAATTTCTACTGAGACACTTCAATGCTGGTAACTCAATACTGTTAAGATGCTTAGGCCACAAAGCTCCAGCAATTTAACCCGTACTTGAATCTCACAGAACTTTCCAAAGTCAGAAGGAAAAACCAGTTATTTTTACAATGGATCCTGCCCTATGTACTGATCTCATCCGTTAATGTCACTTTGCTTAAAAACCACTACTAATGAATATAAAACCACAAGAACTTTAAGGAAAAAAATGAAGAAATTACATCTTCCAAGCCTAAATCAAAGTACAAAGTTACTTGGAAATCAAACAAATGAAAATTAGTCCTAAATTATGTAAAATAATAAATTGTACCAAATTAGCTTTAACTGCTGTTTGGCAATTACTGAAATGGCTACATTAAAAATGTTTTAAAATAGATTAACTGTTTGATACACCAAAGAGTTTCAGAGGTTAATTTAAGCTGGTTACTGTGAACATTACAATATGCCTATTATCTGTACATAAAAATAGATCTATATTGCACATGTGTTAACCAGTAATACTTCAGAATCCCAGAACAGAAAATAGAACACAGTTTGGAAATAAGGGCTAAGATGGGAAAGCAGAGTAGAAAGGCTCCTTGAAGTCATCCTTCTCCTCAGTATAAATGAAATACTCTGATTAACTAGTAAAATAATTTTATCATCTTTAATCTTAAGATTTCTTGCAATAATAACTTGAGCATCTGAGAGGACAAAAACAGAGCTAATAAGTTATCAAGCTGTACCAGTAGCAGCTGTTTCCATCACTGCTAGCGCAATAGACCACAAAACTTCCACTTACTTTTCTTTCACAAAGTAAAAGCTCAGGAGATACTTAATTTTTATGACCATTAAAGCCTTTGAAATTATGCCGACCTCCTGCCAGCTCCCTCCCTCCTCAGCAGTTCTAAGAACTAGGTTCAACTCCCACAGGAGACTGTGTGACAGCAGACATTTTGTAGGATAGTGGTGGCAGAGCAACACAAAGTCCTACTTCACATATCGTGCTCACCAAGACTAACTGAAACTAAAAACAACGTTTAAACAAGGTTACAACACACAGAGATGCACTTTCAACTCATCAGTAGATTTGTTATGGAGATCAAAACAAACAAAACATAGAAACCATAACATTTCAAAGAGGAAAAGCCATCTTTGGTTAAAAAAAAAAAACAACAAACAAACGAAAATAAACCAGCAAAATCTGTTGCTCATGTATTTCATGCCTGTTTTGCCTACAGCTGGTGTTTTTCCAGATGGCAATTTTTCTTGGAGTAAAATAGTTGATACATTAGAGTGTGTTCCTCTTAGAGACTGGTACTGGTTTTGTCAGTTCAATATAACAAAAAATATACACTACATCCGTTAGCCTCTTATCAAGAAAACCATAAACTGCCCATTTTGAAGCGCACAGTTTTAAACACTAATGAAAATTTAATTAAATTAAATTTTGATGAGCTGTTTTGATGAACAGCTATCACCTGTTCATCACTGAAAAGCAAATTTCATTCATTCAAGTCATTTGCTAATACAATCTTGTTGCAGCATTAGTTTCACAATTTCAGACCAAATGCTTTCTGTAATCAATTTAAACAGGAAAAAGGGGATCATTTCACTTAATAAATTATTTATTCTTCCAAAACACTAGGAAGTTGTCACTAGTATTCTACATGCATTGTGTGTGTGGCACAAAAAAGCAAATAACCAAGGAACAAACCCTGCCTAGAGCTGATTGTATGATTCAGCCTTGACCTTCAAAATCTCAACTTTGTGATCACTACAGTTTCACATGGCATTAGTTTAACTTCAGGAAGCTGTATTAAGACTCCTTCCAAATGTTCAGTTTTAAAGAGATCACCACACAGTTTCTAAAGTGGTTTGTGTGAGCATTCAGGAATTGAACTATTAATTTTATGAGGAATATTCACTAGTGCCATCTCAAGTTTTTCATTTTCTCTATTTCATTTTCTATATCTATTTATCTATTTGAAGAAAGGACTTAAATTCCTTGCTTGCTAATACAGAAAACACAAACCTCTAACTTCAACATGCTTGTCTTCACTTGCACCTTCTCAAAAACCTTAAGAAACTGACAAAATCTGCCTGATAATATCCCTTGAAGGGATAGTCCATTTTGCATCCAAAAAAAAAAATTTTCAAAATAATAACTTAGGGGGGAAAAAATCCCATCCCTCCCCATAAATCATGTGGTTGTCAAATTCAATATTTAATCTGACTTGTTGGATTTCTCATAATAAACTTCAATGAATGCCACTCCCATTCACTCAAATCAAGTTGTTACTACAACATTCTGGCCTTAGAGATAGAAGCCAGAATTTTTCATTTCACTGAGAAACAAACTCCAATTTATCTTAAAAAAAAAAAATGTAATGCACTAAAATCTTGGATTATCATCTTAAAAAACCCAAACCTTTCCACTTGTTGCTGTCCAAATACATTGAGAACAGCTGAAACTGGCCACACAGCTGTTGAGTAGGCAGTTACTGAAGAGCACACTAGAACAGTGTCCTACTTACCTTTCTTCCTATTGCTCCATTCTGTTTTTTTGGTGGAGGTGGTTCAAAAATCCTTTGCTGTTGCTGCGGAGGAAGGGTGGAGTACAATGGAATGATTTTGATGTCACCCACTTCAGGGCCTAAATCATCGATTTCACGTTTTATCCTCTTGCAGGCTTCATCAATCTCCTGCAAAACAAAAAAATCCTGCTTAAAAGAGAACTCCATGACGAAAGGCAGCACATTTTGTTCTAGAGTCCCTTATGACAATTACGTTTATACCCTGAAGAACAATTACAATAAAAATAATATTAAAATAAATAATCAATCAAGGTGCTTGCTGAATTTGCAAACGAATTTTCGCAATACTTCAAGATGCTTCAGCTTCTATACTCTAATGAACAGCCTAATTTGCATTCAACATCCTTTTTCTTTTAGTCAAGTTTCCTAATTAATTCTCTACAAATTGTACTAAAATTGAAATCTCTCACCCTGGAATATTAAACTGCACTCATGACCTTTTCAATTTTCACAATCTAAAAGAAATTGATGTGCAAGATAGTTAAAATAAGCCAATTAAGCTTTTAATGTCACATATCACTAATGCAATTATATGGAAGATTTGCTTCATTGTACCTAATGAGAACAAACACCTTTACAGTATAAACATAGATGCTCAAAACCAAACCTCTCCATCCAGTGTTCCGGATTTTCCTTTAAAATTAACGGACATCCCATTTAAGCCTAAGAAAAGTCAGTGAAATATTCTTCAGAGATTTTTCATGCCCTTTTTACCTCAGTATTTTCTACAGTATTTGCTAGCTAATTTTGTGACTCGCTTACCATTAAAAACAGTTCACTACAGCTCAATCATTTATAATTCCATTTCATTTTAAAGCAACTATATTCAAGTCAGCTAGGTGACCTATAGTTATGACAAGATTTAATGAAAATTAAAATGCACAGAAATTTAGGTTAATGAATAATACAATTCATTAACTTCAACTTCAAAATTACAACAGAGCCTCCACCGATAGTACTAAGAGGGATGATTCCCAACTGTTGATGCTCCAGCTGAACCACTGAAGGGAGAATCAAGACAAGAAGTAACACTAGGCAAAAGCAAAAATTAGCTCCAACATACTCTGAGAAAAGTGGCCAGACCTCCCTCATCACAAAAAATTCACCAGCCTGAAGCTGAAGCGATGCTTAAGACCCTCAAGCAAACATACAGAACAGGTTATCCTAAAGGCTGTATAAAATTACTGCTTTAAAATGTAATTAGAAAAACGAAAGGCAGACTCCTTTTTAAGAATCATCAATTTAGACAGATCCTGAAACAAACCTGGGGCTATTTAACTTGTTCTTTGATTTGTAAGTTTTCAGCACAACTGTACTGAGTAAGTTTTAAATTAGCAGAGACAATACAATACTCATGTTCTGTATTGATCAGCATATAGAATTAATGTAAGCATGGCAAAATGAATGCTCTTCCTCCTTAATGTCAAAAAGCCCTTTAATAGTAAGCCTAATGCTTTCCGGCACTATCTTGGCAATTTCAATGAAGTGCAGATATTTACAAAAAAAAAAAAAACCACAAACCTTTTAAACAAAGGTATACTTTGCCAACACATCCAACACACCCTTCATAAAATGTAGAAGGCGCACAAGAAACTGAGCTGGAATGCCCCCTACTGGTTTATTAACAGAGACTTAATTTCTTTATACGGATGTCAATACCTGGTGTTGTGTTCATAAACCCCTTTAAGTTCAGTAACAGCCTCCCAGGGAAAAGGAAAAACCTAACTTAATTGACAGATCAGACACAGTAGCTCAGTTAAGTAATACTTTAACAATGGGGCTTGTGTAAAAAGACAACATTTTAAAACTAAACAGTTGACTAACAAGGCAGCGACAGTCCCTCTCAAATTTGCACCCATTCAAAGTCTTGATGAGCTGATATTTGAGCCCATTAAATACTTCATACAAAATGAGACTATATCTTTCAAAAAAACGTAAAACTCAAACCTAAAAGCCAAATGCTAAAACAAAAACAAAGAGCAGACCTTAGTTCTTTATCTGAAGGTCACTACAGTGTTTCATGGAATTTGAGCAGATTACACTGTGTAATTGGGAAAGTTCTGATGCTGGACAGGATGCTTAATCTTTAACAATAGTGACTGGAGACTCCAGGACAGTTTTATACTTAAGAGACAGTAAAATACAAGGAAACAGCAATAAATGAAAGCACCACACTTTTCAGGCCACATGTGTTCACAGTCACCTATCATCTTTGAGAAGAGATAAAAGTGGTGTTTCTCCCTAGAGTTTCCTAATGTAGTTTCAAAGTATCTCTAATCAGGGCTCATTAAAATACTTCAAAATAAAGATGACAGACGCATATATAACCATTAGTCTCCGCAGAATTGCAGAGGTAGCTTCAGACCCCTCATCATAAGCTGCTGAAAGAAGGACGCAAGTCACCAAAAGCCACTGCCACTCATCTAAGGACAGTAAAAGAGAATTCTTTAGTATTGAATTGTTTTAATTATAAAAAAATAAAAAAAAATAGTAAGGAAAAAAAAGGGTGGTTTCCTTTTATTTACTACACTGGCAGAAAATGGTATCTCTGTTTCAACTGTATCCACAGCCACCTTCCAATTCCAGCAGACAACTAGAACTGGTATCCCAAAGTACACAATCTAGAAGGCATACAGAGTCATAGAATGGTCTGGGTTGGAAGGGATCTTAAAGAACATTGAGTTCTATTCCCCCTGCCACAGGCAGGAACACCTACCACTAAGACCAGGTTGCTCCTATGTGTCTTAAGAAGAGTTTGAAAGTATTAAGGATTCATTTCGGTGTTAAAGATTCATTGGTATCACATGAAAACACTTAAGTCTGGAGATACAAGAGAGATACAGTTGAAGGCACAATCCTAACTTTAATACTCTGAAGATCCAGCAAGTCTAATTCAATAGTCTCAACCTCCTCAAATATGAAAATTTCAAGTAAAAAGCACACACATTTATATATCTGCACACCACCTACTCCAAATCCATTAAAAAACCCTTTGAAGAGGGGGTATTTCATCACCCCAAACAGAAGAGGAGGTCTTTCTTCCTGGAGGGAGAAGAGTACAGGTAGAGTGAACTTGCCTTGCATCTGGATTATGAAAAATTAGTCTGAAAAATTCCTCAGAGCCTTGACTATCACACTGACTACCTGAAATACCAGGGTACTGGAATCAGAAACAGGCACAGGATCAAAAAAGCAACAGCTACCAAAACAAACAGCAAGAAGACCACAGACAAAAGAAAGGTTACACATTAGCTAAAATGTTTGGTTATTTCAAGTTGCAAGTGCCACATACACTCAACTGATCTGTACTTCACAACATCTGGTCATCTGAACTGTCCCAGACAGTCTACTATGTACTTTAAAGTTTCCAAAAACTTCTTGCTTGATCCAATCAAAATGAACTACTGACACATGTTCAGTATCTATAGTTCAGCTGCAACACTATGGAAATTAGAATCAAGTAGCAGTTCAGAGCTCCATAGTAGTAGGCTTTGAATATTCGAGTCCTCTCAACATTCTTCTGTATCCTAAACAGCAGAAATCATTCTCCTTGGAAAAGCTCCAAAAACAGACAAGAATCAGCAACAAGAAAATATTTCTTTTTATGGCCATACTAGTGATCAAGGAAATAATGGGGTGGGGAATATTTTTCAACTAGGAAAAACAAAGTCATCTAAACATCCAAGTGAGAGAGTCAACAATTTGTATTTTGTACCCACAGCTAAATAAAGATAAGTTTACAAAAGGAAAAGAAATCCAGTAACCAGGAAAATAATTTAAACAAGATTATTATTGTTAAATCAAACTTAAGCTGATTTAAATGGCATTCCTTCCAAGAACTTGGTGTGACTAAGGCTGGTTCTATGCACAATCCCGAGCAGGCTACTTAGTTTTCAAACAACCAGGAGACAACAGGCAATATTCAGACTACCCATCAAATTAGGTGGATTTCAGGATCTGAAGTATCAGAAAGCAATTCTGAGACACCAAAGAGTTCCAGGACTTCACCACGAACTTCTGTGCCACAAATTTCAGCAAGACCTAAGTCTGTGTGGGAATCAATGCTTTGCAGTGTCTTGTTTGGAAAACTGAGCAAGAAGAAAGTGCACAGCTTCCCTTTGATTTATTAGAAACAGTAGAGCAGCATCTCTATTTTCACATAACAGTAAGAGGGTTACTTATGCCTCTTGAATCTGACAGGATATTTAATCCATCTTAACCCACTTTTCCAAAGAAAAGGCGGGCAGACGACTAGCACCTAGAAAAAACAACTACCCTTAGATGCAATATTTTTTATTCCTCTTGCTGAACCTGTGCTTCTGTGCAGGTAGAAAAGTAAAGATCCAACAGAGCAGAGGGAAACTCTGAATCTGAAACCTGTTGACAAAAGGAGTCCTGGATTCTCAGAATGCCAGGACTGCAGCTTATATCCAATTTTAGCATCCTCTGGATGGGTACAGCAACACCCGCTATTCACATCAAGCTCCCAAGAAATTAAAAAACACAGTGCTATCTTTATTTTTCCCTTCTCATGGCAGATCAATACACCTACAAGTGAAATAACTGGTTATATTAAATCATCCAAGCTGACACAGAGCAGAACTTTTGCTCCCAGTCCAATGAAATACAGTGAGAAAGCTTGGTCTAAGCGTGTGTAAGTACACATAGAAGTACTCAAAAACCAGAAGAGCAGGCCTGAGTCACAAACACTCACCCATAAGCAGCATTAAGTGCCATAGTAACAGTACACAAAGTATGCCCACACTTTGAAAAAGGTTACATATCTTACGGTTTGAAAGAAAACTAAAGAGCTGTAGATGCTTTTCAGGCATAAAGGAAGTGTATTTAATGCTTCAAGCTGTGGTCAAAATTAAGTACTCCAAAATACTTTTATCCATTCAGTGAAATAAATATATTCAATGGCCCCCAGAGAGATTTCCTGGATGAAATTGCTGGACTGTACAGTGAGTATTGAACGCTGCTCTCTGGTCAATGGCCTCTTACCTCTGCAACAGTTCAAACCAACCCCAGAAAGCACCAGTTGCAGGTTAATTTCTTCAGTGCTTAAGACTGTCTTTTCGTAGTCTGCCCCTTTGCTTTCCACCTCTCATACCACCCAGTACTGCCTACATCCCTCACACACACAGAAAAACTACTTCAGCTAGAATAAGACACAGAGGGTAGAGTTGAATTCTTACTTCTCCTATTTGTAAAACTAAATCATTTTTTCTTCATCACCATAACAGTGCTAAAACTTCCTTTTTATCCCTCATTGCAGAAAGTAAATATCAAACCTTCCACAATGTTCAAAGGACAGCACGGGAAGGGGACAACATGATGGTCTCCTGAAGAAGCCCATTTCTTTAACCTGATAGAGTTGATCTGGGAAGACATGATGAAAAGCTGTCAGCATCTGAAGCTATGAGGGACAGAAGTGATAGTTTCCCTATGGCTTCACTTTTTGAATACCACTTACAGGACTAGTGCTTAAATGCCACCCAATTCTCCCCTCCCATTCTCTTTATTTTGCATGAGGAAATACTAACAAGACTGAAAACATGAACAGGACTTAATTTATTCCGTTTCTACAAGACCTCATTTTTTAAAGCCTCATCACAGAAAATCTTCTAGGTATGACTTTTAAAGTTTAATTTAGAAACATATTGGCTCCTAGGGCCCTGTGTCAGAACACGCAGCTATGAGAGACTCAGAAATAAACAAACCACAAACCAATCCCTCCCCAACTGCCTCCAACTCCACATCTCCACTGCTTAAATTTCTCATCTCACTACTCTAATACTTAATATTCCCTAGCTCTGCAGCAAAAACTAAGGATTTGAACATATCATTAGCAGTTCATCTAAAAGGAGCAATATAAAATTAACCACAGAAGAGACCAATTTTGCTTCTTATCACGCACAGCAAATTTTTTTATCTGCTGTTGAAAATAAAGTCTTTATTACACTATTCAAACTGAATGCTCAGTAGAAATTCACTTTCATTTCTTTCCCTGATGATACTTCTGCAGTAAGAAGTGAGGTGTTTATACTGAAAGGTTACTATTAGCAAGAAAAGAAACAAAGGAATTATAGGAGCAGTTGTATATATTACTTAGTACACCACATCTTTAAGAAGCAGGTTTGTACTGAACAAACACTGCCATGAGTCTGACATAAAGGAGTTCCACTGAATGGTAGTCAAAAAACCCAAACATAAAACTGAATTCTTTTCCCTTTTGCTTGTGTGCAAGACCTATGCACGCTGCCATGGATGAGGCCTGATCAACAGGAGTTACCAAATGACTGACCGCAAGTTACCCCTGAGCCATCAAAGCACTCCAAGTGCTGGCATTCATTCTGGCTCCCAGGCCAAACTGGTATCTGTAAACATCCATTTAACTTGCTGGTCAGGCTCCACTCAGTCTTAACATCTAAACTGTATCCCATTATCTTTAGAAAAACTGTTTCTAGAGAACGATGGTGACTAGTGATGTCATTTTAAGCACATTTAATGGAACAATTCGAGTACCCAGCATGCAGAGGAGAATTCAATGGTTCTGTAAACACAGACCTTGGGAACATTATCTTAGAAATCCTTTCTTCAGTTGACCCTATGTGTGGAGCACAAATAATCTCATGAGGTGAGCAAAACTTCCAAGACTCCTCCACTTAGAGCATACTTTAAATTTTTTTTAAATAGGAGATGACAGTCTTATCTACAGCAGATCAGCTGTTACACTATATAGGGTTAGATTTAGCTTCCCCTTGGATGAGTGAAATAGACATAACTGTTAAACCCTGAAGAAAAATAGTGCCCAAAAAAGTATATGGAGATTTTTTATTATGCTAGATGAGTATGTGGGGAGAAGATTACATGCATAAATAAAATAAAAAACCTTTCCAAACCAGAATACTATTTGGCAGACATCTTAACTTTCCCCTTTTCTTTTGTGAATTCCTATCACAAACAGGGGTGCTGCCAGCCACATCTGGCTTTGATGTCATAAGCCTTCTAGAAATTTTGTCTTTGTCCTTAAAGCTGAGCCGAACTTCACTGATTTCCCTTTCTTCCTCCAGGAATGAAAAGCAAACTGCTACAAGCTAAAATAAGGAAACAACAGTTTAGGGTCAGAACTGGCCCTAAGAGCTGCAGCATTTCAGGAGATGCTCCAAATACAAATTGGGAAACAGAAGTTTTTGGAATGACATCCTTAGACAAAAAAAGTCATCCATGGAACACCATGACTGAGAACTGCTCTGTCACTCCTATATTCAGGATCTTTTTGAAATATTTAATATTGACATTGTCTCAGATTAAGGAAGAGCACAAAAAACCCCAACCTTCCTCCCTTTAGCAATTGAACACCATTAATATTACTTTTCTTCCAGTTTATGCTCTCCAACCCCTCAATACTTTCTATCACAGAATGGTTCAGGTTGGAAGAGGCCTTAAAGATCAAGTTCCAACCCCCCTGCCATGGGGGATTTTATGTGAGGCTAAACATGACACAACCAGTGTCCATCGCGGCTCTTACTGTCTTAACCTCACCCAGTCACTACCACTGAGACTAAAAAAGCTGTCCATTTTGACTTCAATTTCCTACTAAGAAAAAGTCTCTGCTACTTTCTTTCAGTTTGAGTGCCTAACAAGCCTCACTGATGAAAAAAATGTACATTTACAATAAATCCTTTACAAAATATTCTACCAAAACCTCAAAAATGTCTTGCAACTCTTTTCTACATTAACTTAGGTTTTACTAATGGCACATTTTTAAAACCTTTCTGGAGCAGTGACACCAGAACTTCACAGCAGTATTTTTTAATATTTTTATCTACAATCAAGAACAATAGTGCTGATCTGTACTTCAATCTCCAGATGCAGCTTGGATTCTTCCTCTTAAATGTGTAACAATACATTTAGCTTTAGAGAGAAAAGGGTTCTGGGGTGGCAGAGAATACACTTTGCATTCCCAAGTGCTGAGGTTACCAAGATATGCAAGACAGATCTATACGGTTTCTGTGTCAGTATTTCTGCCTCCCCCACCCTACACGTTTCATGTGTAAGGATTTTACACCTACTCTCAGATTACTGATCTTAATGGAGTGTGAAATCTAATAGTGTCTTAGCAGAACTCCAGTAGACAATAAACCAGTTACCTCTGAGATCTGCAGGTGAGCCAGTCTTGAGACATTTAAAGTTTAGCAAACGTGTATCTACACAACTAGACACCATATTTGTAATCTCAGTGACTGAGAACAAGTTTGACAAAACCTATTGTCTAAGAAAGACATGTTGACTGAAATGTAATTATACTATTTCCTTGTGAACACAGTTCCCTGTCAGCCTTTCCAATTTTGCCCATGATTGACATCAGGCAACCTGGCTTACAGTTATCCAGGTTATCTCTGCTCATACCTTTTTTGAGTACTGGCACAAAACATTATTTCCATCTTCCAGAATCTCCCTGATATACCAGCGTGGTTTTTTGTTTGTTCTTAAAATCAAGAGAGGAGCTCTCCTTTTAACAGGGACTGTGAGATACAAGGCCTGTTTCAAAGTGTTTATTCCTAATAAATGCTGCTTTTAAAACATCCTCTTTTGTTACTAATGGACTGAAAAGCAGTTCATGCAACATAATCATGTACTTTTGCTCTTTTCATGATTCACGAAGGAAGTCTTTACTGAACGCTTATTTCTGCGCCATTAACAACAATTTTATCTTCATCCAGTAACGGGCTTATACAATTAAGGTTCCTTTGGTTTCCAAACATATTGAAACTTTTTCTTATTTTTGGACCTGACAACACAGAATCTTTCCTACCATCTCCAGGTTCATCATCAACTTTATGTCTTAACTAATCAGTACTAATTAACTGCTATCCATCATACTGCCCATTGAAAATCTCTTCAAGTTCAGTGGGAATTGAAGGCAGAAGCAAGTAAGGACCCTCATTCTGCCTTAAACCACTGCAATTACTCCTCACCTGAAGCCTCTTAAACTAGAGACAGTTCATACTTGCACGGTCTCACCTAGAACATTTTCCCTTTACGTAACTTAATTTGGTTTTGCAAATGCATCTTTCCCCACGAGAAAAATCAAATCATTCTGCACCCTGTTCATCCTGTTTTCCAGAATGTAAAAAAAAAAAAAAACCCAAAAAAACCCAAAGCATTTCTCCCCAGCAAAAATCAACAGCAAGACTCAAGCTACTAAGCCTACTGAACCCAAACCACATGGTGGTAGTGGTACCTAGCGCACACTTTCCAGTTCTTGATTACAGTAGGTCCTACCACTTTAGAGTCATCAGTAGTACACATGGAGGCCCAAAAACATGATAAATCAAAATGGATACAACCCTTCAAAGCTTCTCTATGAAAGCTAAACCAGACTTTAACGTCATGCTAACTAGTGAAATTCATACTATCTCCAGGCCTTCAGTGCCCCTGAACAGTATCACCCATGGACACATGAACTGGAGAACTGTAGGAAAAAAGAGGATGGTGGCTTACCATGCAAGGTTTAACAAAAGGGTATAGTTAGATATATTCGTGCATATTTATATCTGTACATATGTACATATGAACATGTATTGTGTTCATATTTTTACTAAACATTTGTTTATAATGCATTTTGTCCTGTAAATCAACCCAGTGCAAATCAAAGAGCTTATTCATTCATACAACAGAACAGAGTACCTCTGTAGCATTGGTTGGTACTAGACCAGTTGGGTCTAGAGCCATTTGCCAAACATGAGCAGCGCTCAGAGATGGTAAGACCCGAAGACACCAATGTCTCATGCCCCCAAATTGTTAGAACAAATTATTTAAAGCAATACATAGCAACCAATATAGCAAGAACATAATTTATAATTAGAAGGGCAAGTATTTGGTCTTCATAAAAGGTTAAAGATCAGCCTGATTTAGCATCCTGGTAAGAAAACAAAAACTTGCTGAAAAGCCAGACAACAGCCTTCCTTCCCGCTGCCTTTCTTTCTGTTCACTCACCCACTGGGAGCAGTTGTTTCACTAATTCCCACATTACCTGCCACACTACTCTGAACTAGAACTTTTAACTAAAGCCAAACAGGTGAGTTTCAAAGCCACAACCATATTTTTCCCTACTTTAACTCACAGCAACACTCCAAACAAATAAGGACTAATGTGAAGGCCAAAGTATCTGCTTTTACAGCAAGAGTCATTGTTTTGTTTTTTTAAGGGAGGAGATGACTCAGAGGACATTTTAACCAAAAATGTCTTTTCAAACTCATCTAAGAGGCAACACATCTTCATAACTGGCAAATCTACTCAAGAAGCCTATGTACCTTTAGCATCACCACAAGTTATTTGTACCATCTTTCCCCTCCTTGGCATAATTAAGATCGTGTATCCTTAAAGGCACTGAGTTGTTCCACATCCTTTGAAGGGTATTTCCTTCAAGAGGTGACTGCATGAAGTCAGAAAAACATTTTTGCTAACTCCGTTTCTCCTCCTGCTAAAAAAACTGATTTTAGATCGACGCAGTCAAGTAAACTTTCACAATGCCTATGGAGCTTTTTTATCTCTTCTTCGTGTCCGTCTACTAATAGAGACATTCTAAAGGGTTTCAAAGCAAGAATTTAGGACTATAAAAACAACACAAACACTACCCCAGTTTATTTCAAGCAAAAGATTTGCAGTCAAAACACGGATGCTAGCAGGTACCCAGAACTTTTAGGCTCACAACAGTGCAAATCATACTCTGAGCTTCTATTTAAGAAGTCCATAAGCAAGATGAGAATTTTCATTTTAGACAGCTTGCACAGCATATTACAGATACATATAATGACTAAGACCTGACGTGTATGGCCGGTAGAAAAACTCAGGTCATTCAAATGATAGACTAGAAAGAGAAATAAAACATTACAGTTTATACAAGTCACTTAAAACAGTTTCTGTATAGATTTATTTTTTTTTTAAAGGGAAAAAAGTACCTCCTGTCCAGTAAGAAAGAGTAAGAGGTCTCCTTCCTCTTCTTCACACATGTGAATTTGGATCACTGTTCGAATGGCAGCCTCAAGGTAGTCCCGTTCTGGTTCTGGAGTATAGAATATCTCCACCGGATGGGTGCGACCCGGGATAGTTAGAAGAGGACAGTTGTCAAAATAGATCTGAAACTTGCCAGCATCTAAAGTAGCACTCATAACTATAACCTGTAGGTTTGAAGGACAAAACAAAACAAAAAAAAAATCACACTTAGTCGAAAGGTTAACAAGAATTTGTGCAATCCTACGCATGCAATATGTAGTAGTAAGAAAATAAACTCAACTGTTGGCTGTGTTTAAGTATGCTTTTATCACCTGAACACAGCACCCTTGTTACAAAGGTCCACAAATTCCTAGTCAGATACAGACAGGTTAAGCTACAATTATATCGTTTCTAGTGTTTTCCTCAATACAAACCACATTAAGAATTTCCTTCTTTCCAATACAGACTACCATTAGATTTAAAAAAAAAACCCAACAGTTGATCTACTTTAGTTGACAATAAAAATCAGGTAGTGGTTAGCACACAGATACCTTATTTGGTATCTGCAACCAGGAAGGAGATGCTGTTGGGCTTCGTCATTACTGACCTTCAAATCAGATCTTTGCCTTACAACTTCCTTCAAAACTCCCATCAAAATATCAGTAGCCAGTGTTCTCTCATGGGCCTCATCAAGAATGATAACACCGTAGCGTTCCAGCAAAGGATCATTCATGGCTTCACGAAGTAACATACCATCAGTCATGTACCTGAACACAAACAATTTCAACACAAATTTTATTTAATAAGTCTGATACAAAATCCTCTTCCACACCATTCACTAGGTGGCTTAAACAAAGCTTTTAATCCACTTGTTAAAAATAGAAACATCAGTAAACTATTTCCAACAAGGTAACGAATCTGTTTTAAGTTTTCAAATAGAAATTGCTGCAGAGTGTAAGTGAAATCTATTATTATGTGTTGAGAAGCTTAAAAAAAAATAAAGGGAAGGGGAAACAAGGTTTAGAAACATTTATAACTAGTTTGTAGGCTATAACTGGCAGACTTCCAGGCCTATAATCAGAGACAGGAAAAGAAAGAGAAAAATAAAAAGAAAAAAAAAAGCCTCAGAAATCCTAGAAATAATATTTCTATAATTGGTTCTTCCCTTTTCTGTTTGCAGATCATGTGTTCGCTTTTCCAGCTCAGTTCAATTTCTTTTTACCCGTTACCTCTATTCCCAGCCTTCAACTACTTGTATAAGTAAAAAAAAAGGCAACTTTTGATAGAAAAGCACTATTCCTTGAACCACACTATGTGGAATCCTCTTTAATTGAGCGTTCTGAATGCAATCTGCAAACGACATTAAGTGGGCCTGGTTCCACCTACACAGCACAGAAACATAGAACAGCTGACAACTGAAACACTATAGATTTTGTGTCCCAGGGTCAGGTACAGGCCAGGTTTGAAACATTGTGGTAGCTCTTCATACTGAAGTAAACTACCCAACTTCACCAGGATTACCCCGAGTAGGAAGATACAGCAGACAGAAACTGAATGTTGAAGGGCTTTATTCTGAATAGCAGTTTAACATAGAGATACTTTTTCAGATCACCCTCTTTATGGATCATCTAAAGTTGATTTCTTGAGGAATCACCCATTTTAGATTCTACTCAAGCCCCATACCCAAGGCTTCTCTCAGCTCACGTGACATGCTCCTGTCTCTTTTCTCCACTCAGACATAAAAAGTGCCTGTCCGTAGATTTGCTCCTTTTCTAACTCTGCTCACACCCTTCGCTCCCCTGCAATTCCCCCCACCTCCCAGTAGGCAGTGTTGTACCTTTACCTGATGGTTGCCATACTTACTTCAAAATGGTTTTTGCACTACTGCAGTCTTCAAATCGAATGGAGTAACCAACCTCCTGGCCCAGCATGACATCCATCTCATCAGCAACCCGCTGTGCCACACTCATTGCAGCCACTCTTCTGGGTTGGGTACACGCTACTCCCCTCTTCGGTCCGGGTAACGAGCGCATGTAGTCAACACACCATTGAGGGATCTGTCAAGAATAAAACACAGTTTTAAGCACATTTCAAATGGCCAGACGTAATCTGTAACCTTTGTATTGTTATCAGATAAAGTTAGTTATAAGTCCACTGAGATGTCAACTGTGTTCTCAAATTAGTTGGACCCAACCCCACTATATAAAGCAGACTCACATTAACTGTGTACATAACTGTCTTTGAAGTTATCCAGAAAATACAGAAGTTCACAGTATAGCTCACACTGTTAGATCAGTACCTTACACAGACGTTTAGCAGCAGCCAACATAGTCCAAAGCAACGAAAATTAAACACTGAGAATTTTGAGAGCCGCAGCGCAGTTCGTTGTTTTCAGTTTTACAGAGAGCACATAATACTTTGTGGCTTTAAAACGTAATGCTTATTAATACATGAAGCAAAAAGAAATATTTTAGTGATACAAAAATTTTCTTAGCCAGGAATCACAACAAATAACATGAACAAATAATTAGTTATGTTCATTCTGTTAGCTATTATTCCTTTGAGATTTTATCAACCCCTATGTTTTGCTTCCTATGTCAGCACTCATTGGTCAGTCAGCGGTTTCCTGCTTATGTTGGGAATCTGGAAACAGTAAGAAACATCCCAAATAAGAAGTTTTATTCAGAAGAATTTCTAAGGTCAGTAACAGTTCAATGAAAATGGAATATTATTAACATGTTCTTAGTGTGAGATTTTATGAAGAGACATCTCCAGGCATAACTAGTTTCAACTCTACAGATCAAATAAAACCCACTACTCCTTAGTACGTTTTTCAAGTATTCTTAGAAGTTCACATTTACAGCGGAAAAAACACCCATGTTTATACGTTGCACTAATGCTGAAATACAAGAAAAACAGTGCAATTTAAAACAGCCAATTTTTTTCTTCCAGAACACCATATTTCCACAGCAAAATGAACATCACCACTAAAACATACCCACAAGCAGACAAGTAATGTTTTTGGGTTTTTTTAATGGAGAATATACTTCCATTATAAATGCCAAAAAAAAAAAGAAAGCAAAGACTATCAAAATACGACAGGAGACTACTGGACTGCCAGGAAGAAAAGAACTCAAATTTCTGGAACCTCTATTCAACACTAAAAATAATAGCAGTTCTTGAACACTGAGAGCATGTACTTGAAATCCTATCCTGTAACACATGCAGACACCCTAACGTGCAGTGTAGAGAAAGGAATCTGCTTCCCAAGGCACTAATGAAAACTCATCTCTAAACAAATGAGGTGAAGCTTCTTGACTTTAAACAGAGCAAGTCCTGAAATAAATGTTAAGACAGCAAGTCTGTCGGGCCACAGTAGCATGAAACAAAAATAATTTAGAAGCAGCTTTCCAGTAAACAGCAAAACCTACAGTATTAGTGTCAAGTGAAAGAAAAGGGCTCTGTAGACTTCAATCTGTTAAACTGATTTAGAGGACCACCAGAATACTTTTCATGTCCAGCTTTAAGAGACATACCAACACTAGGAAAAAGGACTGACTGTGCCATACCACATTTTCTACTTCAGTCATGACTGGGAATATACTGAACACTTCTTATCATCTGGTTCTTATAAAACCTAACATAAAAAGCGAACTCAACTCCACTGACACTGAAAACCCACAAATCACCAAAACACTTGACTTCTCTCAAAAAGGGCATTTTATCAATATCAAAAGCATGAGGAACAGCTTTAGTTAGCACCCCTTAACCTCAAGGATTTCCTCGCATAAAAGATTTTGAAATATAACCTCCATAAACATGAGGAGTTAGGGACTTGTCCTGGTTTGAGCGACACAGGATTAAGTTCAGTAATTTTACTTTTCAGTAAGGCCTCCTCTAATGCTCTAAAAAATTGCATTTTTAGAAGACCCTAGCTTCTGTGAAATATTTACTTTATAGCTAGCTATGCCATGTAGGATTTAAGGTCTCAGTGTTTTGGAGCTCACCAGGTACAGGGATGGGGAGGAGTGAGACCCAAGCACTTGACCCAGGTTGCCAACAGGATTATTTCACACCATGAACATCGCATTCAATCTAAATTAGAAAGTTTGCTCCGTAGTGCTCTCACTCCCTTGATGGCTGCCATCCTGAGAACTTCTTGCCCCAGTGCCAGACCCCTGAGCTCTTCCCCTGAAACTGTAGAACATTTGCTGTCTGCTACTAGGAGTGCACAACTTCTACTGATAGAATGCGCTCAGTACAATCCTTGTATATTTTATATTGGTATCGGGATCAATATTGGTTCTTCAGAGTTAATGTTCATTATTTAGTCTTATTCAATTCAATCTGCGTATATTTCTACCCTTGGGTTTACTTGTTTTTCCCTGATGCCCCTTTCCAGGTGGGGGAGTCACTGGGTGATAGAGTAATTAAGTAACAATAAACTGTTTGGGGTTCTTCAAACCACAACAGAACTACACAGAGTGGCTTGTAAGATCAAAGGTAAATAGACTGAGGGCTGTTACAGACTGTTCCAAAGCCAAAGGAAAGTCATGTTGTTACAGGGATCCAGGGCAAGAGAGGGAAAAGCACTGTCCTTCTGGCTTTTTTGAGCCACTTCAATTTATTGAAAACTTTCTCTGTTCAAAGTTATATTGTAGAATTCAAAGAATTTTCATTAGTTGAAAAGGTGTCACACTTAATACCCACATTGATTCTCCTGTGGACTGCAAGGACAGCGGGAGATTAAGCGATAGCCAGAATCACCTTGCTTCTGAACTTCACCTGCCAAGAAAACTCGCTGACAAAGTAGGATCCCTTATGTTATGTCAACAAACGTGCTACTCTATAGCTAAAGACCCTCAAGTGAAAGAAAGCAGATGCTACTCTACTATTCCATCTACGGAAGAAATTTAAATTATACCAGTATCACGTATGATCCCCCATTTAAAAGGGAGAGCACGTTGCAATTATAGCAGGTACTTAACCTCTTTCTATAACAAATTCAGCACACCCGTTCCATCACTGAGCAAACTCCGAGAGCATTTAAAGAAAACAGTTAACTTAGAAGGTTAAGTTTAAATTATAAATCAAGCCATGGCAAATACTAAGGACTTGAAAATTAATGGTCTTGGATTCCAATATACTTCTCTTCAGTGCTTTGGGATTAAGTCCATGTGGAAAAAGACTTTTCAGAAAGTTTTATCTCCTATTGTTTCCATTGTCAAAGCCACGTCTTTCCAAACCTGGGTGCCCTACAAGGCTAAAGGGAAAACGTGCACATAATAAGCAGAGAAAGGACTTCACAGGCAGCAGCTCACTCTCAAAAATATTATCTACTACTACGTAGCCTTCTGCTATCACCACGAAAAGCAAGATAATCATTTGAGAAGAGCAACTCATTATGTATTTCAAATACTTTCAACTTTATACCAATAAAAGCAAGCATAAATGTACACCTTTAGTTTGAGCACTAACAGGTTTCTTAACTCCAGGTAATTATTTCTCTTGCTCTGATCAATGGATCTAAGGAGAAGAAAAACAACCACCCCAAGTGGTTTTAAGGCAGCACTTGACCACAAAAAGGATAGGACACTATCACATGCAAAACACGGTTTTCATTAAGTGGCAGCAGGACCATTTTCAGTGATACGTTCCTACAGAGACACTCTCAATTATTTCAAAGTGTATCTCCAATCTCATGGAGAGAATTTGGAGCAAGCAGTGAAGCTTCCAAAACTGCTTATGTGCTTCTGGTAGCTTAAATCCCATTTCTAGGAAAGATGTCTTAGGTTTCTTAAGTCCTTCCAGAAAGCAAGGGGTGAAGCAGTAAGACAATTCAGGGAAAGCTTTATTCCTGGGGAACAGCATGATAGTAAGAACTAATTGAAGTTTAAGTCATAGATATTAAGAACACACACCCTTCAGGTCTTCAGTTTCTCAGATCATGCAACAAGAAATCTTATTTTCATATAGATAATTACCAAGTTATCTTCTAAATAACTATACAATCAAACCTTTCTGAAGAATTCTCTAATTCCTGGTCTCAGCATACACACGTTAAAAAAGCAATATAGACAATGCAGTAAGGTATCTGCCGAACAAGACATTGGTTGCTAAAATTTGCAGCAAGAAGGGCATATAACTTCAAATATTTCCAGTACAGTACAGCTATAAAAGGTACCCAGTGTACTACTGTGTCCTTCAAATTTTTCAGACATCCAGATTTTATGACTAAAAATTAATTTCTGTAAGACTTACTGTAAGTTAGCTATAATCCATTTTATAAAGACTAAAATATCCTTCAGGTTTTATTTTCTGCCTAGATAAAAGAAATTTATCAGGTTACAGAACTAAGAACTTTTTTACATCACTCTTCCACACAGATTTTAAACAGCAAACCAGAGGACAGACTGAAGTTTTGAGCAAGTTTGGGGAGGTTCAGACTGGATATTAGGAAGAATTTTCACACTGAAAGGGCTATTAAGCATTGAAGTGGCTGCCCAAGTGGCAGCAACCACTTGCTTCAACCAGGCAAGTGGCTGAAGCACCATCCCTGGCAGTTTTCAAAAGCGGGCTGACATAGTGCTTAGAGACATAGTTTAGTAGTAGGGGTGCCCTTTTGTATGGTTTTCTTTCAGGTTTTGGTCTTGGTTTTCTTTTTTTTCCAGAGTTAGATAGATGGTTGCATTAGATGATCCTAAAGGTCCCTTCCAATTTAGATGATTCTATAAATACACAGTGATGCCTCCTCGTATCTTAGATCTTTCCTCTTTACTGGTGCTCAAAATTCTTCTGAAGGGCTGAGGAAGATCTGCAGATCTGTTATGACTACTTTCAGTGCTGAGGAAGATTTTTAAAGCCACAAATCTACAAGTTACTTCCTCTTAAGTTTGAGTATCACCAAAACACATGATCTAATCAGATCATGTCAGAATTGCATCTGACATTTCAATTCCCTTTAACTTCATATTTGTAGCACTAAGTTTCATAAAACACTAATAGGTCCTCATTTCTGTAATTTTTTTTTCCTACTTTCCAGCTGCTACTTACACAAAGATCTAAATAAACTACAAATGTAAATTCTTGGGTTGTGGATTGGTATACGTCTGTCTACCCCTGAAAATCTCTCATCTTCCTTTACCAAAAAGATAACTGCAAATTATAAAGCCTATCAGAAGTAGGGGCCAGAGAACAGAACTGGACTGTGAAAGGGGAAGATGCTGACAGATTTGTCTCACTTTTGTATTCATTAAGCTAATAAAAATATCTATCAAATTAGTTTTCCTCACAATTTGTGAGGTGTTCTAGCTCGAGGCAATCCTGCTTCCGCAGGGGAGTTGGACTAGATTATCTCTATGGTCCCTTCCAACTCTAATAATTCAGTGAAACTCAGTAAATGAATTTCAAGAACACACACCTAGCAACAGTCTCAACCTTTAATAAACTGTAGCATCGTATAAACAAGAACTTACCTGTGTTGTTTTACCAGACCCGGTCTCTCCAACCAGCACAAATGACTGATGCCTAATCAAAATATCCGTAAATCTTTCTTTGTATTCCCAGACAGGAAGCTGTAGCCTTTTTTTCAGGATGTCATAATATCGCGGCGTATGTGGTAGATTTGTGAAAGGGTTAATACTGTGTGGAATCATTGCTGGTTTTATAGTTGGTAACCCAGCTGCCCCATAATACGTAGAGTTAGATGTAGCTCGCAAATCTTTTTCCTTGTCCCTTTCTCTGTCACGATCTCTATCTCTGTCACGATCCCTGTCGCGATCTTTAGAACGGTCATCACGGTCCCTGTCCCGGTCACGATCTTTCCTATAATGATTAGGAGACACAGCAGAAAGAAATAGTTAAGTATTTAAATGCAATATAACTTTAAAGCTATCTAGTACACACTGGACACAAACCAAATATTTTAAAAAGTCTTGCAACAGCCACCTGGAAGAATAAGCATCAAAGAGTAACAGTATATGATGCATACCGAACATTAAGTACACGCATTACACTCATTGTACATAAGCATTGCCACAGTGCATCTCATTACAGGCAATCCAGAAGAAAGCTATCCCATGAAGACAGCATCACCTTAACCCCCTTCGTTTAATGACTATAAGAAATCAGCTGCATGTTCTAGACTTTTCTCACAGTTCTTCCCATCTCTACTTGCTGCTGCTGCAGAAAATTAAGGGAATACTAAATACTCTTCTTGCCTACGTAGCAAGGGAATTATGCTAACCTGCAAAAACTAACTCAAGATAAGAGAGCTCCGGAAGAAAAATTTTTTTATGCTAACATCCCACAATTACTTTGTACCTTTTTTTGTTCCTAGTCTTCCATAAAATTGTGGCTGAATCAACTTTGCTATACAGGTTGTTGAGGCTGAAGCTTCAGACCTGAAACCAGCCACCACAGTTCATAGAATCAATTAGGTTGGAAAAGACTATTAAGATGCTCAAGTCCAACCGTTAACCCAGCACTACCAAGCTATACCATCTTCTCCAGTATCCCCTCCTGCCACATATTTAAAACAACGAGCATTGATGTATTCCCATTTTTTCCTAATATTAAGACCAAAAATTTCATTGCACTTGCAAAAGAAAAACAGTATTATTTTCACTGTAGCTATCCACCCAAATTTCAGTCTCCGGCCATAGTCTTAGGGACAGTTTCCAATTTTGCAAATCCATGTTCTTGTACATAATCTCACTCTCCCGACAAACACTGAAACTTGCAAAGAAACCCCCACTTTGACTTAAAGAACTACAGCTGCATACTTTCAATAAAAATCTCAAATTTACCCTTCAAATTCAAAGTGATGACTTCATCGCTTCGAAATAAGCCCCGCTTTACAAAAACACCCCATTACATCTTAAACTTGTGTAAAACAAAAGACCAATTGCAGCCTTGCCTACAAAACTGAGGATATCCTCAGTTTCAGCCTCTTTTGTACCTTATGTTAACTGGTTTCCCATCAAAAAGGAAAAAAAACAAGTCAACACTAGCTTTACAGTAAACGCAGATATAAACATTTTTAGGAATAGCCATTAAGGGAAAACAAAACCTTCCTCTCTTTACCAGCACTCAGGCATGCCTGACAGAAAGCATAGAGAGCATTTCTAATGAAAAATCTTGGCCACACTCCTGTTCACACCTTGCCTTTTTTTTTAACATACAGCTGGCATTCAAATGTAACTGGTGAAGTGATAAACAAATTCCTACCTACAGAGAATACGAAGTAACCATTATATTAGTACTGATTCCATAAATTTTAATTCAAACTGGGCTGCACGTTGGAAACAACAACCATTTCTGTTCTTGTATAGATGAAGGCAGGCTGCATTTTTTCCCCTTGATACTTCAACATATTATATCTTCAGAGGTTGTCACAGTAAGTTTTTTTAAAGAAAACTTCTTTTAACACAATCCCAATGAAAAGAAAGAAGGATTACAAAACATACTACTTACTGACACTTGTATCTAGATTTCCCTAAAGCTTTGGACACTGAACTGTCTGAAAATTAAGGCTCTTTTTTATAATTTGCTTGAATTTGAGATATCATAGCTTCAACATATCTTCTAACATGGTCAAATATTGCACAAGCTAGAAATTGGGGGTTGAACTTGATGATCTCCAGAGGTCCCTCCCAACCCCATATCATTCTGTGAAATAAAGGACTAAATGCAAATTAAGAACAGTAAACCCAGGGTAAAAGGCAAGAGCCTGCTAACAGCACACACTTCACTCAAGGGAAGAATAAAATATGCTACTAATGGGGAGTTTAATGTTTGGTTTTTGTCTGTGTGTGTGCTTCTGCAGGATGTTTATTCTTCACTGGTATCTAGTCAAAGTGTAAAAAAGAAAAACAAAAAAACAGCCCCACACCAAAAAACCAAACCATTTGATAAATGTTTACTTAAACAATCACAGATCATCAGGTATGATGTATCTTCAGGTATGCTTCTGCCTCATAAACCAGTGCTACTGCTAAAATGAACAGACCCACACCAAATTGAATGCTAAGATAAACAGACAACATCCTTCCCATGTGTTCGCAACGGCCTTGCAATGCACAAGCCCTCCCTAGATCCCTCCACCACCATTAATTCTAATTCAGATCAGCTCTCTGATCTAATCTCCCAAACACTGGCAGCACAAGGGAGAGGGCAGCACTGTGTTCCTCTGGGTTGGTAGCAATTTGTGTGGGCTTAAAGCACAGATAAAAATACAACCTCAAGAAGAAGACACTGGATTAAGTAGACTACAAATATGATCCAGAATGGAAAGTCTCGTTAATCCGCCATTTGTCAGTTACTTCACTGAACTCTTACAGCTGTTTAACTGTACAAATAAGAAAACAAACCTATCAAGTTCTGTCTATGTTTCAGAAGTAAACAACTGTTTATAGGTTAATCAAGAGAGTTATGTCTCTTTCTTGTTTTTCAAAAAAGGAGCAGGGACAACCAGATCTCAGCACAGAAAAAACACAACATGACATGCCCTCAAATTTACTAATACATATCTATTTATAGTAGCACTTCTCCCCACCCCCCAAAAAATGTTTCTCCGTCTCCCATTATTACTGAAACTTAGCAAGGACATCCAGACTCCTTTGGTCAACAAGGGAAAAGAGGAATGACATTTATGCTGTCTTATGAATTTACTAAACTTTCTAAAAATGCAACTTGGTAGGTCTTTGTTTATGAACTATCACATTTAAGTTATTTTACATTATTACACAAAAGAAAGCTAATCTGAAACCCAGAAAAGAACAATAAAGGACTCATAATTTAATCACATTTATCTTGTGCCTGAATCCTGTAACAGCCTCCATGATCAGAAGAGCTTAGGGGCTTTTTGCTTTGTATTTCAAGAGAAGTAGTCTGGTCTGCTATCTGCTTTCACTTCCTTATGTTCATACACGTATCATAGAATGGTTAGAGTTGGAAGATCATCAATCATCGAATTCCAGCCCCCCTGCCATGGGCACCAGACCAGGTTGCTCCAGGCCTTGAATACCTCCAGGGATGGGGCAGCCACAACTCCTCTGGGCAACCTGATCCAGCAACCCACCACCATATTATTATTTATATATAACATATATACGTGGATACAAAAGAAACACTGTAGCAATCACTAATCAGGATGAAAAGCATGTAAATATGAAAATGGAAACAAAGGGCACAGGGTAAAACCACTGATCATCTCAGTGAAAGTCTAAGCACAACTAATAGAGCATCAGTGTTTTTTCTCCATTATTAGACATGGCAATAGTTGATGCAAAAAAAAGTCAATGCAGCTAAGGGGGATTTCTGTTCAACACATCAAAAAAAAAAACCAAAGTGTAATTAGTCTGCATAATACATCCCACTAACACAGCAACTGTGATGTTACACAACAACAATTAAAGTACGTTTAGAAAAAAAGGAACAGATTTTAAAACAGTATGTATGCAATTCACACGAACACTGTCACAAAAAACCTTCTATACAATTCCCATTTTTCCAAGTTTTGTACTTCATAGATGGTACCTCAAGACTGGAAGAAAACAGCTGTCATGCTGATGTTTAAGGTTATACCAACAATTATAAGCCTGTGGCTTGGCATCATTGCCAGGTAGAGCCACACAACCATCCGAGCTAATTCAGCTTAATCCAGCTCTAAAACTAACTAAATTGCATAAAGGCACTCTCAGAGTACAGAGGAAGACACGTACATACATGCTATTACCAGGAATTTCTCTGTGCACCTTCTTAAAGCCTCCCATAAGCTGTAAACCCAAACTACCCTAAAATGAATCAAGGCAAAGTAACATTAGTATGGCTTGTGCTACATGAATTAAGATTTCAAGTAACACCAGAAACACTCAATTATGCTTGTAGTGACTTGTTCTCAGTCCTACGCCATTTAATGTTTTTTATTGGCAGAGGAAGAGGGGATAAGACCAGCACTCTTATAGTTCCTAAGGGCCATAAAGGTCAAAGACTTTTGGTCAAGAAGTTTTATCACTGGTGGGAACTCATTATAGTATATACAAAATGGTAAGACTAAAGAGTTCAGGATGACAGTAGACAGTCGGTAAAAATGCCAAATAAAACTATAAAACAAGGAAATGCTGACCGGAGATTATCGTTACAACCAACCACAACAGTTGTACCACACTGAAACAATGCCCAGTTTTGGCATAACCGTTTGGAAATTTTACAAAAACCTGTATGTACAAAGCTGCTGCGTACATACAACTTCTCTTTATACGCAGAAGAGCTATTTCAACTTCTGAGAAATCATGCAAAGATGTATCAAAAGGAGATCTTAAAAAAATAAGATCATAGTGATTCTAGATACAGGAAATACACGTTCAATAATAAACACTCACTTTTGTTTAGCAGAGAAAAAAACCTGAATCAAACTCCGGCTAAAAACTGAAGTTATACAAACTCACCTTAGTAAAAAAAAAAAGACAAGTTGTGCAAAAACTGTTTTATCAGCGTACACTAACTAGTATACTAGACTTTTAGTTATTGCAAGCTTTGAGAACAAGATTAAGTATTCCTCTTAGATAAATAACCTAGTCCACAATAATGTTACTGGACCTTAGAAATGGATTAATTCATGGGAGTCTTTTGTGCTCCACTGAGAACAGACTAGATAAACCTAGTATTTACCGGTGTTCCTTTAGACTTCAGAAATTTACTTGAAAGAGCCACCCGCCTTCCTCCTCCACCCTACCACCCCCCAATTGGAGGGTAAGAGATTATGCAGAGAAGGCTCTAAAACAATTGTGTATGAAAGGACAGCATCGTTGTATTGTCTGTGTTCCTGCAATTTCACTAACCTTAATGAAAAGCTACTAAAGCTTGTACAGTACAATCCCAAAACTTCAACCTTTACAAAACTAAGGAAAAAATATAACCCCTACCCTTACCTCTACCCGAAACCCACCTCACCATCGATTCTTACTGAAAGTCAAGCACATCCTTGCCGGTGACTGAGCGAAAGCCGTTAACAAAGAAATAACGTTCCTACCAGGCTAGGCACTAATTATAGAGGCGGAACAAACCTCGTGCTGACCTCTAGGACCACATCTGCCAGCCCTCTCAAGAGAGAGGAGAAAGAGAAACAAACAAGAAAGGAAGGGGTGAGGGGGAATACATAAAGAACGAAAAGGGCCGCAAACAAAGCCGGGCGCGGGGAGTGGGCCGAGCAGCGCGCCGCCCCCGACTCCGCCGCGACGGGGAGCCCAGCCCAGCTCGCCCAGGCGGCTGGGCCAGCGCCTTCCTCCCCTTCCCCCGCCCCGCCGGGCTCTCCCCGCCCGCCCCCTATCACTCCCCTTACCGCCATCGGTCTCCCCCGCTCCCACCGACGGGCCCGGCTCCACAGCTAAGGCCGATGGCGGGCCGGGGCCTAGCGCTCCGAGGAGCCAAGGAGGCTGCTGGGCCTGCCCAGCCCAGGCAGCGCCGCCGGGGCCCCGCCGCGCGGTTTCGGCCATTGCAACACTCTCCTTCCCTCCCTCCCCCCCAGCTCCGCACGGCTCCCCAGGGAAACGCCGCCTCACCAGGAGCCGCCGGAGCGGAGAACGGGGAGCGGGTTGCCGCTAGAGCCGCTGTAATCCCCTACCACCCCCCCAACGCGCCGCAGGCCGCGCCGCCCCTCACCCATCGCTGGTGCGTTTCTTGCTGGAGCTGTAATCGTCCCCCAGATCTAAGCGGTGGCGCTTGGACATGGCGGCGGGCAGCCGCTGAGGACGCGGCGGTGGGTCAGGCGGCAAGCAGTTGGCCGGGCTGGGTACGGCGGGGCACGCTCTCCGCTCCTCAGGCAGCGGCGGCAGCGCGGCGAGGCCAGGCACAGCGGCTAAAATGGCGGCCGGAAGGAAGCGCCGGGCCTGCGCGAGGCGCGCCGGCGCGCGCGAGGGGGCGGGTCCGCCCTACCCGCCCGCCAAAGCCTTCCCGGGGCGCGCGCCCCAACGGTCGGGCGGGGTCCGCCATGATGGCGGCGGGGCGGCCTCTGAGGGGAGGGGAGCGCCGCCGCACCGAGACGTTGGTACCTTCCTGGAAAAGCCCCGTTCCACAGGCCGTGCTCCTCGCCCGGGGATGCGTGCGGGGGAATGGGGGCCCTCACTCTGAGAGTTTAAAGAAAAATATCTTGGCAAAGCCCAGATGTACACCTGTCACGGGCTTCCCTGGGTAGGGTAGCCGCATGTGTGGAAAAAGGCAGCCTTTCCCACGTCGTCTGCAGCAGCAGAAATGCTAGGAAAACGGGAACATGTTCCCTATAGGAGGGTCGGAACTAAATGATCTTTAAGGTCACTTCCAACCCAAACCAGTCCCCGATTCCATATGCACCTACAGCCCTTAACTGCTCAACTACCAACAACAAGTACTCGGGACAGTATATTTCATGAGGAAAAAAACACAACTTTCCAAGACCCAGAAGCACAGTTTACTATTTTACGCCGCTTTCTGTTGCGGCTTGCCTACAGTGTCCAAGGTGACCAGTGCCAGGGCAGGCCATGTTCATCACCAACACAAGCAGATCTATTTAGTTCTGCTACATCAAAGTCTTCTCTGAGTGTGAGCTCTGCTGCAATGGCATTCAGTGACCCAAGTCCTGAAGTAAAACGAGACACGTGAGCCCACATGCCATTTCCTCACTGCAGTTAGGTTTTGCTTGGACAGTTACAGCTGTAATTCGTTGATTTTCATGCTTCTAATGAGCATTACTGCCAGGAGAAGTCTGCAGGCTTCAGCCTGGTCCAGAAGAGTTGGTCCTCAGAGTTGTTGCTTGTGTTCCTCATCTCCTCTCTCCCCCAGCACAGGGTTAACCATCCACACAAACAGAACTTATCCTCTAACCGAAGGCACAGATGAGCCTCAGCAGGAAAAGATGAAGTCCGGCAACAAGATGCCTCTAATTGACCACGTCTCCAGGTCAGAAGCACGCTTGGTGCTCGTCTGACCAGCCTCTGGTCTCACACAACTTTCCTTCAGCCTTTTCTGCTCCTTCCCTGCACGAAGTCTCAGCAGCTGCTTCGCCTTCCAGCACGGTCACTTGATACTTCGGCACAGCTCATAAAAGCCAGTCCCTAAGAGCTTCTGGAGAGGCAAGAGGTACCGTTCTTCTGACAGCTATTTGGAGAACATCAACCATCGGACATTCTGTTCTCTGCCGCTCCCCTCTCTGTTCCCAGCCTATTTCATGCTCCTACAGCACCACTGAAGTATTTAAACTCAGACCAAGTAGTTTTAAGATAGAAATTAAAAGCAGTACCATCATATCCTTATCTCTCTTCACCTAGGTACATTTGTTTGCAAGGCCCTGTCACTCTTGACAACCTTTCTGCCAGAAGGCAACCTTTCCTCAGCCACTTCCTCAGCACTCCCTCCCTAAGCATTTTGGTCACAGGAATTGGGTTAGTTCAGATGTTTTAAATATTAATTTTTTGTTACCTCCATCTGACTGAGAGAGCGAGGGAGCAGTCACATAAACGGCTCAGCTAGCAAATATAAAAGTGGTCAGGAAAGATCATCTGGCAGCAGCAACCTGTTCCACAAGTACAGTCAGCTCAGCAAGGAGGGGTTTGTCCATAGCTTCACATTCCAAAGGTTTTCTGGAATTACATCAGTGTAACTACAAAAATACTTCATCTAGACAAGTCCTTAGAGTGTGTTCTTTAGCAGAAGAGCATTCCTGTCCCTAATTTTAGACAATAAAATGGCACCTAGAGCACAGTTGGAGTTCTAGACACCAGTATAATAAAAATAATGTTTTTCTGCTTGTAATCATCAACCAAAATAAATATTCATAGAAAACTGGATTTTGAGCTTTTCCTTTGAAGCTGGGAGTAGTCCTTAAGTTATATTACCCCCAAAAAAAAGCGCTGGAATATCTGTCGGAAGTTAGCAGAGGCTAAGTGTTACAGGGTCTCTCTCTATCCCAATATCAAGCTTATTTTTTCTGGTGCTGTGGTAGGGTACACAGAGCTGCATTCTCAGAAGGGAAGGCTTTCTGCACGTCTCCCCTGGTGGATTTTAAACGATGGATGGCTGTCTTAAACAAACACAAAGGATTATGGAAACAGACTGTTTGGATGGCACACACTTGACTTCTTGGAGAAGAAAGAAAACAAAACAAAAAAAAAAAAAACAAACCACAAAACAGTGGCCAAAACAGGAGCAAAAAAACCCCCAAACAAGTCTCCCTGGAAAAGGGGAAAGCAGGGGAGGAAGATAAAAGCATTACGTGTATTAGGCAGGATGAGCTCCGTGGTTCTCGGAAGGCAGGATCTGCACAAGAAGGGAAGAACTCTGCAGCTATACATTCCGGAGCTTGATTGCTTCTCCCCGTGCACAGCAGCATAAAGCTATTTATGGTCTTGCTCCAGGTTACCACCAGGGAAGTTTCTGCTTTAGGAGAAGGGAAAAAAGGAGCAGGAATCTCAGCAGCAAACACAAAAAAAAAAAAAAAAAAGAAGGGAAGAAGGTTGTGTATTAGTTGGGACTAGCAGCTGCCTGAGTGCTGTGCCCCAGACTCATCTCCCACCTACTAGTTCACCCTGTTACTAGTCCTCTGCTAACTCCTGAACTCACCCTCCACCCAACCATGCTTTGAGCTAAAACAACCACATAATAAACCATCTGGTCCCATCCCAGAGAGTTCATAACGTAAGGCCTTCATCCGGCAAGCACACACATGCCTTATTTTAGTAATGCAAATAACCCCTTTAACTTCAAAGGGATTACTAAGAGTAGCAAAACTAAGCGTGTAGGTAAGTGTTTGCAGGATCACAGCCTAAATATGCGATGAGACAAGGGGAAAAAAAAAAAAAAGATTAGTAAGCACAAATTGACATAATGACAAAGAGATAAGCATTACATCAGAAGCCTAAAAGATGAAAAGAATGTGTAAAATAGGGCATATTTAAGCATATTTTCCACCTTTGCAAAGTCATTTGTTAAATAAGAGGTTTTTATATACCCCCCCCAAGTCTTTTATATCCATCTGTAAAAACTAAAGTCTTAGATTACTGAAAAAGGAGACATTTATATGAGTTGCCATTTGACTATCTGTTCTACTCTCCATTTCTTACCCTAGTTTTAAAAAGTACACTCATTGGTACCAAAATCCTCTTAGCCAGTTTCCAGTGAATATTTCTTTGCTTTTGTTACGGGCATAATACTTACTATGCTATTTGGGTTGAAAGGAGCATTAACATTTAAAACTGAAACAGTGGCTTAAGAGAATAACATTATCTCTAAAATATTAATGGTTTGTGGTTTTTTGTTGGGTGTTTTTGTTTTTTTGTTGTTTGTTTTTTTTTTTTCTGACTGGGGGAGAAGGCAATGCACAAAAAATAAACATGGGTCTCAGACAAGCTGTAATTCAGAGATCTGCCCTGGATCAGGTGAGGTTTCTGACAGAGAAGTCTGGTGTCACAGTTGAGGATATTCTTGCCTGTAGGTCGTTGCTTCACCCCTTTGCTAGAGATTTGCCAAGTCTATAAAGGGCAGAAAAATGAGATTTAGCATCTTAGTTGAAACACACCTTCTTCACTGGCTTAAGCTAGAACAGGGCATGGTGAAGTGAAACCACAAACTGCTGCTGCAGTGGAAGCCGTAATAAACGAGCAGAGTTGTAAGCCAGGCGGCTCAGAGAGGTTAAATCTGCTAAAGCTTGTGTGTTAGAGCCCTAAAACCTCTGGAGTATACGTTTCTTTTATGGATGACTGGCTCGTGGTAGACCCTAAGCTATAGTCTATATGCTCCCAAAGCTATGGCCACACTTGTGCTGCCAATATGTATCTATTTTATTTATTTTTAAGTTTGCTTTTTAAAAAACAAGCCTAACAGCTATTTTTTAATAAATCTACAAAACATGGGATTAAATAACTACCTGCAAATTAATTTAAGAATATTTAAACTGAAATTATTTCTGATAATTAGCATTGCAACAAATGTTTTAAAATAATATATATAAGTACACATATATAAATGGATAATAGCCTTCAAAAATTATGCAGGAGCCTTAAATGCAAATCACAGACAGGCTCTTGTTCTGTCCTCCCCCACCAAGCCCATGTGGATAAATGGATCTTACCCTCGTGTTCTGTCGTATCGTCACAGAAAGAGTGTTTGAGACAAGAACCCACAATCAGCGCGTTTAAAAATGTCAGACTTCCACATTTTTCAAATTTAAAATTGTGAAGATGAATACACGAACCAACCTCAATTTCTGCAGTGAAGAAAAAGAGGCAGCTTCTCTGTAATTACAGAAACTAAACTTTGCAACACTTCAAATATATATATATATAAATGAGCACTTGGAATTGCTCTGGGAAGCATGCCGTAGGAAGGCAGCATGGAAACAGCAGTATTGCCATGACAGCAAACTTGATCCTCCATACAGGCACTATCTGAATTTTGTGAATGGTTATTAAATGTTATCCCATATAGAACACACCATCGCAAGGTCTGAATGGCTTTTGGTACAGTTTCAAAAGGAAACAAAAAGAGAGAGAGAAAAAGATAGAAGGAGGGAGTGATTGCAGTTGTACCCACTAGAACATCAAACAGAGTGAGAAATCACTTTTTAAAATGTAATACAAAATACCACCCCTGAGTAAATTAGGTTATGTGTCTACTTTACAGTTATTATACGTTGAATTTACATATTGTTCTGGGAACTTCTAGATCTTTGTGGTTAAAGTGGCATTGTTTTAATACCTTCCATGATCAGAAATGCCTGATGTGCTGGCTAATATGTAGTACAGGGAGGCAGTTTATCTTTTCAGCTCCGTACAATCTGACTGCTTTCTAGGCCAAGTCTGAAATCTTGGGAGAAGCTCCCTAAACATAAGGTGTTATTTCAAAGGGTACTCCTTAAAATTAGAGAAGACCATGATTTCAAGCTGGTTGTTTGATCTTGCGCTGTAATATTAGAAGAAGGAGAAGCACAAGTTTTACAGTTGGCACTTCTTTTGCAAAGGTCTGGTTCTTTCTTGCATTTTCTTTCCAAGTTTTTCACAGCAGCAGAAGGAAAAAAATGTACTATATTAGTATATATTCTTCACTGCTTTTGTATTGAGCCCGATCATCTCTTATTCACGATTGCATTAGTTCCTCAAGACTCTTTTTAAAGTCCTCTCCTCGATACAAGCTGTAAAACATTCACAGTCATGCCTAAGCTGAGGCAGGCCGGATCATCTTCAAGTGGTACATCTTCGCCTCTGAGTATCTACTGAAGCATTAGGAAATTTATTTGCTTAGTTTCTGTTATCTATATAGAGCATACACAGTTTCAACAAGCTAAGATTATAAAAATAGCCAGTAAGGTATGAAATAGGTAATCGAATAACCTCTACTGCACAGGCTACTAGCATCTAAAGTGGTAAATGCTAATCCTTATCTTCATAATAAGTTCCAGGCTACATGACAAAATAACAGCACTATAAAATTATACAGACTAAAAATAATAATCCATCGTATCCTAGAAATAGTTTGTAGCAAACCATAAGCATTAACAATCATACCTTGCCTAGCTAGGCCCAGCTTTTCAACAAATGGTCCTCATTCTTTCCACAGGTGATCAAGCCTTTTTTTGATCCCGATTTTGTTAAAAGACCACCTGCAGAAAAACCCACAGCAGCCAATGAAAACGCTGAAAGCGGATTTAAACTCCCACAGCTGTGTAACTTCCCTCTTGACAACTTATTGCCCTAACGCCCCAGCCTAGAGTGAGGTTATTTGTTGGTTTCTGTCATTCTACACCCAGCTGGGAGTAACAACCTTAGTAAAAACAGAGTAAGAGCCCTCAGGGAGCTGAAAGAAAACTTTGACTAAGATTTAGAGGGTCTTTTTTGAGGGGGGGTGTGAGAATTAACGCGCTATTATATGACACTGCATACCCTGTAATGATATCCTTCTCTTTAACGAGCAAGAGAGTTCCCAAAGGGGAAGGAGAGGGTCCTGCTGTTAGAGCTGCTCCTTCTTGTAAAAACAAAAGAGCTGATAGAACACTCTGGTGAGTGACCTTCTTCCTAAAGACAGAGCAACTTGTCTCTCAACCGAAAACAAGGAGAACGCTATACTTGCAGTATTTTTTAAAATTGTAACAGCCATATCTAGGTTAATATAAAGAACTGTCTCGTGTGCCCTGAGGCTCATTTTTGTCTTTAGAGTACCAGTGACCTTGTCTTCTACACAATTCTGCCTTTGCAAGGGTGAGACATACATATGGTCTCTATCTTCTCTTATAGCTGGGCCTGCACTAGGCACATAGGAGAGCTGACCTATACGTGCACAGGTTGGATTTATCATGGAAGTCCTGCTTTCTGCCCAGATTTGGAAAATCATAGAATCGTTAGAAATTGGAAGGGACCTTAAAGATCATGGAGTTCGAACCCCCCTGCCCTGGGCAGGGACACCTCCCACCAGACCGGGTTGCTCAAAGCCCCATCCAGCCTGGCCTTGAACACCTCCAGGGATGGGGCAGCCACAGCTTCTCTGGGCAACATGTTCCAGTGTCTCACCACCCTCACAGCAAAGAATTTCATCCTAATATCTAATCTAAATCTTCCCTTTCAGTTTAGAAACCATTACCCCTCATCCTATTGCTCCATTCCCTGACAAAGAATCCCTCCCCATCTCTTCTGTAGCCCCCCTTAGATGGGAAAGAGGATGGTGAGAAGCATGCTGCTGCCATAGTCTTGCTCAGGCTCTCTGGACCTGGACTGCAAAGCAAATAACTTCTTCTGAAGGCAGCAGCTTGCTTTCGAGCTTCATTTTTCTTGGGCCCCATCTTGCACCACGTTAGTGAACGTTTCCTTGTTGTAGGAGATGCCTCCAGAAAAGATAATGGCTGGGAGTCATCCCTGCTTGTTAGGTGTTATGCAGCCTACATGGCCTAAATAAAGCGATGCTGCTTCATTTTGTCTTCTATGGATGTGTAATACTACTACGTTGTATATAGCATTGTGTATGGTATCTTCATGTACCATACAAATGTGTAATACCACTGTTACAGCAGTACTGTAGTTTTACTATAATAAGAAGGGAGGCAGAATTAAGATTGTCACAGGTAAAGAAGTGCTTTCTTCTGCAATTTTGATGTTTTTTTGAAGTCTATGCAATGGTGCATCAAAAATGTCATGCAGGGTCCACTCTTAAGTTATATTTATGTTATATTTAACCAGCAGCAGGTAGTTCCACTGGAGTAAATGATGGTTTTGGAGATGGTGCTGCAGCACTACCTAAGCAGTCCCTGACTTTCCCAGTCCTGAGTGCTCAGCCACATCTCTGCAGTACCTCTCCCTCGCTATGGTCTGCTTCTTTGGGTAGTCACCCTGTGAAACTGATATGGCTAAAAAAAAAAACCAGCCTGGCAACACCAATGTAAAAGCCTGTTGGGTTTTCCCAACAAGGATGACAGGCGGAGCAGCGTGGGGACACGGGGGAGCAACCGGAGACAGGACGCTGCATCAGCTGCCAGGTCACCTGAAAAAAGTCCATGACATAACAGCCTGGCACCGCTCACAGCAAATAAAGTTCAGTGCTTGAAGGTGTCTTCGGGGGATCGGGACCAAAGAATGGTGTATTTTCTTGTAAAAGCTATTTTTTAATATGCATTTTTTTCCATACCAGACGACTGATCCTGCATTGAAGTGACATCCTGATTGATCTGGCTACATTTACATGAATAATACTAGCTGTTCTTAGAAAAGCACTTAGTCAGCGTTTTTTGCAGAAATATTCAGATATTTGACACGAGCTCTATTTTTCCACGGGTTCTAGTGGAAAGCAATTATTACATTGCAGCACTTTTATAGCAGAGAATCCTAGAGAATTTTCTTTCCTTTAAAAGAAGGCAGTGCTGCTTAGCACCCTGCGTGGGAGAGTCGTGGGGTAAGGACTGAATCCTCAGCACAAATATCCTCTGAAAAGCTCTCATATTCTGTGAAAAGCACACAGTATCCTACAGAGATGCACGTTGGTTTGCAGGAACAGGAGAGTAGGAAGGGACATCTCAGGTTCTTCCAAGATGTAGGTGAAACACTGTGGACCTTATCTTTTTAACTGTGTATTTATTTGGACACTTAAAAAATATATCTAAAATAACCAGAACAAGACCTGAGCAGCTCTGTTGCCTGTCTATTGATAGATGTTCATACAACAGAAAGCTTTAATATCCCTCCTAGGCATCCCTGAACTCTAAAGTTCTCCCGTAGGTGTAATTTTTATAAGCTTTCTGCTCTGCTTTTCTCAAAGAAGCCCCATTAACGAAGATCTGATTTTTGAACTATTTTAAGTTAACCTTTCTCGTCTGGACAGAAACGAGTTAGAGAGCACTTACATAAATTGCTTTCTTGAAAGATTAGGGTGGCAGGAAAGCATTAACAGTCCGGCCGAGGGACATTGCCAGGAAAGCTGAGGGCAATAATGTCTTGTAATCCCCAGGGTGGATCTGGGAGAGGTTTGCTGCTTTGTGCTTTAAGAATGCCACTGAACAATAACCCATGCAGGTGGTCTGTGCTAGCTTTATTTGTAACCCCAGCATCTCCCATCTCTATTCTGATTCAGAGTAAATGCCACCCCTGGCTAGTGCCATGGTGATTAATACTATTGAATTAAAACGTTCTCTGTAGTTAATACTAAGAAATAGCTAAGAGACATGTTTCTAATCTGCTTTGTCATATCTTAACAACAAATGGCTTTTCTGTACTAATTCCACAATAGTTAAGTTTGAGATTGGTGTCAGTGCTTTCAAAAACATCTGCTGGCTTCATCTGAAAATTGTGGCTTTTTTTTTATAGGGTCAGTGTGGAAAATGCTGATTTATTTCAGCACGAAGTTTTAGAGGCATAGTTTGTCCTATGCACTCTTGCATTCGCAAAATCCCCCAGTTCTGCTCGTGCCTATCATCTGGATGTTCCCTGGAGGGATACTACTTCTTTAGGTTTATCTCAGCCCAAACATTGTGTTCCCCTGCGGCGAAGGGAAAACTGTATAAAACATGAGAATGCCAAGGGAAAAAACAGTAGTGGTAAAGGGACAGGAGAGCATCAGGGCTGACAGTTACAAGAGAAAGAGAAGCAGAAACAGAAGAAAGATGAAAAAAAATTCAACCTTCTGAACGGAGCCTCTTCTCAGACTTTCTAAAGGGATAAAGTTTTAAAGTGAAGATGGAAGAGGCACAGAAAGTAAGACTGAAAGGAAAAGTATCACCTTATTTTGGCTCGAAGCCCTCGGTCAAACATTTAATGTGCGAGCTTGTGTCTCTCCAGCACATTGTTAAGAAATTGCAAACCTCAGACCTGTTTCTTACACATTGTTATCCCGTTTTTTCCTGATGCTCTAAAATACATGGAGCTTGGGGCTGCACAGCCCTGCATGTCTTCAGCAGCCTTCCTCCCCGCTGCATGCCAGCACAGGCTTGCATGGGCTGTGTGAGTACTCCCACTCACCAGCATTTACTTTTGGTTAAAAATGGTGAGAAACCAACTCCAAGGCACAAAGGAGAGAGAAGCAGAGCTACTATCTCACTGGAGGAAAAAGAAGAATATAGAGCAAATGAAGAGAGGAGGCTGCAGGTGAAACCGTGGTCAGGGAAAGGGCAAAGTGGCCGTATGTTCTAGGTACAGTGTCACACGTCTCCCCAGAGATGAGCCCAGGTGCTACTGTGACTTTGTCATTGAGGCAGGTGAGAATGAGAAAGAATGAAGAAACAGGAAGAGAAAAGATCCTAAAACTATATAATGGTTAGAGTTGAAAGGGATCTTAAAGATCATCCTGTTCCAACCCCCTGCCATGGGCAGGGACACCTCCCACCAGACCAGGTTGCTCAAAGCCCCATCCAGCCTGGCCTTGAACCCCTCCACGGATGGGGCAGCCACAACGTCCCTGGGCAACCTGTTCCAGTGTCTCACCACCCTCACAGCAAAGAATTTAATCCTAATATCTCATCTAAATCTCCCCTCTTTCAGTTTAAAACCATTACCTCTTGTCCTATGGCTCCAATTCCTGATCAAGAGTCCCTCCCCATCTCTCCTGTAGCCCCCTTTAGGGACTGGAAGGGGCTCTAAGGTCTCCCTGGAGCCTTTTCTTCTCCAGGCTGAACAACCCCAACTCTCTCAACCTGTCCTCATAGGAGAGGTGGTCCAGCCTGCTGAGCATTTTTGTGGCCTCTGCTGGACCCGTTCCAACAGGTCCATGTCCTTCCTGTGCTGAGGACTCCAGAGCTGGACACAGTACTCCAGGTGGGATCCCACCAGAGCAGAACAGAGGGGCAGAATCACCTCCCTTGCCCTGCTGGCCACACTGCTTTTGATGCAGCCCAGGATTGGTTTTCTGGGCTGCCAGCATGCATTGCTGGCTCATGTTGAGCTTCTCATCCACCAACACCCCCAAGTCCTTCTCCTCAGGGCCGCTCTCCAGCCATTCTCCACCCAACCTGTATTTGTGCCTGTATAATCCCAGAGTTAAATAGCACGTAAATCCAATTACTCTACACTGAGTCGAGATCAGAACTGTGTGTTAACCTAAATTCTGACCTTGCTGTTCTCCAGGGAATGCAGTTTTCTGAGTTTCGTCGTGTTTTCTTTCGAGACACCCGTGATGCAGTACATCCCAGTCTGTGCTGGTGCTATTCTTAGTGCCTCTTCCTTCCTGCCCCTTTCTCAGTGTGGTCTGTACCATCCACAGTTACCACCACGGGGCTGCTGCACTCTTATTTTTTATTTCTTCCCCCAGCTTTCATTTTGATGCAAACAGATCTGTTGCTATTGCCAGCAGCTCCATAAACCAGGTCTGCGCTGGAACATTAACAAGGGCTTCTAATTTTGACGAGGAGATAAGTGAGGGTTTCTTTATCACTTATTACAGTGTTCTTGTACTTTCAACATTAAGACACCCTCCCAGTGGGAATTCTCTATTTCTGGGTAGGTCTTCACTGACAGAAATATGTACCTACTATTATCTAGCAAAAAATTGCCACATGATTAAATTTAGCTCTTGAAACTGGGATTACACCCCACCCTCCCCTCCCAATTCCACAAACCTCCAGCTCTTTCCTATCCCCGTCAAAGAGCTTATGAGGGAAAACAACAGAGCAAAACACTGGGGGTTTTGCTCAATATTTATTTGAAATGTGCCCAAATGATGGTGTCTTGGTCTGCAAATTGACTTTGTCACCTTCTCTTTGTCTGGAATAGGAGTAGAGACAATATATGCATGCTACCAGATAAACCTCCTGCAGGAATCACAGAATCACCTAGGTTGGAAGGGACCTTTTAAGATCATCTAGTCCAACCAATGAAAAAACAAAACAAAACAACAAACAAAAACAAACAAACAAAAAACCCCAACCAAACAAAAAACCACATAAACCACACACCACACCCAAAACAACACCAACCCAACACTAATCCATATCTCCAAGCACTATGTCAACTCCTCTCTTGAATACCTCTAGGGATGGTGCCTCAACCACCTCCCTGGGCAGCCCATTCCAATGCCTGACAACCCTTTCAGTAAAGAAATATTTCCTAATATCTAACCTGAACCTCCCCATGCGCAACTTGAAGCCATTACCCCTTGTCCAAGCATCTGTGACTTGGGATGATGTTTCCTGAAACCCGTAAGCAGCCCTGGAAGAGTCAAGAAGTTAAGCCAAGACTGAATCAAAAGTTAATCAATCACAGAAGCATAGAATGGTTAGAATTGGAAGGGACCTTAAAGATCATCGAGTTCTGAGTTTCATCTGAGATCTAATCCAAATCTCCACTCTTCCAATTTAAAACTGTTGCCCCTTGTCCTGTCACCACACTTCCTGACAAAGAGTCCCTCTCCAGCTCTCCTGTAGGCTCCCTTCAGATATTGTAAGGCTGCTATAAGGTCTCCCCAGAGCCTTCTCTTCTCCAGGCTAAGTTGTGTCTTTCACAAGAGTTCTCTAAGAACCAAATGTCTTTATGGCTCAAAGTCCTCATACAGGAAAACTACTGCAAGAACTTGGAGCCCACTATTAAATAGTGCCTGTTTCCTTAAGTCAACTGTGAAGACAGTGATTCATTGAGACATCGTCCATGAGGAGCACTGGCCAGGGCATATCTGGAGTCCAGCTCTGAAGGGGATGTGGAGAAACTGGAGATGGGCTATCCGAAGGCCACCAAGACAGTTGGGGCATCAAGGAGGAGTGGTTGGTCATTTGCCCTCAGTGGGCAATGAAGGAGCTGGATTTGTTCAGTCTGGCAAAGGAGAGCTAAATGGCAATCTACTAGCAGCCTGTAATCCCCGAGGGGAGTCACAAACGTGATGAAGCAAAACTCTTCACCATAATAACAGATGGGGTAACAAGGGGTGATGGGCACAAATTTCCTTCCAGTCCCTAAAGGGGCTACAGGAGAGATGGGGAGGAACTTTCATCAGGGAGTGGAGCCATAGGATGAGGGGTAAATTGAAAGGGTTTTAAATTGAAAAGGAGGAAGATTTAGATGAGATATTAGGAAGAAATTCTTCCCTGTGAGAGTGGTGAGACACTGGACCAGGTTGCCCAGAGAAGCTGTGGCTGCCCCATCCCTGGAGGGGTTCAAGGCCAGGCTGGATGGGGCTTTGAGCA
>JAOTQQ010000032.1:58632405-58644192 GCA_026546715.1 Gallinago undulata
TCTCTGGGCAACCTGGTCCAGTGTCTCACCACTCTCACAGGGAAGAATTTCTTCCTAATATCTCATCTAAATCTTCCCTCTTTCAGTTTAAAACCATTACCCCTCATCCTATGGCTCCACTCCTTGATCAAGAGTCCCTCCCCATCTCTCCTGTAGCCCCTTTAGGGACTGGAAGGGGCTCTAAGGTCTCCCTGGAGCTTTCTCTTCTCCAGTCTGAACAATTCTCTCAGCCTGTCCTCATAGAAGAGTTTTTTTGTGGCCCTTTTCTGGACCCTTTCCAACAGGTCCATGTCCTTCTTATGTTGGGGGCTTGAGAGCTGGACACAGTACTCCAGGTGGGATCTCACCAGAGCAGAGCAGAAGGGCAGAATCACCTCCCTGGACCTGCTGGCCACACTGCTTTTGATGCAGCCCAGGATGGGGTTGGCTTTCTGGCCTCCCAGAGCACATTACTGGCTCATGTTGAATTTCTCGTCCACCAACACCCCCAAGTCCTTTTCCTCAGGGCTGCTCTCAATCCATTCTCCCATGTCTCAGGTATGGGCCCTCTCTCCAGCTGTCCCTGACTTTGGAGGACATGGCCAAAGTGAAGCCAGAGTGCTCCTGGCCTTCTGCTGGAAACGTGGGACCTACCTGCTCTTCCAGCTGGTTTTGCCACACAGTGCTGGTCACCCTTCAGCTGCAGTATCCAGGCTGACCTGTGGGTGGAAGTCCTGCAGAAGGAAAAGGGAGCCACAGAGGCAAGTTTCTGAAACACTGAAAAACCAAGGATGTTACCGAGATCCAAATAAGGTGTCTGTCTTGAGTCCTCTTCCAGTGAGACATGGTAATTGTGCTTCTGTCCTCTCTCAAGGTGTCAGTGAACCGAAGGGAGTGAGTGAGTACCAAGGGCACTCTGTGGGTTGTGGACAAACCTCTGGTACACCTCTTCTCTCCCTTAGATGCATGCGGTGGTGGCTGAAGGTAATACATGAGTCCATAAGCTACTTCTTTATCTCACGCTGTAGATTCCTGTTTCATACCAAGCTCTAGCTCCGGGAGCTAAGAAGAAAACTTGCTGCTTATTCTGTCATATCCGTGCAAAATGATAACTTATTTCAAATGGTAATGCATTGCAGACAGCGGGGTGAAGATCTGTTAGTTACCACAGAAAAAACTGAGCAGGACTGGAGGATCAGAACCCTTGGGCATAAGAAGGAATCGGTGATTATCTCTTCGGTCAGCTCACCATTGAATTTCATGCTGTCTCCTTGCACATCTCTGTGTAGCTTCCACTCAGGAAGCGACGTAGCTGAAACCTACAATATTTCATGCTTTTCACAGGCACGGGTGAAATGCTGTCAGTTTTAGGTTGATTAGCCATAGAGGCTGGAAGCCTCAGAGACAAACCTACTTTGCTTTGAAGGGCAGAAAAAAACCTGCACTTGACCTCCTCCTTTGTGTAGGAACTGCCTCTGGAGCCAGCTGGCCATAGCATCCAGCGCTCCATCTTCATCACAGCAGTTTCTGTGGAGGCTTGAGCTGCCACCTGCACTTAGAAAACCTAAGTGGGATTTAAGGTGCTGTGGATTGTGGTCACCCTGGAGGTCAAACGCCTGGAAGAGAGGAGCATCTACAGCAAGGATGCTTTAGAGGTGTGCGCATACATCACACGCGGCGCTGTCTTTGTTATATCTTGGTAATATAGTGGCCACTTTTGCTTTAAGCAGTAGCTGATGTGAACTTAACTTGTCCCAGGACAGTTCTCAAAGGGAGCTCTATGTACATAGGTATATAACTCACTCGTTACCATTAGCGCCAGGGAGCACGCTGACGAATACATTCAGATTCCGAGACCTGGGTTTTCCTTGCTAAGGTCGCTGGTTATTATTCTGGCAAATCTTCATGGCATTAAGAATACTGCTCCTCCGAGAGCCATCTATAACAGCCCCAACGTCATCCTTCTTCAGACGGTGTCGATCCTATAGGAAGTAGAGCAGGGAAACAAAGAAGGAAAAAAAAAAAATGCATGCACGAATATTCCTGTTGTAACTCCTATACAATTCCCACCTTAATGACAGATAAGTAAACAGATAATACTGATTGACCTAGGAGGCCAACAGCTCTGATGGATTCCTGGTAGAATGGCAATAGCCTCATCTGCTGGCTCAGAGCAACCGTGGAGCTGAGTGGCCGTTGCCTTCTTTGCCACCCTTGTTCTCTGGACAGAGAGAGGTGTTACACACCTGGTTCTTTCTTTCTTAGTTTGGCCAACGTAGCGATTCCTGATAAGCCATAGAACAAGGTTAAAGAAAACTGGTAAAGATTTGGGGGATCTAAACATCTCCCTTATGAGGAGAGGCTGAAGGACTTGTGTCTTTTTAGTCTGGAGAAGAGAAGGCTGAGGGGGGATCTGATCAATGCTTATAAATACTTCAAGGGTGGGTGTCAGGAGGATGGGCCCAGTCTTTTTTCAGTGGTGCCCAGGGACAGGACAAGAGGGAATGGGCACAAACTTCAATATAAGAAGTTCCACCTAAACATGAGGAGGAACTTCTTTCCTGTGAGGGTGGCGAAGGCCTGGAAGAGGCTGCCCAGAGAGGTGGTGGAGGCTCCTTCTCTGGAGACATTCAAACCCACCTGGACATGTTCCTGTGCAATCTGCACCACTGTCCCTGTGTGGTGGTTTAATCCTGGCCAGCAACTAACCACCAACTAAGCTGCTCACTCACTCCCTCACTCCTCCCACAATGGGATGGAGGGAGAATTGGAAAGGTAAAGGTGAGAAAGAAACTCCTGGGTTCAGATAAACACAGTTCAATCATTTAAAAGAGACAATAATTTTTTAAAAGTAAGGAAAAGAGAAAAAGAAAATTAACAAAGAGTGAGTAAAATAAAACCAAGAAAGACAAATGAAAACCATTGCCCATCACCAACCAACCAGCTGGTGGGAACTGTCTTCACTGAAGCAGAAGATGACAATGATGCTATTTCTTTCTTTTTTCGCTTTGGTTTTGGGCTTTTTTTGTTTGTTAAAGTGCCGCATTTGTGTGACAGAGAAGCAGAAATGGAGTTGGCTGCACCCTGCTTTACTTTTTTGAAGTGCCAACCTTTTCATCGCTCGCATCATGGCAGTTTGCTCCTGTTCTGCAACAGCTCTTTTCCTGTTGGAGTAGCAGCTATAGCTGTGATGAGCCTGTGCTAAAACGACCAGCAGGTAACAGTGAAAGGAGCTCATCAGAGAAGGAGAGGGGTTTCTGAGCTGGTCAGGCTGCTAAGTTTAACTCCAAACAGCTAAGTCTGTGCCAAGGTATTGCACCAGGAAGACCATGGTTCAGTACAAACCACTGAAGAGCTATTTATATCTCCCTCCTCCCAAGGGAAAGGACAACATATGGACTGTGAGACACCGTACCTTATGTTCTCAGTCTGTGAGGTGGTTTGCTTAGCTTTCTGGAGCTGTAAAACATCTCCCTTGTTCTAGTCCTTCCATTGTTCTTCTCAGTCCAGCCTTCTAAAGATGTCAGCCTCTTCCATGGCCTTCTGATTCTGGGATTCAGCACTCAAATCCCTTTCCTCCTCTGGAGGCACATCCTCTTCATTTTCATAGTCTGTTCTGGTTTAAAAAACATAAAAACAATGTCAAAAAAAACCCCAAAAGAATCTTTTTTAACCTATATTTACTCTTAATACTCATATTGCTCATGGACTGTAGCTCGTGCTTCATGATTTCTGTGTCTTCCGTGTGCTTGCTTCTGGAGTTTAAAAGACTCCACAACTCCGTTTTTAATTTTCAGGCTTCAACAGTCCTGGTTGTTGGGTGATACCCGTTCTGTTGAACAACACTTCCTCCAGGTGACAGCTCTGCGGGCTGCCTATGGCTATTCTTCTATGGTTTGGCTCTCGGATGGATGGAAGTAAAGGCTGCAAATCTGCAAGGCATCCTCCTATGCCAAGCTCTGCCTTTTCCTCATATAGACAGAGCTAAAGATAGATAAACAGTAACCCTGGCTCTTGATCCTCCAAGGGAATTTTATTTTAAACACTGATAGGCTTGGGGCATCGACCATCTCTCTAGAAAGCCCGGTCCAATGTTAGACCACCCTCTCGGAAAAGAAACGGTTCCTAAAGTCCATCCTGAACCCTCCCCTGGCACAGCTTTGAACCATTCCCACGTCTTACCCCTGGATGCCCTGGAAGAAGAGATCAGTACCTGTAAGGTTAAGTAATTCACGCAGAGTAATTTATCGATATCAGCATGAAAAGGGGAAACTGGGTGCCAGCGCCACATACTCTACAATGTCATTAAAATTACGTTTCTATTCTCTTGTTAATTGTTGGGCTTATTCAGATAGCACCTGTAGTAGAACACCTCTATCACCCTGAACAGTGTACAACTGCATAATGAAAAGAGAGTCCAAGACTTCCCAGAGCTACAGCTGGTTGAAGCAAGGAGTGAAGAATGATGCTCCTTGGTCCTCTCTGTCACCAGCTTCTGTTCCTTTCCTCCTTCCCCCTCTTCTGCCCTTACTACAGCTCTTGATATATGTTACTGTTACTATAGTTATTCAAAAGACCAATCCTTAAGCTTTCTTTGACCCAGTTGTCATGGTGGGATGTCCGTGCATCTACTTACCAAGGGGCCACAGCTTAGAAGTCAATCTGCAAATACGTGTTTTGAGTGAGACCCTGCCTGGGTGCCATCAGAGGCAGCGGAGGCAAAAGTAAAATCCCTCTATTCTGTATTCTGATACGGAAAAGTTGAGGGAAAGAGAGTGATACACAGGAGAGGGCTATGATAAATTATCCTTAAGTTGGCACTCTCGCTCTGCATGCCGCATAGCCCTCAGGAGCACAAGTTAATGTTCCAGTAAGATGAAAAAGAGATAGAGTTTTGGGAGCTGGTGCCACCTATATACACACTGAATATCAATGTCGTTTATTTCACCTGACATGCTTACACAAATATGTTAAACTTCAAGAAAATTAGCTTTTCATCTTATTCTAGAAAGCTGAATTTAAGCTTTGGAAAGAAACCACAGAGCAATTCTTTATTTGTTAGAAAGCTAGCTGCTTTCTAAAATAGGGCGCTTCTGAGAATAGACGCATTGATCAAAGCTGTTTTGATCAGGGGACCAAAGGCTTTGGTTTTGGCATGGGGTTTTTTTGTTTGTTTGTTCTTTTGTGGTTTGTTTTTGTTGTTTTGTTTTTTTTTCTCTTAGCTTGTTTTCCATCCTCCTTTTCCTTCCCCCTCCCTCCCACGTAGGTTTGGGGGTTGTTTGTTTTTTTTTAAATGCCGATGAGAGACAGCAGATACTCCCCACCTTTTCTTTTCAAACAGGAGCATCAGGATGAGCCCGGCCAGGACAGTTGCTAAAAGTAGCAGCGAGCACCACATGGTGCTTTAAGCCCCGATCTTGGACCACTCTTCTAAGTGGAAGTAGGATCAGGTCCTTCTTAATTCTTTTGGAACCAGGCTGTGGTTTCCCACTCTGAGTTAAGGCAGTCCGCAAAAGCCAGCAAATGGCCAGTGCCTTGCATTCTGCACTAGCCTCAGCCCACTGGCTCACAAAGGAAGCCCCAGCAGCCTCAGCCTCCATCCCCTGAGCCACCCCATGCCCATCCTGTTGGCATTTTTCAAATTTAAGTGCTTTTGTTCTCAGAAGCAGGGGAGATGCAAGATTAAACAGTTTTTACAACCGCCTTTCAAACGATCGGGAGAACGCTGCGGCTGCTGCGTTAATCCTCCCTCCCCTCTCTCCCCCTCGCCCAAAACGCTTCGGTAGGAAAGTAAATTCTGCAATTAGTCGCCTAAATCCTCTAATCCCACCTGCCGAGCTTTGGAGTCTGGCAGATGGCTCGGGTCGGTGCGGTTTGTGCTGGCACGTCCGTCCCGGGATGCCGGTGGCTCTCGCTGGCAGCAGGATGATGGACCCCGCTCCTTGGCTCCTGCACCCCCCTGTTTGCAGCACGGGATGGGGGGGTAATTCTTTTGGGGTGCAGCCCCTAAAGGTCCTGGAGAGCTGCGCCCAAAGGGGAGGTTCTGCTTTTTGAGGTTCTTTCCCAGATGGAAATTTTGTCCCAAGCTCCCCAGAACAGAATCCTAGAATCGTCTAGGTTGGGAAGGACCTTTAAGTCATCTAGTCCAACCATCAACCTAACTCTGATTAAAAAAAAACACAAAAGAAAACCATAAAACACCCCCCACACCACTGAACCATGTCCCCCAGCACTATGTCAACCTGTCTTTTAAATACCTCCAGGGATGGTGCCTCAACCACTGCCCTGGGCAGCCCATTCCAAGGCTTCATAACCCTTCCAGTGTAGAAATTCTTCCTAATATCCAACCTGAACCTTCTCTGGCAGAACTTGAGGCCATTTCCTCTTGTCCCATTGCCTGTGACTTGGGAGAAGAGACCAACCCCCACCTCTCTACACCCTCCTTTCAGGGAGTTGTAGAGAGTAAGAAGGTCTCTCCTCAGCCTCCTTTTCTCCAGGCTGAACACCCCCAGCTCCCTCAGCCCCTCCTCATAAGACTTGTCCTCCAGACCCCTCACCAGCTCCATTGCCCTTCTCTGGACCCGCTCCAGCACCAAAATGTCTTTTATTTTCTGGTGAGGGGCCCAGAACTTGACACAGCACTCTAGGTGGGGCCTCACCAGTGCCCAGTACAGGGGGACGATCACCTCCCAAGTCCTAAGAAATTAGAAATTGGATGAAAAACCTCTGGTGGGGGCAGTTGTCAGTTGGATGCAGTTTGACATGGCCACCCCCATCATGGCATGGGATTTGTCCAGAAATTGAACGCAGTGCTGTGCATCAGGTGCCTGCCTTCAGACAGGAAGCGGTTAATACAAAGTGCTCATAATTAGGCTTCATATTAGCTCTCAATTAAGGTGAACGAGGAGTGTTCACACCTCTCTCGGCGCTATTATTTCAGCCTTGCTGGCTGGCAGGCTCCGCAAGACAGCAATGTATCCTTGTCAGAGGGACCAGCTGTCCCTGCTTAGGTGAAACAGTCCCTTTTTTGTCATTCTGTCCCATTAAAATAATTCATCAACTCCGAGCCGTTTTAGTAGGGGCTAATGGTGCGACCCTGTTTTCCCTTCAAATGTCCCTATTAATTACTTCTACATATTGTTGTCTATGTTAGATGGTAAAATATTTTGCATCTTTTTCTTTTTTTTTTTCCTTAATTCTTGAAAACCGTGAGTTAAATAGCAGAAAAAACCCCAAACAACAACCCCAAACCACAATAAACAACAACACTTCCTAACACAAACCTTTCCTTGAGGTGGTAGATCACCACTGGATTATTTCATCTCTCCAAATACATCGCAGTTAATTGCTTTTTGGGCAGATGTCTATCACCACCCTCCATTGGATGGAGTCCAGACGAACCAGTCATGTATCACAGACCCTATGCTGGGAGCACCCCACCTCCAGTTTTTTTTGGACAGCAGGTAAAACGGCAAAAAAAGGAAGGTTAGGAATCTGTAACTTAAAAAAAAAAAAAAATATCCTGTTGAGTTGAAGACTGCATGTTGAAAATATTTTAAGGTATAGAATAAAGCTTTGTAGGTAATTTGTGGAAGGGTCGCACTGATACCAAACCTGATTTTGTGGAAAAATTAGACAGACTTTTCAGATTACTGAATTTTTTTTGGTTTTAGAAGTTAGTGAGCTAAATTTGAGGGGACAAGTTCTCGTCTGTGCCCATCCAGGAGAGGTCCACCACAAAGAAATCTCCACTGGTTGCTTTGAAGGCCACTTACGCTTCTTCCCAGGTTTGTGGTGACCTGGAACGAAGCGGCTGTCGCAAAGCATGGGCTGAATCTGTCCCCTTTGATTAGAATAATATCTTTAATTATTGCTGGCCCCTTCGATTAGAATAAAATCTTTACTTATTGCCAGGAAAGAAAAGGCATTTAAAAATCCATTTGATATCAAAATGTCTTCTTTGTGGCCCTGCCCGTTTAGACAAGTAACACGGATTGGATAGCACACATAATTTTTGTGGATAAGAAGGTCTGGGACAATTTTTTCCTAACCTTTTGAGGTGCAGGGAGCGAGACTGATGGAGTCCATTCAGACTGGTCCTGTGCCATGGCCTCTCTTCGCTCCTTCAGTGACCTTCAGCCTCCCTGCACGAGGTGGTCTATGCTACTAAGGTCTTCACACTTTGAAAATGAAGCCCACAAAGAACCTACATCTTTGAACACCATTAAATACAGTTAAAGAGTGGTCTTTAATGACTTTTGGAAAAAGGAAAAAAAAAGATGGGAAATAAAGAAAAGCAAAAAAATGTGGTTTTAGTCCTCATTACTAGAACTTTCTATAAATATTCTGGGGATAAATGAAACGAAAGTCACTGAAATCAATATTAAGGCATGTCATAGGTAGATATTTACATTGCTCTTCTCTTACCATCTTCCCCTCTCTTGGAACGTGTCTTTCTCAAAACTGAAGGAACAGTGGAAACTAAAAGATACAACCTTTGGGATGTTTCCATGGGGTCAGGGGTTTCGAGCAGATACACCTTGAAAAAAAGGAAGCAGGGTGGACTCCTTAGCCCAGCCAGCATCCATCTCTGTTGGACAAGAAGAAATGGTTGGACAAGAACCTCAGCTTTCCGTGGCGTTCCTGCTGATAAAAGGGGAGCAGACACAAAGAGGTGCAAGACTCACAAAGGCTGAGCTTGCTTTAACTGAGGTTTCCCCCAAAAGCATCTTTCCTCACAAGGCACCGGTTTCCCACCCGTAGCAGGGAGGATGGCGAACGGGAGAGACGTGGCTGGGTTTCCAGCTGATTTGCCTCACATCCCATATGTTTCTCGGCAAGAGGGAAGAACCGGCTCATTATTCAGAACATTGAAAGATGCCCAGATTCATCAGTCAGCCCTTCATGAAAGGCTTTATCATCTGTGCCGCGAAGGGAGCTCAGCTACGGCCCGAGTCTTCTGCTTCTTTTAGGGGGGTTGTTCTCTCATCCTCTCTTTAATCCCTTTAAATTCAAACGAGCGAGCCCAGTCAGCTTGATAATAACAAAATAATGAATCTACACTTAGGAGAGGACTCTGAAATTTACCTTTCCCTGACCTCTTGTCCCATATCCTTATGAATGCTGAGAAACATTGGTGTGAATCTGCGCAGCTAAGACGCAGGCTCGGGGAGCGGGAGCCAGGTTTCCACTCGGTAGATAAATACTCACCAAGGCTCATATCAAAGTAAACCAGAAATACCTCAAGTGATACAAAATCATTTGGGTTATGCAAAAGAAGCTGAAAATGGACCTGGACTTTTGACATGCATCACAGATCTACAGGCTATGGCAAGAAATTCTGCCTGGCACAATTATTTTCTGCTTGTCTCCAAACCATTTCTTCTTGTAAAGGTGCACATCTAGTTATTTAAGCACAGACACATCCTATATTATTGGGATTTGTTCTCCTTCAAGAGAATTTTTGTCAATGATGAGAATGAAGCGTTTTTTCCCATGCTTTACATTCTCAAAAGCCCAAAGGGCTTTCGAAGTCCTACCATCCCACCAGAGACACTGGCTTTGCTCTCGTTGAAATAAGAGAACTTTCCCCATTGTCCTCACGGATAGGAAAACTGGCATTTTGCTTGATGTTATTCAACTCGTACACAGCCTTGGCTATTCTAATTTTTTAATTTCTTCTATTTATTTACAGGGAAAGTAATACCACTGGGGGACAGAGATTTTCCATGGTTTTAGTGAAATGCCATGGAGCCTTTAACTTCCACCTGGACAGCCACCAGAGACAAACAGAAAGGACCTTGGGTTTAATGTCTCATCTAAAGGATATTATAATGCGTTGGCCTCATTATTCACAGCAGAAAAGGCCTTTGTCATGGTCAGATGGCTTTAATGTGTTTCGTATGCTACATAAATTCAAACTTGATGGCTCATTTATTTGTTGGATTGCAGCGTTATTCAACCTAAATGAAGCCTTGGTATTTACTAATAATTTGGGCTCTGGCTGTTGTTTACTTAAGCAAGCAGTGTCCACTCTCTCCTCTGTCGTCTGTGTTGAGTTTGGACTCCACTAATTCAAAGAATATTAGAGAGGGGACCCAAAAAATTGCAGATAAAATAGCTTTAAATTTGCGGGCAATTATTTATCCAAGCCTGGAAAGATTAGTATTCCAATATTGCAATTTCTGACATCAATTTTCTCAGGGTCAGAAACAACTCCCCAGACTTCATCCAAGCCTCAAAGTAGCCTCCTGAGGAAGTGAGTCATCATTATGGACATTTTGAAGAAGGGCAAATTGGAGGTAAGAGGAGGTGAGAAGGCTTATTCTATGTCTAAAATGCATCCAGAATCCTAATCTGCCTTTTAATCTCAGGACGCTATTTCCTCTTGTGATGTGACAGTGTTCTTTGATGAAGCTTCATGCAACGATTATCAAAGGATGTAGTCACACCACACCAGAAGCATCCAGAACACAGAGATTCTCTTCTATTCCCTTGAAAAATGAGACTATATGGCTATAACGAGGAACTTCGTAACTACACAATTACATATGGCGTGCATCCTCTGTTCTACCTTACAGAGAGATTTAATTTTTGATGAGATTTTTTTTTAAAAAAAAATCAAATTTCATAGTGGAATTCTAGCTGAACTCTCCCAAAGCTAATTTTAAAACCCCCACCCAGTTGGATATTGTGAGAGCAATCTTGAAATTAAAAATTATCCATTAAATCAAAAGAATATTTTGATTTAACATTACTGCGCCTACTATACTGTGCCTAATATTCTAACAAGAATATTACTGTGCCTCTTTAGGTCTAGTCAGAAACATGAGTAAGTATCCATAACCAAGGCAGAAACATACAACTGGATTTTAATAAACTGAATAACCAGAAGAACTCAAATTGATGAATAGATTCAGAGTGGAGCAAGATCTGTATGACTAATTCACAGCCAGGAAATACATAAATGTAGTATGAATACCAAACAAACGTTCATTTTTGCCACTAATTACACTTTAAAATTATATACATGGACCCAAACTTTTTCCCTTCCCTGTGGATACAAGTGGGGAATAACTTTAAAACTTAGGAAAAAAAAATAAATCATGGTTCTGGCAGTGAACATGGGCATCCTTGGGCCAGTTCTTCCAGTCAGGTTTCTAGTATGAAACAGCTGCTGCTTGCTGGATCTCCAGCCAGTTAATAATTTGCCACTCTACCAAATAACTTTTCAAGTGATTTATTAAGCGATTAGGAGTCTGCTCAGACAAATCAAGTGGACTTTATTATCAGAGCAGCGGTAATTCAGCCCTGCAGCAGAAGGAAAGGTGTACCTGAGAGCACAAAACACAGTCCTTACTCAATACCTTTCACTTTCCTCTTGGAATTGCAAACACCATTAGCTGCCACCTACAGATCTGTTTTCTCTTCTCCCTTCCAGCATGGGGCCATGCCAGCATCCACCCTGGCAGGTGTACTGGGTCTGACTGGGAAGGAGAAGAGAAGGCTCCAGGGAGACCTTAGAGACCCTTCCAGTCCCTAAAGAGGCTACAGGAGAGATGGGGAGGGACTCTTCATCAGGGAGGGGAGCCATAGGACAAGGGGTAATGGTTTTAAACTGAAAGAGGGGAGATGTAGATTAGATATGAGGAAGAAATTCTTTCCTGTGAGTGTGGTGAGACACTGGAACAGGTTGCCCAGAGAAGCTGTGGCTGCCCCTCCCTGGAGGTACCCAAGGCCAGGCTGGATGGGGCTTTGAGCAACCTGGTGTGGTGGGAGGTGTCCCTGCCCATGGCAGGGGGGTTGGAA
>JAOTQQ010000032.1:58661534-58695243 GCA_026546715.1 Gallinago undulata
TGGTCAGGCACTGGAACAGCCTGCCCAGGGAGGTGGTGGAGTCACCATCCCTGGAGGTGTTTAAGAAACGTGTAGACGTGGCTCTTCAGGGCATGATCTAGTGCCTGAGACTGTAGGGGTCTTTTGTGTGCGTGTATGGTTGGACTTGGTGATCTCAGAGGTCCTTTCCAACCATGAAGATTCTGTGATTCTGTATCAACTCTAAACAAGGCATCGGCTACAGAAATTTTTGGCCCAGGGTAACATTAACCCCCCCATCACTAGCACTTTCAGGGGTTAAACTAAGCTCCCTTGATTTGAAGCTTTTCACGGGCTTTCACCCAATAACGGAGCTTCGCTATTGGTCCTGCAACACTTCTCCTAACATAAAAGATTATTCTAATTTGGGTAACAGCAGAAACCAAAGCAGCAGTGGAAGAATTTTAAATATACCATTATACCAAAAGGCAAACACTGAACAAAGTGTCAGAATAGAGAAACAGCGATGTGCAAACAAACAGCTTTGTGAAAGAGGGAATTTGTCCTCATCTCAGTTAAGAACAAAAAGCCTCATTGAAAATAAGCTTGCGAAGTCAAGTAAGAAAAATTAGGATATGCCAGAAGCACTGGCTGCGTTGACAGCTTAAAATGACTCTTGTCATGCAGATGCATTACCTTTTAGGACGTGAGCGTTTACTCTATTTCTCCCGCAGGAATCCTGCCTCACACAACGCACGGGACAGCCTGGCTGCAGGGAGAACCGGAGCCGACCAACAGAGGAGCCCACTGTCTCTATCAGACCCGTTTCATTTAGAATTCGGGAGCTGCCCGAGCGAGACAAGGGCTGGCATGAAGGGAACAGACACCGTTCCTACCATTAAGGAAGCTTCCAACTCTGAAAAGCTGTGGAATTTAAGTCTGTGGAAAAGGCAGGGAGGGATAAATTAACTTTCAAAAGGTGATCACCTGCTGGATCTAATCCTCATTATCTGAGCGCTCAGCTGGAAAGCCAGGAGCTTGATTTGTGGTACTGCTCTGCATACGTTGTGTGTCTGAACACACACACACTTAAAGTGTGGCCCCAAAAAGAGCCAAAATGTATGTACCTCAGCACTGGAAATTAGCAGGGACTCTACCTTGTTCTCTGCGTGCCTCAGTTTCCTCCCTCTACGCTGGGATAACGCCATCCTATCACCTCGCTGCAATTTTCTAAACATAAATTGTTTCCAAGCACTAGAACACCAGAGAAAAGTTTACAGAAAGCTTTTGTCTTCAGGGAAGGCTTGAAATAGCGCAGAGGCAAGACAGCAGGAGCAATGCATTCAACCATGGGGAGGAAAGAAACCCAACCAGCTCTTTGTTAGCAGCTGCAATGCTCAAGTATGATCTATCTCACAACGCTACCCATCCTGCCCACTGGATAAAGTGAGATTTAGTGGCACAAGACAGTCTTTAATTCATATGGTTGTACTACGTCATTATGTATTTTCACACAGGAACTGCACGGTATTATCCTACAGCCTCCTGGCATCAGTATATCCTCCAGACTCCTGGCATCCAGCTTCACTGAAACGATGATAACAAGTAAGGACTAAACCAAGCCTTGAGGAGATCAGGGTAAGCAGATAGATGAGATAAAAAAAGCCCTGAAGAAGCCCTCTGATTATCTGCAGATCTAGCTAGAGCGACATTTGACGTCATATAGAAAGTTCTGATAAAAGAATGTACATTAGTGCAAAAGCTAAAAATGTTTCCTGGGCCAAACAGGCACCAAATATCAACTATTTAAAGGACGGTAGCTGATCGATGCACATCAGGCCTGGGATTTAAAGATATGTAAGAGTTTCATTGCTATTCGCTTAGCAACTGTTTCCTTTCAATTACAGATATACTAAATGCTTTCATGTTTAAAAGAAAGAACAACAAACCAGGAACAGACAACTTGGAAAATTTGTCCAAAAAAAAAAAAAAAAAAAAAAAATCACACTGTCATCAGAATTTAACACAAAAAAGTAATCTGGCTGTCATTAAAAAAAAATAATAATCAGCCAAAGTAGAACACACAGCACGGAAAGTCTGGCAGTGGTTACACAAACAGGGTCTGATGTGATCTGACAGACAGCTTTAATCAAAACTCTAATACCAACCTCGCCTAGGACAAATACGTAAAGGAAAGAGCATAATGCCACCAAGTAAATATTTTCAGTAACTGCAGATTTAATTAAAAAAATAATAAATGATTAAGCAGGCAAAAAATTAATATTTATGAGTTATTATTACTCACAGAGAACTATTCGCTATAGTTTCACTTCTTATTTTTAGCAAAAACATCAGCTGATCAAGGTTATAAAAAACGAGCAGTCTGGCTGTCAGGTTTTATCAGATGATGACATGGATAATAAAGTCAAAATCAAGCCACAATCTATTTAGTTGCAGGACTAACAAATAAATTGTTTATGACGCTTCATGGTTAGCTGAGTAAGATCTGGGCATACCAAAATGTTACGCCCATTAAAGAGCTTATCCAAATACTGATAGGCAACCATAATAATCCATCTCCCATCCATTATCAAAAACTAAGGACAAAAAAAAAGTAATCAAGGTTATCAGTAAAACACTATCTCTTGCTACTGTCAAATAAAGTTAAGCTTGACTTTGGATGGATGTTAAAGCTTGCTTTTGGGGAAGGATTTTTAACAAAACACATGCAAGGCTATAAAAAAAAAAAAGCAGCCAATTTCTCTGGGAAAACGAATCGGGTATTTCAATTTAGCGGGTGCAATCAGGAAGCCTTTCATCTAGATATCAGCTATAATGCAGGAAAGTGCTAAGCCAGTTCCACAGACTGCCTTCCTACTGTGCATTTTAACCGAGGGAAAAAGAGCAGGAGGCAGCTAACTGCAACATAGATGGCATGAATAACTTCTAACAGTATCGAGTTATCTGGTAGGGAAATTCTTTGCGGTGTAAGACCCGATCCCTAGCCCTGTGCAATCTATTCAACAGTCATTTCTCAGTCGTTCCTTTGCTATTTGTACTGGGACCGTCTCTCCATTTTACTTGCGGACGATTTGTTCAATCTCTGCGACCACTGAAACTTTGCCTTCTACTACCCCAGCATGAAAATGTGCTGCTTTTTATTTGGAAAGAAAGGAGCGCTCGGCTCCCGTCACGTTCCTTACGTTCCAGGTGCTCACCTTGTACTTCAGTTTTCTGGGGCTTATCGGTAAACGCTATCAACGGCGACCTGGACCGCTGTATAACGGGCAAGGTTGGGTCACTGAACGTTATGGTATCCTTTCCACCTGAAACACAGTGTTGGAACCATTAATTCACCAATTACATCCATTGTGCACTAACGAGATTCAAACATGTCCTACAATATATTATTTTTTTATTTTTTTTTTGCAACGTTATTGAAAATTACAGAAAAGGAAAAGCATCTCAAATGATCCTTCTGCATCACGGAAAAAAAATACTCTGTATTGGAGCTGGGACATGCAAGTGAAATACAACAAAGGCGTATGGTTTTTACCTGCAGTACTGAGTAAAGGACAGATTTTTAAAGGAGACCAGGTGCTGCGTGCAGCAAATTGTATCAGCAATTAGCATTCAATTCAGAATATTAATAATCGGACCATACCAAAAAATTTTACAAAGAGTAAGGGATCATTTGCATGCTATTACCAGCAAGTGCTCAGGCGCTGACTCTTTACTCTCTATTACTCTGCCTCGGTGATGAAACTGCTCGCATCATACATGTAATTTTATTCTATGGATACACATACATATTCTTGTACAATGCTGCCTTAAAAAAAATCCAAATATTAAAGGCTAAGCATAACTAAGAACTGCTGGGGAACTGGAGGGATTTTAATCTGAAAATTCCAAGAACGTTTCTGAGCATTTTGGTTTGAAGCCAAATGGAAAAGGGCAACTTTCCAGCTCTTTTGCAGACAAAATAGTGCAAGAAACCCATCAGCTGGGACTCTGCTGTAGATGCCTCGTCTTTACGTTATTTTAGCAATAGAGAAAGCAACACCTGCAGACCCTTTAGGAAGTCCTTCGCTCTTCAGGGTGCTTGTGTTTTTAGTGACTGACACCACCTTAAACCTGGAGGGGAAACGGCAGGAAATGTGCAAGATCAGCTGATCAGGGTTTGTGTGGCCTCCAGAACAACTGCCAGCCCGTAAGTCATGGCTGGGGAGGCAGAACCTACCACTCCATTTATCTCCATAAGAAGGGACGTTTGTGTAACAACCGCTTCTCCCCTCTAAATCTGTTTGCACGTTTCACCTTTAGGCAACATCCTAAATCTAATCGCCCGTCCGAGACAAAGACTTTCCAAAGAGCACCAGGTCAGGAGACACCCAGAATAAATCCAGCTCCGAGAAAGTTCTGGTACCTACTAAGAGACAATGAAAGTCAAGCCGTTCCCATGGAGTCTAACTGGTCTATCCCAATCCCTTTTGAAAATACTGGCTGTAAATATCTTGATCCTGAAGGCATTAATTCTATATCCTTAAAGTGCTGGGGTATATACTGCAGCAATAGGAATGCAATTAATGCTTTTGAAACAAGGATTTGTCAAGCTTTGTTCCCCCTGTCAAGAATGCAAGAGTTCTGCCTTCACTATAGCAAGAAATAATAAAAAAAAAACCAACTAACTAACAGCGACGTGAACTCCCCTACTGTAAGGCCAAATTAATTAAAATGAAAGAAAAAAAATAAAAGAGCAAAACAAATCCGATGGCTATTTCAAAATGCAAAAGCCCCTGGAGGGACACACTTTCCTGTAACAGTGAAGGAATTTTGTGTTGGAAACAGAATGAAATCACACAGGGAAGCTGTGGTAAGAAAACATCCAATAGATATTCATACAGAGTCAAAAGTAGCCACAGATCCAAAAAGGTACAAAAGAATCTAACAGAGGAAGTAAAATTCAACAAGAGGACAAATAAAGAATTGGAGGGGGGAATCTTTAACAGGAAAGTAGAAAACAGAGTATTTTTCTTTTCTTTCCTTTTCTTTTTTTTTTTTTCCTTAATAAAAAAGTAAAGCCTGAGCTAAAACCCCTGAAGATTGCAAGACAAGCTTCAAAAAAAGAAACTTCTTGACTTCCAGCCAGCATTTACACAGCAAACACATTCACTTTCACATTTTTCACTGAAAACCAACTTGGTGACAGAAAAAAAACCCCAGAGCTAAGCTCAGTATCCACGCAGCTAAGCAACAGATGTGGCCCCAAAGAGTCCGAGGAGTATTTATTTATTAACAGTGACTCACAGCCATTCGCGAAGGAGGGACACGGGGGCATTGCTGCGCTATAAGGCTTGTGAATCACCATCTGAATTTGGATTGCACACAGGGAATTTCAATTAGTTGGTTTGTAAACTCTGTTTTGTAACGTATAGCTTTGCGTTCCTCTGTTTAACCCATTTTTCAAGGGCTTTAGTGAAAAGCGTGCAGATCTCAAAATAAGCCGACATATACATTTTTTTCAATAGGAGTAAATTCTTCCGTTTTCTTCTCTGGGGTTGGGCATCCTCTTAAACCCTCTGCTGGTCCCAACACCAGCCTAACTGGTTAAACCCAGGGGAGCTGCTGAGCCCATTAATTCCGCCTCGCCTCTGCTCCACGCCGCTTCCTGCAGAGCAAGGGGCAGCGCCGAAACTTTCTTATCACCCCAGACAGAAAAAGGCTGAGTCACGGGCGGCTCTTTTTTTCTAAGGCTGTTTGTCAGTGGAAATCTGGATTTTTTCAGGTTTTAAAAAAAAAAACCACAATACAGAATTACTTATCTGAATGTCTAGTGATATCAAATTGTGAGAGAATAAGGTGGTGTTTACTATACACTATCTCCAAACACACATTTGAACCATAATGTACCCAAGATAAAGGGTACATATTTTTTGAATTCCCACAGAATTCAATGCTTCTGCAAGCCCCGCATTCTCTGCTTCCTTCTCAAGGCAAGTGGGATCACAAAGAGAAAATCAGAGCCAAATCTAGGCCCAAGCTCACTTTCTTTTCAGCAATGAACCCTACAAAAGGTTCACTTTAATTAAAGCCCATTTTCCAAGCAGGGAAAGCTAAAGATTGTGGTAGACAGAATCATAGAATGGTTTGGGTTGGAAGGGACGTTAAAGAACATTGGAAATGAACGACGCTACCAGTTTCACCATTTCAAAAATTAAATATGCACTTCCTTGTGATTTAGCTTTCCTATAGTTCAGCCACGCATTGCTCAAAAATCAAATGACAAATATGTCACCTGACCAAAAAAAAAAAAAAATAAAAAAAATCAGAAGTGGTCAAGCTCCTTCTTCAATAGGATAAAGTTTATTAGCCTCATTTATTAATATCATTTGGAAGATATTAATATCATGGTGACAGCGGATGTTATAAATGTTTTATGGACAATGATGCCTAAGCAGGAACATTAACTTCAGATTAAAACCCTGCAATTTATAAGTGTTTCTTTCAGTGCTAGACTGAACATCAGCTTTCATCTGCGTATTTTTCCTGACAACAAAATGTTCAACTCATAAAATAATAACATTTTTTTTTCCTCTCTGGCTTTAAGCCTGACTAGATGAGATCCTCTCCATGCTCTGCCCCTCACCCGAGCCAAGATTCAGCTGCAGAGTCCGCTGTGGTAGTTCCCACACTATTTGGTACATGCTGCTGTTTTATGAAGCGGAAGCCTTCCGTGCTCTGAGAAGAAAATTGGTGACCTACCAGGTGTTGCAAGGCTCTTTCTGGCCACCTTGGGACCAGAGTGCACTTGGAAACAAAAGTGGACTCTTTACTTAAAGGGAAGAAGCAAATCAACAAACCCCAGGGCTCAAAAGAACTCACAATCCAGTGTAAAATTCCTTTACAGCTATTTAAGATCACCTTTTCTTACTATTTTGCCTGATTTAAATGAATTGTCTGGTAGAGTAGTCTCTATTTTTGTCGTGGTCATCTAACTTGACCGAACATCTTAATCCGTCAGGCATAAAAATATTCAGGTAACATTTCCGTTTATTTACATGCAGTGACAATATTTAACATACTGCTAAAATCAGTTACTAAAAATATACATCAAGCAGAACCTACTCCCAAATCCCACTGAGACATTGTAGCTCAGGCCTTCAGGCAGCAAAAGAAAGGAAGGAAAGAGACAGTTGTTATTGTACAAACATTAATTTGAAGTCTTACCTACAGAGACCAACAGTGGTGCAAGAAGTTCCCGCTGTTCCATTTTTTAAATACATTTTGCAAAGACTAGAAACACTGTGTTTATTAATGTATGAATTTCATAGAATACTATTTAAAAAAAAAAAAACACCGCACACAATCCAACCCTACAGTACCTTAAATTGGTGAGTTTTTGATGCACATTGACAGTAATGTACAAAATCATATTAGCAGGTTCTTAAACAAATATATCACCTGCATCGTTTGAAGAAGGTGGGGAGGGACAAATGTACTAAGTATGTTATCCACGGAAACAAATTTGGGATTCTCAGTTCTGGAAAGCATCAAGAAGAGAGGCAGTTCCAGAAAACTGACTGAGAAAGCCTGCAACGGGCCAGCTAAAATGGAAATACACCACATCAAGCCAAATGGTTGAACAGCACAGGTTTGTCACGAGGTCTCGTCAGCTTTGTCAAATGCTTTCTTCTAGATGGAAAGGGTAGGTGGGAAAAAAAAAAAACAAACCACAGAGCCAAAAAAACTAGAAGCCTAAACCATACCATCTCCCACTCCCAGCAGCACTTTGATAGGAAGCTGTAAACAAAACAAAGCCTAATGATGCAAACACCAACAATGGAGGAACATAATTTACAGTGGTTAAAGAAGACACAATTAGGTGTAATGGGAAGAAAAGAAACAAAAGTAAATGGAAATTAAATATTGCACATTTTCCTAACAGCGAGGTCTATTAGGAAGCAGATTAATCTCCCATTACTTGAGTAATTCAAAACCAAATACAATACTAAAGATGCTACAGGGAATAAGCCTGTTCTGGAGAGATGGACTAGAAAATTTAAGATCATTTACACTTCCAATTTCTCAGAGTTTATGATTGTACAGAAAAACATTAAAAAGACAGCGATAAAATCCATGGAAGTTACAAAAAGTACAAAATTAATGAATAAAATTTATTGAAAAACATAATGGCCAATATCCTGTATATCATTTTATATGACTGTTCAAATAAAATAATACTTTTTGGTTTTGCTGCAGACTATGGAGACAATTTGATTATTTCCAATATTGAAAACTTTTTTTTTTCCCACTGTACATATTTGACTTAGAGTTTAAAGAGTCTAGTGATTTTTGGTTTCAACTTAACATTTATTAGAGGTTTCTAATTTTGCAAATGTGCTGAACAGCATATTCACAAAATAACTGTCACTAAAAAAAAAATCATACCCAAGCTTTTGTTAAATGCAAATATACCCTTGAAAACTGAACAAGGCAAACTGTTTTCTTGAATTTTTACTAACCTGGAAGACTCCACAAGCCAGCAATTTCCAAAGTTCTTAATTTCTTTTCTAGTTCTGCCACTCGATTGCCTAGAATTCTTTGAAAAAAGAACACAAAAACAAAACCCAGGGAGAGTTAGTTGAGGTGAGATTCTTTGTTATATGAAGGTAAGCAAAGCCCGATTGCTTACACAGCTGAATTTTTAACTTGTTATTTAACTAGTACAGTAAACTTGTATATATACCAAGTCATCTCTTTTCATTAATGGTAACGGACACCCTCCCCCAAAAGTCAAAAGAGAATAAAGAGAATATAGTTGTCTAATCTATCCCATGGTTTAAAAAAAAAAAACGAAACAAGTCTAGGAGGATGTACTGGACATTCGATCTTTCTGTAAAGATGAAAAATGGCAACTCACAATATTTCTATTTCTATGCCTTCAAATATCTCTTCCCAGTTACTTTTACTTTCTCTACAGCTAAAACCAAAAGGTAAAAGCTATGCAGACAAAATAAGGAAAACTAAAGACAGTATCTAGATTGGTTTTGAAGTTCTAAGACACAATTTTGGCCTAGTCCTTTATTCACAGAGGTTTCTCAGTCACTAAGATTGCTTAAAATGGCAAGGAATATCTTTCCCACTACATCTTTTCTTTTAGTGTTTTAGCGCTGAACTCTGTTTTCTACTTTAGTAAAAAGCTTCAAGCTCTTTCGTGCCTTTATCACCCACTCAGTTTTCACTGCATTTCTTGGGTCATCTCTTCCTTTGTATCCGATTCCTACACAAATACTATTTGCGGGTAGCTCTCCTGCAGGATTTAACTTTTAGTCTTAATTCTCTCCCCAGATCAAATGAGAGATTTCTATCTTGCAAAGAAATCTCTTCCTCCCCCCCCCAGCAATGAATTTTTGAAAGTGTTTCTCTCGCCGGCACAGCGACTCTTCTAGAGTCAGAAATCTTTAAATAAATCCCAAACAATACTCAACAGAGGGAGAAATCCAGACGAGGCAGCAATTCTAAACATGACAGCAGAGATAATGGCCGGCAAGTTTTACTCATCAAATTACAGTGAGAGGATAAGCCAGTTAAATGCGAACCCAATGCTGAGAAGCAGTGTATCACAAGGCAGCAGGGCAATAGTAACTTCCCGTGCTCACCAGAGCCCTGTAATGGTGCACTGCCTGCTCGCCAGTAAGGATTTTATGCTGCAGACGTTTGAACGTACCGGGAATGTCATTACTGACAGGATGGTGGGACATGGGCAGGACGTGAAGAACAGCAAACCCAGCAAGTAACAAAGGGGCTAGAAAAATCGATTAACAAGGACTAAGTATTTCTGAAATCTCTACTGTGAGGGCTCTGCAATGTCACAACAAAAGCCTGTAAGTATTTTAAAGATTACAAATATATGAAGAGGAGAGAGAGTATGTGAAAGAGAAAGCTTATAACAAATAGCAAATAAAGCTCTGAGAGATACAGGCATGTATATCAGCTAAAAAGCAAACAGCCCATCACGTTTACCAGCAGAGGAGAAAAGACATCTGGGAGCAGTTAAGTTTATTTCCCCATTGAAATTCTGTAATCAAATAGGTTACCAAGGTCATGATGGATCTATTACTGTCTTCTCCAATTACAATCAAAATCGTTCGAGTCTAGATTTCCCTTTCAGAATGCTTCCATCTGGTATGAGAGACTCAGACTTAATAACTCTATTTTCATATCCCAGTGTATGGCCTGACGTCCAGCAACTGCACTCTGCAGCACCAACAGCAGGTGATGGAGAAAGGCACAGAGAAGTCACAAGAAGGTCTACCTTGTCCACGAGGAGTCCAATCCCATGTCCCTAAGGCCAAGAATCAGCTGAAGGACATGGAGTTCCCCTGGCTTAGAGAGGCAGGGAATGGACGGAGGTGATGCAAGAGTTCTCCTGCGCCTTGTCAGCTCAGCCGACAAAACACCATTAATACACTAATGATTGTCCCCACAAATGGGGCACAAGTTTAGCACTTCTGCCAGGAAAAGACAAAAAAAAAAAAAATCCGTATTATTTTCCTGAGTAGTTCCAGGGCAGGAAAAGGGGAAACGACACAGCCGTCCCCGTTGGCAGCTGTATCGCATAAGGAAACTCAACCCTCCGCATCAAGCTCAGTTATTGCTACTGCTCTTGTTATTTAGACAACAATAGCAAAGTCACTTTTCTCTTGCTTCTCTTAAATTCATTTATCAGCGGTACCACACTATTTCTAAAGGTTTTAGAGCAAATAGATCCTGGTAATTCCTACTGGATCCTCAGAAGAGGCGCTGAGCTATTTTTTAACCTTTATTGCAGTTTCACACGTAGAAGGATGATTCTGTGGCTCCGAACAATAGTTGGCAAAAAGAGAGGACAATACTGCTCCTTTCAATCAGGAAAAAAGCAAAAAATACATTCAATTATAAGCATGGTTCTAGTTTGCTCCAAACCATGTTATCTGAAGACAGGCATGGCAGAAATGAACCCTACATAAAGCTAGGAGTTACTATAGAAACCTTTTTTGATAATGAAAACGTAAGCAATCCTGAACACAGCATGGTTTACCCAATTCCTTCCTTTCCCCTTCAGGTAATTTGCCACCTCTGTATGTGGTGTGGGAAGACTGAGTTATGGTGGCCTGGAACAGTAGGTATTTTTGAAGGCACTGCACAAGTTGCTAGCACCAAATTCCCTCATATACTTTTTCTATCTCTAGCCATGGTGGACCAGGTCCTCTGACTACAACAGAAAGACGATGTTATCGACCAATCAGTAGGTATTTCCATTGTCCCTTGGTCACGTGTCTAATGATCACGACCAAAGTCGTTGGTCAACACGGGAGTTAGTCTAAACCTCCTTCCAAGAGGAGGTTTTACAGAAATCTGTTGTCCACATGACAGCAGCAATGATCCCACCCAAATTCAGAAGCTCCCTTCTGGCTCTCCTGTGTTTCCCAACACAGATGGCCACAATCTGAAGGGAGCCATGCTGGTTCACCACAACTGAGCTCCATTCACCTCACTTTCACAGAATCACAGCATGATAGGGGGTTGGAAGGGACCTCTGGAGATCATCTAGTCCAACCCCCTGCCACATCAGGTCCACCCAGAGCAATGTGTCCAGGTGGGTTCTGAATGTCTCCAGAGATGGAGACTCCACCACCTCTCTGGGCAGACTGTTCCAGGGCTCTGCCAACCTCAAAGAGAAGAAGTTCCTCCTCATGTTTAGGTGGAACTTCTTATGTTCAAGTTTATGCCTGTTACCTCTTATCCTGTCCCTGGGCACCACTGAAAAAAGACTGGCCCCATCCTCCTGACACCCACCCTTTAAGTATGTACAGGCATTGATCAGATCCCCCCTCAGTCTTCTCTTCTCCAGACTAAGAAGTCTCCAGCCTTTCCATTTAGATCTTGCTACAGAAGACATTTACCGTCATACAATTACCCAAATGTCTGTACATAGGGCCTGTCAGGGTCTATACAGCACTTGGAAACATTTACTCAGTTACAGACTGACACAATTACTTTTTGTAATTTTGGTCATGAACGAGCTTGCCCAAGTTGGAAATGTTAAAATTAGTCCAACATGTCTAAGCAGCAGAAGAACTGATCTGGCTTGCATGGGTGCTGGCAATTTCAGGAACAAATTGCACTAAAAAGAACATCTAATAAACAGCTTATTGCCAGCAGAAGGAAAAAAAACATTTTTGTCCACTTGCTAGGCAGGGTTAGGGCTGTTCATTTTTGCAGTCATGTAGCTATTTAATCCGGCAAGACGTTACTGCATACAGAATTCATTTACACTGCCTTTTCAAATTAAGCTAACGTGCTTGTGAGGAAAAACATAGGATGTTACTTAAACGTAGCAGTAGCAGCTATGAATCACGTGGGGAAAATGTCTTGTTTTCTTCCCAAACAACAATTATTATTTTTTTCTTAAAAGTGAGGTTAAAAAACAAAACAAAACATAAAGGCTGGATTTAGCCTGCTTGTTCCTAGGCACATACTCCCACAGCTCTTTTTATCATGCCATATATTTAGAAAAGCGGCAATAATAATAGTGTGTCTGTTCCAAGAGCAAATCGCAACGGATGCTTTTAACAACAGTGTAACAGCAAGAAGTCAACTGCAACAGCACATCCAAATTCTCATCTAGGTAAAAAAATAAAATAAAATAATAAAAATAACTCCATTGTCTTCTTATTGCTTCAGTTAGTCAGAAAGCAAATCTAGCATTCTGCTTTTGTAAACTTATACAGCCATAGCTCAATCCACAAGCAACAAAAGACATTCTGACTTGAGAGTAGGATAACTCATTGGAGGAAAATTAAGTTGATCCTGTCTGAAAAGCCTCATTTACTGAGGAACAGAATCACTAACAGATCAATCAAAAACCAAAAGCAGAACTTCTTCCCTGAATGAAACAACTATCCCAAAAATCTCACTTTCTTCACACAATCTCAAGGATTAACCGTGTCCTTCAAACATGCTCTTTGTGCAGGGAAAGCCAGGCAAACAGGACAGAGGGGTGAAGGAGACTTTTACCTTCTGACACAAGTAAAACCTTTTGTCGTTACGATTCTCTCTAGCCCCGCATCCTTCTCAGCTCCCTACTCTGAATAGAGAAATGTCTTCAACCAAAGAATGCACCTGTTTACTAGTACCAGATTATGGACCTGTCTGTTTTACTTGTGCACTGAGCTCACTCACCTCTAACTTTCCACGACAGGGGGGGCAGTTTCTTCCCCATTTTCAGAAGTCATCAGTCTTTACTTGTAACTTTTTACATGGCAAATAATTGCCCCAACAACCAGCTAATGCATCTCAAATAAAGGATATTTTTCCCTGATGTCCTACCTGCATTTCCCTTTTTCACTTTAACTCTTTTGTGTCTTAGGTGTTTCTACTTGAAGTCATTCCCATTTCTTCTAGATCCTTAAAAGCTTCTTTAACCCAACTAAATCCAAAGGTGACAAAAGGAAGAGGAAGGAGCATACCACATACGAATGTTGCTGAGGCTCTTAACTCAACTTGCCCAGGATTTATCTTCTTTTTTTTTTTCCCTGAAGCATCCTGAACTGAATAGAATCATAGAACGGTTCGGGTTGGAAGGGACCTTAAAGATCATTGAGTTCCAACCCCCTGCCATGGGCAGGGACACCTCCCACCAGATAAGGTTGCTCAAAGCCCCATCCAGCCTGGCCTTAGACACCTCCAGGGATGGGACATACAAATAAAAACTACAGCTCTGAGCACAGTCGGCACCCAGGAGAGATGTGGACTGTCACCTCCTTCTAAGGCCTGAACACTAGTTTGTGCACAAATCCAATCTCTGTTCCTGTGGCTCTACATGACTGGTTGGGCACACGGATAAAAGAATCGGATCTTCTTGTGAAGGCTTATCTCAAGAAAACCCATACTCAATAGCTGAAAGCAGAGACACTGGTATCAGAAAGTAAAGCCATCATCGCAGTAATGCATTTGAGAGATGCAAGAGTCATCACAGAGAGATACAACATTAAGAAGGAAGTTTGCTATAGTTATAAGCAAGAGTACGGAAACTAGAACACTCAATAATGATACAGCATCAGGATGTAAAAGGCAAAGACTGGTTATATGTGGAATAACAAAAGTTGGTTTCTGGATGTTTTCCTTCTGATGTTACATTAGCATTAAGAAGGGTTAGTAAGGGGGTGATAGCCCTTCATCAGCACTGCTCTTGCATTACATGACATGCAGACATGAAGTGACTGAGCTGCCACCAGTTCGATCCGGGCTACATTTTCACCACTTTCATCTCCCTTTCGCTGATTAGGCATTTGCTTTCTCAAGAGTATTGAGAGGGGCTATAAACCGTTCCTCCACTTCGGTTGCCGCATCGCCAAGAATTATGCGACGGAGTCTGCCTAGTATCAGAGTTATCAATTTTCAAAATGAATCATCTATTCTAGCGCAATACAGTTTACTTCTGTACTACTCCTTCCTTTCACGAAGGATGCCTGCCTGTTTCTGGCATCTGGTCCTGATGTGCTTTTGAGAAGCCTGAATAACCTCTGATTACCAGTAGTGACTCAGTGTTAAAAAAAAAAAAAAAAAGGAAAAAAACCTGAGCACAGAATCAAGGAACACTTCCTAGCTCTGATTTTCATGCACTGTATAAGGACAATAATATCAGAATGTCAGAAAATGTGTCAAAAACTATTATATTCTGCCATGATAGGAGCTGTGCAAGACACAAAGAATTGTACTGATGAGTAGAACAGCTAAGAGTAAACAAACTCTTCTTGAAAGTTCGGTTCTGATTTTTTAAAAAATAATCATACAGTAGCAATCCAACTATGTTTATCTCCTACAACTTTTGGCAAAGTAACTACAAGAGCAACACCTATCATTTGGATGACACATAGGCTGCGAGCCTGTGACAAATGTTACACTAAATCTTTTCAGACCCTTTCCTGGGTGCAATATTTACTATTCACACCAGTGTTCATTACCAAATTCCTACATTAACAACCAATTAATACATATCTTCTCCTCCAGTTCAAGAAGGAGAAGGAAATTCTTCTCTAAATACATACCTTCTCTAAATACATACCTGATCTCAAAAACTAAAGGACAATGAATTTTCGGTGAAAATGGGCCTTCCTTCCCATTTCCCTAAAAGTCGCCCAAAACTACGACTTAGAAGTCATGCTACCTACTTGTTGGTTTGCCTTTGGTGTTGTATGACCATGTTCTTTTCATGGATAGTTTCCAGCAATGCAGTGGCCAGTGATTTGAGGTCTGAAATGGACTGTGGTGTGGCTGGTAGGCTACATCCATGATCCTCCGACAACAGCTCTTGGACTATAATGTTAAAAACACAAGTGAGTTTTGGCTTCTCATCCACTGAGATGTGACACAAACATTTACTTAGCATTAAAGAACTACTGTCGTTACTTAAATGAATACATGGGGTTTTTTTCCTTCAATTAACAAAATCAAATAACCAGAAATACAATCTCTAGTCAGAGAAAGACCAGAAATACAATCTCTAGCTGGCATAAAGATGGTGGCTTTCTAAACTAATCATTATTCAACTCCCAGAACAAGTGTAGGCAGACACATCTTGTGGTAACTTAATTCTGCTTTTGGAAAACTTTTTGTTCAGAAGGAAACAAACTTATTCTTCTACAGGCCCCCAGATAAGCAAAAAATGGTCATTTCTCTCCCACTTACATTAAAACATAAGCCCACAAGGAAGCTTTTATATTACTTTTTAGAATTATGATATCCTTCAGGTTATTTAAGACTGATGTGAAAATACAGTCACACATGAACTCTTCCTCTGCAGCAGAACCCCATCAGGATGTTCACTCGTATCATTAACTTCTGTAACCAGAATCTGGCTTTGCCTCTTTATCTATACATGCAAGTACATGGAGAAGAGGACAAAAAATAAGTCAAACCTAGAAAAGCGAGTTTCAACCTACCATGACAAATACTACTGATCTCGTGTGTGTGTGTGTGTGTGTGAATACACTAACACCTAAACAGCAGGCTGCCAGGTACACTGTTTGGTTCAGAGAATTCTCTCTTCCCCTTTCTTTCCCAATCTTGCCATTTTCTTTGAAGGGTGAAAAAGAGATTACTACTCCATTTTGCTACCCGTGGGTAGCAAACAGAGGACAAAAGGATTTCTTGCAAAACATCTGAATGTAAAAGCTTCGAAGAACAGTAGCGGAAAACTTGATTTAGGGCCCCTCCTCTACCACCCAGTCTATTTTTCATTGGAATACAAATTGTGATTGCCATTGTTAGCAGAGCAAAGAGATGAATAAAGAAGTGATTTGTCAGGGTCAAAGTTGCAGAGGGGTTTAGAGATTGAAAAAAATATAAAATTGATAAAATTGACAGGGGAGAGAATGGATGGCAAAAGAGTAACAAAAGGAGAAGCAGTACTCAAGAGGCAGTTTTATATTGTCAAGTCAACTGAGGAAAGGACAAAAATTAGCACATAAAAATAAGCAGGAGAGAGAAGAAAGATTTTTGCTTTGGTTGGTGAGGAAAGGGTTACTGAAATTAAGAGGTAAGATGGAAGGAATTCAATGAGATATGCAACACCCTGCTGCATTGATGCAATACCTTGCTTTGCAGAGAGGACTCCAGTCAGAGCACTGCTACTGGATCTGCCATGGGTCTTTGAGTTTTTTCGTCTCTCTAGGGCATTCTATGGAAACAACAAGTATCTTTAGAAAAACAGAAGCCAACAAACCTTTTCATTAGGAGTAAAGAATCTGGAAATTTGGATTTTGGTCTCAGAACAACTCTGCAGGGCCTGGAGCTTACACCCATAGTGACCTGTGGGAGTGTGACTCTCCTGGAGTATTATTCTCCACCCCAAAAAAGTCTTTGCAATGTTACAAAGACTTGTTCTGTCTCATTGCAAACCCTTTATTGTAGTCTCTCCCACCTACTCTCCACAACTCTTCAAAAATCTGCTGAGTGCCACTGAAGATACCACAGTATCCTGTAGAGAATATCAGTTGGCAACAAAATCAACCCTTCCCCAGAATGTTAATGTCTCTGAGGGGAGACCTTCTCACTCTCTACAACTCCCTGAAAGGAGGGTGTAGAGAGGTGGGGGTCGGTCTCTTCTCCCAAGTTACAGGTGATAGGACAAGAGGAAATGGCCTCAAGTTGCGCCAGGGGAGGTTCAGGTTGGATATTATGAAAAATGGGGGGTTTTTTGGTTTTGTTTTTTGCCTTTTTTTTTTTAATCAGAGTTAGGTTGATGGTTGGACTAGATGATCTGAAAGGTCCCTTCCAACTTAGAGAATTCTATGATTCTAATTTTGTTCTTTAAATGCATATGAACATGAGAATGAACAATAACCTCCATGAACAACGAAGCACAGTTTAGATGATACACTGAGAGGATCTTACCTTATATTTAGTAATATTAGACTTAAGAAGGTTGACTTCCTCTTGAAGTTGTTTTAATCTCTCTTGAAGATACCTGAAAAAGAAATGCAATCCTTTACTTCACATTACCTTCAAGTACTGCCTCAAGCACTCCTCTTTATTATTTGGCATGTCCTCTCTTTGAACTATTGAGAGTTCTTTTCCCTCTGCAGTTCTTTGAGGGATAAAATAACAAAATCTTACTGCTCTTGACCCCATAAAACTTTAAGTAGGGAAACAAATTGCATCAGAAAAGGAGGCTGCCCTTCTGTTAGAGTTGTCGAGCATGCTGCACAAACAGTTTATATTGGTCCTCGAGTTTCTGGGGAGGGAAGCTAAAAGGAGATATTTATGTCTAGAGGAAATAGTCAGGAAGCCCTCTGTACTTGAAGGTTTGTGAGATGGACATGTGAAGATTTGTATATACATCAACACTAGACTCAACTATGCAGAACTTTTGCATTGCAATATCCATCACTTACGTGGCACTTCTCATTAGCAATCACAAAGTAGAAAATTTAACAGTCTAGTTGAAAAATGGTATACGGTTAACTGAAACAGTACAGTTCTTCCTAATAGAGTTTATGCACTTGGATTAGACTGCTATTTCCACATATGAAAATATCTTTTTCATGTATAAAGGGTTTATAAATTTTCCTCTTTCATGTACTGCAACTGCAGCCGTATCAGGCTTTGTGACAATTTAACTGTTTTAGAGAAAAAAAAATCCTCTCACTGTCAGGGAAGCAGGGACCTTAAATTGATACAGAACTCTGCAGATCATGCAAAAGAGAAAAAAAACCTGCAGTTGTTGGGAGGAAATGATGCCTTTGGTATTATACTTTCCTACCTGAAGCATAAGTTTCTGTAAATTGAAAGTGTCTTACACGAGAGATTTCACTTTAAGATAATTGTTGACATAAAGAGAGGTACCTGCTCTGGGTCTGACAGTGACTCTTTTGTGTTGTCTTCAGCAGAGACCATAAAACACATTCTTTTCCCAAGGATGTGGCAAGAATATCTACATGGGTGATTTCACCAGCAACTTTTGTTGGCAAATCACTCCATGTTGACAACCTCTCCCTGTGGTGAGAATTATGTCCAAAACTGCTAACGCAGGGTACTCAAAGTCCCTGTTTTCAATCCAAGATTAGCTCATTACAGCTCACTATGAGCTTCTGAAGACACCAATTTTTAATATTCTTGCTTTTGGTGCCATACAGTGCTGGGAATAAAAAGGCCTGCACTTCCCTTCCTTTTCCCTGTTTAGCTCTGTTTGGGAGTATCACTGACATCTCTGTTGCCAAATAAAACATCAGTAATTTCCTGCAGCCTAACTTTCTCAATGTTATTTGATGATTAGCTCCAGCACAAACAAAAAAAATAACACCAAAATCTCTTGACTTTTCTTCTTGGACATATTTTCTTTAAAGTTTTGTTGTGATGGACTTCCTGATGCTCCCTGTTAAAGCCATACGTTGCTTGTTCCAGGGAAACAGCAAGGTTTGCAACACACTCACCTGTTCTCCATACACAGCGCATCTACGTCGATGATACGGTTTTCATGCCCCCCTAAGACGTGATTGAGTTCTTGGTTTAGTCTGTCAGACTTATCCTGGTAAAAAGAGCGCTCCTCTTTCACATCCTGTAACTCGTCCAGCGCAGCCTGAAAATCATATCTCAGAGTCTCGATCTGAGGGAAAAAAAAAAAAAAATTAAGGAGAGCTGTATGACTATTTTGAAGTTTAGACAAAAGATTACATAGTGCCCAAACTGAAAACAGCAACAAGCGCTGCAGGTCTGAACAGGATTGATTTTGGACAGTCAAAAGTCTTTCCAAAGCTCAGAACCTCCAGCACTTTTACTCTATTTTGGTATTATTTTGTTAACTGAAGTAATTTAAGCAGTTAGACATATTTGACAAAATTTCTAGAAAACAACTTGGGCAAGAGTGGCTGGAAAACTGCCTGGTGGAAAAGGACCTGGGGGTATTAGTCACCAGCTGGCTGAACAGGAGCCAGCAGCGTGCCCAGGTGGCCAAGACGGCCAACAGCACCTTGGCTTGTAGGAATACAGTGGCCAGAAGGACTAGGGAAGTGATGGTCTCCCTGAACTCAGCACTAGTGAGACCCCACCTCATGTGCTGTGTCCAGTTCTGGGCCCCTCTCTACAGGGAGACACTGAGATTCTGGAGTGAGTCCAGAGAAGGGCAACGGAGCTAGTGAGGAGTCTGGAGAACAAGTCTTATGAGAAGAGGCTGAGGGAGTTGGGGGTGTTCAGCCTGGGGAAAAGGAGGTTGAGGGGAGACCTTCTCGCTCTCTACAACTCCCTAAAAGGAGGGTGTAGAGAAGTGGGGTCGGTCTCTTCTCCCAAGTCACAGGTGATAGGGCAAGAGGAAATGGCTTCAAGTTGTGTCAGCGGAGGTTCAGATTGGATATTAGGAAAAATGTTGACACTGAAAGGGTTATTAAGCATTAGAATGGGCTGCCCAAGGAAGTTGCCAAGTCACCATTCCTGGAGGTATTCAAAAGATGGGTAGACGTGGTGTTTAGGGACATGGTTTAGTGATGGTTTTTGTCAGTGTCAGGTTGATGGTTGGATTTGATGATCTAAAAGGTCCCTTCCAACCTAGATGATTCTATGATTCTAAAATATAACAGTAAAAGAAACCTTAATTCATACTATAATTATACTACAAACATATTAAGCTGGTTTTAGCATATAATTTCTAGGACTCCGGGAATGAACTCAAGTGAGTAAGAATTTGGCAAATTTGGAGGATGAAGAAGTTTGTAAAGAGGAATTTATACTAATTGTGGGATTTTCAGCAATTAAATGCCACAGAATAGGAAGAAGAACTAAGAAAAGTACAAATTAAGCCAGCATGTAGTTGACAGGGTGAGCTTTGCTATTAAACAAAAGGGTGCAGGAGTCCAGTATGAAAGATACTCATGGATAAAAAGCTTCCAATTTCCAAGGAGAGGAAATGGAGAGTGTGAGGAAAGACTGCAATGAGTTGACGCCCCCCTTGAAGCACTGATAGGCGTTGATCAGATCCCCCCTCAGTCTTCCCTTCTCCAGGCTAAACAGACCCAAGTCCCTCAGTCTTTCCTCATGACAGAGGTGTTCTAGTCACCTAATCATCTTTGTAACCGTCTGCTGTACCCTCTCCAGCAGTTCCCTGTCCTTCCTGAACTGGGGAGGCCAGAATTTGACACAATGCTCCAGATGGGGCCTCACCACGGCAGAGCAGAGGGGCAGGATAACCTCCTTCGACCTGCTGGCCGCACTCCTCTTGATGCATCTCAGGATGCCATTGGCCTTCTTGGCCACAAGGGCACATTGCTGCCTCATGGTCATCCTGTTGTCCACCAGGACTCCCAGAGCTTTTTCCTCAAAACTGCTCTCCAGCTGGTCAGTTGAAAATACCAACACCTTCACCACTATTTGTAATCTTAATCAGCTACCAGCCCTCCAACACAACAGAAGCAGTCCTTTACTTGCTACTGCACCCTAAAACATGTCAGTATCCACCCATTTAGTTATTACTTGTTCTCGAGCCTTCTCCAATTGTTGAACCAGGTCCTCCCGTTCATGTGCTGCAAAGTGGCGAGCCCCAACTTCATCATCTCCAAGTCTTTGCTTTGCTATTGTCATTCGAAGGAGCTGCAATTATAAAAAATAGAAGATTGGGTAAGGGAGAGAACAAAGACTGTAGCATTTGACTACATCTGCATTAGAAAGACTAAAGTTGTCACAGGGTTGGTTTCTTCCAGGCCAAGCAGCTGGTATTATTTCAACAAGAGGCAATTTTCTGAGCTGAGGGCTCGATCCTGTTTTCAGTGAAAAATTCCAGTCCAGAGCCGAATTAGACCTTGAAACAATAGTCACCAGTGTATACAAAGCATGACAGACCAACTAAACACAGATTTTGGAGTGGCAGGAATGAATACCGGTCAGAATGAAAGTAGAGAATTCCCAGAAAGCCATTTTCACATATAAATTTTAAAATCCTCTGCAGCAGAGAACTCTTCCTACTTAAGACAAAGTGGCTTGCCCAGCTTCATTTTACTGATACCACTGTGCTACATCAGTGCAGAATTTGCATTACAAGCTGCTAATACATGTGCTCGTGTGTTGTTTATTTTTTTTCACTTCACAAAAGTTAATTCATGTTAAAAAAAAACAAAGCACATCAGATGGGCCAGCAACAAAAGTACTTGGCCAAAATGCTCAAACGGCCAACGAACTCGTGAGCTTTGCAAGGGCTGAAAATGGTGACTTGAATTAATACAGAGTTATGTTCAATATCAGAAGCAAAAAGAAACTACCTGTAAAGAATCACGGAGTATTAAAATAACAGTCTATAAGGCATTCAGCATTTACAGTTGTTTATGCCGAGTACAACTAAGCAAAAGTGTTGCCTCCCCATGGCCTTGTTTGTAGGGGCTCCACAGAGACCAGAGAAACCCACCGCAATAACCAGCCTGACTTTCCCCATGTCTTCGACTGCACCGAGGAATTAATGTACATCATTATATTGCAGAGTTAGGGAAAGAAAAATAAAAAAAAAAAAAATAAAAAAAATCAATCTTCTGAAGTAGAAGATTGTACGTTAAAAATCTATCTTTGGTATTTATGGGATGCCAGTCACCATAGCTGCAATGTGCCAATTAAAATCCTGCTGATGCAAGACAGACTACCAAAATCATCCTCCCCACTTATTTCGGCTCCAGTTCAGTGCGAGTCACTGAAGCCAGTTCAACTTGTTCTGATAAGGAGTTTGCTTCTGGGGGCACAGCTTCCCCCGCACAAGTAACTGGTTTTGGCAAACTACATTTCCCTATCCCCACAGGGAAAACACAAACCACTGCACAGTTAGTAAGGCTGAATGGATCCTAGGAGATATAATTCCTATTAATTTCTTTATCCATACGAATGAATCAGAAAGGCAACTAGCAAATCCCGGAATGGCTTCACAGCTATGGAACTTTTTTTTTTTTAAAAAAAAAAATGCTAAAAGGCTGATGAACAAAAGGCACAGTAACGTGACTTAATTCAGTTAAATTAATTTAATTTCACAAATCTCTCTCTAGCGAGAAAACCAGTTCAGAAACAAATGCAATAGCATTCCGAGGACTCAATTTTGCTCAGAAAAACTGGAAACGGGGAGGGGAATGGCACTTTCCCGACATCTCCAATGCCTGCAGCAGAGCAGAACTTGTGCGTAAGGCTCGGCCGCAGGCTGGGAACCAGATCAGAGCTGTGACTCACACACCACAACCAACCCTCCTCCAGTCCAGGAGGGGGGCAGGCAGACGATGCAATTACAACTGCAAGCAATTATTACTTGCAAGGTCAAACAGCCTGCCAATAAACTGAAAACTCTTTATTTACTACTAATTGCGAGGAAAAAAAAAAAGCAAAAAAAAAAAAAGCATGAAGTCTTATGAAAAGAATGCTTCAGAAATCCAAACTCAGCCAGTAAAAGCAGCATTATAAACATAGATAAAATAAAGTACAACACAAATCCATAAAACGATAGAGTGCTTCTTCCAGACAGTTGGCCAATCATAGAGTTGACAGGGCAGAACAGGCCAAGTCCTTTAATTCTGCATCGCGAATGTCTCATGAGGCAGCACCACCTGCTATAAAAATCTTCCCTGAAAATGCTGTGACCCAAAGAGACACAAAGTGTTATGCCAGAGGGTTAAGAGTTTATTTCATAGATTAGTGCTTTGTTATAAACTTTATACACCTGCCCTCTGGCTGCTGTATTTTTATTTCTGTCGTTCGGAAATGACTGAGGAAAGGACCGCTCATTTTCAGCTTCATTTTGCAGCCAGAGAATAGGTTAATTCTGCCTCTCAGGATGCTGTGAACAGCATCCACAGCAGAGTGGATTTAAATTAACGGCACCTTCCCAGAGGTCAAACCTTCCTGTGTCAAGAACCCAGAGATTGTTAACCAAAACAATCCAGTGCCGCTGCAGTAAAATCCAGATATGGACCAGAACTATGCAAATTTGTTACCTGAAGCCCCAGTTCTGCCAAAACACATGCACCACATTTAACATTTGCTGCTTGGATGACTGTCTGCCTTATAGGAACGAACTGTCACTAACACCACAGCCATTGTGTTCCTCTGTCTTCCTCTCGCTCAGGGCTGCCCTTGACAGCTTACAAGACCGTTTCTTTGCGTGGGTAGGAATTGAAGTGGAGGCAACTGAGTCATCTAGTCTTCCAGAAGCCTCCAGTTTCTCTTATGCTTTCCATTTTCACCCCTTTACATGAGAGAATTAGATTTCCTAACCATCCTCTTCTAAGTTTCAGTAATTGTTCTCCCGTCGTTGCTGCCAGAATGTTAGGAAGGAAAAAGATTTACAAATAACTATCATAAGCAGAGAATAGTTTTCATGTGTCAGAGCTGATAAGAGATTGCGATCAATCATAAAAATAAATAGTCTTAGATATCTGCTGCTGGAGCGCTGCAGTCTAACTATTGCTGTATTTCTCAAACTGCAGCAACAAATCCTTCCAGAAACTGCCTGAAGAAGTTTTATTATTTGTGCCAACAGAATTCTAGCTGAAATTAAAGGAAAAAAAAAATCAGTCCAGTTAAACCAAATGCAAGTAATTTGTTATTGCCTAACTGATGACGTACCTAACAAGTAAAATGTCACCAGTTTAAGGGCTTACTAATCCAAGTGACTGTATCCTACCAGTAGCAAACATTAAAGCGCTGAAAAACAAGCCAAGCCAGCAAAACATTTCTTTATCAATAGAGCTAATGTGTGATATTTAAAGAGGTGGGGTTTTTGGTTGTTTTTTTTTTCCTTTTTGGTCCTACAAAGCTCTTGCCACTCGGTGACAAAGCCTGCATGAGTCACCCCTGCTCAGACACAGGCAGAATTGTTCATCCATAAGCAGCTTCACTTGCTGCAAAAGCAGCTGTTTGCTCATCTCTTGCCAGAAGTAAGGTTGACGTAGACCAGCTGGGCAGGATGCCCTCCCTCCTTCCCTCCCTTTGGAAAAAGCGGAGAGAAGAATGCTGGGGGGGGGGGGGTTTATAATGTAGGAACAAGCAAATTATTATAGTTCTTTGTTTTTGTATATACCACGCATTATCTGGACTCCACTGCCTGAAGTAGCTCCAGCTGCCGGTGCAGAACTGATGCGCAGAGCAGAATGGCTTCGAGAAGAAGCCTAAAATGTTATCACTGAAAGTAGGAGGGAGCAAAAATCTGACACGGGAGGAGTGCGTTAAATCCCTCAGAGAGATGGCAATGCTTTTTTAGGCACTTCAAAAACCAGCAACCTGACTCTAAAATAAACTCTATTTCTCATTTACTAGGAAAGTGAAGAATGTGTTCCAAAAATGAAAATCCTAGTCTAAATTAATCCCCATCTGATGCAGTTCTTTCCTCCCACTCTTTATTTAGTGATGCTCTATTCTGCACCTTTCAGAGAGGGGCACGGTGGGCAGAACAGCCCTTTTTTGTATTTTTCCATTCATTATGAGGAGCATGAATTTAAACTCATGCTGAGAATACAGATGTCACAACAATGACCAACTAATATCAAGTTAACCTGCAAAGGCAAATCTAAACAAAGTCAGTTCAAGCACAAAGTAGCCTCCCCGTTATTGAGATCATATTGTTGTGTGGAATTAGAATAGGGTGCATAAACTTGGTGTTTAAATATGTTGTTGCTTTACTACCTTTGTGTTCTGTTTGTACTTCTAAGTCCTTGTTATCTGCTCAGGACTGGCTTGGGAAAGGCTGTATGGCATAATATTGCTACTGGGGAGCTGCAAGGCACGTTCTTCTACACTGTAATATAGTTCAAACAATAACACACAGGTGAAAAGAAACACTGGGAAAGCTGGGCTTTGAAGACTTGAGCAGGTTTCGCTACAAATTCAGGTCTCACTTGACCCTTTCCCAGCTCCTTGCACAGCTTCCTTGAAGTCCTTTGTGATAAACGACGAATAAAACTGCATTATCACAAAATACTTTTGTTTAAAATAAAATGAACTTAAATGAAAAGAAGAAAACACCTGAATAATTAAACGTTGCATCATTTTTATTCACATTTTTAAAGCCTGTAGCTTTAAAACTGTAGTTGAGGGAGGGAAGTTATTATTCTTTTTTTGTTTCATTTTTTACTTCGTTAACCACCTCAACTCTCAAATTCAACCTCTGACTAGTTTGATCTCTGAATGTACTTTTGCATACGGCTGCAGCTGTGAATGTTACACACATTTGGCTTGAGTTTAAATATTTCAATTAACAGAGACAACAGGAGTTTGATTAATACCAAATGGCAGATTTTGAGCAATGTTCCATATAACTTGCTAAATTTAGCAATAAAATAAATTGGTTATGTAAGGGTAACGGGTAAAGGTAACAAAGCTCACTATATGTATTTGTGATCAAACACTCCATATTTTTGCAGGGAAAAATTATGCCTGCCTTGGTATTATCGTCTACTAATAGTCTGCATTTTCACTGCAAACAAAAAAGAAAATATTCACATGATGATCACATGCTTACCTGTACTTATTTCTAAGAGGAAATAGCACTAACAAATTACATTTAAAAATATTAAAGACAGTCTGAGATCATTAAAGCAAGGCTAGGTACAAAATACTTAGTTTACAACAAACAAGCAAAAGCAGCAGATAAAAATGTGTAATAAGCTGCACTTACTGGTATCCTGTACAAACTTCTTTTGTTCTACTGTTTTGAACATTTATTGTAATCAAGGTATTCTAGAAGTTCTGCAACCCATTGTTTTATTTGTTTTCCTAAGAAGTAAATGCAAAACTCCAGCCCAGTTTACACCTTCCATGCCATTTACTGATAACAAAAGTTTATAATACCTTATTGTCCCCTTCTACTTCTCCCAGTCTCTGTTGGAGCTCTCTAATCTCTTCTCCAAGATGCTTATTTCGATCTTGAGCCTCACTCAGTAGTTGAGCAAGATTTGCCTGGAAAAAGAATAAATATCAATCATAAATTAGTGCCTATGGAGAGAAGCACAAGTGGTGATGAAAAGAAACCCTAGACTTACTCCTTATCTGGCAACAATCTTTAGTTTCATTATTCTTGGTACTGAGACTTCATGCTTATTAAAGAGATAACAAAAAAAGTCACCAGGGCTTCTTTATCTTTAATAGTAGAAATTATATACAGCACGTATGGATAAGGGAAGAGTGACTGACGTCATCTACCTGGACTTCCACAAAGCATTTGACGGTGTCCATGACATCCTTGTGTCTAAATTGGAGATACATGGATTTTATAGATGGACCACTTGGTGCATAAAGAATTGGCTGGATGGCCACACTCACAGAGTTGTGGTCAATAGCTCCGTGTCCAAATGGCGACCAGTGACAAGCAGAATCCCTCATGGGTCAGTACTGGGAACAGTGCTGCTTAACATGGGCCAGCGCATGACATGGGCACACAGCCCAAGCTATGTGTCGACACGCTGGAAGAAAGGAATGCCATCCAGAGAGACCTGGCCAGACTTGAGGTGGGCCCGTGAAGTTCAACAAGGCCAAGTGCAAGGTCCTGCACCTGGGTCACGGCAATCCCAAGCACAAATATAGTCTGGGCAGAGAATGGATTGAGGGCCACAAAAATGCTCAGAGGGCTGAAAGGCCTCTCCCATAAGGACAGGCTGAGAGAGTTGGGGTTGTTCAGCCTGGAGAAGAGAAAGCTCCAGGGAGACCTTAGAGACCCTTCCAGTCCCTAAAAGGGGCTACAGAACAGATGGGGAGGTACTCTTGATCAGGGAGGGAAGCCATAGGACAAATGGTAACAGTTTTAAATTGAAAGAGGGGGATTTAGATTAGATATGAGGAAGAAATTCTTTCCTGTGAGGGTGGTGAGACACTGGAACAGGTTGGAGGGGGCTTTGAGCAACCTGGTCTGGTGGGAGGTGTCCCTGCCCATGGCAGGGGGGTTGGAACTGGATGATCTTTAAGGTCCCTTTTAACTCTAACCATTCTATGATTCTATGTGTGCACATGCACTCCCAGAACATCACACGAACTCCAGACACGACAAAGTGAAAACATCTACACTAGTTCTGGTATCTTGGCTGGTGGGAAGAGAAAAATGCAGAGTACTCTGACAATATTTATACAAAGTTGTCAAAAATGCTAGTTTTAAACTTCCATATAATTAGACAAAACGCATAGCTGATAAATGATTATGATATAATTATATTCTCTAGTAGTGTTTAGAGAGGATTCTTAGCCAGTAAAGAGGATGCCAGCTAGAGTCTCTGCCCCTATACAGAGATGTACCATGGATATTTAGTGCCATAAAACTTCAAAACTTGTGTTGTTAGCTAGTACATAGACTTCTAGAAAAATACAGGTGAAAGCTAGAGACTGAAAACTAACACCCACCCCATCCCCAAAATAATACAGGTCAAAAATTATCATTTACATTAATCTACTAAGTTAGCAGGGTGAGTAGTCTGGTCTATAATTTTTACAATTAAATTCAATCAGTTTGATTGCTAACCAAAAACTAATGCGCTCTCTTCCTTTCCTAACTATGATATTTGAAAATAAACAAATACTACAGATAAATTTATTATATTTTTACTCTAAAAACATCACAGGAATACAGAATCATTCCTGCAACTTTCCTCTTCTTTACTAACTACTGCTATTTCCACACATCCTGTTTTATATTTAAGAGAACTATTAACACAAATACATTAACGTGGATATTAACATGAACGTTGCTATGTATGCATCTGACCATTTGCAGGATTAGACTATTAAACTACCAAAGTACAATCAACTGGAACTTTTGGATGCTACTATATGAAGAAGCTGGCTCCAAATTCCACTTGGGTTAAAACAGCAACAGCTTCAAACTTTTAAACAGGAAAAATAACTTGAGGAACTGATATGTCCTACTTGATGAACAACAAGCCTAATTCACTGCTGCAGCTTCTGTACTTAGAATCACAGAATCGTAGAATTGTCTAGGTTGGAATGGACCTTTAAGATCATCTAGTCCAACCATCAACCTAACTCTCATAGAAACCATCACTAAAACCATGTCTCTACTTCTAGTGCTCTGAGATCAAAGGTTCAGAACAAAGTAAGGTAACTTTCCCACAGTTTTGGAAGAGATTAAAGCCTTTTTTTATACTACTGATAAACCTGAATACTGCAAATAAATAATTTGGGGAAAAAAAGTGTAATAGCAAGAAATGTAAATAGCCAATTATAGGGCCAAAATTAAGCTGTCTCTAATTTTATTTTTCAAGTCAGCAGCCATTCAAGCAATACAAAAGATTCCTCAAGCATGCTTTGGTAGAATGATTTTTTTTTTTCTATACATTAAACAAATGCGTAATAGTCATTCATACACTGAATGAATCAAGGAGCTTCGGAACACATTCAGTCAATGGTTTTGAGAGGTACTTCTTAATGGCTGTTTAAAAGAAAGAAAAGAAAGAACCCATGCTTGCAGGAAATTGTATTCAAACTGAAGTATCTATGGCTACTGCTCAGATGCAATTTTTTTAATATTTTTTTTTTAAAGAAAGCTGACTTTCAATAAAGGCCATCCAACCACCAGACTGAGTTCGTTAAAAGGAACATGATCTGCACAAACCTCTCTGAAACACTTCTATTTATAAAGACCCTTTTTATGATGAATTTGAACAACTCCTAACACTGCAATAGCACATGTAATTTCAACACCTAGGAACAACTCAATCTCACTAATCAGCGTTTACAGCCACAACACCAGGATTCTAGCAGTCTGTAGTTAAAACCCAGCTCCCAGATACTGCAGGAAAGGCATTACTGTACCTACAGTAAATCTTCCTGCTCAGATTTATTTCTTTTAAAACCATTTCTCTGGGATTGCAATTCTATGCTGAATTTTATTTGTCAGTCATATAAATGACAACGTGACAAAACCCTTTATACTCAAGATGGGAATTTTGGAAAAAAAAGAATAAAACAAACTTTAAATGAAGAATTTTGGACAACAAAATAAACCAGCCTGGTTTAAGCATGCTAAGAGCATTACAATGAGCTAAGTATAGATTCGCTCCTTAATGTAAAGCTTCTATTATAAAGCTTCTATACTTCTATTACACTAAAACAACCAAGCTATGTCACAGAAGTAGTCTCCAGCAATTACTCATTTCCCTGGCTTAGAGGTTCCATACAACGTACAATTTAGATTGTTCCGAGTTTTAAAGGTTTTGGCAAGACCTCATTAAAGCTCTCGGTTAAATGTGGATAGAAGGAGAAATACCTGATTTTCAGAAGTGCTTTAGGAGAGCCAGCCAAGAGGATACGTTGAACGACACCTGGACTTGGTACCATTTCTTTGGCATATATAAGAAAACATAGCATGTGGTTGAAAGATGATAAAACTAACAATGGAGGACTGGCTTCGTGAACCTGCAAGCACAGGGGTTTTTTGAGGAAAGGGGAGAAATCTACACAAGGAGAAAGGCGATTCATTTTTCCACCTGGCAAATTCTTTTCAATATTCATAGAACAAACACAGAATTCACTTAGAAATTCCAGACAGGTTACTTCAGCAGACAATAAAGCTCATATCATTTACGTATGCAACAGAGAACAACTCTCTGAAAATTAGCCAAATTCAGCTTCTCTAGGCTCAATTTCTTCAACAATTTCTTTTGATTCTAGGCAAACTTTAAAAAGACTGCTGTAACTTGTCAGAGACTTCTTTCACTCACGTTGTTCAGGGCCAACTCCAAAGTACTTAACGAAGACAGATTTCTGAGTGGAGGGTAATCGGAGGGAAGGACGTAAAGGTCTATACCCTTCAGTCTATACCCTTCTGCTGCCTCATCTTGTCTTCCTCTGCAACAACCTCTTTGTTACTCCTACCCTCTCTCAATGCAATTGTTTGTAATAGTTCATCCATCTGTCACAGGAAGCTTCCACGTATCACAGAATCATAGAATACCTCAAGTTGGAAGGGACCCATAAGGACCAGGGAGGCCATCTCCCAACTGCAGTACTAGATGTAAGAAACTGTCTCTGTAATTCCTTTTTCCTCTGTCCAAAAGCAAGCACGATCATAGCCAACGATCCCACCAGAAGCCAGGAAGAAAGGAGAAAAAGATTGATGTGAGAGTGTCGAGTGGGAAGCGCCAACCTTTATTACATAGGGGGAAAAAAAGCACCATAAATCAGAATAGACCAGAGAGTGAACGATTCAATGGGATGGGATCACAGACCTCACCCTTTTCCACTTAGACTTTGTTAAAATTTGCAAGAACATTTGGGGGATAAAAGACGGACAAGAGCCTTACTTTTAGCTACAGATGAGCATATGAGACTACTGAGGAAAATACCTATAAATATTTATTACCATAAGGCAGTGAATACCTATAAATATTTATTAACATAAGGCAGTGAATACCTGTCAGACAGCAACAGATCTTTGCTCACAACTGACCGATGACCCAAGAAGAAGGGGGGGGGGGGGGCGCGAAGTGACTCTAAACAGTCATCCCTGGCATTATGCACTATACCCGAATTTGGCTCCTTTAACAATTTTGCAAATCTAGCCACACATACACACAGTGTTATTTTTCTTCGCACCACTTTAAAAATGATGGATAGTAACTCAGTCTTTAATATAGCTCTCAATTCTCTTGCACATAAATCTTATCCGACACTTAAAAAAAAAATTAAAAAAAAAAAAGACTTTCTGCCTTTAGATACTGCTTGAAGAAGTAATTTGGCAAGGGGGAAGAAGGGGGCACTTCCAACCCACCTTTATGGTTTAAAAATATTTTTAAATAGAAAAAAGCATTTCTGTACTGCAGTTTACAGTCTTTTATGTTTCTTTCAGTCACACCTTCAAACAAAGAAGAACACTGAATTATAGGGCTGAGAGAAAAAAAGAAGTCTGATGAAACATTAAGCACACTTGATGGGTGTGACTGATAGCAAATTTAATTGCAGTTTCTCCTCCGATGCATTCATATGATCATATTGGTTGAATTAATGCAGAAAAACCTGCTCTGCTTACCAGCTACCACTTTTCAGTCCAAGGCAGAAGAACTGACAACTTCCCCAAGCACTAGCTTCCTTATAATAAAAAGCAAAAATTGTTGTATTTTTCTCTTCAAGTTGAAAAACCGCGTAGGGAAGACTTCTGAAATTATAGGTCCTGGGCATACTAAACAAAATACACTTAATATGGGTCATATTTCCCCACAGAAAAACAACAAAATCAAAGCCTTGCCAAGCAATCACTTGACATAAAACGAGAAGAAGAAACTCCTCCTCTGAGCATCTGCCACTCTGAGAACCAGGCAGGAATCCCACCACAGAAGACATCACTCAGAACTTGACAAGGCTCTGCAAAACAAGAAGGACTCACTTGGGCTCACATACCTTCAAGATACTCAGCAATCAGAATTTTTATAGAGCTGATTAATAGAACCAAAGAGACATTTTTAGCTGTAGACATATAGAATGAATACTTTTTCCCTCCTTTTCAACCAGTCTTCTGCATGTTGGATTACCATAGTGTTGTAGAGGACCAAACACCACCAAGACAGACCGAGAGCATTTGCTGAAGGCTGACAAATAAAATAAGTTTAACACCGATCACAGACTCCTTTATGAGGCCAGGTTTTGCAAAGCAACTTGTTAACATGCATCATAAGCAGCAACGGAGGATGTCAGTATGAAGTGCCAGTATCATGAGAAGTTACTTGGCACAAACTTCTTCACTGTGAAGGTTCAATAAGGTACTTCAGCCCCCTCCCCTACTTCATACAGGCATCACGTTTCTGTTCACAGCAGATAAACATAGGCAAAAAGAAATTATTAATTTGTACTTATACAAAAACTACTGTAGTAAGACAGAATAAAAGACCGTTTCAGTGGCTTGAAATATTTTAGCTGCTTTAAGACCTTAAGGCCAACTTAAACTTTGAGATGCTGCATGTTCCAAACGTCCCATCTGCTACTTCGCATTATGGGAGTCAAACACATGCACCCACAGACCACAGCAAAGCACACAGGCCTAAGCCCAGCACGTCCTTTGTGTTTTTCATCTTCAGACCCTCTGAAGAGGAGGAACTCACCCCAATCTTCACAGAACCCTTGTGAGGTACGTACAAAACAATCGCTTACCCTGTAGTGTAAATCTGAAGATTTTGTCTCGCAGGGCTCTGAAGGCAGTTTTTGTGTCTTAGCACAAGACTAGCAAAACTTCCCAAATTCATTAATTAACAAGAAATAGTCACACTGTAGTCACATTAGTTGGGTTTTCTTGGTGATGTCAAGAACTGTCATAAGGTAACCCCCAAAGCTTGTTTCCAAAGTGAATTGTGACAACTGAGTACATTAAGCTAGAAGCCTGAAGTGAAAGGGATCAAAATGGGCCCATTTGTGGTAAGTCACAACATACTCCTGTTTGGAACGTCCAGTCCTTCTGATTTCCTGCTTTCCCAAAATGCCACGCTCCTTAATTTATTCATTAGCAGAACTCAAGCTGTCTCGATGAGTGGGTAGCATGTTGCTGTGATGTCAGTCATCGCTGAAGCAGTCAGAGCCTTGGTTTAAATGAATCACCCGAGGACACCTACGAATAACTGTAACAGAATTAAGGACCACCAACCTACAGGAAAGATTCGCACAGGTTCTTGGATGAGACTTTTTGTCTGGCAAAAAGAGTAGCTTCTCAAGCTGGGCTCTACAGTAGGACTATGTCATCATTGTGTCATGAAGCTCATTATTAGGAGCCTCAAAAAGGGTTCTATGACCATGGGACCCTCTCTAATCCTCAACAGCTGCTTGGAAGACGCAGGATCATAGCAATTAACAAAGCAACTGAGCTGAAGCCAGCAGGTCGAGGGAGGTTATTCTATCCCTCTACTCTGTTCTTGTGAAACCACGCCTGGAGTACCATGTCCAGCTCTGGAGTCCTCAACACAGGAAGCACACCCACCTGTTGGAATGGGTCCAGAGAAGGGCCACAAAGGTGATCAGAGGGCTGGAGCACCTCTCCTAGGAAAACATGCTGAGAGAGAGTTGGGGTTATTCAGCCCTGGAGAAGAGAAAGCTCCGTGGAGACCTTAGAGCCCCTTCTAGTCCCTAAAGGTGGCTACGGGAGAGACGGGGAGGGAGTCCTCATCAGGGAGTGGAGCCATGAGACAAGGGGTAATGGTTTTAAACTGAAAGAGGGGAGATTTAGATGAGATATTAGGAAGAAATTATTTCCTGTGAGGGTGGTGAGACACTGGAA
>JAOTQQ010000032.1:58697484-58709842 GCA_026546715.1 Gallinago undulata
GTGTCCCTGTGACTGCAGGGGGGTCGGACTAGATGGCCTTTGGAGGTCCCTTCCGGCCCAGATGATTCTATGATATTTTAAGAAGTCACAGAGTGTAATTGATAACAAAGGTGAAAAATGAAAAGATGAAGGAGAAGAAAGTAGCAATTCCAACCCACCTTTTAAGGTTCTAGATTGCAATTTCAGCAAAATTTCTCAGTTATGGTAAAGAAACATAACAGGTAGCAAATTGTTCAGCATGTCGTGTTTGCCTTTCATTTCTGACCATAAGAACAACATGTAGTTTTGTGCAACATAAAGTTCATTACAGGATCAGGGTCTCTGCTTTTACAAAGTGACTGAAGTCACAAACTTCTCTCAGCAGGCAACTAGGCTTCTGGGCAAAAAGGTGATGGAAAAAGTCCAAAAGAGCACAGAGAACTTCACTCTTTCTAGGATGAGAAAATGCTAAGAAATGTCATGTATTAATAATGGAAAAATATTAATAACTTTATTTTGTTATCCTTTAATGCATTTCTCAAATGAAAACTATACTTTTTCTCAGAAAGGTTGCCCTAACTACTCCAGAGTATCCACCTTTTATGCTACGGACACACTTCGTGGGAAAATGAAAACTCGAGAAGAGCACTAACAGCCTATTACTGTACAACCTAAAGTATATATTGTCCTTTGGGGAGATTTACAAGTGACCCCATTTGAGAACAAGATTTTCTTTTTTTCACTGTTACCTAGCATGAACGAGTAACTTTGTCAGAAAAAAAAAAAAAAAAAGACTCTGAAACTAGATTATTAAATGACTTTTTAGGTACTTACCATGGTAAGAGTTGCCAAAACTTAATATAATTGTAGCTTCCGAATTTAGACTAAATTTTAGCATTATTTGAGAAACAAGTGTCAGATTTATTTGTTTTGAAAGACAGAAGATTAATTAGAACAACATCCATGGGATGGCAAATCTCCCTTCCTACTTATCTCTGTAATGACCCATATAGTGCACTGGGTTTTGTCCTTCTAATTTTATATTCCTCAGCTCTAGTTTTAGTAATCAGAATGCACAAACTTATCTGGTCATAAACTTTTATTAGAACTCGGTTGAAATAACAGAATATCAAATAAATTATGCTAAATATTGAGGAAGTGAAATGATTCTACACTGAGCCACTGACTTCTCAGCAGCTATTTGTTTAAGTGCCTGAAGGAGCAATTACATTGCCTCTGAAAGTTTAGTTTAAAACAACCAAAACACTAAAGCCCCTAAACTTTTAAGAAAATAGCAAGAACTACACACAAAATCCCAGGGAAAGGACAATGAGTAAAACTTCTGACCCATTAAAAAAAATGCAATAACCATGTTTTAAACATGGTTAAAAGACTTTTAGAACTGGCAATTACAGTAATAATTTTTGTTCTTTTGGGTTCTCTTCCTCTCCTCACTCAAACATAGTCTTTTGGGTGCCATTGCTCTCAAAAAATTAAGGTTATTTTAGGATGTGACAACCAACACTTCACAACAGGGACACACTATGTGGATCTCCAAGAATAAAAACAGAAATAAAAAAAAATGAGCAGGCAAGAAGTTTTTCAGGGGAACCATAAAATGCAATTACCATTGTTCTGACCATTTATAACTCATAGAGCCCAAGTGACCTGTGAGGGTACCTAATGGAAAACAGTACTCTCAACAATAAATTAATAAATTAACAATCGTGAAATGTTTAGACAAAAGCACAAGCAGCCACAGTTTAAAGACTGAGCTTTTCAATCAACAGAAATGTTTGCTTTTTACCAGATTTCTTAGGTAATATTTTCACACTTTTGCAAAGTAATTTGGCAGCAGATAAATAATACCAACTGAATAATAAATCCTACCTGTTTCCTCTTTTCAGGCGGAAGGGATGGATCCCCATCCTACAAATAAATGGATATATTTTATTTGCAACTTATTTCTGAAGGCAGCAACTATATTAACTGTGTGCATCAAACTTTAAAACATGTATTTTAGGTAAAATGTTATCAAAATTGTTTCTAAAATACCGCATCCTGATTAATAACAGTAATATTCATTTCAACTCAAAAAATTGTCTAAGGCTGAAGATTTGTTTACATTTCTAGAACAGCAAGTCATTACAAATTTATGTTGCATTATTTTTCATAACAGTACATTAAGTTGCTGGGGAATAATAATACTGCAGTCAGTTTTTAAATGGAATTATGACTGAAACTAATTTCCTCAGAGCACGCACTGTCTTTCTATGTCTTATATAACAGGCACTACCTCATCAATGCGGAACAAATGAGTAATAATATGATCAGGGCTGTACAACTACTGTAAACAAGTGCCTAAACATTTTTACAGCTGTCATTATGGACTTCCTTCCACTTTTTTCTTTTGAGGTTCACCCTTGTCCCCCAGTTACACAGTATTCGTAAAGAACAACGTACAATCAGCTCCCGGTACTTCTTTTTCAGAGATTGGTGTCGTTCCCGCAACTGGTTGGCCATAAGCTTGTACTGGTCTCTTTCTTGTTGACATGTGTCCAGCTCTTTGGAAAGGATTAGCAATGCCTCCTTTTTACTTTCGAGCTTCCTTTTGCACACCAGATACTGCGGAAGAGAAAAAAAAAAACCACATCATTGTAACACGACTTTTCTACCACAGCCCATACTGGATTCAAGAAGCTCAAGTTTTTCCCCTAAAAAGATGGAGGAAGGCTGTCCACACGAGATTGAAACCTACCACGAGTCAGCTTAGCTTATTAATAACAATCACAGAATGATATGGGGTTGGAAGGGACCTCTAGAGATCATCTAGTCCAACCCCCCTGCCATAGCAGGTCCATCCAGAGTAGGTCCCCCAGGAACATATCCAGGTGAGTTCTGAATGTCTCCAGAGAAGGAGACTCCACCACCTCTCTGGGCAGCCTGTTCCAGGGCTCTGCCACCCTCACAGGAAAGAAGTTCCTCCTCATGTTTAGATGGAACTTCCCATGTTCCAGTTTGTGCCCGTTCCCTCGTCTTGTCACTGGGCACCACTGAGAAAAGATGAGAAAGAAATCTGTTGTATCAGAAGCCTGCAACCCATTTATAAGGCCACATGCTCACCTGACCACCATGAGTTAGAAAAATTCAGCAATTTAACGTTCTCCTGTTTCCTCACGTGCAATAGCACGAAGAGCCTCACAATTTGACCCATAGCCCTGGGAAGGCTGCTGGAAGGAAGAAGCCTTTGCAAACTCCCTTTTCTACTTCTGTCCAGCTGTTAGTTAGCAACCAGCATTTCCCACCTCCTCTTCCCTTTCCTCCTCCTTCTCCTTTTCCCTGCCACCAGCAGTGTCCTCTGGGCTCAGCCTTCCACCTGGGCAGTGAAACACAACCACGGTAGCAAGACTGGCAGTCAAAATTTACCTTGAGTCTGAAACACAGTGTGACACCCTGTCAGCACAGGTAAAAAAAAAAAAAAAAATTTCAGCTGTGATACTACACACAGGTGCTTGTTGAGTTGAAAAAATGGGAATAATGCAGGAATATTGCAAGGACCAGACTGGAGAGGGAAGGCAGAGGTAAGCCTTCCCCTCCATCCACCACCTGGTGCATAAGACTCATGCACAAGGCAAAGAAGAACGTGCAAATCTTGGCTGTTCTGCATCGGTCTGATCTGCTTCACTGCCATTCCCTGCTGGGAGGAAGAGACAGTAATGTGTGTGTCATCCTTTCCTGCAGCAGCCGAATGTTACCCATCAGAAGTTCCAGGCAACTTTTTTCACTTAAGGGGATGTTCAATCAGCAGATTCTTCTTACCCCTTACTTGACACCGCTCACGTTAAAGCATATATTTCTATTTCTGATGTTACTCACATAAGACGTGGCACTAAATACTTTCGAAATGTGCTCCGCAAGAGACCAAATATCACAGCAGTCATGAAAACAATTTATAGTTTCATTATATACTCTGACAAGAATACTTTGTCATTATGGGCTCTTGCACAAAGCAAGAGCATCAGCACTTCCATGCTGTTCAACTCGGCGCTGTTCTTCGGGACACTCGTATGTGCTACTTGCTTGGATTTGACTCTGTTAACCTCAATTTCAAGTCAATGAGAAAGGGAAAAGGGAGTTTGGTGCATTAGTACAGCCAACGATTTCCAAAAATGGTAAACGCTTAGTTGCAAAAAAAGCAGGAAGGGAATGAGAAAAGCAATTTCAAGAAGGATTTAAACTCTTGAAAAGGACACTTCCACCTTGGATTAATTTTATTTCTGGCAATACCGAAGTTGAAATCCTGCCATAAATTTTCTGGATTATGATGCCTTGGCATCAACAAAGGCAACTGTACCTATGTACTTATGTCCTTACTGATACCGTACACAAATGTCAAGTCCTCTGATAAAGCACTGAAAGGCATCAGAAGCTAAACTTTAATATTGTCAGCAAGTGATTGCAGTGACACGGCAAACTGCTTCCAACTTGATAAAATAATTCCTTCCCTTACAGTGAAAGATTTGCCTCTGAATCTCTCTTCTTTTATTCCAGTTTCATGTCTTGGTCAATTCTAAATTACGCTTTCACTAAGCTGGTTTTAAATACTAACAGTAATAGCAAATAAAAACAACTAAAAGCAAACCTCACAATCACTTTAAAAAAAAAAAAAAAACAAAAAAACAACCAACAGCCCAAAACCCCTGAAGCAAGAGCCTGTCCTGCTCCTTTAACCACCAGGAAGAACGAAGCTGGCCCATCCAGCCAAGCCGACCTGGAGCCCGTTCAATGTACACAGTGGGAGGGGAGTAAAGCCAAACATCTCCTCTTTGGACACCCGCACCACCAGTGGGTGCCTCCCAGCCCTGCCACGAGTGCCCGCGTATGAAACGGCATACCAGGGAGTGGGAATCTAACTGGAGCATGTGGATAAGACTATAAAAAAAAAAAAAAAACTACTTATCTGGCTGGAAATGCAGAGCTAGTGCTAAACAAATCTTGCTTCTGCCACGAGTCACAGCTCTCCACAAAGGGCACACCACTCAAGGCGTAAAAGAAGGCTTCACCTTTCCCAGCAGCGCTGGCGGGGGCAAGGCAATTGTCCATTATCTCTTAGGTTGAGGATAACGAACCATAAATAGATTAAACATATAAACAGGTTAAACAGAACCATACGCAGTTGTGTTCGGGGCTCTAAATCAAAAGAAGTAATCATCTCCTCCTTGCTTAAAGTATATTTTAACTTGATGAATTATATACTGATGATATGCCAGACAGAAGGAAGGGGCTTGCCATCTCTCATCAACATACTGTTTAGATTTTACTATAAAAATGACAACCCAGAAGACTTTTTGAAGCCATTTTTGCCTTTTGCATATATTGACTTTTCAAAATAAATGGGATAAAAGTACTAATAATGTATAGCAATTTGTTTCCATGGGCTTACGGTACAAGAAGCAATAAAGCCAGAGCATTTCTGTGGAATTAGATTATTTGACAGAGCTGTGTTTCCAATTCCCATTATCATTTTTGAAGGAAAAACAAATTATACAAAGAGACTTCAAAGAGGTTATTCAATATGCATGCTTCTGAACGTTAAAAAAAACACCCAAAGAAGTCCTAATAATGTCCATAAACTTTCCTAACAACTGTACGCCAGAAATGGATTCTACTCAGGGAAACTACCGAGTCCCACCAACAATTTTCCATCTATGGACAAATAATTGCAGCAAAATTGGTACGCTATCAAAAGGAACATAGGATTTTAACAGTCTTTTTGGAGCAATGAAAGCAATAAGGAAAAGTTTCTCATATAGGCTGAGAAAAAGCATTCAACAGATGCTTCTGGCATTCATATAGAGATTTCTTCCTCTGCAATTAAAGGAAAAATCCTCTCACATGCTACTAGTGAGACAAACAAGTGAATCATGTTATGCACTACAGTTACGATAAAATATTCCTATTATCTTTTGTTTCTTTTCAATTGATATCCCAAGAGAATCTGAGTTTAAAAAGCAAAGTTAACCAAGAACCAGCTGCTACACTTTCAATCTAAAAGCTACAAGGTACAACTTTCCCTATCTGTCTAGTGACTTTTATCTACCAATTCGCTGTTATCTGCAATAAAGCAAATTATAATTGCTTTATAAGATCATAATAATTAAAGAAATATATACGACATCGTACATTACTACCTGAACTGCTTTACAGCCAGATAACTACTTTAGTGAAATTGAGAAAAAAAAAAGACTGACACTACAGGAGAGTAACTGCTCCAAGGTGACCCTCTACATCAAACACTTTGTATTTGTCCATGGCTATTTTTAGTGACAAATCTGGATAGATCTCATTAACGACGCCTTAGACATGGTCTAATAATCTGATGAAGCTGGGACACCGTCAAGGTTTTAGACTTTCTTTTTTTAAGCCAACAAACACACCAAATTCCTATCACAAAATAATTTATTTTAAATTTGTACAAATCACTGGCCTATACTCAGGGATTTTATGGCAATTAGCACCAAGAAGGAAAATATCTAATTTGCTGAGGGTAAAAGTGGAGATACTATCTCCAAACTGTGCTTTGAAATCACTGCAGATCATATCCCGTTTTCTGTCAACATCCAGGACCCAGAGTCTTCCCAAATGCTGATAGGCCATCGCACTTTACGCAGGCCTGGAAACCCTACTGTCCATCAGGCTCTGGAGAAACCATGAATCCTTCTCACCATCTTTTGGACAAGAGATCCAACTGCTACTAAACTGGCTGAAGTTTTATCAAATTTCTCCTCGCTGTACTCTTGGAAGCAATACTGTTATGCCAATGACAAACTGAAGAGACAAAAAATGCATTGTAACATCACTATTTGGGGAGTTTGTTGAGCGTGTTTCAGTGATACTGCTCCCCTTGACTTAAACTTTTCAACTTATCTGAAAGAATCAAGAATTAAAAGCCAGAGAAATACAAAATTACTGGCCAGTTGCCTGCTCACGTCCTCACCTCTGATAAAACCTAAAACAATGCAGTGTCCTTGGTTCCTGCTGCCCAGCGCTTGCTACCTCCTGACTGCTGAAACACACCCCAGGCTGGTATCGCTCACTGCTGATCTAAGTGATAGAAGCAGCTCCCCAGAACAGCATGTCTCGTCTTGGTGACAGTATTACACCGCAACACGTTCACTGGTCACTTCGGAATCACGGTCATTCAATTTGATTAGTCAAAATAAGACTATATTGCAATGCAGCCCGACCCTTAAAATTTTTGTATGCTGTGAATTGGATTACGTGGTTAATTTCCCCATGTTTGCTCCTCAGCACGCCTGTGGGTATCTTAGTCCAACATGGAAACATGAGAAGCAAAGACTTGTTTGGTTGCCTGAAAGCCCAGGTTGCAGGTCTCCACAGCACCTCTCCCATAGCTCCCGAGAACTTTAGAGAGCAGTAAGTCACGGTGCCAGTTCTTTTAGTGTTTCCACTTCCTTTTCCAAATGACAAAGCCATTCTGATGCCAACACAATCACCATAGGGACCTCAAAGCATGCCCTTCACTTTGGTTCTTCCCTACAGCCCACGTTTGGAAAACCTCTGGAATCAGTGGCTCCAAAGCCTGTCAGGTCACCTCATATAGGTTTGGTGACTTACATTTCACACCCTGTTTGAAAAGGCAACACAAAAGAAAGTTAGAGATGCAGTATAAATATAAAAATCTCACCAATTTTCCTTCCTCTTCTCTCTTGTCCACATAAAAAAAAAACCATATTGTGCAGCCAATGGGAAAGATATGCTCTGCCAACTACAGGAAGGTTAGGTTTCTCACTCTTATTCAGAATTCACGTCTGGAACATTTCGCTATTTCAACTAGAACTACTGCTCACGTGTCACACGTTCAATAAATAATTCCCCAAAACTCTTTCTCCAAGTTCTAGGTGGGCAAGGGAGCTCAAAAGCACAAGCGTGTCGCTTCCCTCTGTGCTGCCAAAGACCATACACAGTTAATAATCAAGAAATAGCCTCTTGAGAATGACAAATTAAATGGAGACTAAATTTCTTCCAACTAATTTTAGGAGGCACAGTCACATATGAGTAGCTGTAAATAGCACAGAGTAAATGCTCTAATGTGTGGGAGGTGACAAGGAAAAGAGAAGCATTTTGACATTGGACTTAATAAGCTGGCAAATCCGAGGGAGAAGCGATCAGAAAGGACAGAGGACAACCACTCTACTCTTATGGGTTTCCTAGGAAACCTTTCTTGCTTCCATTGGAAAACACTGTCAGAAGTACACGTTCCCCAAGCAGTATTAAATTAGGACGGGTGCCAACTCTCAACGAAGTGAATGGAAACACTCGCTGACTTCAGCAGCACAGAGACCGAACCTTGTAGAAGTCAGCTCTCTAAAGCAAGGACAGAGGTGCTAACGCACATCACATAAAAGTGGGGTTTTTTTTCCTACCACACAGGATGTCCCAGTACTGTTCAACTCATCCCATCACTCCAAGATACAACTCATACCACCTACTCATATTCAACTCATACCACCTACTACTTTCTCCATCACTGATTCCGTCACCCATCCTTAGAACAAACAATTCCAAACAGATTACATGGGATTCAGGCAAAAACTGAAATCACACCCTTCTCCACAGCAGAACAGACACAGCTGGAAGCTGCTACAACCTTTCAAAAAGCAGCCCCCGACTACCCACAAGCAAAGTTCATATATTGTGTTTTTCATTCACATTCATGGCATTTAGTAATGTTTCATCTCCCTTATAGAGACAGGAAAACTGAGCCACTAAGGAGTTGACTCAAGTCCGCGTAAATCAACAGCTTAGCATATCCATAGACATGGCTGTCAGGCTGAGAAGTAAGTACAGACATTTAAAAAACACTGAAAAGCAAACAAACAAAACTCTGCAACCAAGATTCTGGTGACAAAAATTATTTTCAAGCATTCTATGCTCTTCAGCAACGAGTACAGTATAACCACCACTCCGTGAGTACTTCCTAGCAGCGCACTCAGCAAAGCAACTAATAACTGACACGTTCCTCTTTTCATCCTCTTGCAGGTGGGAGAGGTATTTCATTTGCACCAGGGATTTTTCTTTTTTTTTTTTTTTTAAATAAGAGACATTCAAATGCTTGTTCAAAGCAATGGGCCTTACTCTTGAGACAGTATTTTGAGCTTTATGAAAATCGCTTGTTTCTGGATGACTTAGGCCACCACTTCAGTCCAGCCAGCAAGGAAGTTCTTGCTATGGTTCAGTTTCACTTGCGTCAAACAAGCAGTTATTGACCAGGTCTTCATCCTACAGCTTCACACAGGCTTTTAAATAACCTAAACACGGGTCATTCAGTGAGGTAAATGTTCCAGAAAAAGCCAGACTCCAAGCAAAAATTATGTGGTAACCCAACAGACTACCTTTTATATATACATAAACATATACATATATTCATCCACCATCAATACCTGAACTCAGCTAAAGAAGGGGCAAAATTTATGTGGATTCTCACTCCTGAAGCTTGTTCTTTTGTATTCAGTTGGTGAGATTATCAGTGGAAATAATGACTCTTTCTGCCTCCTTCAGTATTTGCTAAGCTGGCTTCATCCCAGTATTCCTTCCTACGTCATCCTATTTAGAGTCAGTTTAAAGAATGTTCAAGGTACATATGGTGCAAAGATTGTTCAGAGGTCCAGGTGCACCGTGGGCCCGAAACACACAGGGCTGCAGTGGAAAAATACATGAACGTGGAGGCAAAAAAATAAGCAAGAAGTTAGTGACGAGCATAATAAATGCAGAGAAAGATGTGTGATGAGTACAGAGCAAAAGGCTTGGAAACGGAACAAAAGTCAAAAGGAAAGAAAAAAAAAGTAAATACAGAAAGAGACTGGAACACACCTAAAAAAACAAGCATTCTTTTTATCTAAAGAAGAATGAAAAGTCAAGCTATAAAATTACAGAGTGTTTATTTAGAGCTACCATGTCTTTTCTTGCCTGTGTTATCTTACATTTTGAAAACACTTCAAAACATCTATGAAATGTATAGGGAACAAAAATTATCTAGCACTGAAGCTGAGAGGCCCTGGAGAAGCTCTGTTCCACTAAGGGATACAGTAAACTGGGAAAACTTAGTACAAGTTACTTCAGAAGTCAGAGCCACTTTCTCAGAGACCCATTACCATGTTGGAGTTAATGGGTAAATCACACAAAGTTAATCACAATAGCCAAAGGAAGAGGAAGGCAAATGAGGGAAGCCTCTACCCCGATAGCATGTGCTACAGACTTCATGCAGAAAAATAAGCTGTAGATCTGCTGTGGGAACAGAGAGAAAGGAAGGAAAAATGGAATATAAATCACTAGGCTGCTAATCATTCCTGGAAAAAAAAAAAAAAAAAAAGAAATTGTATGTTTGATTAAGTATTTGCAAGAACATAGCTTAGCACAGTCATTAAACTTCACTAAAATCAAGAAGCCCCTAAAGCCCCTAAACTAGAAATAAGCGTTCAATTTCAGGACTGAGTTTCTAGGTTAAATCACATCAAAAGTAAAAAAAGTTCCAAAGTAATTCTAAATGACTTTTAAAAGCCAAGAACAGTGACAATTCCTTTGTATGAACTGTCTCTGTCTCTTACCCTTCCCTGCCATGTGACACCACTCCAGCCCCCAAATAAAAACTCTGTTTGGGAAATGAAATGTCAGATGCGACAATGCACAATCAGGATACTATCGAAAACATACTTTTAGTTTTCTTCTGGATTAGTTTGTGTGTTTGCATAGGCAGACTCCACTTCTGGGCGTACTGCACTAGCACAGACCTGGGCCCACACAAACTCCCACTGAAATCACCGGGAGAAGGGACAGGTTCAGGACGCTGAACTCATGCCTCTGTTTGACAGGTCAGGCCATGCTCACATAATATAAGGGAGGCAAAGCCCTCCTGAAACCAGAGAAATTCACCACTGTGACTCCTGCTCTAGGACAGCAGACTAGGTCAGGGTGATCTAGGCTCATGCCAGTTTTGTTTGCCAGCTGTAAACATAAGAATACTATTTTTATTGTTATGCAAAATTAATGAAATGGAAAAAAAAAAAAGCAAAGTAAAAAACACCATGCTGACCTAACTCAAACTTCACGGTTTTGCCTATTAAATAGCCTTGACTTTGATGATAGTCCCTTAAAGCACACTGACCTCAAGTTGTTCTGAGTTTGGTAACTTATCCATTGCTGATCTTTTAAGGTGCACAATAAAATTTTCTACTCCTATATGCTGAAAACCTGTTGAAGCCCATGGTCCCTCACCCTATTAAGAGACTGCACGCAGGGCACCATGGGTTCCAAACCCCTTTCATGAATGGCTCCAGCGAAGGAAGAACACAAAGCCAGTGCCAGAGGAGGGGACCCCCCGGGACAGGGCTGTCCCCTCCCACCCTCACAGCCGGCAACGGGGCGAAGGCCAGGCCTCCGGGGCCACCCCCACAGCTGAGTCCTCAGCCACTGCAAGCCACACGGCGACTAAGAGAGGCCGGAGGCTCCCAGGCACTCCTCCCCGATATTCAGCGGCCGGGCAGGTGTTCGGGGCCGGCTGTGCCACAGGGCGGACGGGGCCGCACAGTTCAGAGTAGCCAGCCGACGCTTCAGTGCCCCCCTGCCGCCGGCCTGGCCGCGGGGGTCGGGGCTCATCTCGGCCCCGGGCCGGCCTCCCCTGCCGCCGGCTGTGCCCCTGGCCCCGGCGGGGCCACCACTCGCCGCCCGTCCCTTTCCCCCGGCGTCTAGGCCGCGCCGCGGGAGACACGGCGCCCTGGCCCGGCGCCTACCCCCGGCCCCACCGCCTCACCTCGCTCACCAGCCCCTGCCAGTCGCTCTCGCTACGGTGGGAGCTCATGGCTCCGGCGGGCCGCGGCGGCATGCGGCGGCGAGCGGCTCCGCCCGCCCCGGCCTTCCGCCGAGGAGCCTGCGGGGAGAGGCGGGGCCTGCGGCCTCCCGGCCGGGGCCGCCCAGCGGCGTCCCGGGCACGGGCCTGCCGGAGCCGGGCCTGCGGCGGCGGGTCACAGCCCGCGGCCTAGCACGGCCCTGCCGGGCCCGGGCCCTCCTCCACACGGCAAAGTTCCCAGGCAGGGCCGCGGTGTCCGGGCGGGAGGGCCGGTCCGGAGGAGAGAGCTAGGCCCCGGGCGGCTGGGCGCTGGGCTGCAAGCGGCACCTGCCCCGGGCTCGGCAGGGGCCTCCTCAGAGGAGGGTCCTTCTCTCCCTATGGTTTTATATATAGGGTTTTGTATAGAATCCCAGAATGGTTAGTATTGGCAGGGACTTTAAAGATCATCGAGTTCCAGCCCCCCTGCCATGGGCAGGGACACCTCCCACCAGACCAGGTTGCTCAAAGCCCCAT
>JAOTQQ010000032.1:58709942-58755627 GCA_026546715.1 Gallinago undulata
CCCATCCAGCCTGGCCTTGAACCCCTCCAGGGATGGGGCAGCCACAGCTTCTCTGGGCAACCTCTTCCAGTGTCTCATCACCCTCACAGGAAAGAATTTCTTTCTGAGATCTAACTTAAATCTCCCCTCTTTCAGTTTAAAACTATTACCCCTCATCCTATGGCTCCACTCCCTGATCAAGAGTTTCTCCCCATCTCTCCTGTAGCCCCCTTCAGGTACTGGAAGGGGCTATGAGGTCCCCCGAGAACCTTCTCTTCTCCAGCCTGTCCTCATAGGAGAGGTGCTCCAGCCTCTCATCAAATTTGTGCTGCTCTTCTGGCCCCGTTCCAACAGGTCCATGTCCTTCCTGTGCTGAGGACTCCAGAGCTGGACACAGTACTCCATGTGGGATCTCACAAGAGCAGAACAGAGGGGCAGAATCACCTCCCTCGACCTGCTGGCCACACCGCTTTTGACGCAGCCCAGGATGTGGTTGGCTTGCTGGGCTGTCAGCACGCATTGTCAGCTCATGTCCAATTTGTCATCCACCATAGATATTATTTGTACGTAACAAAACCCCTGTGAGTTAGGTACACAGTCACATTGTATGTGTAAAATAAGACACAGCAGGAAAACAAAGAGGTAGAAAACCATCCTCTCAAAACGTGATACTGGAACACTGCCCACTTTGGGCACAGATCTCTGTTGTCACTCAGTTCATGGAAGTGTAAATAATGTAATGACCCAGGACTTGTTTTTTTTCCTTGCTAGCACAGACTCGTCCATGGGCACTGAAACCCAAGTGCACTACCCACGTGGCACTCCAAACCCTTCCAGGTACCTCCATGGCTCAGCTGCACCCTCCACAGCCCTGTGGCCACAGCCATTGCACAGTATGTCCCCATGGACCAGGGCTACCTTGAAGTGCATCACGTGCAGTCTTTGTTATACTCCTAACACAGTGAGTGCTCCCAGGACTTAGATTTTCCAGGCATAGTCCAAGTGTAGTTGCATGGAATATTCCGGCAGTTTAAGCCACAATTACTTTTTGTTTTAAATAACACAACAAACAGTGCAAGACAAGACAATACACTGTGCACGTCTCATTCATGACCACAGTTTCCCCACTGCTAAGACTTGTGGTTTGGCACTGAGGTAGTGTCCTTCTGATCTCTAAAATGGCTGAGAGATCCTCCTCTGACAACTTCACATCCCTTCGAACAGGTGATGCCTTGGCCTTGCCACTGACAATATTTCCTGTTCCAGGTGCTTAATTAATGGCTTACATGGGAAGAAATATAGGCTGCATCTAAACCAAGCAGGAACTGTCTTTGAATCTAAGATTATCAAGTTTAATAAATGCCTGTGGTTATCTCCAAACTCCAGGAGAGCAGCTAAGCTAGCTTCAGCATGGAACTTTAGATTGATAAATACGGAGTTCATACTTTTTACCTGCAAATTATGAATCAAACTTAGACATTTTCTCCAAATTATAGCCCATTTTCTCCTAAATTATCTGTTCCTCATCTCTAGGCATTCTGTAACTTCAGTGCTCCAGAGGGTACATTTGTCTTTCCTCTTTGTTCATATTTTTCTGTGGTTTATGTTGTCAGGGGTATGATATATCACAATCCTGCGTGTCCTCGCAGGCTTCTTGAAAAACCAGTGCTGAAAACAACATCTTGTTTGCACAGGCAAATAGCAAATAATGAAAATTAAATGAACAAGAACTGTAATTTAAACCCACTGATTAAAAGAATTGTTAATGATATTAGAAACTCCATCATTTGAATAGTATTTTTACTCATTAAAGCTATACAACTGCTAGGGTAGATAACCCAAACAGAATTTTTTTTCCCAGTTCTGCTTGGCATTTGCACAATTTCTCTCCATCAATTTCTTGGTCTTGTAGTATTCCAGACTCAGAATGCTCTTGCAGAAAGAGCTTTGCTTGTAAGAAAGATAACCCTCTAATAGCCCTCATTTTTGCGGGATGTCACTCATTTTAATCCCAGAGCTGCTCCACTCCCTACAAACATAAGGTTTTAATTTTTATTGATGATAGTTATTCAAATGTGAAGTAAATATTCATGAGAGAGGTTATTAAAACAAAAAAACCACCCAACTCTTGGTGTTTCTAGCTCATATGATTTTATCAAAAGTCTGATGAGAGGTGGTGTTTTGCAGAAAGCCCAAGCTCTTGGATGAGAATAACCACTTTCTTTTGAAGTAAAAGAAAGATTCAAGGGAATAAATAAAAAATAAGCTGAAATGTGCCTTGAGTAGACTTGATAGGATCAGAAAGGAAAGAAAAGAACTCCAATGTGTATTTTTTAAGTAAGCACTTTTAGTGCCTGTTATCAAGCCGTTTGGCAGCTTCTTTCAGCTTTCCTGATCCTTTCTGTCTTACCAGGGGTTACTGTGACACCCCTGCGTAATGGTCCTGGTTGGGACCAGGTTTCTCTGCCAGCCTGCAGGCAGACGTGTATTGAGATACAGCTCCTGCCTTAACTCAGGCAAGTCAAAAAGAAGGTGATTGATAGAAGAGAAGTACTATTGCCTCAAGTTTATAAATAGGAAAGTGAAGAGAGGAGTAATTGCCTTGCCCAAGAAAACTGAAGTTTCCGAGATCACCAGGAAGTAAAACTGCAGGTTTCAAGAGAACCGTTTTGTTGGTTTAATTGCAAAACTAACAAGGTGTCTTGATTCTTCTCCTACCTGCTGCAGTAGGTGCTTTTGCACCGTTACCTTGCCAACATCAGAAGAATGCAGTATTGTCATTGAACGTCTGAGGAAAAAAAAAAAACATCTCTCAATCTTCCACTTCAGCTACCAGGCCGTTGTCTTTGTCTCCAGATGTGTTATCTTCTTGGCTTTCTTCCTGCATACATTCACTAGATAAACTTATCTGCTTCTAGGGTTTCATCTCCCTTCTCTGCAATTCTGCTTTGTGATCAATCTTTCCCTCAGTATCTTGAGTTCATCTGTTTTTTCACCAGATTACCCTCCACTTCTCTAAGCATTTTCTACATTTCATTAAGGAGACTTCAGACTTTTTAAAAAAAAACCTTTTTTTTTTTTGGCCTGGACAAATTACACATTCAGAATCAGATCCAAGCTATTGTGGCTCCTTGATGCAACTGCTCAGGTAAACATATGTAAGAGATTTAACCAACAGTTTTCACTTGTAGGAGATTTAATCGACGGTTCTAAAACACAGCTTTCAGAAATCATTGTCTTTGTCAGACATTAAGAAAGGAAACAACCCATATTTTTTTATCTGTGGGTAAGCCAATGAATGCATTGCTTCAAATTTTGCAGCTTATTTTTGTCAACATTTGTCTCCTGCCCTAACATCATCATTACATCCATGTCTAACTCTAAAGAAATATATGATTAAAAAAACAGTGTAAATCCTTAAGATCTGGACAGGCTACATAATTGAAATGTAATGAAAACATGTAGTGCTTGTCCCCTGAAGGATGATTCAATCTGACTCTCCACAGATGTTTCAGGGTTCCATTTAATCAGGGTTTAAATACCTCTGAATGAGGATATAACCTATCGTAGATAAAGCAGCCACTTTAGTAGCTTTGCTAATTTATATCAGCATTATTCTAGTTCATATTCTTACTAATCTGATGACAGATAAATACACACTCAAACCCTTACACACGCATTTTGGAGGAAGCAGCCTATGTTTGTGGGTGGGCGCTATTACTTTTAGCATTTATCTGTTCCCCTGTTTGTTTGCTTCCTTTTGCTTTTGCCTTTCCTTGTCAGAGGCTGCGTTTTGTCCATTGATATTCCAGCTGTGCCTTCTCAATTTTCTCAGGTTCATTGCTGGTTTCACTATCCTGTATCAGCTCTTCTACTTCACATGCATGATCTGTCAGCGGGACAATATGATCTGCAGATCAGAAGCAGTTTAGCAGTTATTCATTTATGTTGAATCCTTTTGTGCCCAGTCAAGTCCGTGAAGGACACATCTTAGGCAAACAACAAAGATCTTTAAAGTGATGGTGTTTTCTTTTTTCCTCTTCAGCAGTTGTGGACCTTCAAAGCATTCTATTCCTCTGTGTATTAGATGCTGCGTGTAACATTAAAATTAGAGACAGTCTTTATTTTCTTTGGCTTTTTTTTATTTTTAAAGCTGTTAGCTGGTGTGACTGGATACTGGAGTTCAGAGTAGAGTAGGTCTCTCCCCGAAAGAGAGTGAAAAAAGGAGAATTTTGAGGGAAGACACAGAAACTGACTGTGATCTCACAAGACAGCTCTGTTGTATAGATTTTCTAGGAATATTATATTATGTCCAACTCCACTATGTAAGTGCTTTCAGCAGTTTTGTTTTAAAGGCTGGTTTCTCCAAGGCTCTGCAGCATCTAACTTTTAGGGCTGCTTCTGTCTGGGGAAATAGTCAGCCTCCGGTAATATGGAAGTTTTCATTGGAAAACTGCTGTTCGGGTGCTTCCTGGCTGGCTAGAGCTGAAGTGCTCAGAAAATGGGTTGGCAAGAGGTATTTGAGCAGGTTGCCAGCCCATAGATATTCATAGAATCATAGAATTGCTGGGGTTGGAAGGGACCTTTCAGATGATATAGTCCAACCATCCACCTAACACTGACAACAACCATCACAAAACCATATCTCTAAGTGCTGTGTCTACCCATCTTTAACTTCCTCCAGGGATGGTGGCTCCACAACTTCCCATATTGCTAGTAAACATCCATTACACAGAACTGCTCAGTTCAAACACACTCTTGTGTCAAGGTACTCAACCTGACACCAAGCATGGGCTTCAGTGAAGTCCCCCAAAAACCACCAGCCTGGGCATGAGGCTCTGGAAGGTGCTGGGGGGAGTTCAAATCCAACTTGGACAAGAAGGCTCTAAATTCTTTAAGAACATCTGTAGAATGAATTAGTTTGATCTAAGCTATATTGGAAAAATTTGGCACTGTTGTCTCTGTTAGTGATAGTAGATAACTGTCTGGGAATTATCAATAAGTTATTTTATGTTCATCAGAAGATTTCATGGCTCTTCTTCCCCTCACCCTAAGAATAAGGACAAATCAGTAGGAACTAGAAGACAGCAGTAAAGAAAAAAAGTACAAAATCTCAGAGCCTGTTTTAAGGCCTTGTCATTACGATTGAATATAGAGTTAGTGTAAATGAATTCTGTTTTCCCAGAGGCATCAAAATCCTCCTGTCAAGACAGTCTCTCAAGAGAGACTGGAAAGTCTCTCACTGCCCTCCTTGCATTATTATTATTTCCCTTAAAATATAGTGCTATTGATGTACCTAAAAATGCAATATAAGATGAGAGAAAATATTTTGTCAAGTGACTCAGACAGGCACAACTGATGGGTACTAAGGAAACGTGTACTGCATTTTATGTTCCTCCGAGTGGGTTAGAAAAATATATGAAACAGTTCATTTTACTAAGAAATCCAGGTGGGGAATTTCAAACTACTTTCTGCTCCTATGAAATTGAAGAGTGACCTAGTCCTGTCATCAGACCTGACACATGAGTGGCTTTTCAGACTTGCAAGTTCATTTTTCAACTGGTGGGATATATCAAATCCCTGAAAGCTGTCTGACCATCGCAAAGACATTTATTGCTGCGACCACACCAGACTCTTCGGCATAAAGACCGTCACTTTACATACGTGGTCACCACTCAGCAGACTGTAAGCAAAGAACGAGGTGGGGAACGTGAAGGACAACCAGCCTGATCCCGTGCTTCCCTGTCAATGTAGAGAGAATAAAGAAAGAGAACTCTCTGACAGAGAATACAAAACTTAAATTGGAACAGAACTTGTTGAGAATATCACAGCAAAATAATTTTCCATTTGAAACTGTCTATCTGGAAAAGAGCAAAATGTATGCGCTTTGGTATGCGGTTTTTCTGGATTAATGAGGAAATTTCTCATCAAACCCTGACTGCATGCCTTAGGATGGGCAACGGGAATGTACAGAGACACTGAGCTGAAGTTTGCCTGTTTTACACACAAATTGTGCAGACCTTTGGGACTTCAACCTCAGTCTCTTCTAAGTGAAGCTTGGTGAGCATTCTTTTATCTTCATGGAAGCTTCTCCAGTTGGTAAAAGCAGTTAAACGCTAATTGGATCAAAGAGCTGATCCAATTTCTGCATCCCAGAGAAAGCCATGACTGGCAGGATTGAGCCTTCCTCTCTTCACATAAATACTGAATTATAAAAGTGCAACAGCTTTAACAGAAGAGATTAAGAGATCTGTTTCTGTGCTCCAGATTTGAATCAGATGGAAAGAAATTAAACCCTGTAAGCAGTTGGAGTAGATGCTGTTCTAGGGTGAACAAATCTTTTCTTTTCCCTTGTTATTTTCTTCTATAGTGACATTTTTACTGATGAGATTACCATCCTATTAAATTATTATTACAGTGAAGGTAAATCTATACCTTTAATTTATTAATTGCTGCTTGCTTTACCTTCCAATTTCACAGCTTTTTCTTTTTATTCTTAGTGCCTGACTGTTTATTTTTAAAATAAACTTTTTCACCAAGGCTTTTTTTCTTCATGCTTGTTGGTCACCGAATCAATTTAAAATATAACCTCCTGGTCTTAGTGAGAGGTCATATGTGGGTGGTATGTTTGTTTATTTGGTCTGAGGAAGGGTGGAGGCACCAAACAGTTAATACCGAGCAGAACCCCATAAAACTGTGTAGGGTCTGAGGGCTCTGTCTCGTATTCAGCAGTGGGCACAAATCATGGGCTGAAGTGGGTACTTTCCCTGGCCCTTGCCTTGTCCTCCAGAGGCAGTTTACAAGGACGAATGAAAATTATGAAACATCTTCAGAATCACGATTTTAAGCCAAGCCTACAAAAATGAATGAAAACTAATTTATTTCAATTAATGCCACGTGTATCTATGGCACTTACTTTCTTTAGCCATCTGTTTTATATCTGCCACCTTCTGCAAATGAGATTCCTGAAACCTGCCAGCAAGGCACAAGGAGTGGTTTTGAGGGTGTGTACTAGCAATTTGGTGTGTGTTAGCTGTATGCAGAGATAAGGAGCCAAAGACTTTCAGATCCCTGCTGAATAGGTCAGGCCCTACATGGTTTTGCCAGAAATATTTTCTCTGTGAAGGGTTTTCTCCACCATGGACTGAAAAGTTTTGTATCCTCGCTGAAAGGGATATCAAAAACCGGAACAGGCTGCCCAGGGAAGTGGTGGAGTCACCATCCCTGGAGGTATTTAAAAGACGCGTAGATGTGACGCTTTGGGACAGGGTTAGTGCTGGAGTTGGCAGTGTTAGGTTTACAGTTGGACTCGATGATCTTAGGGTCTTTCCAACCTGAATGATTCTTTATCAAGATTCTTGTCAAGTAGAAGCATCTTTTCTCTACAGAAATGTGTACATTTAGAGGCTGGAATAAATAAAAGTAACTAGTGCCTTCACCAAGAGGACCACACTGTCTAAGCAACTTTAGGCCTAGAAGATGCGGAAAGACCTGTGGTAGAATGTTAAATGCTAGGAGGAGCCTAATTCCCATCCAAACTTTAAGACTTATGGCCCTTCTGCTTTAAAAGAAGCAATAGTGCTATTGTCTAACGGCGTGTGCTGAGTAACGAGGCCCCTCGGCGTTTCCGTGTTTGAGTAGGATGGCAGCCAATTTGCGTACGGAAAAAATGAGACTTTGGTGGAACACTGCTGGCTATTAGGACCCTCTTATGAGCTTGTTGGGCTCAGTGGTAGTTGTTATCCATTCTAGACTGTTCTCAGCCTGTTCCTATAATAAAGATAAAAAATCCACACAGTAAGAACAAAGAAGTCAAAGCCTGCTGAAGGCAGTTGCTTGGGTGTTTTTCTGATGGAGAGTGCACTCTGCACACTCCAGCTCTCCAGTTCTGCACTGTTCAGGAGTTTCACTAACAGCACAATGTCATTTGTCTCAACTTTAGTGACCAGGCAGATTCTGACACACCAGGAAAATGTATCTGTTTCAATTTGGTATTTAACAAGGTGCACAGATGGTGTTAAAAAGCAGGTAGAAGTGGTTAATCACCTGTGAATTTTAGGCATTTTTCTGCTGTCCACGGAGGACTTTAGAGGTGCGTTTACTGCATGGTTTTCTCCAGGATGATTTGCATTTTCATGGTTGTTTTCAATCAATCACCCCGGAGAGGCTTGCAAATCTTTTAATTCCAATGCTGTGAAGACCTGCCTGTGTCCACATTCCTAGCGCAACAAATGATTTGGGACCTGAATCATGTGGTATTCAGGATTCGCGCTCAGGCGTATCCCTACCTCATCGCACCCTGAATTGTTTCATTTTACTGACACCATCTGTTTCTTGTGCCTAAACCAATTTGTATTCCATTTCAAGAGTTGTCCCCTATGCTCAGCTTTCTGACCTTGTAAATCGATCTCCCGTACAGTCTGTAACAAATACTTTCCTGAAATCTGGATGAATTATGTCAACGATTTCATCTTTATCAATTCGGCAATGCATCGAAATGACCCTAATACATTTGTCATACGTGATCTTCTTTTAACAGAACCGTGCAGCTTTCCCTTTACTAAATCACAGCTCTAACTGGATTGTAATCTTCTCCCTTATAAATGTTTCCATTATCTTGCTCGCTACTACAGTCAGCCTTACAAGTCTGTATTTCCTTGGGTCTTCCCAGTGTCTCTTTTTGACAGCTACTGAAGCCACTCGACAGTGAAGTGCATTTCAGGTAAATATAATTGATATGCTCTTTAAAAGAAGAAGAAGAAAAATTAAAACCTAGTAAAATATACTATACTCCTAGTGTTCGACGGTAGTTTTAGAAATTCACTGAGATGAATGGAGAATAAAGGAGGATTTCTTTATTGCTGGCAGTTAGTGGCATTGATGGATCATGGCGTAGCGCTTCTCGGTATGGCCAAATAATTTCACTGTATAGAATTTTATATAGCTACAGCTAAAATTCAATGAACTGATTCAGAAGGTTCAGGATAAACTATAACAATAAGTTAAGCCCTTAAATCGATTTGGTATTTTAAAAGAAGAGGGAGCAGCAAGATGTCATCTTCCTTCACAGATGTAACTTTAACTGGAACTGTAAATCCAAAGCAGAGTATTGGGGGATAAGGGTATATAACGTGTGATTTAAGATCCATCCTGGAAATCAGCGAGGATTTGAGTACACCAACTCTAAAACATAATCGGAGTGTTATAAGAGTCCATCCAGAAAGTTAGGAGGGTATCTTTTCAGAAGAATAAAGATAAATTTCATATCTTCAAGAGGCTATTTTTGAAGAGTGCCGGGCAAGTTGAGAAAAGAAAATGACTGTGAAAGAAGCAGCAGAGGCATAGATAACCACTCATCCTACTATCCTCTCAAGATATGAGCTGGGGATGATTCCTATCAACGACTCCCAAATATAACATTATTCAGCTTTCATTATGTTGTCAATCTAATTTGAATGTAAGTTATTCTGAGCACATGGCTGGTTTTGCCTTGTGTTTGCCTGTAAAGCGCTGCACACCCCAAGCCAGGAAAACAAAAAAAGGGAGAATTATTGGATTAGAGGGAGATAACGTCCTCATTGAAAGTCCTGTGTGCAAACGCTTGTTTTCTAATCACCTTTGTGAAACCTGCTATACCACATAGAGCAATTCCTCTTCAAAGTAAGAGGAATTGCAGCTTATTTTATACTAACCCTGTACAGCCTTTCTACTTATGGGGAATGGGAGAAACTCCTGCCAACTGGGGAAAAAAACCCACCTGAACTCTCAAGATTTGGCTTTGGTGATGACCGTAAGTTCACAGAGCTCTCAGTACTGAGCAAACTCCATGTTGGAGATGAAATCCTGAATTCACACTGAAGCGAAATAGAGTTTTTTTCCTTGACGTTAGAAAGGCCAAGGTTTCAAATCCTCCCTTTTGAGACAGGAGTTATAGAATTTTTTTGCAGCTGTGGCACGGTTACATCAGCTGTGAGTGCTGTAGAGATAGCCCACAAGTAATACAGAAAATATTATCCCCAGGGCTGCAAGATCTGAGATAGCCACTGTGACCTAAAATAGCAGCTCGTTATGTGCCAACAAGTCCATCTTCTTTCTCTTAACTCTAAATAAAAGCATAAAAGTTTAACTGAAGGGACAATTAGAGCCTGACAATGTGTATCTACCTGCCCTGTATCAGCCCACTGGGTAATTTTCTAGCTTTCAGCTTCCCTTTCCATTTTCCCATCTCTTTACAATAAATCTGCTGTGAATTTCCCATTTTTGTTGCACTGGTTCTTTTTCCTCTTCTTTGTACTTTATTTTTGATCTCTTTCTGCCCTTTGGTTCCAGACAGACCCTTTCCCACTCTGATTTTGCGTGCCTGTCTGTGGGCAGCTTTCCATGCTCTCCACCCCAGGGTCTGACTGAAGGACTAGTTCACCATCACGGAAGTCTAGATCAGAGAGGGTTTCCTCTCCTGAATCCTCAGATCTGTCACATCCCTGGCTCCCATCTCATTCTCAAGCGAGGCCAGAGCAAGGAATGGTGACTTTGCTGTAACTCTGGCAGTTACTTTTAGGCACAAAGTGTGTTCGGAGTTTGATCAGAAGCTGTTTAAGAGCATGATGAAGAAAATGTTTGTGAAGCACTGCAGCACATCCTACCTGACCCTCCAGTAATGTGACCCAAGGATAAAGTAAGTCCACAAGAGTAACAACCATCAGCAGAGAGAGCAGCACCCTCACACCAGAGTGTAAGCAGATGCTGTATGTGACAGACACGGACCTGCCAGCATGCTGTTGGGCCACCAGCTTTCCCTTGGCGATACACAAGAATGGGGTCTAGAAGATCATTCCACAGCTCCCACTCAGTGTTCACTCCACCATGAACCTAACCCTGACAAAAACCATCACTAAACCATATCTCTAAGCACCATGTCTGCCTGTCTCTTTTAAATACCTCCACGGATGGTGACTCCACCACTTCCCTGGGCAGCCTGTTCTGATGTTTGATAACGCTTTCAGTGTAGAAATTTTTCCTAATATCCAACCTGAACCTCCCCTGACACAACTTGAGGCTGTTTCCTCTTGTCCTATCGCCTGTGACAGGAGAAGAGACCGACCCCAACCTCTCTACACCCTCCTTTCAGGGAGTTATAAAGAGCAAGAAGGTCTCTCCTCAGCCTCCTTTTCTCCAGGCTGAACACCCCCAGCTCCCTCAGCCTCTCCTCATAAGACTTGTTCTCCAGACCCCTCACCAGCTCTGTTGCCCATCTTGTTGCCAACAGGGCTGTGTAAGCTTCTGTGTCACCTGGACCACACGTATCATGCCAGCAAGAGCTGATGTGGGGGTGAGCCCCCCCCGTTGCATCACCTGTTGGGTTCATGCCTGCCACACTACAGCTACCATTTTTCTTTTTTGTTAAAGGAAGGATTTAAATCAGCTTCATAGTTTTACCCTGGTGTAACGTCAGGACGAAAGCAGTTAGTAACCAGTGGGGAAAAAAAACACTGCCGCAAAAAATAAATAGAAACGAGGTATTGTGTTACAGGATTGGAGCATTTCAGCCCTCAGGGGTTATTCATGTAAATGAATCTGGTGCTTATTCTGTCAGGGAACACAAATTAATAGCACACAAGGAAATATGAACCGACCGTCTTAAAACCCCAGATGAAAACAAACCACACAAATCAGATCCCGTTACAGATTTCAAGACCACGGTCCCAATCAGAGAGAGTTTTGCTTCTGTAAATAAAGTTGTTAAAGGTGACCTCATGTTAGGGTGAGAGTTTCAAACTTACCTCCCAAAATCTCCAAGGTGTTTGGAGCACGGTTTTTCTTTTGGGTTGTGCCTGTAAGACTGAAAAGTCTCCAAATATGGTTTATTTGGAGAGCATCTGAAGGCTTGGTTGATCCCAGAGCTCTGCTGGTATAGAGACTTACCAAGGTGTGCCTTCAGAAAACATAGCTGACTGTTCTACATGACCACCATGAGAGTTAGCATCATTTCCCACAAAACCTAACAGCGCTTCTTCCGCTTAACTCTGACCTTAAATGATGTGTAAAGTTCAACTATGAGAAGGTATACTCCCCATAATTCCATTCCTCAATATGTGTGAATCTCCAAATACTGAAGAAATACCAAAATTTAGACTAGCACAGGAGTAAAAAAAGAAATTAAAAAAATCAAAGTCTCCATGATGTAAAATGCAATCACGATAAAGAGAAATCACTCTCGATATCAACACCATTAGCAATCCAAATATCTGCAATTTACCTGCTGCCTTGTCATCTGCTCATCAGAGCCACAACATTGAGAAGTTTTTTTGTCTCTTTGTGTTTCCACACGTTCCACTCAGTGGAACACTGAGTTTCCACTAGATCACAGTTTCAGGCTATTTAGATGTGATATGAAAGCAAAGGGATGAAAAGGGGGAAGATTTTTGCTTGGTCACTTGAACTTGGTTTGGATTTTGGAAATTACCTGAGACAAATCTAAATTACTTAACTAACGTCTAATGAGACTGAGCTACAGTGTTTAGACTGAACCAGGATGGTGTTCAGTCTGCAGAAAGCATCTTTGCATCTCACAGGGGAGTTCCAAATTCAGCCCCTATCTGCACTAACCGTACTGGTACCCAGGTACCTTACATGGCTCATCTGCTTTTAGAGGTCTTTGTTCTGCAAGAGAGTGTCACTTCAGCCTTTCTACAGCTTGTTCTGTTGTTTACCATCCTACTCAGGCTGCTGTTGAAAAAGCTTTTTCCCCTCTTCCCAGCGTGAAGGCACAACAAGCTGCTACTGTTCACAGCAAACGGGCTGGCAGGACCACGCACGCTAAGGAGGAACATACATGCACCAGTATATTTGTGGTGTTTTCATAGCAACTTGAATATACACAATTTTTAAATAGTTTTGGTATCAAAGTGGGTCATTTTGTAAAGGAAAAGGGAAAAAAAAAACAAACAAAACCAACCACCTCATAATGAATTTGTGGAAAATATCGTGAAAGAAGTAACTTGAAAATATGACCTACTGTTAATAACTTCTAAAGAACTGGCCTAATTTTAGTGACCTCTTAGAGCAACATAACACTATCTAGTCTATTTGGAGGTAGTATAGTCTTTCCAGAAAAAAAAAAAAAAAAAAAAGTCCTGATTACTGCAATTAGAAAGCCTGAAAACGGCATTCTAGACAAATTATTTTCAGTTTCACTCATCCCTATACAAATCTGTCTGTGAGCCACTTAGCAAAGATGTTGTCCAACCTCTAAGGAACAGCCAGACTTACAGACCTCAGAATCCACCTTTGAGACTCAGAGCAGGAGGCCGTTCTCTGAACTCCTGGTATTACATATAGATATTTACAGCCTATAGGGTGTTTTTTGTGCTGCCTTAAGAACTCACCTCGCTTACTTCCAACATACGTGTGTATATGTGTACGTGAGTTAAAACATTTTGCCCCCTCTTGTTAATCTAAAAAACCTTGTCAATTAATGTGTCAAAAGAACTCCGGTATCTGTCATAAAATCATCAAATAATTGAAGCTAAAGGGACCTCTGGAGGTCATTTGGTCCAATACCTTGCTCAAAGCAGGGCAAACATCAAAGTTAGGTCAGGTTAGACTGTGCAGTCAAGTTCTGAGTCCAAGGATGGAGATTCCACAGCTTCCCTGGGCAACACGCTGCAGTGTTTGACTGTACTCACTGAGAAGAATTTATTTTCTTATATCAAACCAGAATATCCCTTATAGGAACTTGTATCTCCTGCCTCTTGTCCTTTTGTGTGCAATACTGAAATTTAGAAGAAAAATAATACTCTACACAGACCTACCCATATTACAAGGCAGGGAGAATGAAAATATTTTCTGGCTAGTAAAGTTTCTTTTTGCAGCCTGTCCTAAATTAAATTATATAGTCAATTCTCCGCTATCAGAAGGTAATGGCTGAATTCAATGTTTTTTATTGATGTATCAAGTTGGTGTTCAGACACAGGATTTCCCATGCCCCAAGGCCGCTTTTACAAGCATTAGCAAGTCTTCATTTCTATGGTAGAAGTAGATTTTTCATGTTTATGAAAAATACCAGGAACTAATGTTATTCTCTCACTCTTCTACTTTGCCCTTAAAACATATGGGGCAGACCCATAATCACTGAAGTTGCTAGTTAATAGTTATAAATATATATGTAAGTAGACTATATGGAAGGGAGATTACATCCTTAATCTAGTCTGGTTTGCTTAGTTTTTGTTTAACTGAGTTAATTTTGTTTAACTGGTGCAGGGTGCAGCTCTACAGCAAGTCATTTTGCCTTGGGTAGCTCCCAGATGCCTACAGTTCCTTGCTTCCACGGAGGTCCAAGCTACCCTGCAGAATGCTGCATTCGTTGCAGGGTAGGAACAAACACCCTAACATGGATCACAGCACAGGTGGCTTGAGCTTCATGGGATCCCAGAGGGCAGGACCTACCCTTGGCGCGTAGGTCAAACATGCAAGAATCACAGAATGGTTTGGGTTGGAAGGGACCTTAAAGATCACCGAGTTCCAACCCCTCTGCTATGGGCAGGGACACCTCCCACCAGACCAGGTTGCTCAAGAATGTGACAAAATTGAGGTTCCTGGAGGGCTTGGGCTTCTCAGCACTGCGTACACCTACCATGAGTGCCATTAGCTCCATGTTTCACTCATTTGCTTGCGCTCTTGCTGTGCTTCCCTTTCCTGTTTGAAGAGGCTTGCTTAATTTTGCTAACAACTCTGAATGAAGATAAGGCCCGTGTGTGTAATAACAGACTAAAATTAAACTTCAAACAAATTATCTGTTAGGATTTAGGAAAATCTTATCTGGGGAGGAATTAATCCTTGCTGCTGGTTTTGGGGCTTTAGCAGGCCACCGGGGATTTTTTTCAGTCTGGTGCATAAACAGCACCTGGGACAACGTGCCTAATTCTGTGGATATGCTAAAAAAACAACCAAACAACACCAAAAAAAAAAAAGAACAAAAAAAATTCCAAAAAACAAAACAAACCAAGACCTAAACATCTGAAGTGTAGCCTGAACTGATTGCAAACCCAATGCAGGTGCTGTACATCATCAGCTGTTACCGTCAAAGCCCTGGTCTCCTTGTGACTAATGTCCCTGCTTCCTTCATCATCACTTATCGGGACAATTCCGTAAGCCGTCCCTTGGACCCTAGTGCTCCACGCTGCGTGGTTTGGAAACCAGCCACTGCACCCGGTGACGCGGGGTTGCTCCGAGAAGAAGGTGCTGCTCAACCCAGCCTATTAATGGAATTAACAAAGAGGGGGCAAGAAGTGGCTGTAGGGGGGTTACTTTGCTGAAAAATGCTCATGTGGCTCCGAGCGGTGCTGGGAATGGGACTAGAAGTGGGGCTGGTGGAGACTGGGCAAAGTCATCCCTGTTTGACGTTCTACCACCCTGTGATGGTTTGAGGGATTTAGTCCCAGGAACGACTTCAGACTAACACTTTACTTCTGCTTTGCTCACCTGCAAGTAATACCCACGAGAGACAATAAGAGACAAAGACAGGAAGACCTCTGGAAACACCTTCTTACCTTCTGACCACAGGGATACCTCAAATTTCCATCAGTGAGAGATTTCTGGTAGAGGTTTTTCATCTTTTCTCTTCCATCCTTTTTTTTTTTGTCCTTTCAGCCCAGCTGCCCACATGAGCTGTTGCCTGAAAGAGCAAGGAAGAAGGGATAAGAGAGAAAAGGAGCTTTAGCAGCCAGGAGATAAATGGATGCTCTTTGGAAGCATAAATGAGACCGATAGTCAGAAAAATCACGTGGGAAGATCTCCAGTATTTACTAAGTTTTGTGGTTTTCTTAAACCTATTTTTCTTGCAGTTCTGGGGGCATAGATTATGCAGCATTTAGAGTAAAAAGCCCTCTCAGGACTGCACAACAGTACGAGATGAGAAACTGCCTGAAAAATGTTGTCTCAAATGTCCATTATCCCCAACCACACGATGAGGTAAGATGGAAGTATTAGGTGCCTGAACTCTGCAGAGGTTTCCACTGAATCCATTGTGTATTCCACTACTGTCTTGGGAATATTTGGCTGCATTGCCATGCTGTCAGATGGTCATGGTTCAGGATACTTAGAGCAACCTAACGAGTAATAGAATGGGCTAAACCTGCACCCTGAAACCCCAGAAGATTGAATGCACCCCCCTGTGGGTGTCCAGAACATCTGACTGCATTCCCTGAAGCTGTGTACAAAGAGGTATTTCATGCCTGAGGAAAGAAAATGCAGTCAGAAGCTCAGAACCCAGCAGGAAACATGTACAAATAAAGAGCAAAACATCCTTTTCCCCTGGCTGATGGTTGGTTTAGGTTCCTTCCCACCTAGGTAGATTATAACTCTTTGCCACTCTGCCTCCACATCCATTCTTCTCCCCCCATTGAATTTGCACAAGTCGTCCTTTGGTATTTGCATGTCTTTCCCATCTCAAGGGGTCCAAGTCACTGTTTGGCCCACCATAACGATGTGATTTATTAGGAAGTACACAGATGAGCACCCACTGAGGTCCAGCTCTGCTCCTCTCCCCAGCCAGCACCCTCTCTCACTGCAGAGGTATAGATCTGCATCATTGCTCCAGCCTGTCTCTGACCATGGATTGCACCAAGGAGAGGAGCTGAGAGGACTCAGTTCAACGTGTGGTCTTCCTGGTCAGAAACCACTTCTCTCTCCAGAACAGGACTCTTTCTATTCCCTGAGCTGCTCATGACCCCACGTTGCTTATCATAGATCTCAGGTGCCAGGGGAATTGAGGATAGGTAAGGAAAGATCTTTGAAAAAGCCTTTCCATTTCATCACAAAGGGAGTCAAGCAAAAGGACGGCCCCTTCTTCACCTCTGAATCTTCTGGCAGTGACACCAAATTCACAGCTACTGAAGCACACCTCCAGCCGTGCACAGTGCAGTGATGCCCAGCCCAAGAAACCCACACGCACTGCGGAGACCTGAGGATCCACCAAACCCAGAAACGCTGTGTCGGTGCAGTTCTTTGCCTCAGCCACCTACCCCTGTTGGGTGGGCAAACCTCCAACCTGGTCTTGGTCTCCAGGTGCACTGCAATCAGACGGGTCAAACATGGTGCTCTTGGTGTTCCTCTTACCTACCTAGCTATCTGCTGAGAAGTAACCCAAACACAGCTTGCACCAGCTGAAGTCCTTCTTTTATGCTATTTTTTGAAAGGCATCTGACAGTAATCACTACCTGTACGGCCTTTCTCAGTACGCAGCCACGGGGGACGAGGCAGAAGTCCCTTGAGACGCGCAGTCTTTTTTTCAGTCCGGCCTTTAGCTGGGCAGAGAAGTCACTGCTGAGCAACCCCTAGCCCGTGCAAAAGGAGTATGTTATCTTGGCAACACTTCAAACGTCCGCTGACCTGAAGAGTGACAGACTGGGGACGAGAGGTTAAGTAGCTCGGTGTGCTGAACGCGTGGCGTGATAGCTCCTTTTCACTTTCCTTGAATTTCCATCTCCCCTGCAGGTCTTGACAATAAATGTCATATGTCTTATTGCAATAGATGTTACCAGCAGAAGGCAAATGCATTTCCAAAGGATTGAATTTGTTGCCATGGGAGGCATTACAAATAATTTGGGGTTAAATACGAAGAGACAAAAGAAAGCTTTCTTGTTAAAGTAAATACAATCTCATTGCTTTGTATTCAGTTTGAGAAGGTTCATGAATATCCTTGTTTTCCATAACCTTGCACATTATTGAAAAAGATCTTTCATTTGCTTCTACTTTTTGCAATTTCCTTAGATAGTCTATTTCCTTCCCTCTGCAGAAACTGAGTTGTGTTTCAAGCATTTGACAAACCATCAACATCTGCATGTGAAAGATATCAGAGAGAGAAGAAAAAGTAAAAAAAAAAAAAGATGGAAAACTTTCCTAATAATTTTCCCTTTGGTTTTCATAGACTCGTGTAATAGGTTGTATCCAATGGTGGATTTTTCCTGAAAATATATTTAAACTGATCAAATTCAGATTTGACTTCTTGACACTAGAGAACAAACTCGGTGAAAGAAATAGTCTGTCTTGCTCAGGAGCTGCCTCAGATGGAAGCTGTGTGCTCCTCACAGGAGTGTATTTGTATCTTCAGAGAGGAACCAGTTGGAAAACTGGTCTTGATTTGGGAACACGAAACAAAAATACAGAGTTATGCAGATGTGATACCTACTAGATAGTGCCCATAACTGGAGGGTCACCAATCAGCACGCCGAGGTGGCACGTTTGAGTACCCACTCAAGGTCATGCTGCAAAAAGAAGGGAGTGATGAAAGGTTCTGTGAGCATCCAGATGTCCTTTCTGCTTTCCTACACAGAGCAGTTCATAGCTGCTGTGCCTTGGTTTCTTGGCGACGACGATTGTTGGCTTTTACGAATTAGGGGAAGGGAAGGCCCAAACCCCACCCTTATGAGCTGGAGCAACCTTCCTCACAGTTTCTCTTGCTGAATTGTTCGTGCAAATCAGGTGCTTCTGACTGAAATGTTCTTGGTACAAAACAAGCTGCAGGAGCAGTTGCCACACACTGTGCCCTCTCCAGGTGGAAGGCATTGCTCCCCAAGGAGCTCCCATCCTCTGTTGCTCAAAGGAATTCAAATCCACTGCTTATAACACTCTTGTCTTCTGCCCAAAAGACCTACACACCCTCAGATGCTGCCTGTGCCCAACAGGCACACATCATTTCCAAGGAAGGAAGGGGGTTGCTGATCTATTCTTATTTTCAAGTGTAGGCTCTGGGGAGCCCCAGAACTAGGATACCAGACCTTATCTCCCTGCAGGATAGGGGAGGGTTGAGCATTCCTACCACCCAAGCTCTTACAAATAAGAGAGGGCCCAATAAGTCTTCTCCTTAACCCACCCACACTGAGACCCCAGGAGCAACTCATAACCTACTTCTGATCAGAGGGTTTGCAGAAGACCACTTCATCATCATTGTAATGACTCTAAATAATTTTTAGTGTTTACCTCAATATCACCATATTCGTGGATAACTACAGGTAGGTGGTCTTCTTGGGTTGGAAGGGAAGATCCTGATCTAGCTGTCAGTGTAGACGAGCAAAGGTGAAGTACAGCAGGGAAGAAACCCATGGACGAGCCTGAGATGTTTTTAGTGAAGACAAACTTAATGCCTTGGGCTGCAGTTGGGAACAGTAGGAGTGAATCACTCTCTTCCCTAAATTATACCACTGCGTGGGGCACGCATCAGACATTAGCGAGCTCCCAGTTATTCCAGAAGTTAGTATGCTGTGCCAACTCATTACTTCCTAAATAGCTCCAGTGTCAGGGCTAAGTGGTGACTTAACTGACTGCTGACATTCACTGCAAGGTCACTAAGCTAAGTCTATACTTAGGAACACTTTGGTGCTGCAAATGACGTGGAAGTGATTTCATCTATCTACACACATTTTGACGAGGATAAGAGGTGCGGGGAATTAAATATTCTTAGAATGGCTGGATTTTCTGTGCAAGGGGTTGTAAGCAGTATATTTCTTTCTTTGCTCTCCTTCCATGGGGAGAAAAAAAAAAAAAAGGAAAAGAATGAACTAAAGGAAAATTTTTTTTTTTTTTTACTGGGAAGATGACCAAGTAGTGGCACAAGTTGCCCAGAGAGGTTGTGGAGTCTCCATCCTTGGAGATCAAAAGCTTCTAGACATAGTCCTGAGCAACTGACTATAGGTGATCCTGCTTGAGCAAGGGGTTTGGACCAGATGACCTCCAGAGCTCCCTTCCCACCTCAGCCATTCTGTGACTGTAACTTTTTCTGTTTCGGCTCAGGTCATGATCTGACAGCCTTTCCGATACCTGAATGCCTTGTCTATCCTGATCCTTCCTATCACAGGCTTGACCAACAAGGACAAAAAAGGCAGAAAACAGAATTAACGTTCAGCTCACTAAATAAAACCTGGAGAAGAAGACTTCAGGAAAGCAAACACTAAATACAACAGCAATAAGGAGTGGAATAACAGCTGAAAAAGTGAAGATTCATGCATTTTTTTCCTAAGGAACCTAGCATGCCTCTACTGATGACTGCAGCGAATGTACAGCATTTCTCCCTGCAGAGAGCTCTTCCTGGCTGGCACAGCTGTCTTTACAGTCCACAGACCGCAAATGGATTCTTCCCTCCCTGCGCTCACTAAGAGGACCTCCCCAAAACGCCCAGTGCCTATGGTCAGATGACAAAGAGGTGTCCAGCTCCACCTGGCAGCCTGGAGCTTTCAGCACCTTCATGAACTCCCAAATTCAAAGGGTAGTTCTCATCCCCCTAGAGCTGTTAGCACATCAGCAAGAGACCTATTTCCAACTGAATCCACTCCTCCAGCCCCTTGCTACTAAATCTCTGCCTATCCTAAAGCTCCAGGCATCTTAAAAATGCTTCCTGCAACAAACAACAACCAAGCCACATCATAGAAGCTAGCAGTATCATGTTCAAAGTCCTGGTCACATTTGCCTAAATATTTCGGACTAGAACAGGACACTGAAGTCAATGTCTTTTTAAAAGAAGTTTTTTTAGTTCATTACTTCCATGGAGAGGTAGTTTAGCATTTCTCTCTGCACCTTCTGTGGGGAAGCTGGTCTCTTTACTGACAAAAAAGGTCTTGGAGCTGCCTTGATGCCAAGCTACAAGAACCTCTTTGTTCTCCTCTGCCCACCACACCAAAGGGTCAGGAGTTGCACTCATTGATAGTCCATCAAAAATATCAAAAGGCACATTATCCTTGTCTGACCTGCAGATGTTGATACGAGTCCCTCTACAACAATAGAGATAAGTATCTCAGCTGTCACGTAGGGTGAAATGGCATACAGTTCTTCAAGCCTGATGATTCAGGCATCATAATCTCCCAACGATGAGGAAGACAGAGGGAAATAAATTGAGGGCAAAGGGGAAAGAAAGAAAATTGAAAGGAGATAAACTCTCTATTACCTCCCATTTTACCCCCAAACCTGTCTTGATCCATATCTGAGAAAAGCAAAGGAACCAATCACTGGCAGGGCAGCATGGGATCGGGAAGTCTATCTGTATGAGTGTACACTCCATTTCAAGCCAAAGGTGGCAAGAAGGCATTAAAGTGTGCCAGTTAGTTTAGTATTTCACTTTATTCTCTTGCCTTAGGTCCTTAATGCACGTTGGGATAAAGCACACAGGGAGCTCTAAAGCTCCCAGCCCAAAACCCAGTGAATTTCAATTTTATTTTTTTTTTTCCTCCTACCTGCACCCATTTTCAGGCAGCAACGTGCTCCAACCTCATCCAGCTGGTGGTGTGACAGGGAAGGAGAGCTGCCCAAGCTCTTACAGTCCCAACTGCATGGGATTTTATAAGATGAGCTCCAAATAGGAGGTTTCACTTTTTCAAAATGGTAAAAATCAGGTGGTAACTATTGCGGTGATAGAGGCAGATGCAGTAAGTTGGTGGGGAGTAACTGCAGGACTCTGTAGTTACTCACTTCATTAAGCCTTAACTGTAACGATTTCAAGGTGCAACCCCAGCACCGTAATCAGATCCTGAGGTGACAAAGGCACAGCTAATTGTGATGAGCCTTCCTCTGAAATGAAAGGCCTGCAGTTTTCTCCCCAGATGCTAATGGTACAAAGCGGAGTCAGAAAATGCTGTCAGCAGGACGCAGGAGAAGCTGGGGGTTCAAGGAGACCCCTGGGCTATGGAGCTTACAAACAAATAGTAGGCAGATGCCATTAACCACAGCTGCTGATTTAGCTTCTATTTCCCCTTTCTATTTCTGGCTCGCTCTCAGAAGCATCCCAAGCAAACCTGCACCATCCTGGCCCCAGTGGTACTCTGCTTTCTGTAAAACTCTGGTCAAACCATTTATATTTCATACTGGCAAGACCACAGAATCATAGAACCATAGAATTTCCCAGGTTGGAAGGGACCTTTCAGATCATCCAGTCCAACCACCGACCTAACTCTGATAAAAACCCCATCACTAAACCATGTCACTAAGCCCTGTGTCAACCCGTCTTTTAAGTACCTCCAGGGATGGTGCCTCAACCACCACCCTGGGCAGCCCATTCCAAGGCTTCATAACCTTTTCAGTGAAGAATTTTTTTCCTAATATCCAATCTGAACCTCTCCTGGCACAATGGAGGCCATTTCCTCCTGTCTTGTCGCCTGTGACTTGGGAGAAGAGACCGGCCCCCACCTCTCTACACCCTCCTTTCAGGGAGTTGGAGAGACAAAGAAGAGAAAGCAATGGAAGAGAGCCAGTGATCAAGATGCAGAGAGCAGCACTGCTCCCTCCTTCCACGTGCCAGCCCAGGCTCCACACCAACCCACCAGCAGTGGGTGGCAAGGACTTTCTTGACCTGTTGGCCTTTCTTTCACGGGACTAAAATGGAGAATTAATTGCCAGGGCACACCTGCAGCTGGCAGATGAGTCAGCCCCAAGGGGCTGCTGAGTCAGAAGAACTGAAACAGCCACTGAAGTTGGAAAATGAGCATTCTTGTACAATCCAGTGCTGATGTCCAAGCAGGAAATAGAAATGAACTTTGGAATAAAAGTCAACAATTGCGAATGAATAAAAATGGGAGCAGCGCTACCAGAAGCCCTTCATTCTGGTGATGTCATGGCTCCTAAATGCCCTTCACAAATGCAAATTGCCTACAATGTAATAAAAAGGGCATTTTCTAGAGTGTGCAGAGCTTGCATAGTTTAATTAAGCATAAACTAGGGTGACTCTGGAAAGGAAAATGATGTGGATTGCATTCTCTGAGTGACCTTGGAAAGGCACTTAGATACTTTCTCTACCCAGCAATTAAGTAAACTCACACTTCATAGGCTGTCACTCCTATTCCTTTCCTTTATTTAGAAACATATTTTTTGTTCTCCCCGATTGCCTGATCTCACGTTGATTTATCTCTGTGCTTAGAAAAAGGTGATTTGTTTCCTTCAAGGTAACTAAACATTTGTCTACAGCCTCAACATCTCTGGTTTTCTAATATCTACTTCAATATTATTTATATTAAACTTCTGGCACCTGCTTTCCTTGCCTTCCATCAAACTCCATCTACCTGTCTGATGTGGCAAAACTGGAATAAGGAGATGCCTATAGAAACTTCTCATCCAATCTTGTCAAGAGTAACCTAGTGGCCTTCTCCAGTGGAGTGACTACATCAGTGGACAAGGGAAAAGCGATGGATGATATCTACCTGGGCTTCTGTACAGATAGACTTCTTGACACGGTCCCCCACAACATCCTGCTCACTGAATTGGAGAGATGTGGATTTGATGGATGGACTGTGTGGTGGATGAGGAATTGGTTGGATGGTTGAATGAACCGTTTTGTGCCCTGCTCTGCCTTCCCCTTGAGATTTCCAGAGGAGCACCCATCCCCGCACTGCTCTTCGGGAAACGCTTTTCTCTTGGTATCTTGCTGTGACTTTCAAGGAGGAATAGAAACTTTCTGAGGAGGATTTGAAGAAGGTGATAACGGGGTGGGGAAAAAAAAAAAAGTTCACCTGGCAAGGGCAAAGAAACCGGGGGAGGGCAGTGAGGAAACAGTGCTGATTTGAAGCTGATGTTTGATGGAGTTTCAGTGAACCACACCGCAAGGGCTGCTGACTCATAAAAAGGTGGAATACCCAAAAGGAAAGCAATGATCCCGGAGCAATTGCATCCCATTATGGTATGTCAGACATGTCTTTGATTGCAAAAAGCCTATAATTAGTTACAGAGGATTGCGCTGTTTCTGAAGAAAGAAAGAGAAACAAAAAGAATTATTCCCTGCGTTAGTGACTGGCAGGATCAGTGGATGATGCTCAAGGACTGCTTTAAATAAAATGTATTCACCCTTGATAGATTTAGATTTATTTCTGCAATTTCAGAGGAAATGCCAATGATTCAGTAAAGTTTAACAAATCTTAAAAGACCCCACAGCAAAGATTTGAGTCTAGGAATTAATTTTAGGGATTGGTTCCTATCCATTGGGCACGTAAGAAACCCGCGTAAGTATATTTTGAAAATCATTTTGAAAACTGAGATCTCTCGGTTTCATGGTAAGAAATAAAGAAAGAAAGGAAAACAACCGAGTTAAATAAGAACGGAAAATAGTAGTAATAGCTGCATTACATACTTGCTGACACTAGATGGGGTGTAAGGAAAGAGGGAAGGGGAACGCCAGGGAACAGCAACACCTTGGAGCCACCTCATGTAGAGGAGCTGAGGTCAACTGAGCTGAGCACGGCTTCCCCCACGCCTTCAAAGGCCCAACCCCATCCTAAATAGGTGGACAAGGACTCGCTTGCCCACCTTTGTCCATCCCCCTGGCAGCGTGGATCTTCGCAGCGTGGATGTTGTAACACAGGCGAGGCAGCACTGGTGGTCTCGTTAACTACATTTTATTCGTAGATTGCAGGGGTACATACACGTGTCAGTAGCATAGATCGCATCAGCTCCTCTTTACTAAAAAAAGCTCGATGTATATACAGCCTTAAAATGCTCCCACTGTAGCTAGCACACTGTATTGAATCTATGCTTATACAAACTACCGCTCTTTACATAGTTGTATGTATTTTAGAATGCATTAAAAATTACCAGGTGGCATGTTCTGTTATCCTTTCTCACCATCGCGATGGCCTAACGTTTGCAGGATGTGCATAGTTTATTGATTATTCCAAACAATTCCTGGTGCAGAACGTGGGGCCACGGAGACAAAACTTTTGTCGCGTTTGGAAAAGCAGAAAATTATTTCCCTGCCCAGGGCAGGGGGGCTGGAACTCGATGGTCTTTAAGGACCCTTCCAATTCTGTGGCTCCATTTCCAATGCTTAGCCATTTCTGCTGCCACGGCTGCCTCCTGCAGCGTTTCCTTGGGAGCAGGAAGAGCAGAGCAAGGCTCTTTTTGAGATGCAGCCTTTGTTTAATCCTGAGAAATGTCCCATAACCGGCTCGTTTTCTTCACTGACTGGTGGTTTGGGGTTTTTTTTTGCCCTCCCTCTTTGCTGCTTTGCCCTCCTGTGCTCTAACTCAGCAGAACAGGGGGGGTGTCTGACTGCGGGCTCCTCCTGCAGCCCGGAGGGATGCTGAGCTGGGCTTTCTGACCGGCCAACGCGGCCACTCAGCAGAAGCAGCAGCCTGCCCGCAGAACTCATTTCCCTCACCGCCGCCTTCTGGTCCCGTGTGAACAAGCTGGGCTCCCCTGGATCACTTTATCCTCTTTATTAAGCCTGCCTCTGCAGAGATCGGTTTTAATCTGATTCAACTTGATAGCCACGTCTCAAAAGTCCCCTTGGCTCTCTAAAGGGTACAGCCTCCTGCTATTTTCCAAGCCCTTTTCCACCATCCTCTCGCTTCCCTTCAAGTAAAAAAAAAAATGCCAAGAGGCAGTATTTCTGAACTAGCTTTTGGCTCGGACCGATGCCCCTTGCTGAGGGAATGGTACTCGCAGTGGGGCCCTACAAGAAATGAGAAATGCCCCTCCTCATCAGAACGTCTGACTCGATTCATAAAACACGCACGCTCGACAGAAAAGCAATAACAAATGCCTTCCCACAAGAGAGGCTAAAAAACCCACCGCGTGCCAGCCGTGCCCGCTTTAAAAAGTGAACTGGCAACACGGCTGGGGAATCGTGCTCACCGGCAGGCATGTCAATCATCGCTTTGTTTTGTGGCATTCGTTAGCTCAATCCGAGGAGAGGTATGGCCAAAACCTGCTGCAGAGGGTGAGTTTGCAGCCACTGGTCTGGCTGAACCAGCAGGACCCGCGCCGCACTGGGACTGGGAGGGCAATACTTCAGATGGACTAAGTTGCCAATGGCATTGAAAATAAAACCAGGATGAGCACCTCCCTAGGAAAAAAAAAAAACACCCACCCTAATACGCACTTTTAAAACAGAAGAAGATGAGCTATGACTCTGACAGGCCAGGAATAGTTTTATTTCATAGCAGCGAGGCTAAATTTGGGGAAGGCTGAGATATGGCAGGTCACTGGTAGGTTATGACTCCTTGTGGGACTCCTTGTGCGTAATCCTCTCCCGCAGTGCCGCTCACATCTCGGATGCCAGAAAGCTTACGAGGACACCTCTATTTGTGATAACAGGCCGTGTTTCATGTGTCCAGGGGAAAGAGCGTGAAGCTTTGCCAGCATGGAGCTGGTGAGATAGCCCTGAGCATGAAGGAACAAAGGACAGCTTCCTTTGCTCCACCTGCTTTACGCAAAGCCTCCCTATTGTCCTCGGCAGAAATGCAGCAGCAAGACACGAGAAAACAACCTCGTGTGCTAAGTGGTGTGAAAACTTCAAGGAACATATTGTGTAAGTGAACTAAGAAGGGCTCTGATACATAAGTCTGTTGGGTATGGATGGTGGAGAGCCTTTCCATATCCTGACAGAGGCTCTGCATGCCAGGACTGCCCTATTTTAGGATATGAGACCAACTGCCTTGGTCTGTAGCCACCCAAAACATCAGTGTAGCAACGTCCTCCTGTTTCACCTTCAATGGCTTGGCAACCTGGCAAAAGGCTGGGGCTACCAAGAGGAAACCTTTCTTCTTAGAGCCAGGGTTAGCTCCAGCCTGAAACAGCTCATGCTGCCTTGGTTTCCAAAGACTTGGTGACACCAAAGTCATATTCAGACCTCAGCCAGAAGGAGGGTTCCCCAAACAACAGCTTGTGATGACCAAAACCTGAATTTATTGCTTGTGAGCTGTGCTGAGGGGAGAACACTGGAGAACAAACCGTCTCGTTGCCTACAGATGAGCTGCAGCTTGGAAAAGGTGAATGTCGGATGGCTCAGGCTAAACTTAAGCTGCACCTTCCAGAGTGAGAGATGTCTACAGATTTACTTCTTTAAGCACCCCAGAGTCTACCAGGATCATCAGGAAGAGTGTGAATTGGGGCAAGATGGAGTGGAATACTTATTAAAACAGAAAGTGGACAAAATTTGTAGTCGATTCATTCATGGCCCCCCGCAGACCTCTGTTATTGGTCTGTGTTAACTTGTGAAGGTCTCAGAGTGGAGAAGTGACATACCCTTCTTTTCCTGGCAACCCAGCTACTGTGGGGTGGGCTATTGGTTGTGCAGAGTTTGTTGCCAAATAGTGACTACTGGAAGAAAAAGGGCAATAGATTTTGAATTTCCCTTTAATCTACAATGAATTAAAATGATGCCTCGGTCTTACTATAAGCCACTAAAATGTATTTCGAAGCCAGACCTCAAGAAACCAAACCAAAATGTATTCTGGAATGTTCCTGTTCACTTTTATAATTAATTAGCAACCATGAAGAACTGGCTCTAATCTTAAAATCATTACTAACTTGTTAGTTTTAAGAGTCAAGATAATTTCTATGCTTTGTATGGCTTACTCTTCGCTTTCGTTATGAGATGTTCAATTCAAGGTAGTTTTCTGGGTAAAACTTAGATCGTTGTCTTAGATGTGGACATTAACCCTAATGCACCGTGCTCTCCTCTGGATGGCTGCAGATTGCAAAGTGTCTTTGAAAAAGGATAAGACGGACATGTCATGCAGTAACCAAGTAGATGCAATCCCTGATTAATATGCAAGTTGGAAAAGTTCAGAAAATGTCACCAGGCTCCATAGGTGCACCCTGTTTTTTGGAAAGGTCTCTTTTTGCTTTGTGTATAAATGTCATTCTGCGTGAATTTCACTCCGGCAGCTTTTCATAAACTCAAGTCAATGACGATGTGTTCAAATATTTGAGTGTTTCCTTTAAAACTAGAGGCAAAGAAGAAATCTCTTCGATCCGTTGACACAGCAGTGAAAGACCGCGGCGCTTGCACATAGATTTCTTTAAATAACCTGAAGATCTTCTTTTCCCCGTCCCACTGGTAAATCTGGGAGAAGGTATAGTCACTTCCCAAGGCTAGGTAGTAATTGTTCTTGAAGGAAAAAGGCTGCAGCGTCATGGCTCCTCGGGATGGAAGAGCCTGGATCTCCACAAACTGTTTGCTATTCCATTTCATAACCCTGGAGTCACCGATGAATCGGGTGAGCGTGATGTACAGGCTGTCTTGCATCCTGAAACTCTTCACAGCCAAGACGTCTTCCATGTTGGGGATTTCGCTGTGAGGGACAAACTTTTTGGAAGCTTTGTTCCACTGGAGTATGATGGGAACCTGCGAGCGGCTAGAGAGGATTAAATACGATTTCCCATCTATATCGAGAAACTCGGCATCGGTGTCCCTGAACCACTCGTGAAGGGACTGGTATGAATAAAATCCTTTGTTATTCCACTTGTACACCGTTGACAAACCTGCTTTAGAGCTATCTGCTATGACAAAAAACATTTCACTGTCTATCTCAAAAAGCTCTATGTCGTTTGGCTTGGAAATGCGAGATACTTCGATATCCTGGAATTTGACAAATTTTGTCCAGCTTTCGTCATACTTGTAAATGTGAGAGCCACCAAAGAGCTGTGCCACCACCACAAAGACTTGGTCACCAACAAGAATGGCTTTACATCCCACTATGGACTGACCTATTGCCCAAAGGGAAGAAAAAAATACAATAAACATATATATCAGCACAGTACAAAGCACCCTTCAAAGCAGAGAGATTAGCAAATCAGCCCTCCCCTTTTTAAATCTGAGCCATCTCATAATTTTGTCTTCTGCTACACACTGTCAGAGCTTCTTTTCATGCTTTTTTTCTCCCCAATAACTGGAAAGATTGCTTCAAATATTGGAAATGTCACACCCCTTACGGTGTGCAAGTGTGAAATACCCTAAAATGATCATTCCTTTTTATCCAGAATAATTTTTCTTCCTCTGTTTTTTTCAAACTCAAGCCCCTAATATCCAAAACAATTACTTAAGCCAAATTTAATTATTCCAAAATAACAAGAGTTGTTATCTCATGACACCTACTTTGCGTTGGTCTTTAGCAGTGGAACTATCTGTTCCCTGGACACCCAGCCTCGTGAGCCAGGAGACAGGGAGGAGAAGCAGAATGAGGGCATCACAATTAAAGAGGAAGAGATCAGTGACCTGCTATGCTGCTGGGATGCACACAAGGCTATGGGACCAGAGTGCTGAAAGAGTTGGCAGACGTGCTCGCCAAACCACTTTCCATCATTTACATGAAGTGGTGGCTAACTGGGGAGGTCCCAATGGACTGGAGGGTGGCAAATGTAACACCCATCTACAAGAAAGGCAATAAGGAGGATCCAGGAAACTATAGACCTTGTCAGTCTGACCTCGATACCAGGGAAGGTCATAGAACTGGTCATCTTGAGTGCAATCACAAGCCACATAATGGACAACCAGGGTATCAGGCCTAGTCAGTGTGGGTTTATGAAAGGCAGGTCATGCCTGACGAGCCTGATCTCCTTCTATGACATGATGACCCGATTATTGGATGAGGAAAAGGCTGTGGATTGTATGCATGGACTTTCGAAAAGCATTCAATACTGTCCCCCATAGAATTCTTGTGGAAAAACTGGCTGTGCACAGCCTGGATGAGCATACAATCCACTGAGTAATCTGGCCAGGATGCTAATTTAGCATGTTTGTAAAATGGAAAGTAAATGGGAATGCTCTACAGCAGGTCTCTTTAGGTGACAATCACAGCTCAAATATTTCTGTCACCTTCAGCTGTGAAACATGCTTTCCTGGCCAGCCCACCTGTAAGGTCCTGGTCACACCACCCTAAATGCATCCTTCAGACCTATTTCCTTCTACATGCAGTAGATTATTTTTGTATCCTACTCCATGAAGTCACTCCTGTCCAAACATTACATGCTTTGATCTGCCAAATTCCACAAATTCAGCACAAAACCCATCAACTGGTCCCATCTACGAATCTTGCCCTCGTGAAAAACAAAGAGTTCACCAACGACTGGAATCCCAGCGTTCACATACCTGTGATGTTGTCATAACTCCTGAAATTCATCTCAATGTGATCCCACTCCAGCACCATACAGTTCTCCATGCTGGGCTGCGCAATGGCTACGAACACGTCATTCTTTGAGTTGAAGGTGTCCACTGAAACGGACTGGTAGGGTAAGATCTGGTGAACAACAAAATCTGGAAACATACATTGACAACAGTTAGGACCCGTACTTGCTGGGAACACGGAGTCAGCAGTCGCTGTTTATAACAGTTTACACTAAATAATGAGTGAAATACTGTGGGTTTTGTGTAACCCTAGCATGGAAGCGTCAGCGTTAACGTTAGGCATGCAGCGACAGGGGAAAGCGTCTCCTGCTTCAGGCTTCATAAGCTGTCCTCTAGAAATACAGTTGCCAAGGAGATCAAATGGGTAAAGAGTGGCAGAAATCGAATTTTTCAGCTCGGCTGGCTGGTATCAATGAAATCAGGGTATCGAGAGAGAAGCCTCTTTCCCCACAGCTGGAAGTTGCTTTCCCGTCAAGTGAAATGGCCTTGCCAGAATCACTCTCAAGCTGAGAGACAGCAACTTCCAGCTGAAGTCCAATAACTTCTTAAGTCATGCAAATTTAATGGCTAGCAATTTGTGTTATGCTAAACCAGGCAGAAAGCGAAACGATAATCTGAAGTTTGCCTGGGGATAACCCCACTTTGGCTAGACCGTAGACAAAATGGTGTAATCAAAAACTCAGTTAACATAGCGTTTTATGGGGCGTTATAAAGTAGTTTAGGCATAAAATACAACCAACTTGCAAGTCACTACCCACTGGATAACATATTCTAGATACTAAGACTGAGGAGCTGGAGAAACCTGTAAAGACTAAGGGTGCAACTCCAAAATTCAAGGTTTCTTCTCAAAATCCAAGTGTCTTTGTGGATTTAACTCTAAAATTCACCCTGGGCTAAGTCAGCAGTCAGTGGAGAGCCAGTCTGGGGCAAAGCAAGGAGACCTGGGGGGGACCTCATTGTCCTCTACAGGGGAGACTTCATTACCCTGTACAACTACCTGAAACGAGGGTGTAGAGAGTTGGGTGTTGGCCTCTTCTCCCAAGGGAATAATGGCTGGAGCAGAGGAAATGGTCTGAAGTTGCGGCGGGGGAGGTTTAGATTAGATATTGGGAAGAATTACTTTACTGAAAGGGTGGTCAGGCACTGGAACAGCCTGCCCAGGGAGGTGGTGGAGTCACCATCCCTGGAGCTATCTAAGAAACATGTCGATGTGGCATGTCAGGGCATGCTCTAGTGCCTAAGATTGTTGGTTTGCGTCTGTCTGTGGTGTGTTTTGTGTTGGTTTGGTTGGTTGGGTTTTTTTGGTTTGTTTTTTGCGGTTGGACTCGATGATCTCAAAGATCCCTTCCAACCATGAAGATTCTGTGATTCTGTATGTGATCTTCAGCCTGACAGCTGGGCAAGGTCATTATTACCGGAAAAAAAGATGAAAAGCATGGCTGAGTTGACAAAGAAAAGCCAGCCCTTGGGTCTGGAAGGGGGAAGGAGGCCTGCCCTGGATATAGATATATAGAAAAGGAAATGAATCTTCCACCACGATGGAATTTCTCTGCACCATTCCCTTTCAAGCTCCATTTGCCACGTGCCTTCACCCGCGCGCTCCTGCGCCCGAAACGGGCCTGAGCATCCTGGGAGTCTGGTGAAATGGTAATTAAGTCCTCACTCCGGTCCCTCGTTTTGGTGCATTATGAAATAATTGTTTTCTGAATGAAGAACCCTCTGTCTCTGCACGCTTGAGAGCCTTGCCCTTGAGGAGTCGCACTTCTGGAGAATAAAGACAGATGACCACCATTAAACAAACAGAGCAGGCTCTACAGCTGCAGAAGAAATGACAGTCTCCATTCTTCCAGGGGCTGTTATAAATAGAGTTTGGGCTCGATTCATAAATGCTGGTAGGAAAACAAGAAAGTTGTCTTCATTCTCGCCGGGAAAATGAAAGAACTGGAGAAAACTGACACTGAAGTACGCAGAACGTGAAAGCGAGCGATAAATCATGAAAGGTAGCTGAGGCTGGGACAATAGCAGGCACAGTCACAGAAAATCAAAATATTTTTTAAATATTTTGAGGGGGGAAAAAAAAGCAACAACAAAAAACCAACAACCCACACCAGAAAAATCTCACGCTGAAAAAGACATCTCTTGAAATCTGAACACAGTTGTGAAACACTGGGGGAATGTGTGAATTAAAACAAACCAGTCTGCAAGTGAAAACCCGCTGCTCATTCAGAGATGACTCAGTGCTAACACAGCTATTTTTACTTGTACCTGTCACCGGGCTCTCTGTGTCACTGGAGGAGTAAATACGGGTAACAAAACCAGTCGTAATCAATAAAAACCCATCAGGGCTGTTTTTTAGCACCAGCTGGAAATACCAGGCTGCAATGGGGTTACGCAGTGAAGTGATGATGCCACATCAGACTTGCCAAAAATTTAGGTGTTGGAGGCTCGATTTAGTTTTACAGGCAGGTCCTGGTGCCTTGCTTGAATGCTAGAAAGAGCTCATACAGAAGATACAGGGTTGGGGCGGGGAGGGTTTCCCAACATTTTTCTCTTTTAAGCCAGATCAGCTTGCTCAGGAGAGGGAAAGGGGACATGGCCCTGACTTCCTTCGTGCTGCTGGCTGCACAGTTTTACTTCTCCCTGTCTCAAGACACGCAATTTTAATGCTGGGGTTTTTTGCCAACTGAGGGCTGGGGTGGTCCCCCCCCAACCTCCAGCCACACGCTCTGCTCCTTTGGCTGTCGAACTGGTGTGAGCCATCGTGGATGAAGGACCCAACACTTGGGTGGCTGGACTGATTCTGGGGCTTTGAGCAAACTGGTCTGGTGGGAGGTGTCCCTGCCCATGGCAGGGGGGTTGGAACTCAATGATCTTTAAGGTCCCTTTCCAATCCAAATAATTCTATGATTCTATGAGTCTATGATTCTATAAACAGCAGTTGTGATTTAGCAGAAATTTAGGTGTTTATTTCAGAAGTGGTGCTCTATGTGACATCCGAAATCTAGGCACAATTTTGATAACTAAATTCAGCCGACTGGAGGCCAATTTAGACACCCGAAGAGGAGATTATGTTACACAGAAGCCCTGAAATTTTACAACTGCGCATTTTTAACTTTTCCAGTTTTCACTGAAAAGTAACATTTTCCAGTATAAAGGATCTTTCCAAATAAGTAATTTGCTGTGTCAGCAAAATGAATTCCTCCTATCACTTAGCAACATTCCATTCTTATTGCTGTAAATTGTGCCTCTCCTGCAGTTCCTGCTGTCCCATAACCTCTCGGTCTACGCTGCGCTTACCTAAGATGCAGGGGCAGCTCTGCACCTTCAGACTGATTCACGTGGAAGGCCACTATATATATATATTTTACCTAGGGATCACTGCACGGTTTTAATCTTGTTGCTCTTGCCTGCTAACAGCCACATTCTCAGCCCCTATGCAATGATGTGACTTATTGTTTCCGTGTAATTTCCAGTGCTTCAGATTAATTTTTTTTTTTTTTAAATCTTCACATCAGCATTCTGATTTCTGAAACTTATCATTGGGTTCATGGTATAACAAGATATCTTGAAGTCCCCAACTCTTTAACTATATGCACCTTCCTCATTGTAATTGCCTTTCAGCACAGGTGACTCCCACTGAAATCTTGTCTTATCCTTGAGATCTCATCAGTATTTCATGGCTAGTAACCACAAAAATGCATTTCATTTGTGTTTTCTTCAAAACTCACATTTAACTCCTCATTGCAGTTGTGCAATTTTCAGCTGAAGTCATCAAGGACTTTTTGGCTCTAACCTTGGGATGAAAGGAAAGTGCATTTCCAAAACATTAAAGTTTACAACTTGTTGATAGGTTCTAGTGGACTATGCATCTACTGCTGTATCACTTGAGTTAACAGGATTCTCATTTCTGGCTACAGTTGGAAGTCTGTATGGCCTTCATTCACTGTAAGGCTAGAAGCATTAAAAATTCAGAATAATAATTTCCATTGAGTAATTCACCTAAAGTGGACAAAGTTTTACTTACACTAATTACTCAGCAAGAATATCTATATATTATCACTTGAAGATAGAGGTTTGACACACTTAATCTGCTCATAAAGGAGCAGATTTGCCAGTGCTGCCAGAAACCAAAAAGAACTATGGACTCATATGTTCCAGTCTTTTGTGCTGAATTCTGTAAACAGCAACAAAAAAATTCAAATGCACCATACAAAAAATACAGCATTAAAATATCCTGCTATGCATTTTAAAATGACAGGGCAGAACAAAATTACTGCAAAAATTGGGCAGTTAAGCAAAACTAAACATCAGTCCAGATTTCTCTGCAGTCTTAATTCTGCAAACTGTTGCAACATGTCCTTTAGTCCTTCCACACTTTGGAACACCAATAACTACGTGCCATTCCCAAGTGTTTCAGTGAACAGGAAAGGATATCAGGGTTGAGATCCAACACAACAGAACAACAAAAAGAAACCAGCAGATACTCACACGGCACAAGACCTTGGTACTACCAAGCCAAACCATTCTCTTTTCTTCATTTAGTCAGTGTTAAAAAGCCATGTATAAGTCTTTTAGCATCTTACCAATTCATCGTGTCTTACCAATTGCTATTACTGAGAACTACATCAAATAAAGTGATTTTTAAACCCCCCCAAACATTTTTAAATGTTTTTTTTTTAAAGTAAAACTTTTTCTTTTTTTTTGTTTTTTCTTTTCTTTTTAATCTTGTGCTGCCATGAGGGCCATCAAATTCCAGGAAATTTCAAGACTTTATTCTGTAATTATTTGACAACTTTTTATTCCCAGTTCTACCTTCATGTATGGCCTACTCATAACTATTAGCTGTAACCAGTATTGTTGTATTCTCAAAAAGACCTTTCACTTGCTGTTTTTTCGTTCCCCTGCAAGACAGTAACATGTTCTCTCCCCATCCTTGTTCACCCATGAGGTGAACATACCAAGAATTTTTAATCTCCTCTCATAGAAACAATCCACCCTTTCCCCCAACAACCAGTCCTCCAGTTTGAATTCACCTTGGTTAATATTGGTGATCTTAACTGCAGAAACCTCTCTGTGTGCTTACATAAATATCATTAGACTGAGACATGAAGCTCAGAGGACATCTCTGAAGACAGGGCTTGGCCACCTTCTTGGAAGCATCCCTCAGATGTATCCTGAGACTGATGAGGGCACCTTGGTTCCTCTCCTTCTCTGCCATTTCCTGCCATTGAGCTTATCAGAGAAGTTCTTTCTATTTGCTCCTCTAAGTGACATTATGCTATTGAATTACAGCTCTTTTCTACTATTTCAGTCCTGTAGGTAACACAGATCTTCCTGCATTACGCTTCGATCCTCTCCATATTGACAAAACCTCCAATTTTGTCTCATTACCACACTGCCTCTTTTTATGCTTTTGTCATTACTAAAGCTATTAAGGAAAAGTATGGGCAGAGGAACTGGTTGCCAGAGGGAAAGCCAGAACGAACTACTTACTGTGCAACATCTGCCCACATGCACCTTTCTACCTTCAGTGAAAGTGAGGAGCTGTCTCCAGTTAATCACGGGGTACCGAGGGGCACGAGCGTTCAGAGAAAGAGCTACTGCACTTCAGCTGTAAACTCACACCCTAGCCCATGACAGTCATGACAACTGATTAGGTCTCCTTAATCAGTCCCTAATGATCCCTCAAGACTTCAGGGTACCTCCTTCCAGCCTGATCATCCCCTTTAAGCACAAGCCTTTGCATGATTATCTTGCCCTCAGTCAGCACTTCACCTATTTTACAAGTTCTCTGCTAATACCCATCGTCTCTAGTGCAATTAGTAAATTCCAGTGGAGCACTAAATTAGATGCCCTACTGAAGTCCAAGCAGACTTGACCTACCTTACCTCTTAGTTAAGTCAGTTATTTCACTGAATAGTGATATCAGGTTAATTCTGATAAATACAAGTTGGGTTTTAGCTCACCTAATTTCATGTCTTTTTTTTTATACTTTCCTTCCAAATTTATTCCAGACTTTATGCAACTCATGAACCTGTAATTGTCCAGAACACTTTTTACCCTTTCTTAATATAGTTTGTATTTCTTATTCTCCACTGTTTAAAGTAATACATAAAAATAGTAGATAACAAACTCGCTTGTTTCATGCTGCACTGATTATGTACGTTTTCTCCCTATGCATGATGATATTAAACTTTTTGGATTTTGATTCTATCTCAAATGTGGAGATTTCAGATTATCTTCTTTTCCCTTGGGTATCTCAATCTGTTTAGTAAGATGAATCATTGATCAACATCTTCACCCTTAAAAAAACTGAAAAAAAAGAATCCGTTTTACTTTTGAGCCACAGCTAAACCTTGATCCGAGTCCCCTGCATAGAAGTATGGCTTCCTTCATTGTTCTTTTGTTAACTTTACTGTTAATAAACCTTCTGCTATTTGTTTATTTGTTTTTATTTTCTCTGCAATGCCTAATTCAGTCTGACTTAAGGTAGTTCTCACACTTTCTCCAGTTTTTCACCTTTCAAGTATCTTGCTTTCTTGATCAATAGATTTTTCCATTCCCTATGGGTTCACTGCTCATTCCTTACATCCTTTTTTGAGTCTTTTTCGCTTTCAATGTATTTGGACCTGATATCCTCTCAACACCTCTCTCCTTGAGATTTTTAGAGAGATTTTGCAGTTTTGACTTTGAAATACCCCAGAGCTCATCCATATTCAAGGCACTGAACTTTTCCATCCAGCTGACTCCACTAATCGCATTCCTTAATGTCTTAAACAGTAAAGAAACCTCACTTAAGCACACATTTTTATTTACCTTCCATTTAAGTCAGAAAAAAAACACCGCCGATCAGGGTAGAAGAGTGTTCTCTGAGACCACCGTTCCTGTAACGTTCTCATTACTCACACCAGTTAATAACTCCTCGTTGGTCCGGTGGCTATGATGTGGCAATCCGGCAGCTGCCACAGCCAGAAAGAGCTGTGCTGGGCAAAGTAAGTGCTGACATTAGGCTGGTTCTTTCAGCTGCAGCTGAAGTCTCCTTCAGTGGCACAGTGCTATGGTTCCCAGCAACATTTGGGCTATTCAACGAGCTGTTTGGCCATTCTGAGTCTAAGCCTGCTGATTACCCCCTTGCCACGTGGAAAATAAGGTGTTTATTAGCCTTCTCAAAAACACGTTTATTCCAAACGTGTTATTTTTCTGCTCTCTACTCTTTCTAGCTGTTTAACACATTGTTAGGATTCAAAGACTTGCACTACCTTTATTTTTATTTTATTTTTTGATTATCCGTGAGGAATTTTCCATCCACTCCCATGGATCACCACATTCCAAGCCCAGGTTCTATTTGACCAGGTTTCCTTCCTTTATCTGTGTATTGTCTGCTTTCATAATCTGTGCCAGGAAAATATATTTCTTAAAGTTCCTGCCCAGGTACCTGCATTCATGGTCAAATATTTATTCCTCACAAAAGGCTTAAAAACCATCCCCCAGTTACTTCATCTGCATAAAGGCCTCTTTTGTTCTTAGTGTTTATTCTTCTAAAATCTGGTGTTTATCTATACATTCAAGAAATCTGTAAGCCCATGAGAAGGGCTTTTATTTTTGAATTTATAGAAATGGCAGGGAGCTACTGGGTTTTTTTTCCGTAGTTGGGGTTGATCCATCAGCTAAACAGTTTTCTTGTGTATCCGTTCATCAAAATATTTGCTGAATGACTTTTGGTTTTGAATAAGTGACTACAGCACAATTTATTGTGAAATGTCTCTGCATTTGATATTCAGTTCCATAGTCTGAAAAACAAATTCCTGTGATCAGAAGCTCTTGCTGCAAAGCCAGAATTTGTTTTCCTCAGATGAATTGGTTATTTGTCATTAGTATTGCCAACAAACTAAATGCACTAGAACAGCAGCTGAACATAAACAAGAAACAAAGTTTTAGTTAAAAAATTTAAAGTAATGAAAATATTTTGAGAAGCACTTTCTCAGGGCTGATATTTTTATATTTATCTTTTTTGAGCCAGCCAACATCCAGAATGCACTGACACACAGAAATGGTAATAAAAAAATTCAGTAGCCTAAAAAACCCAATACCTAATCTGTTCATGAGGAACGGTGTTTTGAAGAGAGAGACTGGAGTTAGAAACTATATTCTGTTTATTTTCTCTAAATGAATTGGACACATTTATAATAAAATTATGCATTTTTCACTCTATTAAATTAATTTGGGTAAATTAATTATAAAACAATTATCTTAGGTTTTATGTCATGAAGGAAGTGTCATTTATATGCCAGTTGTATGCAAAGAGAGAAAAGGTTGCCCTCTTAATTTATTGTAATACATGCAACAATGAAACATGATTTAATTGAAACAAAAGACAAGAGGATGAAAAGAAACTTTTTTTTTTCCCCCCGAAAAATCCAAAGCATTGGGGCTTGAAGCATTTTGACATTATAAATTATATATTTATATGTAAATGGACTTCTGGCTTATGTCCAGAATATTTGGGAAATTGAATTTTAGATTGTGAACTATTCCCTGAATATTCCTATAGAGTTCTATGGCTTCACAAATCTTAAAGTGAAGGGTTTTATAACAAAATTTGTGCATCTGGGAGCTGCTTACTCCCTGTTTGAGAAATAAAGTGTCCCATACCTGCAAAACTGATGTGGATTGTCCAGCCTTGGGACCAACGCAAAAGGTCTGGACTGTTTTTCCAAAAAAAGATCCCTTTCATGCTGACATGAATCCATGATCCCCATCCAAACTGGTGGTGTTCAAGGCCAGGCTGGATGTGGCTTTGTGGAACCTGGTCTAGTGGGAAGTGTCCCTGCCCAAGGCAGGGGGGGTTGGAACTAAGTGATCTTTAAGGTCCTTTCCAACCCAAACTGTTCTATGATGGCTCGAAATTAGTTTGTGGTGCTTTGAGGAAGAAATAGTAAAGGGAAAGAAAAAATCCTGGTGTACTTGCAATAGCCCAGGGATTGGCAAGGAGTACCTTAATCCCTAAACAAAATTGTGATCCCTCATAGAAAACGGACACAACTGCACAAATGAATGAGACATCAAACTGAGTGGAGAAGTGGACTCTTCAGAAGGGAAAATCACCCTGCAGGAAGACCAGCACAGACTGGAAGAGCAGGCGAACAAGAACCTTAGGAAGTTCAACAAGGACAAGCGTAAGGTCTTGCACCTGGGAAAACATAATCCAAGAGAGCAGCACAGGCTGGGATCTGCCCAGCTGGGGAGCAGCTCTGTAGAAAGGGACCTGGGGGTCCTGGTGGACAACAAGGTCAATATGAGTGAGCAGTGTGCTGCTGTGGCAAAGAAAGCCAACGGGATGCTGCGTTGCAGAAGTCATTATCCCACTCTACTCAGCACTTGTCAGGCCACACCTGGAATCCTGTGTTCAGTTTTGGTCTCTGCTATGCAAATAAGTTGTGAACAGGCTGGAAAGGGTCCAGAGAAGGGCCACCAAGATGATCAAAGGACTGAGCCTGCCGTATGAGGAAAGGCTGGGAGAACTGGGTTTGTTCAGTCTTGAGGAAAGAGGGCTTATGGGATGCTCTATCCCCATGTTCCAGCATTTAAAGGGTGGTTACAAAGGAGGTGGACAGTCTTTTTACAATGAGTCACATGGAAAAGACAAGGGGTAATGAGTACAAGTTACTCCTTAGGAGATTCTGGTTGGACACAAGAGGACAATTTTTCAAAATAAGAACAATCAGCCATTGGAATAATCTCCCCATGGAAGTGGTGAATTCCCCAACATTGGACACTTTCAAGATTCAACTGGACAGGGTGCTGGGCCATCCTGTCTAGACTGTGCTTTTGCCAAGAAAGGATAGACCAGATGATCCTTAAGGTTCCTTCCAACCTGGTATTCTATGAATCTGCTATTCTATGAGACCACTTAAAGTAGTCAAAAGTGTCTTTGTCACGGGAATCCCAGACCGAACCAAAGAAATCTTTTCTGAGTAAAACAGATCATACCTTCATAACTTCAAGGTCAATTAATTGTTTCCTGGAGAAATTATTTTGTCAGTAAATTCCTGACCAGCTCCTAATTATGAGCCTTATTTCATAACCATCAGTAATAGTCATACTGCTGGAAGAACAAGTTGTTTAAATGACTCAATTCTGACCCCACAAGATGACTCATCAAGTTAAAGGTGACTTGCTAATAAGGTCTATAACTTCAATATCAAGGAAGTGTAGGACGACATATAGCAGAATACACTTTATTATTCTGCTTAAAAAAGGAAAAGAAATATATTACTTAAACCTTTGCTGTCAGTGGAAAAGAAGTCTTTGAGGAGATGACAAAAATGTGGGAATGTGAACAATACCGCACTCACCATTTTGCAGAATTTGCCTTTCCTAACTATTTCCGACCACCAATAATTTATAAAATATTTATTTTATTGATTATTGGTGTATATTTTGCTTCCATTACTTCTCATAAAATATCTCCTTTAGGCTATTCTCTTTTGGGGTTCTTGTTTGAAAAAAAAAAGAAGCAAAAACCAAGAGAGAAAGAAAGATTTTCCTTTGCTTAGAAAATCCTGGCTCTCCTCCTAAAGATCTCAAGTTTCAAAGGAAAAGCTTTCCAGGTGAGCATAAACCCCGTACCCTCAGGCTTTCTTAAAAAAACTCAAGTGGTGGTTTTCACTCTGGAAATGCCACTGCAGCGCGTTTTAAGGACTCAAATCAGACACCTCCTGCTGCTACTGTTTTTTTCTGGGCTGGAATCTCTATGACCACGTTTTTCTCCTCCGTGCTACAGGTAAGAAAGCAGGTATATATCATAGGACATCATAGTCCACATCTTTTATGGAGCCTGGGCCACCTCAGTTAGCTCCTGCTACCTCTACAGTGTATCATGAGACTCCATGTGAGCCTCAAGTCTATAGAACAAGAACAGAGGTGGAGGTACCAAAGCATCATTTTCAACCACACAATTTCTGATACATACCAAAAGTTGAAATTTTCTACTAGAAGAAAAAAGAACATCCAGCAAAATTCTTGTTTCTCTATTCGGTGGTATAGATAGAAGAATCTGACACTGAATGATAGAGCTGATGCTGCAGCAGTGATTCAAGAAACAGGGAAAATGTTAGTTTGGTGTCACGTAAAACTATCAACGACCCACTAAGTTGTTGATTTTGCAAATACCAAGATAGATACAAAGTCTGTTGGTTTCTAGATGTAGATATCAGAGTATGGCTTTATAAAAAGCTTTGTTCCAACAGGCTATATAATATAAGCAGTCTTGGTTGGACCACTATCAGAGTCCCATAATACAATTTTACAGCAGAACTTAAGGCAGCAGTAATTCTGTTTTCCAGTGTTCCAAGGGAAAGGTAGAAGCTCCTGATAATGAGTTAATAGAATAAATAAATTCTGATTTTACACAATCACTTTCTATTTTGGAAAATGTATTTCCTTCAAAAATGGGTTTTGGCTGTTTTGAACAAAAAGCCTTCAGCTTGTTAGGCGGAACAGGGGGTGGGCTGCCTCATGAAGCTCATACACAGTAAATCTGGACTCATGTTTTAGTACTGGGCTACCCATGAGCTCAGAGACACAGCTGATCTCCTTCAATCTGGTGTCCCTCCTGGAGTGTTAGTAAATAACTGTTCCACTTAGGCAGGTGCTGTTACAAGGCAGCATATAATTACATCTGCGCTGTGGTTGCAACAAGAAAAACAGTGCCTCAAAACCTTAAAATTAGGAATGACTTCAGGTTCAAACAGCTTATTTTAAAACGTGGACTACAGCAAAACTAGAAAGCCCAATAAAATAAAATATCACGGTCACCTAGTATAATTAAAATGAGTGAGCCAAACGATTTACTGGTTAACTGTATAATTCCCCCTGGATGGGAATACATCTGATCTGTAGCCAGCACTGCTACAAACATTGTTCCTTTCTCTGGAGTTGAAAATAAATATCTCTGTTGGGTTTTGGGGGGTTACAATCTCCTGTAGGCCAGTAGGTCACTGCCCTCTTCAGTGTGACACTAAACAGAAAAGGTGAAATACTGTCAATGAGAGTTTTGCTATTGATTCCAGCTAAGCCAGGACTTCATTCCATGTCTTTTAAATTTTAGTAACACTTATCTTATCTATCCTTAGACATTTCAATGGCAAAAAGAACACTTGACAGACATGTAAATCTAGAAGCTTGGAATTTTGGGGTGAAGGGAGATGAAGTCTGTAAAATTGGTTCCACGTTCACCGAGATATCCTCAGCCTGCTGTGGAAATCTCCAGCACGTCAGTGCTTGATCCTGCCTCTCCCCAATGTCAAGTGCAACCTCTCTTCGGATTTCAGCAGGAGAATGTGGTAACAGGCACGCAAAAATGAGTGAACTCTGCCTTTTTCTTTTTTTTTTTTAATGCTATCCCTCATAAATCACCTTTGTTTGCATAAGGCCCGAGGCAAAGTCCATTGAAATCAGTATAAGCCGTTTTACTTTGGATGGAGTCCATTATCTCTGCTTCTCCTGCTCTTTTTTTCTTTTTGGCTGAAATGTCACGTCTCACTTAAACGCTACAAGGGTGGCCAACCGAAGGGATGGAGCCAGCAACGGGAGTGTCAGGAGAATACATGAATGAGATATGTATATTCATGGAAAGATTCATTTTAAAGCAGAATAGCAGAGCGAAGACGCACCAGTTGCTCTTACACACTGATAATTTACACATTTTACACATTATTACTTTGCTGTTCTACAGCAAAAAATGTAGTTACTATAGCAACCGGTTTGTCATATGATCAGAATGCTATTTTTAATATCACTCAAAGATACATATTAACATGCATAATATACGGACTTCTCATGAGGGCTGAAAATACATATAATAACATTTTTAAGCTTATAAGGGATAATTCTTCCTGATTTCTATTACTGTCTGCTTTTTTATTAGGCTATGTAATTAAAGACTGTCAAAGACTGATGGAGTAAAACTGTACTTTACAGCTCCTGCTGAACTCATACAGTTTTTTTAATTTATGGTACGGGAGATCAGAGGTGCCTGTGAGGGTCCAAGCTCCTGAAGGAGTCCCAGGGCACTGCCAAGGTCTGGCTGGATGCTACCAAGAGCTTTGGCTCCTGAGTATCTTTGTCATCACCTGTCACCACCTTCTCCTCCCTTTTTGTACCATGCTCCTGAGCCAGCATACTTTTTTGGATGACCTGTGCCAAAGGAATCAAGAAGACATCTTAAAGCGTTAGTTTCTTTTCTCAGTCTAACACCAAAATGTTTCTGGAAAGACATAGTCCAGCTGCAGCAGACACAAATAAGCCATTTCCAAGTATTGTAACACCTCGAGTCCCATGCACTAGACAGCTGATATGACACCTTTCTTTTTGCTGCTAACCTGACTATCAAATCATGGATTTTCAGTCCAAAGTGAGTGTAGGAGAAAGGGGATGTTCAGGGAAAAAAATAACTAAGAATTGTGGTGGGAGGGGGTTGTAGACTTTTTCTCCTCATCTCACTGACTATATTATTCATAATTTTGGGATAATTGTTACTGAATTCAAAACTCCCATTCTGGGAGCAGCATACCCATGGACTCATTTGCCACAGCCCAGGGAATACACTCACAGCAGAGCTTCTCAGGTTGCACCAGCTTCCCGTTTGTTTTGGAGGCCAACACAAAGCATTCCTGTTGCTCTATTGAGCCTTAAACTATTTAAGATTGCAACCGGTGAGGGAGGAGGAGGGCTCCCAATTCAAATTATTCCAACCTTTTTACTCCCTGTGGAGACTTAACTCTCTGTCAAGCCCCTCTGACTTCAGTTGGTGGCAGACTTAGACGATTTCCACTCCAATATACAGGTTTAACCTTACAGCTCCCTGAACTCCAAACTCCATCTACACCATGGCCTATAGCCTTCAGCAAAGTTGCCCACATTGCAGTTCTGAACTCTCAAAGGTAACCTTGAAGTATTACTCAGGTTCTTTCATGCCACAGGAAGCTTATGGGAATCAGTCTGCATGTCACTGACTTATGGATAGCAGAGAGAGGCAGTAGATGCAGAGCTGCCAGAAGTCAGGAAGGAGGACTTGTGGTACTGATCTTGCATGTCTGAGCCCAGAAGATCAGGTCAGTCCTCAACATCCTGCAGAAAAATAGCACATCTGTCCCTCAGAATGTTCATATCATCCATGGAGCCTTCAGTAGGTGGTTGAAGTTGCAACCAGGGCTCACACTGACTGTGTTGCTGGTTGGCTGATGTGGGCTAAAGTTATTCTCAAATTGACCCAAACTTGAGTCCCGAAGGAAAGTATTTCTCTCCTGGTGTCATACTCCTGCAGCAAGGCCACCACAAAACATGCAGCATCTAGGATGCTCACCAGTTATCCCCTCACCTAACTAAAATAGGGTCCAAAAGTCACTATCCCAAAAGATTTGGGATCATGAAGATATCTGTGGTTAAAAAAGCTTTATCCTATTCAGCAGCTAAATGGGTTGGACAAATGAAAAAGATCTTGCTATAGATAGTGGCTCTGATATCTTGGCACGAAGAATTTATATGTAATTATTTGTGCAGGAGGACAGAATCATGATGAATGCCTTATATAAATCCCAGTAAATGTATAAATCAAAGCTGCTATCGTATAAAGATCTGTTTCTGTTCCTGTGCCATTATCATGGCATACAATAGAAAGCTTCATTATCTGTTTACATCAACACTCTCACAGGCCAGAATGCTTTTTTGCTTTCTGTTGCCATTATGTTGTATTATGTGTGGTAATGTCATAGCAACCCAAGATAATACAAGTACTGTGGGGCAACAATGCAATATTTTCTGGCTTTTGTTTTTGAATGAGACAGAATACAGCTACCCACTCTATGCAAGCAATCCACATATACCAAAGATTTAACACAATGAGTAGCAATTAACAAACCAACATTACTTATTGCAAGCAAACATTTTTCTCCAGTACATTCCAAAGGTTTAAAATAATGGAAGGGTATGATTACAGCCTAGCAAAGGTATGAGAGGTATACAGAGCAGTGTCGTTCACAGATTTGGGGTATGTCATCATGCACTCGTTCACTTTTGATCTGATTGAACACACGTATGAGACGTCTGGCCAACAGTGATGTATCTGTCACATCTGAACTGAGTCAGGTCTTGGAGTAATAGGCTAAAGGCTGAGAATCACCTCAGGATATGTTAATCTGGTATCCACCACAGCAGTACTATTTGCAATTGGAGTTGTTGAGAATAGCTAATCAATATGTGCAGGCAGAGTAATATGACATTTTTAGTCACCTGAGACAATGAGTTCAGAGTGCCTCCTCTGAAATATGCAGTGATTACCATGCCATGACCTTGGCAGAATAATGCAATTAGGCAATCAGGCACAGGGGAAAAAACAAACAAACAAAAACCAAACGTGAGTGTATCACTAGCCAAAGTACCAAACTTTCCTCCTGCTGGACTTAGCTTGTGCCCAAAAACCTCACTGGTACTCCGAGGATGATAGAACCTGCCAGAGTTCAATATATTGGGATGCTCACCATAGAGCGCATGCTGCTAGCAGTTTGATTTTTTGCCTTGTATCTAAAGACCGTATACAAAAAGACATTTCACACTAGCAGGATACACTTCGTGGTAGGACACTTTACATTAACTTGTCTTCTTGTTGGGCAGAGAACGGCTGGAAAGCAGCCCTGAGGAGAAGGACTTGGGAGTTCTTGTGGATGAGAAGCTCAACATGAGCCGGCAGTGAGTGCTGGCAGCCCAGAGAGCCAACCATGTCCTGGGCTGCATCAAGAGAAGTGTGGCCAGCAGGTCTCAGGAGGTGAT
>JAOTQQ010000032.1:58796247-58820010 GCA_026546715.1 Gallinago undulata
ACACAAGTTCCTACACAGAGTAATATCTGCTAACTCCAAATGAGTGACTGTAAGCAGGCTGAGATTAGGCATTCTCCAAAGTAGTGCCCAAGCATCACTACGAGTGCCAGTAGTAGCAGATCCCGAATTAGCTTGACTCTGTGCAATGCCTACGTCCCTTCCCCTCTTCATATAAATTATTAAAGTTTTCATTAAGGGTATTTATGAGCTCCCCAGTGTGGGGGGAAAAAAAAGACATCTGCAGGAACCTTTCCTATTCCATAACAAGCCTGAATTATCTGACCTGCTCTGTCCCTGACCTGGGTCTGTTCACCCCTCCTGGGGGAATGTGGTGACCCTGAGCCCCTCAGGATCCCCTTACTGATGGCAGCCTTAGAGCAGATGTGTGTGGCACAGCGTACTGTAGGCCAAAAATCAAGTTATTCAGAGGGCTCAGGATCCCTACTTCCTCTCATCTATTCCTCTCTGCTGTACCTCCCTTCTCCCCCATCCTGTGATATCAACCCCTATTCATTCCCTCCTTGTAGTGGACACTCTTTGCTACTGCTTTTACCTCTTCCTAATACTAAGAACCTCTACCTATTACACCCTATTTCTCAGCACTTTCAGCAGACATCTATTCCCTGATAAATCAAGACCCTAATCCGCATCCTTACTTGTTAAAGAAACAACTTGCCTTGTGGCTACAGTTAAAGCCTTCACAAGCAGTTAACACCAATCAATTGATAAGAATTTACTGCCTCTATACAGACGTTCCCCACAGTTCAGAAAAGAAACTACATTCAGACAAATGCCACCAGGATTAGGAGATCCCTCCTTCCTCTGTGCAAGACCACAGGTTATGCAAAAGCCTGTGTTCTCATGAAGTAGGGAGTTGCTATTCCTACTGCTGACACTCAGCACTTAGATAACATTTCAAATTCACTGAAATGCCCGGTTAAACAGTGTATATACTATAAAAGAACTACATGCTTAATGTAAAAACAGGAAAAAAACCTGAAACCTTTGCATCAGGCAAAGAATTGTCGAGTTTTAACTTCAAAAATTGAACCTCTTGAATCATTTTCAGCCAAAGATGGCTGAAATTGCAGGACAAGCCAAGGTTAGGACAGGGAAATTAAAAAGAGCATCTAACTACAGTACATATAGATTTACTGTCACTCATTGGTGCAGGAAGAGGAATAATCCAAGCTAATGAAGCATACCTTCTGATGTGAAAACACTCAGCTCTGCTACAAAAAAAATTACATTAAGTTTATGGCAGAAGTTAGCATGGCAGCAGTAATATTCAGATTAAGGAATCCTGCCAAAACAAATTTTAAATCATTCTCCTCTTCCACAAGTTTTAAATCAAAATCATTAAAAATTATATGGCTTGCATTTCCATTTGCCAATGTCTCTAAAAGTAAATTTAGCTCAGACTGGTTCAGGTTGTAGATCTACAAGAAAAAAAATATTAATTTTTTTTCAAGCACAATTAGTTTCAGAAAGTGGGATTTTCTTCCATATGACAAAAAGCTATGTAGGGTATTAAATCTTATTCCCCTGACATCCAGCACAACCATATTTGTGCTGCAATAAACAAAACTAAGATCTTCCCTAAGTAGCTTACAACTTAACTGTAAGATCAGGCAACAGCTGCAAACTAAATGAAACCAAGGGGTACTAGGGAATAATGACACTAAATTAAATGGGCATAGATTATCTATTTAGCCTAACAAAGGGGGCCTAATTCAGGCAGGTAAATGTTATTAGTAGATAAGTGATAAAGAAGTGTGTATTACTCTCTGACTCATTCTTGTCAGACTGCAATCTGAGACAGCTAGACAAAACAATTATGATAGGATTTCATAAAATACATGCTAATGGACCATCCCAAATTTAAAAAAAAAATAAAAATCATAGCATCCTCACCTTGCTCCAGAAACTTGTCTTGTGAAAAGCATAGATCCAAGTTGGGTAACAGCAACATCATTATTTTCATCTAGGTTCTTCAGTGACATGGCTAAAGTAACAAAAGGTCAGGTTAAAACTACTACTACTAGGTCAAAAGGTCAGGTTAAAACTACTACTAAAGCTGCTTTTTCTCCACTTATTTTGTAAGACAGTACGCAAGGCAGATTCTTACAAGTGTGCAACATTACTTTGGTGTTCAGCAGTATTTTTGGTTAGAACAAATATCTTGAGTAAGAATTCCATAGTCTCTTTTATGGCACTATAAAATGATGGGTAAAATAATTATACTCCAATTTATTTTTAAATCTACTTATTTATAAAAGTATTACTACATGCTAACATGTCTGCCTTGATTATAATAAATGCATACGCTGAACAAGAGCAATTTTGTAAAAAAATAAAGGGCCCAAGTCACTACTCTGCTTTTACAGCAGGTTACCTTACTGGGTTCAAAGGTTTTGTATCAGCCTAAGAACTATTTAGTGGAGGGTAGTGAACAATGTTTAATATATAGGAACTGTATGTGAAAGAGCATTATGAATGCACAGTGTATTTTTTTTTTTAAAAAAAGAAAGGTAAAAAAACAACGGTTACCTAAGGAAATAGGATTATGTGGTGTGTCTAACAATCTCTCATTGTGGTTATCTGCCAGCTTCTTCAGCTCACTTGAAAGATAGGAAAACATCTCCTGGAAAAAAAAGGATGCAATATTTTTATTATTAGCTATCAAACAGAGAAAATAGTACCTATTTCATGAAATTGTTGAGTCTCCATTATATCCCACAGGTGTCCAGCTGATCCTCTTTTCATGTGTACCAAGTAAGTGGATGAGACAATTCTCTGAAATCATTCTATAAAGGAACAAACTCCGTTTCCTGAACCCTCTTCTTCCCCCTCAAGCTGGTACAAGGCTCTCTGTCTTGTCTAATATATGTACTTGGGATGTCAGCCCTTCTCTCTGTGAGGGAAAACCAAGGGGGTAAAATCTTGAAGAGGTTCACATCAGTTCAAAACACATATGGACAGAGCGAGAATAAACACCATTCTTCTTATTGTACTCTGGCTTCTTTTCCACCCTTTCTAATGCTTAGTCTCTCACAAAAACTAGCAAAAAGATACAGATACTGCATAGTCTTTTTAAAAGATACTAAACACCAGATTTTTTTCCTCTTCCTGGCTGTAAAGATCGTGCTGTTCATCTGCTTCAATGTGATTGCCTGTTTCAGCATCCTCATCAATCTTCTGGGGCTGACAAGTTATTTTTCATTCTTTAAATAGAGTCGCCTCTCCTGTTTGTAGACCAGTATCCTGTTCTGACCTGTGCACTCGGACAGATACAAATTACAGCTCGTGTTTTTGAGCAGAACCTCCCAAAGGCCTTAGGAAACCAAACGAGCTTTGTGGGAGCTGAGTTAAAAAAAGAGTTGTTACAGCTGTTTTTCTGGAGCCGCTGCAGTGGACCCAGTCTCACTCCATAAGTGACCAAAGTAACACAGCTCCCAACCGGTTCGCCCCAACACCATTGAACAAATCCTGCCAGAGAGGGAAAAGTACCACCTCACTGTCTAAATGAATTAAGACATTCGATTCAACTATCAACAAGAGCATAAAAGCTTCTTGAACACTTGGAACAACAACAAAAGTTTTGGGAGGCATCTATGGTTAGTTATCAGAACTGGAAATCTGTGAATAATCACCCCTGTTTTTCAGAGGTATTTGTAAATGGAGTGATTTTATGGTTTCTATTCATCAGCTTATTTATAGTTCACTTGCCTAAGTTGAAAAACATTCACGTTGCAAATGTTCAGACACTTTTGCCTTCCTTCTGGTCCCTCACTGAGTAAAAACACATTCCTCATTTGTTATTTGCTTTCCACAATAAGCATCACTAAAGCGTTAGCCATTTTATCAGTATTTTTCTTGAATCTAAATCATAAATTAATTTGTGCTCCCTCTGCTGGCTATTTACTTCTACAACTGAAGCAACATATTACAGAAATATACATAAATTGTGTCTACTATGGAGATATCACTGGTAAAATTAGTACTGAGAAAAACCTGTTCTGGAACAGGAACAAATTCCCAATTAATTAATTTTGAGTGTTGTATCTCAGGAATTCTCTGTTGTACTCCTTACAGTATTTACTACTGAAAGGACTGCAAGCGGGTATAACCAGTATATATATGTATTATATTACACTATAAATGATAGATACACTCTATAAATGTATTATATTACACTGTATAAATGTATTAAATTAAGGTTAAATACCTAGGTTCCTAGATGAGCCTTTACATACACAGGAATTTATTAAAACAAAGGAGAATGGAAAGATGGCCAAAAAAATTAAACAAATCCAAGTATGCATTTTCATCAGTTTGATTGAAGCTACCTGAACACAAATTCAAAACTTCCCATTTTTATGAGCAACACTATTTTGCATCTTTCCATTGGAAGCCCTCTAGATATTTCAGTTTCAGAAGCTAAGCAGCTTGTTGCAAAACAGATTAACAGCCTCCCCCCCCAAAAAGGGAAAAAAACAATGTTTTTCTGAGGTAAAATCTATAACCAACCTCTATTATAAAATATTTCTATTTCGTGGAAAATTTGTAAGCACCCAAAGCTATTATATAGAAATGAGCTCTCACATAATTGATTTTCTGTGATAGGCACTCAAGTTTTCTCCAATGAAGCTAAATTTTATGCTAAAGTTGCACTGAACAACCCAAGCACTAAATGTCAGTTAAGTTTCATTATTTAATTTGCTCTTTCCCCTTAGAAACTTACCCCAAGCCTCACCAGGCTAGTGAAATGAATGCTAAACTATGTGAAAACGTCTTGCTCTTATTCTGATCTTTCTAGCACCTAAAACAATAAAATACCTTAAAAATACAAAAAACAAATCAACAATTGTGTATGCATCAAATGTGCTAACTGACTCAATTATTTGGACAAAACGGCCTACTTCCACATACGTATACAAAAACATTTTCAAGAGTTTTGGTAATAATACTTAAAAATATTTGAGTCATACTGCATTTACATTATAAACCTATTTTTTAATGGAGCCTACACTAACATGAGTGACTCCATTGTTTGCTCCATTGTGACAGGCACTGTTCTTCCAATGAAAACAACTAGAGGGAAAGAAGTCAGGAAAAAGGTAGTAACTCCAGAGAAAAAGCAGAAGATGGTATTACTAAAGACACCATTAGTCCCAACCAGGTGACAGAGGGACAACTGCTGAAGGCCAGAAAGCTTTTTGTGTGTGGTTGAAGCTATCCTGGCTGGTTCCAAGCATCCAGCTTCTTTAGGCTCCCAATCTGCCTTCTTTCATCTGAAAAGATGAGTTGTCCTCAGCCACGTCGCAGTTTGTGGAAAGTTTTAAAAACATGAAATTAATTAGAGAACCTTTTAAATCTTCATAGCATGTAAAAGTAATCTAACAGGAACTGCCCAGTAAGCCTTGCCCATCTGACATGGTAAGACTAACGCTGTCAATCACCACACTTTTTTTTTTAAAAAAGGTCTTTCTTAACAACATGGATCAACACATTTTCTCTAGAACACTAGAACAAATGAAAACAAAAAAAGAATAACAAATGTCTTGTTGTAAGACTACTTGATTTTTTACATTTTTAATATCCGGCATTAAATGGCTTTTCTCTTAAATTCAATCATAACTAGAGCAGCAATATAAACTCATACTGAATTGTACAAATAATTTATTCCTATCAGAATAATTACATCAGTGATAAACCACGAAATGTTAAGCCCAGTATTTCACTGAATTGTAAAAACCAAGCAATTTCCTCCCATTTGGTGTGATTTTAAATATTTTACATAGATACGCCATAAGGACATACAAATTACTCCAGTTAATCACTCTTGGGAAGTATACAGACAGATGGATACAGATATAAAAATCTCCATCGCGTCCCAAGCATCACAGAAATACATTTAAGAAAATCAGAATTATCTCAAACATTAAGGAAAGTCTGAGGAAATCTATAACTGTTGACAACAAAATGAAGCCGTCACCTCTTCAATAATACCAGTGCAATAATTAGTTAAATGGATTAAATGGGCTACATTGGAAAATAGTTAATAGGTATTAAACCTGATACGTAGGGTCCTGAATGTAAACCCGAACGTAGGGTCCCTGCTCTGCAGTGGTTCTGAGGTGAAATGTGAAATCTACTGTTTATGTTATTTACTATATTTTCTGTACTATATTTGCTACACGTGGCCTGGTTCAGACACACAGACACACACATGAAAATAGAGAGTTTTAAGACCTGGCAATACAGAATATGGGACACAAAATCACCTGTACTGAGGAAATCAAACGAGTTGCTGCAAAACCATAACCTTTACATAATGTTATGAGTTCTTTAAAAGCAAGGATGTTAACAAATTTGATTATGGATCAGGTGTCGTTACCTGCACTACAAAATGACCTAGAAGGCTCTACTGATATCAGAAAACCACTGTTCTGAACACCACATAACCATATAAAAAGGAATACTGAAAAATTGGAATAAGTGAGAAGACATCACTGTTGATAGCCTTCTTCCATCCTTTCTCTGGAGACATCTAGGCTAAACACAACTGTTGAAAACACTCCTCCTTAAGCTGTCCTATACGGCCACCCAAATCCAGAGACCTGGACAACATGTGTGTGCTGCTCCCTTGGCTCCTCTGTCCTCAGACCCATCACATTTTATCCCTTCGTATCACAACATATAATCTTGTACTCTCACACCACTGCATGCTCCAGGACTGCCAGCTTGTCCAAAAATCCCACTCCACATACACGCTCCTCTCCCTCATATAATCTCTTCCCTTCCTATATTAAACAGCTCATCCATGTAAAAGAAAAAACACCAAAAAAACCCACAACACCAAACTGGGCTGGGCAGCCTATTCCTTTCCTTGGTTGAAGGAGATTAATCTCCTCTCGGTAATATTCTGGTCTTTCTGGCTTGAGCTCAAATAACCTGAAGTAACGCCCATGTGAATAAGGAGAAGGTAAAAAGAGGAAGAAAAAAAAAAAGAACACTTGAAAGTTTTTTATAGCTCACTTTTTGTGTGAGTAGGTGTAGCTGCACCGATATAGAAAGGAGTACTACTCAATGTCAAGCTATAAATAGCTCCTGCTGGGAGCCTAATAGCTCTGCCTCTGCTTTCACACAGCACAGGCAATAAACTAGCACTATTACATTTTTACAATTCAGGAACAAACAGATTTAAGGGAAAAAAAAAAAAGGTTTCTATTTCTAGCAAATCCAAATCCAATAGCAAATCCAATAAAAGAAACATATTTATGTCATATATAAGGCTGCATTTATAGAGTATACTCACATTTGAAATAAGAAGATCTGAAGTTGTAAAAATATAATGCTTTATTCACTGGAGAACTCTTCCAAGAAAGTGGCATGATTCAAAATATACAGCTATTCATTAAGAAATTTTATTTATGAAAGGATTATTATTTACGACTTGGAGAATATTTATACTGCCCATTATGTATCTGCTACCAGCATAAATCTGACATCAAAATCAGCTTTGCAGAAGACACAATAAATTCACTTGAGATTCTTTTAGAGACGAAAGTGAAGGAGGGAGGAAAAAATGCAATTTGCTTTTAATGGAGACACAAACCACACATGGCAACAGTCCAAAATAAAATGTTAGAAACCGTATTGCAACAGCAGCAAAAGTGATAACTGCTTTCAGTGTTTCATAAGCCACATTTTCACTTTAGTTGCACAGATCACTCCTTAGTTGTGGTAATGCCACTGAGCTGGTTTGGTTTTCTATAGTCTAATTATTCCTAGGGGAACTCCACTGCAGCGCAGAATTTCTGGATGCCTCCAGAAGTAGGTAGAAGCAAGTCACAGCCAGCACTATTGCCCTGCCAGAGCCACCAGAAAGCTGTCAGCAGAAAATGTTTGGAGCAGTTTCTAAATAAAATACTGGAACAGATCACGCATTATTTAAAACTATTAACAGTACGTAATTCACAGCATTTCCTTACCCAAATCCCTCTACAAAAAGAACCCTCTGTATTAATATACCGATAGTAAAATCAGGCCTGGATTATGTGCAGAATTAAGGACAACTCAAGATGTACATGTTCCAACCTCACAGACCACTTGAATGTTTGTGCAATGGAGTTATACCCAACACAAAACATATAGTCTGTGAGCAGCAGAGAAGAAACCTAGCTCTGGATCTAGCTGAATACCTTAAAGGGCAGCATTTTTCTCTTTTTCTGGCCATGCACAGTAGTTATAACCTAATCAGAACCTGTGATTCTCCAGAGAACGTAGAACGCAACGTGTAATTAACAGTTTGGCAGAAAGGCACAATAGGGCCAAAGAAAGAACAGAGACCCCTGGGTTACTTCTGGTGGTCCAATCTTACTCTTTAGTCCTGGAAGCAGTGTGACCATGATATCACAACACAGTGCTTCTCAGATTAAGCTTTTGTGGGCAAAATTCTACTGTATTGGTCACACTTTAAAACAATAAATAGGAATACTGAACCAGATAGTCCCCGATCTCTGTTTAGCTTTGTGGTTTGGAAAACAATATGGAAATCATGCTCACTCATGAGCACCATTAAGCCAAGAAATAATTCTATCATATTGCTTTTCCAGATTCAGAGCTGGGAGCTCAGAAGTTCGACAGCTTTGTAGACAGAACCTGGATTTACTACACAAAGCAGTTTTGCAACAATTAATAGCTGACTTGAAGAAAGTGCTGCTTGCCAAAAAGCTTACCTTTCTCTCTTTCAGTAACTGTTTGTAGCCACTGGCACCTAGAGACAGAAGCGTAATGAGGACATCTAAGGAAGGAGACGCAGATGCTCTTCCTGAAAAAAAATCCAATATACAGAAAAAAATAGCAAAAATAAATTATATGTGAAAGAAAGCTGATAATCAAGTTTTCTACAGTTATTTTGTATGGATGAAATCAGTCCATGAACTACTTACCTGGATACATTTTGCTGATCTCCTGAATGAAGGACTCATTGAAGCCAGCAATGATAGCACCACCTACTGGAACCATAAAATTTTTGTCCAAGCTCTGAACAAAGGCATCTATTCTGCCTACTCGAGCACCCTTTATCAAAAAAGAACACACACACACAAAAAAAATCACAATCCACAGCATACATTAGGAAAAAGGAAACATCATAATTACACAGCAATGTAACTGAAATAAATATAATTTCTGAAACTCTCTCAGATATTCTTTGTGATGAAAAAATAAAAATATTAATATTACCTTTTCTTAGCATTGTTCACTGTTATTATTACTGTCTGCTTACATATTACCTTACAAATTCCTATTTTGCTATGATTTAAAACACTGATTTTAGTTCCTGCAAGTCTAAGTGTAGCTTATTTTCAACAGGAAAACCTGTTCAAAGGCTTTCAAAAGGAAACCCTGGGAATTTAATGGGAATTATACAGTTAAAATTGTCCAACCTAAATCACTTCACATATTCTCACACTAAAGGGCTACAGGTAAATGCTTCATTAGCAAAGAAGAAGATTTTTCTTGATGCATGTATAAATTTGCATTAAAACAAGTCAGTTTATAAGGCTGCTTGCAAAATTAAGATCCAGGTAACTTCCTTTAGCAGATTTCCCCACTTCCCAGAAAGCAAAATGTCCTTATACCTGGCTGCTCAGATATTCTTAAAGGAAAAAACTTAGACTCTGCATTAGGTCTCCAATTTGAGTAATATGCTACTGTGAACCGTACAATTAAAAAGTATGCAGCATAAGAGAAGCTAAATAACATACATATTAAAGCATATTCAAATACATACACAAAGTATTACATCCTAAAACCAAGAAATAAAAATAAAGTTAATAGCTGGCAAAAATAGTAGAAAAAAAAAGCAGATGCAACTAAACTGCAGTTATTATTTCTTTATTTTAATAGCATAGCGCATGGGAGATGGGAAGAAGCACTCCGAGTTTGTCAGCTCTTTGATGGGAAGATGAGTGCCAGCAGCCATCATTTGATTTAATTGACAGGAGACCACCAGAGGAGAAGCAGGACAAATGAAATGGTCTCAAAAGCTCTTTCCTGTGATACTCTTGCAAGTTCTGTTCACGCCGTGCTCGGCATGTATGTATTCTTAAGTATTCAATAATAACTACTTCTCATAGGCAGGACATCTTTCAGTGCAGGAAACACGTTTTTGTAAATCAATGTAAAACAAATCAGAGCTTAAATGTATACATTTGCATAACCAAAGAACAAACAAACAAACAAAAAAATCCCCAAACAACCTATCCAGAAGCCAACACAGTAATAGCTCTATTTGTAGCTTTGTAGCCTGAAAAGATTATCATTAGATCCATTTCAGGCAGGAAAACTTAAGCAATTCCACAGCCCTCTTTATGTCAGAATTTCACTTGTGCAAGTTAAATACAATAAATATGTAACAAGTACATTACAAATAAAGCATTTTCCATATCACTTCCAAGTTTTGTCAGATTCCTTTGGTCTCTCAAGATTTAGAAATGCCAACATGACGTTCCTGTCATAATTATACACCAAGTTGGCCTGTGCTCAGTTAATAACATAATGTCTCCTGGAATAGAAAAAAAACAAAAGGCCAGCATATTTTAAATTCATAATAGTGCAGGATCCCCTGAATCCTGTTAAAAAAAATAGATCCCTCTCTTATTTTGATACGGGCAACAGAGAAAAAAGAGAAACAATAAACAAACAATACATGTACATTGCAATGAGCAAAAATAAAAGAATTCTTAGATTCATAGGTGATCTCAGATATTAAGCAACCTCCTCTTCAAACTAAACAGGAAGAGAAATTAAACTTTACCGAACACAACATGGAACCTAACCCCGTTTCCTCAGTCGTTCTCTCTGCCAACAATATTTTAACAGTGACAGCATCTATCAAGTGTTGCTGTAGAATCTTGTACCTTCAACTGAAAATCTGTAACTCACATTCTGTTGAAGGCTTAATCTCTATTCAAGTGTGATCCATTATTTGAATTTTAGTTAATAAGTTTGCGAAACATTTTAAGAAAGCTTACTAAGGACATTTTATGAAAGATACTTCAGCATAAGCAAAACACAAATAGATTTGTGTTTAATACATAAAAAGCACACAGCAGAAATAACATATTATTTTTAAGTTTTACTTCCCTCTGATGTGCTTTCTTAGAAAATTGTTCAAATATCAGACATGCAAAGCTGTGAAACACTCAAAATTTGCTACTGTTATTTACAATCAGAGATTTACTTATATTTGTTAAAAGAATTAGTATTGGAAATACACAGCTCCTACCTGCTGGATGAGATGCATACATTTTGAAGACTGAACTCCATAGGCATTGTTAACAATATGTGGAATGTCATAATTAGCACAAATCACAGCCAGTTCCTCCAGCCTACAAGCATAAAATTGTAATTTAGAGAAGCATTAATAACTGTAACTCACATTACAAATCAAACCATTAAAAGACTGAGAGGTCTACAAGGAGGTCAGAATGCAGTAAGAAACTTTTTTGATTAGTACCTCAAGACAGCATTTGTCACTTTAAGCTATAAAGGTTAAGAAGGAAATTCTGTTAGCTTTTATAAACACTACAAGTTGTTGACCTGGACTGAATTTTTTTCATGCTTCACTAAAAGTTGTTTGGAAACCAGTAAATAGATTCCAAATCATTCTGCTTCACATATAAGTACTGCTTTTATACTACTTTAACGATAACTATCAGAGCTTTAGTTATTCACTTTTTTTTTTCCCTTTTCTTCTAATATTCATCCTGAAAATGGCCTAATAGAAGTTTCACGATGTGTCCTCGGAATCAAAAGCATCATGTAACAGGAAGTTTTTACATGCTTCTGTTTATTTCAAAGAACCAATATGTCAACCCTTTGGCTGAAATCTCACTTGCATATTTCATATAAACATTATCACAACAGAGATACTCTTCAAAGGAATGGAGAACCCTAAAGGATTGAATGTGGAGATCAACAAATCAAAACTTTGTTTAACTGTTTATTCAAATATAAAGACAACTCCTCCCTTGCCTTTAGAAATCCCTGAAATCACAGTGAGCTCTGCCTGGACTGATTTCTCAGTCAAACTAGGATTTATGTGGGTGCCTCGGTCATTTTTGGTAAGGGTCTTCAGGCTTTTAAACATACATGTACATAGTACACTTCTTCGAAGCACTCACTTTTTAAAAAACCTCTTTATTTTCCCCAGACTTGCAAATATATTTCAGAAATCAAATCTGAAAAAATAAATTTGAAATTTGAAAAAATAAATACATAATTAAGTGATGATAAAGGTAATATTATTTAAAAAAAATAAAATCGGTAAACTATAAATCTCCAATACATTTTTACTCTATCTCCTTCTGTACAGCTTCTCACTGTAATTTACTGACATTCATATAAAATGTGACGGAGTATGAAAACATTTTCCAAAAGGTGACATTCCCTTTCATTCTATTCCTATTACATTGCCGGGTGTTGTCTTGTAACGCAAAATTCAGCTGCAAACCTCAGATGAAGTTTTCAGAACCTGAATCCTTAGAAAAACATCATCACCACCACTATTATTCTTAAAGAAAGCACAAGGATTTTGTGATTGGGGAATACCAGTAGTATAATGTATGTATTGATCTTCTGCAGTCAAGACACTCGTCAGGAGCTCTCTGTCCAATAATTTTTCACATTTATCAACATCCTGAATCCTGAACATTATGCAACATTAACAGAATACTTCAGGAAACATAACACTACACTGGGCAAAGCTTTTGCCTTCCAGTCTGCTGATCTTAATCAGACTCATTCCTCACCTTCCACAGAGACTCAAAGAGAATCCAGTTCCCCTCTTACACACTTCTTTTCAAGTGCAGGTAGAGAATTTCACTAAACTGGAAATGTAGAGGTTGTACTGCTATATTTAGTTTTCCTAAAAATACTCTATTGAACAATTAGATCCATATTACAATACAGGATGAGAGTGCTACAGTTTGAAAAGCACATGTGATTATACCAGGGAAGCAAACACACACAGCACTTGTCTACTTCTGAGGCTTAAAATGAACTATTAATATATCAGAAAAATAAAGCATTAATATAAGGTTGGCTACTACTCAAGTTCCTCAAAATCATAAATAGAACTCAGAAATTTATTCTTTCCAATTTATTCTTTCTTTCTTTCCTGCTTGTGAAAGTTCATGAAAAGAAAGCTTTGCTCTTCCTTCTAACATCAAAGTAACAAGATACAGAGCTCTTTTAAGTACATAACCTAACTGAAAAATACAGGTTTTTTTCCTTTAGTTCTCTCTTAAGTACAGTAGTTTTAGAGACAAATCCCAGCAACAGCAGATAAAACACTGAGAACTGATATCTCTCCAAGGAAGGCGGTTTATACACTAGTGAATGATTCCCATAAAGTTAAATACTTCAAAAGAAAGCTATCAGTACACAAGCATAAAACTCTTAGCCTCACCTTCCACCAATCCTAAACCACTTAGAATTTTAAACCATCACCACCACAACTAAACAAAGCCTTAGAAATGCAAGATATTTAAAAGCAGACATTTAAAATGGTACCCTCCAGAAAAGCTGGATGGGATTTTCCTTCCTGTAGGAAGATGAATGTTATGGCCTTTGATAGTTGACAGTATCCTTTAAATAGAAAGTGCCTTCAAATCCTCCTGTATCTGTGGTATATCATAACACAGTGCCACTACCTAATAATTCATCTCTTAGTTGCAGAGAACAAAACAATCACATGTCAAAAAGTGGAGGCAGATAAGGAAAAGATTCATTTACCTGAGCTATAAAACAGACCACTCAATTCTGATAGCTGTGATTTAAGTTAGCTAATAAATCTGCAAGTCAACTTCAAGCAACGTTCATAGTATTCTGACAGAATTATACGGTTTTAACTTCCCTCTAGCAACTGGGTTAACATATGATAAATATTGGGTTTTTTTTAAGGTAGGAAAATGGAGTGAAACATCCAAGCTGCAGAGTCAATAATGTTTCTTTCCTACACTTGCAAATATTTAACTAAGTTTTCCAGATAACAAAGTAATTAACAAGAAAGCACATACTGCAGAGGAACTCTAAACATAAATCTTTTCAATTTTGTGATAAATTAAAAACAGTTGAAGTGGAACAACTGAGACTCTACATTTAAAATCACATAAAAAAAAAAAGAGACGTTACTAATATCTTATACTTCGATGTACTACATACAAAGCCATAAAAATATATCTGTTCAATTGTGAAAACTAAGGAATTTGCTTCTTGATACTTATATTTGTAAAAAAATAGAGAAAGCAGGCTTTGTGACTAACACTGGTCTCATTTTGGACAAATGACTCAATGTACCAAGTGTTTTAGGCAACTCTACTTCAACATGTCATTTTCAGATTGAGATGTTTTTCCAGGACTTCCTAACCAAGCTACACACTGAAATAACATCTTGGATACTCTTATTTCCCATCCATAACCACAAAGTTCATCTCAGCTTCAGCTAGTGCTCGAATGCCACCTTCACAGCAACTACAGAAATTGTATATATGGACGTATAATATTAGGAAAGAATGCAATGTATTTTAAGCTTATTTTAATGGTGATTTAACAGCTGGAAATTACAAGAAGCATCATGCAATCAGGCAGCAAATGTTCAAGATAAGTTACAGCAGGGCAAATCGTATGTTATACTTGTTCAGCACATCTGCCCTAGATGCTTCCAAGAGTTTCCTTACATCAGTATATCTTAATTAGCCCTATAAACGTCAGCATAATACAGGAAAAAGTAACTCAAGCGAAGATTTTAAATTAACAGCTTAGGAAAATCCATCATTGGCTAGAGGAGAAGAGTAGAAAATGCAACACTAATATTAAAATGGGGCATTAGCTATGGAACTACATTTCCAGGACTATGTTTCTATGAAAGTCTACTTTTACTACCTCCATGAAACGATAAGAAAACCACTTCCAAAATGACATTCATTCCACCACAAGAGATCATCATTAACGTCAGTTACACGACAGAAGGAAAACCTTCTGCATTATTCTCACTTTGTTAACATACTTTTCCAGAAGGGGAAGATTGTTTCAACCTGCCATTTTCCTTAAGCAAGGGGATTAAAGTAGCTTTACTAATTGTTGGCAGCAATTAAGCAATTTTAGGAAAACGAACATTCAAAACATGGAGGGGTTTTTTGTTGTTTTCTTTTTTCTTTTTTAATAGTAAAAAAATCACACACTTCTTAAGACTACTTACCTATCAGGTACCCTTGGAGCAAAGCAAGATGTTGTGGAATGCACACAAAGAATATTTTCAGCACCAAGAGCTTTAATTTTAGCCTCCACTGCTTCGATGTCTGTCCGTAGCTCATCGCCTTCTAATACATTTTCTATCACCACAGGCTCAAAACCTGACCAAAAAAAGGCAAGTCCTGAATGTTCATCATCAAATCTCTGACTAATTCTGGAGTTTTAGTTGCAGTATAAATGTGAAAGCTCTACTTGTTTTTGTTGCTTTAACAAATTATTTCAAACTTGGATTAAGAACAGAGATACATAAATTGGTTTATTGTACAATGTCCATATCACTAAAAAATACAATAACATTTTTGTTAAATACTGGACTCCAGATAAAAGCTTACCTTACATTCTTTGCATGCAACAGCAACAGGCTTGAAGATTGTTTTAAAAACAGATTAACAACTTCCCTCTCAATTAAAAATAAAGTGTTTGAGTGGCATTCTTAAGCCCCTCTAAAAAAGGATGCCATTAGATGTAGCAATGCAGTAACGATTATTATGAACAGGCTTTCGTTACAAGCCTCTATCTTAGTCAATCTATAAACTTCCAAATTACTTCTTAAAAGACAAAAATGTCTACATTTGACATTTTTAAAGTGAACTTTGTCATATTGAAATCCAAGCTATTTCCCAAGTCTTTTATTTAATTTTTTTTAGTTTCCAGTTTAAGCTTGAAATTAATTTTAGATGTACAACAGCTGAGCCTCATAAGATCACTTCTCAAGGACACACAGAAGAAGTGTTTCAAAAAAAAAAAAAAAAAGGAAGTTTTCCCCTTCTTCTAAATGCTGGAATGCTGGAATGTTTCCAGTTTTGGAATGGGCTGCTCGGGAGGCATGTTGAAAAGCCAGAGAGGGCCCATCAGAGGGCTACCAGGATGGGTACAGTAGAGTACTCACAGCTTAGAAAGAAAGGCTGCAAGAGCTAGACTTGTCACACCTGAAGAGGCTCAAGAGAGTATCTTATAACAGCTCCCAACCATCTGAAAGGGAATTACAAAGATAAGAGAGCCAAACTTCTTACTTACAAAGGAACTTCTTTCATTTGAGGGTGGCAGAGCCTTGGAAGAGGCTGGCCAGAGAGGTGGTAGAGTCTCCTTCTCTGGAGACGTTCAAAACCCACCTGGACACGTTCCTGTGCAACCTGCTCTGGGTGGACCTGCTTTGGCAGGGGGGTTGGACTAGGTGATCTCCAGAGGTCCCTTCCAACCACATATCATTCTGTAATTCTGTGAAACTCTCATTGGCAGGATGTAATAAGAGGCAAGCGCAACTAATTTTGGCTTGAGAGGTTCAGAATAAACTGCAAGAAAAACTTTTTTTCATTCAGAGGATACCACAGCACCGGAACTGTCATTCAGAGAGACTGTGGAATCTCCATCCTCAAAAGAGTTTCAAGATTCAGTCAGACAAAGGCACAGCTAACCTAATCTAGTGCTTAAAGAGTTTTTCTTTCTTTTTACCTGTTGTGGTAGTTGCTCAAATTTCTAGCTCATAAATAAATAAATCAGAAAGCTTTTGTATACAGAATAAAACACTTGAAACCATATATTCCCATCCTTAAGCAGGTGTGACAGAGCAGCAACATCACATGAGCTGAAGTGACTATTACTTTCTTTAAAAACAGAGGGATGTTCAGTTTACTGAATGAAAGTAAAGGAGAAGGTGGGAAAAGTGATTTCCAAAGCAGTGTAACCCAGCAGCAGCTATGTGAATTTCTCCTTTGTGGATCAACACCGTGCCTTAACACTGACATGTAAAGCTCAAACTCTATGGAAGAATTTGGACTAGAATGATGTATTGACATTGTTAGCCCCACTCTGGTTTTCAATTAGTGATCTAGAAGCCAAATTGCATTTAATAGATAATTGTTAGATATCTGATACCTGTTTCTCTCTTATTTTTAGATGATAATCATTTTAATTGATTTTGCGATAGCTCTCCTAACTATTAAAAAAACTTAACAGATCAATTTTATTTCCTCACAATAAATGTTTATTTCATCAATAAATATAACTACTTTAGCTTGATGCTCTAAATTGAGCACAATATTGTGAAAAACAGCCCCACTTTTCTTATATACATGTTTTATTTGTTTTTATTTTAGTTTTATTTATTGGTTTTGTTTGATTCCTTTTAAACACCTCTACATCTTACGTGGACAGAATCCAGTCCTTGCTTCCAATTGTTTAGTCATTTTTATCTAATGATTCTTTTATGCAAAAAATAAATGTCGTAGGAACTAGGACCAGAATCTATGTCACTGCCTGCAGGTATGTGCACTGAGCTGGAAAATTATGGTCTCCCTTACTTGCCCTTTCCTTGATCCCATGCATCTGTCTGCGGAAGGGGACAGTTTCAGTGCAGGGACAGACTTCTACCATTAGCTTACTGGTAAACAAGGAACTCGATCTGAGAGAAATTAAGGTTTGAACTATTAAAGGCACCAAACTCTTTTCCCGAGTGAGCCGAGTGACATTGCAAGATTAAAAAACAAATTGGGCAGCTAACACTTCCTATGTTCTAAAAGAAAAGAATGTGCAAATCAGACAGCTTGTAGCCTTCCAGTCACAATTATTAGGATACTTTTTGGATAAGTGAGCGATTTGACTCACGAGCCTTAGTTTTAGATAATTGTCAGGACAGCAAATTAGGTATCTCACTCAGAGTAAACTGTAAGTTCCTTATTGTTGTGTTCTCTATTGACGACTTTATACACCCCCGTGCCTCGGTATGTGCCCACGTTTTACAAGGCATTAGGAAGAATCGTGTGATTGCACCTTAGAAATCAGGAGTGTACAAATAAAGCACTTAGAACTACTATGCATTAGACCTTTTCTGGATCTTACTGCCAAGCACAGGAATCGATCACTCTGCCAGATGACATTTTATAACTGGTAGAAGAATACACTGTGTAATCAGACAGCTCCTTCTTACCTGCAGTTATCATTGATTTAAAGCAAGATTTTTGGTCTATACGTGGCCAGATAATGTATTTTGCCTGTGGTCTCTTGTGCCGCAATGTTAAAAAACACAGAGTTAGACTCATGCCAGTTGCCATAGGAACCACAAAGCAATTGGTGACTGTCCGGACACCTGTACATAAAAAGTCAGAAATGAACATAAAGAACCCACAACACTCCCCCACAAATGAAAGGCATTTTCAGATTTACACCTACCAGCCAGCTTTATGATATCCAGAACTACTGAATTAGTAAGTTTGTTCAAAAGGCTAGACCCTGCAGCTTTAGGCTGGACTGCAGAAATATCACCTGACCTTCCAATTCCATGGATCAACCTAAACAACAAAAAAAAGTATTTTTTTCAAACCCCAAAGCAATAATTCTTGCTAACTGAAGAGAATTTAATTTGATGAACAGTTGTGGAAAATGCTATATCCAGTGCAACATCAATATCAGCTATAGTGAGCTCCATTAAAATAAACTACATGTATTCATATGAAACTGTCATTTTATTAGTTTTTTTTTTTTTAACAGTAGGTTAGCAACATTCCAGTGTGGAAGGAAAAACTTTGAGAAGACCCAGGGTAGCAACACCTTTTACATCTGGCAGGCTTCCTTTTAAAGTGCACCTCAGCACTTCTCCACGTGTGTTGAATTAGCCTGATAAATGCTGATGTGTTCAGACACAGAACTCCAAGCAAAGCAAAAAAAAACCAGTTGCCTATAGAATAGCACACCATAAGCATAGGGGTATTGTACGGATACTCCCCTGACAAACATTTCGTCTCCACAATGCAAGAATAACACATACTGCAACAAAATGTCCTGAAAGATCATTAATATATCACTTGGCCCATCTTTTTCTAAATTGTCACTTCATCTACCTCATTCTGCTATTCAATATTATGTATCAGGCAATACCACCTCTCTCTGCATTCTGTTTATAAATTATGCTTATATACTGCACTTAGGAATGCTGGATGTTATTTAGCACCTTTCAGGAGTGGAGGATCCTGAAATCATGTATAAAATATAAGCTTACAGAACTTGCTTTACCGGTCGCCGAAATGCAGCAGCTGCTCAAGTAAGCTAGTAACAATATACACCTATTTATGGCTTTAATTCTGCTTTTGCCTTGGGAATAGAGGAAAATGCAGTCTGGTGAGCATATGGAATCCAGAACTTCTTGGAGCATAATTTTACAGCTTAAATTTTTTTCCCCACTTCAAGCTATAGGTTGAAATCAACAATAGCTTGATAACTAATTGAAACTTGTACATAATCCTCACTCATCCCTCCTTCCTACTGCTATGTTCTTAACAGCTTTCTCATACTACTACTTTTTCTTTTCTGCACATATATGTACTCCTTCCTTAAGGAGCAATCTTCCCTAAGACTGTTTTCATGGGCGTATCAACTAATCACATTATGAACATACTAATGAATATAAGAGAAGCGTTTGATACTTTACAATATAAAGTAGTTTTTAATAACATACAGATACAATACTTGACAGTATTAAAAAAGGGAAGTAATGAATTATTTTAAAACAGGAAGATCTCTGCTTCCCTTGCATGCAGTCAACTCAACGACTTAAGTTTCAGCTATAAACTTATACAGGACATAACCCTGACAAAATAATATTTTCATGCAAGACCTTCCAATGAGTTATTAACTAAAATTCAATACAGAAAGTTGTATCAATGCAATATTGCATTGTATTTTTTCTCTCAAATGCTATCGAGGTCTCAGATAACAAAGCACAATAAAATAAGCCATGTGAAAGCATTAATAATAAATCTGAATAATTCAAATTGCCAATAATTTGTACCTGTAATGTCTTCGGGCAACGAGCCCTGATGCCACTCTTCCTTCCCTCTCACCGACACCACAGTTGCCCAGAAAGTTATTGCTGTCCATTATAGCAAGTTCATGAAGAAACAGCTCAATGGTGCTTTCATCCCATCCATCTTCAGGACATTTTCCCTTAATAATAATAATAATAATATAAAGGTAACTACCAAACTTGGAAATTAAAATCAAACTCAACTTTTTGCAACTTGTTTGATTAATTTCACCATTCTTTCCCACGCTCAACAGCGGTTTGTATTTTCATTATGCTGCTTTATATTATCTAACATTATAAATCTCCATTCAAAGAAAAGTTAAATAATTATTTTTCCATATATTCCGTGCAATTTTGTTGGCATATCCTGATATTAAAAGAGTCGGGATATTTTTCACTTTTAAGTGTTAAATTACACAGAAAACCACCACACCACATATATGTTAATTACTCCCTAGAAGACTAGAGATTTTTTGATGTATTCTCTAGGCAAGAAACTACTACTACAGCAATTCAACAGAGAGAACTGGATGAAAGGGAGTTAACTGGGTATTACAGAACTAAAAATAACAATTGAGAGCAGAAGGGAAACATAGTTTCACCTGTAACACATCTTCCTATCTGCATCGTTTCCTTTTCATATTCTGTAAGTAGAATATAGAATATAACGTGTCAAAAAATTTGCCTACACGCTCTTTTTTTTTGTGCAGAGCATTGAGAACTGTGCTTATCTCTGCTAACTGCAGGAAAGGTACTCATAAGAGGAGAGGCACTCATAAACCCACGAAGCTTTACTACAGCAGCTCAACAGTCCAGGAGCTTTTTTCACATGTCCCAATCACAGTAAAACCAATTAATTTCCAAAGCGTGATACGAGAGTTAAATTCGAAACAGGGCATAGCGTGACCAAAGACGTTCAAGAACTGAAAACATTTGAGAATTCATTGCTTAATGATTTCTGTACATCGGAGACAAAAAAATAAACTCTTTTGGCTCCTTACCAGCATCATTTTTTACCTCACGTAACAACACGTTAGCACCTTGTTGCTTCGAAAAACGTCCTGAAACTGCTTGCTGGGCCTTTCTCAGCAAGCACACAAACCCAAGCCTATCACTTTTGACTCCGGGGCTCCGGAAGGTCTCTGCCCTTACGGCAGGGCCAGCCCAGCTCTCCCCGGTCGGGGCCGTGGCCCTGCCCCCCGGCACCGGGTCACAGAGGGCCACAAACCTCCCCCCCACACCGGGAGCAGCGGGGCGGAGCGGCCCGGCTTCTCCGCGGAGCCCGGCCCGGCCTTGGCTCTGCGGGGTCGGCTCCCTGAGAGGCCCCACGCCCGTGGGGGTGGCTCAGCGCCGCTTTCCCCCCCACCGGCTCCACGGCCCCCCGGTGCCGAGCGGGGCCGGTTACCTGCTCCAGCAGGGCCCGCAGCCGCAGCTCGTGGGCCCGGCGGCCCTGCGCCCCCTGCCGCACATAGGCCGCCGTCACCAGCCGCTCGCTGCAGCCGAAATTCTCCGCGTTCATGGCCGAGGGGAGCGGAGGTCCTACCGCCGCTCAGCCCCTCAACCACTACGCCACCCCCGACTCCCACTGCTCCACGCCGGAGAGGCGCGGAGGGGCCAGCGCAGGCGCCGCTGAGGGGAACCAGGGCCCGCCTTCTCTCCCTCCCTCCCTCCCCTCAGGGAGGCCGGGCCGCCCCGCCGCCGGTTGCCGCGCTGAGGGAACTCCCGCCCGCGGGGCCGCCTCCGCCCGGCCCAGGCGACAGGAGGGCTCGGCCTGCGGGCGGAGCGCTGGGCCGGTACCTGCCAAAGGTAGGGAGGCTGCGGCGGCCTGTGCCCCGGAGCCGCCGGGGGAAGGGGAGGGAGCGGGTGTCTCCCTTTTCTGCGCCCGGCAGCGCCGCTCCGTGAGGGGGGGAAGGCCCCCAGGAACTGGACTTTGTGGCTGTGAAGAACCTGTTCGTGGGTTGTTTTGGGTTTTTTTTTTTTTCCTCCCAGAGAATCACATTATAGTATGGGGGTGGAGGGGACCGCTGGAGATCATCTAGTCCAACCCCCTGCCACAGCAGGTCCACCCAGAGCAGGTTGCACAGGAACGTGTCCAGGCGGGTTTGGAATGTCTCCAGAGAAGGAGACTCCACCACTTCTCTGGGCAGCCTCTTCCAGGGCTCTGCCACCCTCACAGGAAAGAAGTTCCTCCTCATGTTTAGATGGAGCTTCCCATGTTCCAGTTTGTGCCTGTTGCCCCTTGTCCTGTCACTGGGCACTACTGAAAAGAGACTGGCCCCATCTTCTTGACACCCGCCCTTTGTATTTATAAGCATTGTTAAGATCCCCTCCGTCTTCTCCAGGCTAAACAGTCTCAGGTCTCTTAGCCTTTCTTCATCAGAGAGATGCTCCATTCCCTTGACCATCTCTGTAGGCCTCGGCTGGACTCTCTCCAGTAGTTCCCTGTCCTTCTTGAACCAGGGGTCCCCAGAACAGGACACAGCAGCCCAATTACACCAGCAGGAAATCTGGGACAGGCACAGCACCTTTACCAGGAGCCGCCAGTGAAGCCTCCCCAGATGGAAGCTTACCTGGAGCTCCTGGGGGCACCAGAGCTCCTGGCTGCCTCCCCTGTCCTTGGCAGCCATGGCAGGTGGCCCTTCGCCTCCCTGAGACAGCCAGTAGTGAGTGTGCAAAGATTGAAGAGACACATTGAGTACGACAGCCAGTTTGTTCCAATGTTTGGTTTCGACCAGCCTGTACCTGGTCAGCTGAAATTGTCCATGAAGTCTTAGCCAATTTTTCTGTTTTACAGTTGTAAACTCAGGTGGTTAATTGATGTGTGAAAAGTATATAACAACCATCTTGTTCCTGTAAGTTTAATTAGCCCAATTAGGATCTTTCAGGTGTTCTGACAGATTAATCTTACACACCTGTTTGAATTCTTGGGCTCAGGCTATAATTAACATCGTTTCTTAGCCCTTTTGAACAGAAAAGAGCTTTGCAAGTGAAATTGCCACGCTCCTTAGTTTCCGTAGTGATGTGGTACCTGGGTTGTTAAGGTGTGTGAGATGTTGCTGTAGAAATAACTGAGCAGCTCTTCATCTCGTTCCTTATTTTAAACTATCACAAGAGGGCGCTCACCTAAAGCTAAAAGTGCACGGTTCTTCTTGTTATTCCTTTTTTTTTTTCCCGTTTTTTACCCACTGCAATGTTTCCACACAGTGCTCAGATATATAAATGACAAAGTATGCCCCGTGGATTTGAAGGGCAAAAGTTATAGCGTGATGAAAATAATCCAACTTATTTGCATGATTTAAGTGTTAGTAATTTTAATTCGAGTGGCTAATTGAGAGTATTACCTACACAGCATTAAAATTAATAGTTTGTTAATAACTATGACGGTGATGTGTATTTTGTTTAATTATGAGCTGTCGTAGTGTTTGAGCTCTGCGCTGCTGGAGATTTAGGCAATGTAAAGACTTTGTTAGATCAGGAGCTGTGAGCAAGTTACAGAATTCTCGTTGCAGTAGAAAATCATAGAATCATAGAATAGTTAGAGTTGGAAGGGACCTTAAAGATGATCGAGTTCCAACCCCCCTGCCATGGGCAGGGACACCTCCCACCAGACCAGGTTGCTCAAAGCCCCATCCAGCCTG
>JAOTQQ010000032.1:58820110-58856333 GCA_026546715.1 Gallinago undulata
CTCCAGGGATGGGGCAGCCACAGCTTCTCTGGGCAACCTGTTCCAGTGTCTCACCACCCTCACAGGGAAGAATTTCTTCCTAATATCTAACCTAAATCTCCCATCTTTCAGTTTAAAACCATCACCCCTTGTCCTATGGTTCCACTCCCTGATCAAGAGTCCCTCCCCATCTCTCCTGTAGCCAGTTTAGGGACTGGAAGAGGCTCTGAGGTCTGCCTGGAGCCTTCTTTTCTCCCCTTCTCTTGTCCCCAAGCTGAACAACCCCAACTCTCTAAGCCTGTCCTCATAGGAGAGGTGCTCCAGCCCTCTGAGCATCTTTGTGGCCTCCTCTGGACCCATTCCAACGAGTCCATGTCCTTCCTGTGTTGAGGACTCTATTTAAAGTTACATAAAACCTAACATTACGTGCCTTTAGACATACACATAGGTATGTGTAGATGAGTCCCTAAAATTATTTTTTTCTTGTTTAGTTTATTCAAATGGAAGAACTTAAAAACTTTTTAGAAACCCGTGGATGAACTGTTTGACAGAACATTGTTTGAAACAGCCACAACTCACTTGTAACTAATGTAACTAAGGGGAGATGCGATTTAAAATCTCCCATTTGGGTCTGATCTTTTTGTTTGCTTCACGCAGCAATTAACATCGGTATTATTTTCTGTACGGAAAAATGACACGTGGTTGCTGTAGCCTTGATGTGCTTGTTTACTAGCCATAAAATGGCTGTTCATCTGGAATCACAGTTTGACCAAATAGGTTAACTTTTAACAGAAAAAAATGGAAATGGAAACCCAAATGTGAGTGGCTTTTCTCAAATGTTAGGGACGTTAATAGTTGGAGAAATAAATGACACTCAACTTAGTTCCAAAGTCCAGTGGCGGGCAGGTAACCTGGGGCAAAACAAACAGGAGTCAAGTGTTTCGGTTTTATTTTGTTGGTAACTTAAGTGTAGTAGTTTTCTTTCTGTTTCATCTAGGTAATGTACAGAATGAGCCCTTATATAATGAATAATTATGAGAATAATGAATAATAAATACACGTAATTACCGTTTTAGCTGAGAGCTGATTTCCTCCCAGTATGAGGCAGAATCCCAGGTCTGTATGAGCACACCATACGTGTATTTTTCTCCCCTATTTCTGCAAAATTTTTAAGTACTGCCTTGATGAGAACCCCTCGTCTGTGGGGCGGTGTGGGAGAAGGCATCCAGCCGAGGTCTGACGCAGAAGGGTGCAGGAGTTAGAGCTGTATTCCCTTTCTTCCAATTAATAACAGGAAAATAAATGGGTGTGGAAATAATGACAATATATTCACCTTGGGTTTGGGTTTCCTTCTGGATGTGACCGTGTCTTTTAAAGCATGGGGAGGCAGAGCAGCTGGCTAGTGAAAAGTGGTGGCCCTGGGGACAACTGGGTTTCAGACAGAGAAATAAAGAAAGTCTCAGGGAAAGCTTTTGTTGGGTGACAGTTTTCGGGGATGGCTTTTTTTCTATGACTCCTGGTGGGGTGTGGAGGGGGCCTGTCGACCTGGTTTCCCAGAGCAGATTGGGCTGCTCTTAGGCTGCCTTAGAATGCTATGGGGTTGGAAGGGACCTCTGGAGATCATTGAGTCCAACCCCGCTGACAAAGCACCCAGAGCAGGTTGCACAGGAACGTGTCCAGGTGGGTTTGGAATGTCTCCAGAGAAGGAGACTCCACTCTGGGCAGCCTTTGCCAGGGCTCTGCCACCCTCACAGGAAAGAAGTTCCTCCTCACGTTTAGATGGAACTTCTTATACCTTAAACCCTCCGCAGGCTGGCACTAGCACCTGAGGCTGCCTCGGTACCGGCAGGAGTCCGTCCATCCACCCGTCCATCCATCCACCCGTCCATCCATCTACTCATCCCTCCCTCCCTCCCATACGACTCCGTTGTACAATGGTCGTCCTCGCCCCGTGGCTGGCCCGGAGAAGGTTCTGGAGCCCTCCCCGACGCCCCCAACCCCGACGGAACTCATGGCCTGCCCGTCGAGGTGTCGCCGGGTACCGGGACGCCGCCGCTCGGGGGCCGCGGCCCCTTTAAGGCAGGTGGCGGGGGCGGGGCGCTGGCGCCGCGCGCATGCGCAGGGCGCTGCCGGCAGCCGGGGCCGCTGAGGTGGAGCTGCCGCCGGTCCGCGGTCGCCATGGGCTGCGGCGGAGGGGCCTGAGCCTGCCCGGCGGCGCCTCCTCCCACCGCCCTCGGCTTCCATGGCGGAGCCGGCTGCTGAGGGGCGCGATGAGCGGCTGCTGCTCCTGGCGGAGCCGGTGCCTCAGGGAGGGCTTCCCTGGCGGGGCCCGCCAGGGGTGAAAGCCGCCCCCGGCGGGGCCGTGAGGCTGTGTGGGGAGCTGGGGCTCCAGGAGGAGGAGGAAGAGGACTCGGGTGAGGAGGACTCGGGGCCCGAGGGGGATGGAGAGGACGAGCCTCTCCTGCGGGCGTCGGGCGCAAGCCGCGGCCGCCGAGTGGGCGCCGCCTGGGAGAAGGAGCCCCGCGCCGCCGCAGGTACGGCCCGGGGCCGCCGCCTCCCCGCGGGGGAGAAGCCGGAGCGGGGGGGATTCCCGTTTGTGTCTGTCGGGAAGAGGTATCCCCTGTCCTGCTAACGAGGCTAGAAGAATAGCTGTGGGCACTGAAGTAGGGTCGGCGTGCCGTGGCTGAGGGGACGGGGGCTCCCTGGGGTGTCACCGTCTCACCGGGAGCTTGTTACGAGCTTTTCCGGGAAGGCGAAGTGTCGGCGGGGGACGGAGGTGACTGGCGTGGGGGCTCGCTGGCTAATAGTCTTTGAAGGGAAAGTGTTGTGAATGGCTCGAAATCCAAATGCTTTGTCTTTATGTGCAGGGCGGCACGAATTCATTTACATCTTCATGAGCGTCTCTGTTGCTTCTCCTTGTTCTCTGTCTTCTGTTTTGTCGGACTCTGTTTTGTTTGGTTCTTTCACTTTTTTTTTTTTCGAAACTCTGCATGTTTTTCAGACTTGTGTTCTGTAGTGGGACTGACCGCTGCTTCCTGAACATTTGACAAACTGTCAAGTTTTCTTGTTTCTCTCCTTTATTCCAGCGACTACTTGTGACCCCCACCTTTTCATCCTTTAAAAAAAAATTTTTACCCTGTTTCTGTTCTTTGCTCCAGTCATCTGTTTGCTTCTTTGTACCATCAAGAGTATGAAGAGTTTTAGATGTGGGCTCTTCTGTCATATTTTTGGTTTCTATAAAAATTCGTTTTCTTTCCATGTTTCAAAACCGGTCTTGAAGAGAGAAAGAAAAATGATGTGAAAATTCCAAAATGTGAGAACTTAGTTATCAGCTTGAAAAGAAGCACATGCCATTATCTAATTCTAAATATACGGGCAAGATGATAAACTAGACAATACTTATTGCTTACTTTTTTTCTTTAGACTTCCAAGCTTTCTGATTCTGTGCGGCTTTGTAAATAGATGTACATCTGTACGTTGCTGAGTGAAATCTGTGGACTTCTGTTACTTAGAATAGTGTTTGCTGGTGTAACCACACCATAGGGTTTCTCTCCAGAGACTGGTAAAAATTGTTCCTTTTGCAACAATAGTGTATCAAAAAAAAAAGTCCAAACAAAACCCCATCAATTTGAGCAAAATAAGTTATGCTAGTAACTTTTTTTTAGTAGCCATAGAGAGCTTTTGCTAGCGTACTGTGCTTAATCATAAGAAAAAAAGAAAATTAATCTTTTAACTGATGGTCCCAGGAGTAGACCAGACCTGTAACGTGAACATGCTGTGAAAATGTTAGAGTTCTCCTGTCTTGATCCTACAAGATGTAAGATGTGTTAATGAGATAGTGCTTGTAGCAAAGCTTAGTATTTATGCTTCGGAGTGGAGACGAGAGCTGTTGGTCTTGCAGTGCTGGGGGAGTGAAGATGGTAAATGAAGAGTACTTCTTGGGATCTGCCCCAAGAGCATGAAAGAAAATCCCAGAACTCTGATTATGGCATCTCATCTCTTGCTCTTCTTTCCTTGTCCTTACCTTTTCTGTATGCCTAACACTTGAAGGAACAGGATTGTTTCACCTGTCAGGTGGAACAAACACGCACCAGATGTTATTCAGGCATGTTATTGCAACACGGGGAGTGTTTTCATAGTGGAATTATGTTTGGAATATGAAACACTGGAAAAAGATGGAATTGGTTGAAGGAACTACCTTTAATTATCTTAATGTTAAAATAGTACAAAACTAGTTTTGTTTTGAGGGAGTTCATACATGTTGCTCTTGCAAAGTGTATTAGTTTAGCTTATGTCTCGTTAAGTTGATGGAAGAACAGGTTGAAGTGTCTACACTTGTTCGTATCTTCTTTGGCTTGTCCTCATTAAAGCATAGCAACTTCACAGCCTCTGGCCTTGTCCAAATTACTTTGAGAAAAGTTATTAAGCTTGTTAGTTAATACTGCGTGTGTGTGTGAGCCCTGGTCCTCTCAGTGAGAGTTTAATGAGAAAGTAGCTTTCAAAAGCAGTTGCAAGAAAAAACCCTTGGTTTGTTATACATGTATGTTTAGAGACTGTACTGGAATTAAATTGTGACCAAAACGTGCTTTCATGGTGGAAAACTTGATTTAAATAATTTTTTAAGAAGAAACCAACTCATAAAACCTTGCCACATTCAGCAAATGCTAGCTTCAATTAAAATGGCTTATTTTCATATGGAGAGCATTGATAAACCGAATAGAAGCTTCTTAAAATCGCCTGTTTCCTTGTTTTCAATCTGTATATTTTTGTGTGGCCACATCACTCTGGTAGCAGAGGGTAGCAATACTGAACAAATCATAAGTTTCAACAACTTTCTTTTCTCCTCTTCCTTGAGCATATGGCATAATGGGTTTTATTTGTTTGGTTTTAACTAGATTTTTAATTTAATATATTTTTCCGGCAGTTATCTTTTCTGTTAGGAAAGACACTTAGAGATAGTTGAGGCTTGAATATGGAGTAAGAACCACTGATTCAAAGTGATATTTTTCGCCATAAAAATAAGTGTATTGTAGGTTTGCGAGTTTATTTCCCTACCTCACTTAAATTCTTTGACAGGGAAATCTTAGAACTCTTTCCCTCTCTTGTGGTGGCTGACCCTATGAAATGCAATTTATTAATTGTATCTGACAATGAAATGTATCTTAAAATGAAGCTGTAGTTTAGAGCAGAAGTGTTGGCCAGGTAGTCTTAACAGATTCTGATCCAGTGGGTTGTAGTTGTTGATCCTTAAGAATGAACTGTTACGAGTTTTAAGGTTTCTCTTCCTGTTGCCGACTTAGACTAAGGTTTCCCTATGTTTTATGCTTTTTAGTTGTTTTTGTTTGGAAGCCATGCTATTATTTGTGAGGTGGTTCATGCAAGCAAGTGATAACATTTTAGAAAACTTCAGAGAATGTACTGTGCTACAAAAAGGTGTTCCAAAACTCTTTATTATTTTTTTTATTATTATTTGGCTATCCACAAACTGTTTAGGAGTATCTTTTCTAAATGGAGTCTTTGTCAGTTGTCATTCCAGAAGAATGTATGTGTTTTATTTATCTTACATTTCTTCAAATGCTGAAATGGGAACAAGGCAACTCTATCTGTAAATGTTTTATTCTAAATAATGTAGCAGTTTCTTAATGCAGAAATGAGCTCTAATGGACAGACTTATTAAAATGTCCTCAGTTAAAATGTGGTATAATCCTGGCCTTAAAAGATATAAAAATCTACAGTTTCAGAACTTGCAAAGGGATAGTTTGAAAAAAGTTTAAGAGCAGTAGAATTATTAAATCCTGGCAACTTCTCTTCTAATTATCTTTCTAAATGTTTCCATAGAGTCATAGAGTTTGCATAAATGCCTGCGTAGAGCCGATCTTTTGGCCGGCAGGTAAAGAAATTCTCCAACCAGTTGATAGTGTTTTAATCTTGGAATGGTGATGGTGTGCAGTGCTTCACTGGAATATTGGTGACACTCATCAGTGCTACGTGTAATGGATTATTCTGTGAATAACATTATTGTGTCTTAGCAGATAATAAACATGTTAGCCAAGCTCTTAAAGGAATGGTATGATACCATTCTAATAGTGGGTAACGGACAGTTTACTCTCAGGTAGCTTTTTCTACAAGAGGACACAAAAATCTTAATAAAAATGGTATGTAAAATCTTTAGCGCTTCCTCTACAGATATGATTTTGAAGGGATTTTTTTTTTTTTCGTAAAGGCTCCCTTATGTAAATAAAAATATCCTTGAAAACTGTCAACACTCTGCAGTGCTAGTCTCAAATTAGTTGTTGCAGATTCAGCTGATTTACTTTAAACAAAAGGTTGATTAGAGCTGGGTAAATCAGTGGGAGAACTTGGGCTGATTTAATGGACAGTCTGTTATCGAACGGGGATTAGCAGGAAGGCTGTTAGCGTTTTAATGTGTTTATTTATGTTGCTGTTAATTCCTAGTGCAAATTACACTTAGGCTTGCTTGTGTTCTTATTTTTCAGGGCATACAGGACATGCTGCTGATATGAATATATTTTTAGATGATCCAGAATTTGCAGAAATTATTCTGAGAGCAGAACAAGCTATAGAGTGTGGAGTTTTTCCAGAAAGAATCTCTCAAGGATCCAGTGGGAGTTACTTTGCCAAGGATCCAAAAGGGGTGAGCATGCTATCATCAAGTCAGAGACACTACCAGCAAAGCATTTAAAAAGGAAAGTTTAAAATTCTATTTAAGTGGAAATTCATTTAAATAAGTTGTTTAATAATTTATGGTATGCCAAAATCTACGTTGGAAAAATCAATGCAAGTGATATTTAGATTTCTAATTATGCAGCATAAGCTAAACCAAAATAACTATTATTTCTCTGTTGCAGTTTTACCATGTTTTCCATGATCTGTACCAAAGAAATAAGGAGAAAGTAAAAGGCCCTCTTTAACATTTGAAAACAATTCAGGGATTCCTTTGTGCAGAGTTTGACATATTGTTCTTTGTATGTTCTAATTGATTTTTGATGACTGAGCTACTGACTTTTATACTGTTTAGGTGTGTGTAGCCAAGCCTCGCGTATTTTTACATGTTTTCAGATAAGTCTTTTATTTAGGTCATGTCTCTTTCCTGTTGTATGACTGGTACGTGAGCAAGAAGAGTGATATGAACACATCTACATTTTTACTTGTACTTGGCTGCTGAATTTTGGAAGGATTTGGTTTCCCTTCCCTTTAGTGGTAAATGGTCCTTTCGATAGTGATCATCCAAGAGGTGTCCCAAGGTTACTTTGCAACAGAGAAGTAAGAGTTAACCTGAATATCTTGCTTGAAAAGTAGCATTTGGTTAGTGTTGCTAGGAGAAAATGATGTTTCAAACGTACTTTCACATTGTTTTCTTTAAATCGGAAATATTTTTTCAGGTAACTGACCTGTTAAAAAAAAAAAAAAGTAGGCTCCCAAGCACCACACCTTTGTTGACTTGTCATGTCTTTTTTTTATTTTAAGTGCAATCAGCTGCCTTCTGGTCTTTGGTAGACGTAGGCGTTCATTAATCCTGAGGAGCCCAGACATGTTAGACATGGAAGTTGTAGCACTTTAAGTGCTTAGGTTTTCAGAACATATTCAAGATTGTTGTTTTTCCTTGCATCCCCAAAATGGTCATTTCCTGTTCATTTAGGGAGTATATATATATATATTTTATTTTAGCTTGTATTATTGGTCATTACAGAATACGTTCCTCTTTTGCCACTTAATTTTCACGGGTGTTTGGTTTATTGCCACTTTTCTGGTGATAGTTTTTACGCTTTATTAATGTGCAAATCTGTTTTGTTTGAAGCCTCTCCAAGCTGATTTTGCAGTTTTTTTGGTGACTAGCAAATACCTGAGAGACTCACTGTGCCTTGGGGCTAATGGGAGAGTACTCACGCATCATTTCTGTAACTGTAGTATTTTGGATGGAGCACCTTATTTCTTATGTGGTGATTTTTCTTGTTGGTTTTACTTGTATTTTGCAGTGTTGTTTTTTGTTCCTAGTTAAGCTCCTAGTAGCTAATTGCCCTCCCCCTTCATACAGGTCATTGATTTGAACAAGTATTTAGGAGAAATGAAGTCTAAACACCACCAATTTATTTTTTTTTATGGGGGCAAGAACAAATTTATTGCAAAATATGAAACTATTTGCCAACATGGGACTGTGAGAATAGTGACACCAAGTTCCTAGCTGACTTTCAATTTTGCTGTTATTCTTTGCTCTAAATTTAGACCTTATCTGAATTTGTTATCCGTATTAAGGGTCTGATAAAACCTCATTTTGTCAATAGTGCAGCTCTCGTTTGCAGAATGGATTTCGTATCCTGTTTAACAGAGTATTGCATCATTCTGCTTCAGACCAGTTTTGTGACTTGCTTTCTCCTATTCTTCTTGGGTAACCTCCTCTTCCTTATGCTGGGAAAGAGCTTATTAAAGACAAGCCTTCTTACCAGTCCGCTTCTGAAGTGTTTGCCCACACTAATACCAAGTTACAGGTAAAATAACCTGTTTCCATTAGGTCACCTTGTTTGCTGGTTTGGGGCTATCAGAAAGATAAAACTAAAATTGCCTGATTAGATTTATTAACTTTTTGCATTAGTTGTGTGCTGGTATGAAGCAGTTCAGAACTTCAGCTGAAGAGTTGAGTATTTCTGCATTTGTTGTTCGTTGTGTAACCAATAAAATAAAAGACATTGTGTCTGTTACAGACTGCAACATGTTTTAAAGAGTTTAGCTATAGGTTGTTTGGTAATGCCAATGGAGTCAGCCTAGAAATTAATTTTGACTTGCAAAATTAAGACTGGCCCTTGGGAGGTTGTCTACATATTGAGCTTTCTGTTTCTACTTGGTCTTCAACAGCAGAGGCTCTGCAGAATTTAGCAAGGGTCTGACTTCAGTGAAACTGCTTTCAGGGAGTTGTAGAGAGTGAGGAGGTCTCCCCTCGGCCTCCTTTTCAGATTTAGAGTGATTCAGAAAAGAGATAATAATTTGGTATATACTGCCAAATATGTCACTATGTTTCTTGGAAAGGAAAAAATGCTGGCTTTGTTTTGAGCAGGTAGATATCTGTGATTCTACAGGAAAAAAAATAAGTAACTTCTTAACAATTCTAAACCTAACATTAGAATTTTGGCTAAACTAGTATACCAAGTAAATTCAGTTTCCAAAGGGTTACAACTTAAAAAAATAAAGTATTCAGAGAACATCTTGGCCTTTCAAGTTGCATAGAATATTTAATGTAAGTGTAACCTTTTGCACGGGTCTAAATTGAATTGTGTCTGTACAGTTGCACTGAAGATTTTAAATGTAATCGTAGACTCACAGATAACAGCGTACTGAAAACAAGAGAATTTTTGTCAATTTGTTTCCTGCACCTGTCGACAGGAAAATTTTATAGGATGAATGCAAATAGTGATACTTCATAACTTATTTCTCCTAGTAGTTGATGGGAATGGATTGAAATCAGCGGATGATACAGGTGATGGTTACTAATGCTTGGTGTCTTGTAGAATCCTTTTACAAAATGACTGAAACAAGTTCTCTGTAGTTTGTCTTGGACACTTCAGGGACTCATTAGATTTTCTTGGACAAAGTGGGTGAAAGTTCTCTAGAAGCTGGAACGAGTAGAATCAGCAGATGGTGCAGCAAAATGCAGTTTTTTGACTGCCAGCAAATGTTTTCATGACTTAATGGTGTAAATCAGCTATGAGTGTTGGTGCAACAACAGTGTTTAGCTTACTGAGAGATTACCTTTTTTTTTTTTTTTAATAATGATTTAGGAAAGTACTAGTACGTGAAAATACTTAAGCAGTTGTTCGTAAGTATGGTCCTGAGAGAAGGAATGAAGACACAGCATTTCTACAGCGTTTCACTTGAGCTTCAGAAGAGTCATTACATGATGTTTATGCACCGGCTGAAGTTTATCACAGACAGTTGGAAGGCTGTATGTTTTAGTGTGGTGATAGTCTTGTGGTTTGAGGTTAACAAAGAGAGAATCACGTGTAGGAGCTCCTTGAGAAATCGTCTATTAATGCCCATCTTATGGAGCAGGATTGTCTTAACGTGATTCCTGACCAATGTCTACATAACTTCTTGTTATTGACATCCTGTTTTGGAGACTCAACAACCTGGAAGTCTGGTCTGGTGTTGAGCTGCTCTTAAGGTTCAAAAGGCCTTTTTTTTCCTTGCAACTTATCTGCTGGGATTTAAGCCTATCATTTCTTGTTAACAGTAAATGTGTTTGTTCCTTTTTTCTCTATAGCAACCTATTACATAGTTCATTGTGCCCCATTTTCTCTTGGGCTAAACAATCCCTCTTCACACGTTTTTTCATTATTCACATTTTTTTTGTGCTTATTCTCATTGTTTTTTCAGCTTGCTTTGGTTCTCTTTCTTTGGTTTCTTTCTTTGGATCTCTTGAAGCATAACATCCAAAATAATAGCAGTACCGGTAATTTTAAGTGCTAGTAATTTTAAGCTTTACTACATGTCTCCAAGGTCGCTGATAACGTGAACCATTGTCAGTTTTGAGTTGAGGAATCTACAGCAGCGGTAAACAACACCACTCTTTAGAATTGCTAAGTGCAGAATGTTTTGATCCATTCTAACTGCAAGCAATAAATAAAATAGTTATAAAAGAGAAAGGGTAACATTTGATTGTTAACATTCTGTGTGTTTGTCAGTATCCTGGAACCATTATGTCTCTGTCTGAAATATCTTGTCAATGAGTGAATTGGTGGGCTGAAAATGGTTTTTAAAAAATTTCAAACATCCTACTTTTCAAAACCTCCTTTTTAAAAAAAAAATAAATTAGAATATATAAAAAAAAATTCTAAAATGTGGTCCTATGATTTTGAAAAACTAGTGAATGTTAGCTGTTTTAGATTTTCTCTTATGAAGAGCTTATTTTGAATTTGTACTCCTCCTAGGCAACCATTTGATGATAGACTTAGTTGGAATACCGTTTTATTATTTTATCATTTAAAAGGAACAACTGTAAAATGCAATGTATGGTATCTAAAATTATGTTGGAAGTTATTTGAAAGTATTAGTTAATCTTTTGCAACTCAAAGCATTCATATTTTGATTTTATATTATTTAACCTAGAAAATTATTGGAGTGTTCAAACCAAAATCTGAAGAGCCTTATGGACATCTAAATCCCAAATGGACCAAATATTTTCACAAAGTTTGTTGTCCTTGCTGCTTTGGCAGAGGCTGCCTCGTTCCAAATCAGGGATACCTCTCTGAAGCTGGTGCCTATCTTGTGGATGACAAGCTGGGGCTAGGAGTTGTACCTAAAACTAAGGTAAAAGTTAAAATACATATATTATTAAGTGCAAGAAATACATAGTGACTGATTTGTCAGTCTCTGGACTGTAGTGTGGAGACGTGCTTGTATATTATGCATTATCCCAAAGTCATTTATAAACTATTTCAAGTCCAAAGGTGCAGTGGCTTGGTGTAGATATAGCGACTCTGATTTTTGTTTGAAAGTAGAAGGTTGTGATCTGAATTGAATCTCTCCTTTGTAACCACTTCAGTTTCTAGCATTTTCTGACAGTTTTGTGCCTCGTGTTTTGGTGAGATGCATCAGAAATGCAAAAAGCAGCATATAAAGATTTTCTTTTATAAGCCTTTTACCACATTTTTAAGAGATATAAAATAGCAAATATTCAATTTTTCATATAAAATTTGTCTAATGGAAATGCCTGATGCTTCCTTTTTTTTCTTTTTTGACAACCACGCATAAAATTTACTGTAAATTCTTAATTGAAATAATAAGGGATTCTGAGCTGTGGTTTAACTTTCATATTTTCAGGTTGTCTGGCTCGTCAGCGAGACCTTTAATTACAGTGCAATAGATCGTGCAAAGTCAAGAGGAAAGAAATATGCTTTAGAGAAAGTGCCAAAAGTTGCTAAAAAATTTAATCGAATTGGACTACCTCCTAAGGTAAGATGGAAAATTACTTTTTTTGTTTTCCTGATTGTTACACAAGTTTGAATTAAAAAAAAAAAAGAATGTTGTTGTGTTCATCCTACTTTCTGTCTTGTATGCAGTACTCCACTGACTAAAACCTCACATCTTTCTTGCCTAATGAGCCTTAGTGTATCCCCAAAATATGTTCTACTCCCAAACTTTTAAAACACATGTTACGTACAGCTTGGGCAATCCACTTGTGTCACTTCCCAGCAGTTTGGATCCATGTGACATAACGTTACACAAGTTCTTATCAGGGTAGTTATTCCACGTGCTGTCTCTTTAGCCACATCTCTGCATGTGCGCATCCATCTGCATTTTACCTCTCAAATATCAGTTTTCTCTTCAATTTTAACCTTGAGCACCTTTCCTGTTGCCCACACACACGGGGCCTGTGCCATCTGGAGGGTTTTTTTTTTTTCTTGGAGTTTTTTGGGAAATGTATTTCAGCTGTTTTCACACAAAAAGTATTTGTCTTGAAAAAATAGTTAATGCTGCTGTTCTCATCAATGAAACTTATAAGCTTTTCAGAGAGGAAGATTATTCTCCTGTAATTTTTGGTGAGTTTCCTATGAACTATTGAACCAAGTGTTTCCAATAAAAAAAGATAAATAGATACCTCTTCTTCCTCTTTGTCTCAAATATTGTGGCCTCCCCAAGTGCATTTTCCATAAGCAGTTTCTTACTGTTCCAGGTTGGCTCCTTCCAGCTGTTTGTTGAAGGATATAAGGAAGCTGAGTACTGGCTCAGGAAGTTTGAAACTGATCCTTTACCTGAGAACACAAGGAAAGAGTTTCAGTCACAGTTTGAAAGATTGGTTATCTTGGATTATATCATCAGAAATACAGGTACTTGTTAGTGTCTCTTGGTGTCTATCTAGTTTTGTGAAGAAGAAGCAGTAAGCAGTGCTGGCTGAAAGCTGTTAAGGAAAGCTTTTAATGCATTTCAGATCCTTTTCTTGCAATTGTAAGTCAGAATGTTGCATTTTAACCTTGAGAAAATTTACCTTGGATTCAAACATTAAATATTGCAATATGACAAAATCCAAACAACCGTTTTTGGCTGTTACGTGTTATTTTTAAGTGATGTAAGAATTCAAGAACAAATAATTTCATTATGCTTTAATTCTATCAGCAGGCTATTAACCGTCTGTTCCTCCTGATTAGAATAAGGGTGGTGTGTTTTCAGGAACCATAAGAATAAGCCATGATAACCATCCCTTTTATGCTAAGCTGGAGCCCATAACAGCACAGTTTCACATTGGTGCAAACCAGTTTGTACTCGTTGTGATCAGGCACTGAAGTACAGCTGGGATATATCTCTCTGTTCTTCTGCATTCTTGTTTCCTTCACTGAGAAGCTGAGATTCCTCTGTTGACTGTGTAGGTGATTTATTTCCTCAAGAATCCAAAGGCAGGTTTATATTTAAAATACTTCCTTTGATGCTCTGTCAGAGGCAGGCAGCTTTACTCTTCTTCAGATATACCAGCTCTAGTTCATTTTCCTGTTCTTGAATTCACTTTTTAGAAAGGAATCCAGTTGAAAATAACTCACTCTAACATGGCTTTTTAGAAGCAAACTAAAAGAAGAAAGTTTCATAAGAATGTAATATTTTCTAGATGCCGTTGTGGTCTGTCAGCTTTATCAAGTAGAACCCAGTGTTTCCTGACAATTACTGTCCTGTCACTTTCTTAAAATTGTAAGGAAAATACTTAAAATGCAGAACCTCATTACGTGAATGGTTTTACGTTCATCTAATATATGTAATCATGATGGAATATGGAAATTTTCTAACGGGCGTTTAACTAAACTTGCGAGCACCTTAAGATGACAGAAAGGACCTCATCCTCTGTCTGACAGACCTTGTCAAAGCCTTCAATGTCTAATTTTTGTCTGAATGGTGCAGACATTTTTAGCATCTGAATGACTCTTTGGTTTCCCTGCCCTGCTTTGTGTGTTTTCTCCAAGTAGTCATACTATAATTTTGGAGGGCCTTTCCCTGGCAGCATTAAAACAAGCTTAAAAAAATAAATCATTGTGGCTGCTGCTGCTGACAGTCTTTTTGCCAGGAAAAGTGCACACTGCAGCCAATCTTTCTGCATAAAATGGATGAAAACAGTTTTTCTTTGCTTTCTTGGTATTTTGATGTATATTCAGCCGGTTGGGGAAACTAAAGTAGTAATACATACCTAAGAACACTTGTTTAATTTTTGGGCTTTCCAGTAAATCAGTTGCCTCAAACATTTCAGGAAAGCTAAACCCCAAATACTGTGATGGGGGGGGACGACTTCTTGAACAGTTTTGCCTGACTCCTTTGGTAAATTCTGAATTTACAATATTAGTCATTGTGAATCACTTTAGATGATGATGTCTTTATTAATGACATATTGTGACATACATTTTCCTTTTTAAAGACAGAGGTAACGATAACTGGCTAGTCAGGTACGAAAAACAAGATGATGGACTTGATCTGTCAGATAAGGTAAGAAAATGGTACTCGGTAACTTATGTTCTTTAAATTGTTTAGTTTTATAACTTGGTCTTGCAGGGTATTAAACTCGTGGCTTTAATCCTGGTGCATGGTCTCAAGAAATACAATAACTGCCAATTATTTTAAGTGAAAAGACTGAAAAGATATTTGGATTAGACTAGTCTGGATAGAACAGTGCTGGAAGTTATTTTTATTGTTCTGGTTTTTTTCTTTAGCTTGGGCTATAATAATAATAAAAAAACCTGCCCACTGTTGCTCAAGCATGTTTCTTCAGCCTTTGTGTTCTGCTCATCTTGTACTTAAGGGAAGAGCTGCCTTTTAATGGTGGTAGAGTAAGAATTATATGTGCTGGAGTTTATTTGGATACTCCTTTATATTGTTGATTTTAAGCAGTGAAGCCAAAATGTATATTATTTACAATTTTTAATGTTTTTTGCTATTTTTGTAAGCACTTAGGTATCACTTATTTTTGAAATATTCCTTCCATAGGATAGCCAATGGACTATAACTAAAGAATCTACTATTAAAATTGCTGCAATTGACAATGGTTTAGCATTTCCTTTTAAGCATCCTGATGAGTGGAGGGCATGTAAGTATTGCATTTGTCAATCATCTTCCTTTTGGGAGAGAACTTCCAAATAAGTATTTTTTTTTTAATATGGGTTATTGGAGTAAGAAACTCAAGTAGTCATTACTGTAGTTATATATTGAATTTTTAAATAATGTGCTCTTCTTCAGAAAGTTAGCAACAAATGCCATTTTTGCAATGGCATATGAGATTTAGTCCTTGTTCATATTTTTTTTTTTACCCTTAAACCTTTAAGCAATATTAATACTCTAGTATGTTTATGAATATCCACATATGTGAGCTGACTGGTGGAACTGAAAAAACTCCGTGAAGTGTTGGTGAAGTGTGTTTTCTTGAAAACCATGGTAGAAAATTAGTTGAGTGCAAGGATATGCCAGTTGTCTCCCTAATGGCCAAATCTCTCTTTCAATACAAAGGGTACTGTTGTGGATGAACAAGTAGACAAGTTACATGTTATTTTTTACTTGTTCTCAGCTTTAGCTTACTTTGTAGGAATAAATTTTTGAGCAGGCTGAAAACTGATATTACTGTTAAAGCTAAATTGCTTCTGACACATCTCTGTTTATAGCTCAGACAGAAGTGCCCAACAGGGTTTACAATTATTTCTGTTGACTATTAGCCAATCAGGTAATTATAGCAGTTAAGTGTGGGCTAGTTTTGAGGTCAAAAGGCTAGTTAATTACCCCACCCAGAGCTCTGTGTTTCTGGGTAGTTACTGTCCTACATATCTCTTGGCTACAGTCACTCCTGCAGCTGTTCTAGAGATGTGGCAATTACTGCTTAATTCATACCATCTTTTACTTCAGCATCCAAAGTAATAAACTTGGATGGTGCTTTAGAGTTCTTTTGCAGTTGGACAGTTCTGTAAAGGTAAACTTGTAGCATAATGTTGTTTAAAATTGTGGACTCATGAGGGGTAGAAGATGTTTTCTTGATGACTAGAGTTGCTCGATCATCAAAGACAACCTTCTTAAAGCCAGAGAACAGCCTGTCCAAAAGGCAGGGAGCTGGCCCAGCATAGATGAATGGGGAACTCCTGGCTGAACTGGGCCACAAAAAATAAGTTAACTTAAAAAAAAAAAAAAAGGATGTACAGACTCCCCTGGAATAATAGAGACTCTGTCCAAAAGTGCAAGAATGAAGTCTGGAAAGTCTCAGCTGCAGCAAAGCTAGCAGATGACATGAAGGGCAACAAGAAGGGCTTAAGTTAATTAGAAGTGAGAGTGAGACTGAAGAAAAGTGCAGCAAGGACATAAAGACAAAAGGCATAAGAAAGAGCAAGTTTCTTAATGCTGACTGCCTCGGTTTTCACTTGTGAGATTTGCTCTTAAGTCTTGGAGCAGAGCCTCTGCAAATGGATTGTTACCCAGTGCAGTATCTCTTGAAAAAGCTGTTAAATAGTAATTATGTGAAAAATTAAGAATATTTTTCACAGCGTGCTTAGAAGGTGGCATTTTAATAAACTAGATGTTAAAAAGCAGTAGCTATTTTTTGTCAGTTCTTCAGTATGAGTCAAAAATCTTTCAGATGTTTGATTGCAGCCATATTTTGCTGCAAAGGAAACTATTACTAAGCTAGGAGAAAGCCTTTTTACTAAACAGAAAAAATATATTTTAAGTAATAAATATTAAGGCACTATGCAAAAAAAAAGGGTATATGAATTAAAATAGCATAAGCAACAATAAAGGCTAAGTCACTGTAAAGCTGCTGTTGTTACTGTAGCCAAAGGGGTATATGGGGTAACAACGTTATGAAAAATGATGTTTTGCTGAGATCTTCCAGTAGGCAGCAGAGTCCTGTGTCAGTGGTAAGCACCTGAATATTTAATTTTTGCCTGTTGTTAATCAGTAAACGTACTGTTTTTTCCATTAGATCCCTTCCACTGGGCTTGGCTGTCTCAAGCAAAAGTTCCTTTCTCTCAGGAGACCAGAGACTTAGTTCTTCCTCGCATTTCTGATATGAACTTTGTACAGGATCTTTGTGAAGATCTCTATGAGTTATTTAAGGTGAATCGAGTGCTTCTTTGAATAGAGCATTACTGAAATGGCTAACACCTGTAATGGAATGATTAGAATGTTTTTCCTTTTATGACTTTTAACTTTTGTATGTCATAATACTCAGCTATTTTAGCTTTAACATTGGCATGGTAGAAAGGGTTTATATAAGTAGGAGGAAACTGTGTCACTAATGTGGTTAATTGATAATAATCAGCTCATGTGAAAACAAAATTATCTTATATATATCTGTTTCAAATAATCACTTAGACCTAGTTAACTTCTATAGCACAAATCTGTGTAATAACTCCATTTAACATACCTGTGTGGTGTGTATACACTTAAGATAAACTGTGGCAACTTGAGGCTATTGTGTATTTAATGTAACTTAAAGTAACTGCATACCTCTCATATACTTAATTTTACATACATATATTGTGTGAAGTTGATGCTGAAATCTTGACGGTGTAAGTCAAATTTATTTTAAAGATATTGATTGACATGAGAAGGAATGTCCTTCGCTGAAACGTTCCATAACCATTGTGCCAGATGTTCAAGTGAAATAGCCCAAATAATTAAGGTGGAAAGAAATGGAAACTTTAAACTTCCCATGAAAATGCAGCCGTAATGTCAAAATGGGATCCTGAAACACATTTGCAATATTTGTGTCTTTGACTCGGTTGTATTCAAAGTGACTGTGGGTTGTCTGTTAAACCCAGTAGAAGTTGAAATATTTCATAAATCTGAAGGAGTGATAAAGAGACCTTTTTGTGGGTCATGTTATGACTATTTGAAGCTTCAAAAAATTATGAAAATGTTGGTAAATATGACTGTGTATTATGAAATTGATTCATTTATGTGCTAAATACATAGCTAAAAAGAATGTTATCGTTTCCTATAATAACTGTTTGTTTTCCTTAATAAAGACTGACAAAGGATTTGACAAGGCTACTTTTGAAAACCAAATGTCTGTTATGAGGGGGCAGGTAAGACTGATTATTTATTTTGGTTTTTTTTACATATTTATTTATGTATTTAATTTGTCATCACTTCTCAGTTGTTTTTTTGAAGCTACAAAAACTGACTCTGAATTGAAACACACTTGAAGGTATTTTCATCTGAGAAGACTAAATTTGTTTCTAGAGTTTGTTCTTATTTGTGTATAGAAGAGAGCAGAAAATGTACACTGATTATTGCTTTTTATTTTTATAGAAGAAGATTTTCTTAAATAATGTAATTAGTTTTTTGTGGGGACCAGGGGAGGACATAATACCTTTATATTCATAGGAGGTATTCTGAAAATGAAATACTGGAAAAGACTCAAACTTTTATGGAAAATTTGGTGGTTAGTTTTGTTATGCTATTAAAATTAATGTGACTTTATTTTGGAATGTAACTTGATAGTTGAAATACCTCCCACAAGAAAGCAATGTTAGGAATAAGAGATCTTATTACCTAGCAAATGTCAGAACCATACTTGGAACCAATCCAGCCGTTTTCAGATTAGAAATCTGATGATAATTAAGTGTGGTTTGGTTGTGTGGTTCTTTTTAACAGTGAAACAATAGAGGAGAAGGACTTCTCCATCTTCCTGTTTTAAAACTGAAGACTGGTGTGATGTACTGGAAAATAAACTTCAGTGAAGAGTAAATTATTTAGTTTGTTGTAAGCATAAAACAGTGATTTGGGAAAATGTGAGGGAATTGGACTAGATAAATTCACAGTCCCATTTGTCCTGGATTTATTGAAAGCGGCTTCTGTGTTCATAATTTCAGTGTGGATGGTTTAAAGCCAGACACTCACAGTTCCAAGAGAGGCTTAATCCCATCTCTTTCTGTGGAGTTCTCTCTGTCAAGAAGTACCTTGCCCAAGGCTGCAGCTCTACTCAGTCAAACATAAACCCAGTTAAGATTAGTTATGTGTGGTGGCTTTGGGGAGACCTTAGAGCTCCTTCCAGTCCCTGAAGGGGCTACAGGAGAGATGGGGAGGGACTCTTCATCAGGGAGTGGAATAACAGGTTGTGGGGTAGTCCTTTTAAACTGAAAGAGGGGAGATTTAGGTTAGATCTCAGGAAGAAATTCTTTCCTGTGGGGGTGGTGAGACACTGGAACAGGTTGCCCAGAGAAGCTGTGGCTGCCCCATCCCTGGAGGGGTTCAAGGCCAGGCTGGATGGGGCTTTAAGCAACCTGGTGTGGTGGGAGGTGTCCCTGCCCAGGGCAGGGGGGTTGGAACTCAATGATCTTTAAGGTCGCTTCCAGCCCATACCATTCTATGACTTTAAGTAGCTTTTTTGTGATGGGCTGCGGGGAATATGTTGTTTAACCAGAAACTTAAGGAAGAACCTACATCTGTATAACTGAGGGTGATATCTAACTAAAACTGTCTAAATTGATTTCCCACCATAAAGGCTGCATCTGGAACCTCTCTTTGTAACCTTTTCTGTGGTGGATTTCAGTAGAGATGTGGGGTTTTTTTTGTTTGTGGGTTGGTTTCTTTTTTTTAGATCTCTCTCTAAAGAGAGAATGTACAAGAATGGGTTTCACTGTGGGAGATGTCAGGTTTTCAGGCATGGATTTAGCAAAGAAAATGCAGTTATTCTTGGATGTGATTAGAAATACATCAAAAGGCAAATAATGCCTTTTCGCATTAATTTTAGACTTGCTTTTGGTGCCAAACACAGGGCATTACAGAAGAGTTGGATATTTAGGTCCCATGACAATGGATTCATTCAGTTAAGATGAATTTGCAGGGTGGCCAAAATATCTGTAAATAGAATCTAGTGGATAAGGAGGCTGAAGAGAAATGCATCTTGCAGGTAGGAACATGGCAATAAATGATGACTTAATGAGCACTGAATTTTTGGAAGGAAGGTAGCAGACTCCTGGGAGCTGAGGGCTGGACTTGGATCTTAGCACTGGGTTAATAATATGGCTTCATAACTTCTGCTGTGAAAACAACTTGTAGCTGAACTCCTGCAAGATCCAATGTTAAAGTATATGTTGATTGCTTTCTTGTAGGCTTGTTTGTTTTTTTTTCATTAAAGGTGCAATGCTCTCTTAAGAGATGTGCTACATTTAAAATGCTCTTAAACTTTTGTCTCTAATATTTTCAAAAAATTTGGAGAGGATTATGTGGAGAGGATGATGTTACAATGTTACCAAATAAATATTTCTACTTGAAATTGGGTGTTTCTTAGAAATAATTTATTTAACAGTGCAGTCCTCTACAGAACTAAATTGAGCAGCATCTAAATTTATTGGTTTTATTTCACAGAATCACAGAATGCTATGGGGTTGGAAGGGACCTCTGGAAATCATCTAGTCCAACCCCCCTGCCAGAGCAGGTCCACCCAGAGCAGGTTGCAGGCGGGTTTGGAATGTCTGCAGAGAAGGAGACTCCATGACCTCTCTGAGCAGCCTGTTGCAGGGCTCTGCCACCCTCCAAGTGAAGAAGTTCCTCCTCATGTTTAGATGGAACTTCTTATAGTCAAGTTTGTGCCCGTTCCCTCTTGTCCTGTCCCTGGGCACCACTGAAAAAAGACTGGGCCCATCCTCATGACACCCACCCTTCTAGTATTTATAGGCATTGATCAGATCCCCCCTCAGTCTTCTCTTCTCCAGACTAAAAGGACCCAAGTCCCTCAGCCTCTCCTCAGAGATGCTTCAGGCCCCTCATCATCTTTGTTAGCCCTCTGCTGTACCGTCTCCAGCAGTTCCCTGTCCTTCTGGATCTGGGGAACCCAGTATTTGTGTGCCCTCACCTTACCTGCTTTTACTCTTTCAGATACTAAACCTTACTCAGGCGTTGAAGGATGGAAAAAGTCCCCTCCAGCTGGTTCAGATGCCGCGGGTGATCGTGGAGCGAAGCAGCACTGGAAGCCAGGGCCGGATCGTCCACCTGAGTAATGCCTTCACGCAGACCTTCCATAGCAGGAAGCCTTTCTTTTCCTCCTGGTAGCAACAACAAAAAAACCCACCAACACGTGGGAAGAGGAAAGTTCTCTTACCTTTCAAAAGCTACTTCTGTGTAAAGGCTCTGCAATAATGTCCTTTTGCTGTACGCCAAGAGCTCTGACTGCCGACACCTCAGAACTTAAATCCTAAAGACTTAAGAAATGTATTTTGAATGTAATAAGTTTACAATTATTTTTTTTTCTTAAAATTGTGAATTCTTATGACAGGGAATGAGAAGAACTTGTCCATATTGTATTTTTCTAGGCTAAATTAATGTATTCTGAATAAGGGAAGAAACACAGTTTGCATATGCTGAGAAACTACTTTTGAATACAAGAGGAATTCTTTTTCTTTAATATAAATGTGAGAAGCTCTACACTAGCCATTTCTTTTTATATGGGCTTTAGAAAAAAAAAAACGGTGCAGAGAATGTTCTCTTTTGATTGTGAAAATGCTTTTTCTTTGAATTTCTTCCTGATATTTTGAGCTGTTTATAAATATTTTTTTTTCATAGGCTACTTACTTGAAAAGTCATGCACTAAAAAAAAAATTTAAAAAAAAAAATATTTCCTTGACAGACAAGTGAAAGAAAAGAAGGGGAAAAAATGCTTTAATTAGGGTTTGGGGTTTTTTTGTGCAGGTGGGGGACCAAGGATAGTTAAATTGCAGCAAAATTCAACCTGAGCAAGTATACACAGTTCTTACTGTGACAAAATAAACTGGGTGTATAGTCCTGGGGGGTTGAAATTTCACCTGTAGCTTTTAGAAGTGGTGTATTTAAGCCCAGGTATGGAGAAGGGTGGCCTTTCTTTTACAGAGCCAGGGCAAGGATGGAATTGCACCATGTTGTCCCGGGTTTGTGTCCCCGGGTGGTCACCAGGGTGGTTCCTCTCCACTGGTGACAGAAGCACCTGTGTGTTCGTCTCAAAGCCAGCCTGCCTTCTGAAGTTCTATCTGAACACACTGTTACTTTTTGATTGGAAAAAAAAATATTAAAAAATACTGTAATAGGTAGAGCACAGACTTCTTACCGTGCCCTCAGCCAGTTGCCATTTGCGTTTTTCTGTTTAATTTATGTGGTTTAAGACTTTGGTCACGTTTCTAGATCCGTGGCTTCAAGTAACATGGTAAATATTATTTTTTTTTTGTTAATTTTCTGGAAATTTAAGAGTGGGAGGAAAAATTGCTGCTTTCACAAAACTTTCAGTATTTCAGATGTTGCTGTATTTTGTAATTCTAAGCAATACTCTTGAACTCAAAAAATAAAATGCTTGTATTTTATATAATTTTGGGTGGATGTAAATATTAATGTAGTGTGTTGGCAATTTATATGATTAATTATAATGTTTAAGCCTTAATTGTAAAACTCCCTTCAAAATACAACCACCTTTATAAGCTCTCCATGATTGTTTTTATCCTAACAGATTATTAAGAAACTGCAGACGGTGTTTATGTACCGGACGCTCCTACTGAAAGGAAATAAATGTCGTAGTCTTAAAATGCAGGGGTTTTGGGGCTCGGGTGTCCTGTTTGGGAGTAGCAGAGCCCAATTTAGGCTTGTTCCACCCAAATTACCTTACTCTCCCTCCTCCTTCCCCCGGCCGTGGGGCCTCCGTGCCGCTGGGTGGCGCCGCCGCGCCGCCCTCGCCGCTCTTCCTTCCCCCCGCTCCCGCCTCACCGCCCCGGCCGCTGCTGCCGGGAAGGAGGCGGTGACATGGCGGACGGCGGGGTGGAGGATAGTGAGTGCTTGGGCGGGCTGGCCCTCCTCGGCTTGTCGCCCGGCGCTCCCAGCTGCCCGCACGGTGAGGGGATCGGCGAGGAGGCCGCCCGGGTGGGAGGGAGGTGGCGGGCCGTGCTGAGGGGCGGAGCGGGGCCGCCTGGGGGCTCCGGTGGGCCTGACTGAGGTGGCGGCGGTTCCTGGGGGGTTTGGCACCTCCCTGAGCCTCTCTGTTCCACCTCTCCAGCTGCTTTGGTAGCTGCCCTGCGAGGCGGGGGGATGACGACTGTGTTTTAGAGCAGCTTTTCTTAACGCTTTCTTCTGGAAGCCTGACCCTTACGGTGGAGGCATTAAAACAGATCTGTCGGTGCCCTGTGTGTCATCATGTGCGTTTGTCCTTTAGGTCCTGCTCTGCTCTTTGTAAAGACCAACCAAGGAAACGAGGAGGGAAGAAGATTCTATGCGTGTTCAGCTTGTAGGGATAGAAAAGATTGTAACTTTTTCCAGTGGGAGGATGAGAAGGTAAGAGAGCACTGCCTAAAGCTATGGTAAATATCGGGGATTTTTTTCCTCTATGTAACAGAAGATTAAAAAAAAGACAAATGGTTTTTGTTCTGGAAACCTTCGGCAATTACCGTTTTGTAAACTTAGTCTGAGTTTGTATTTAGCAGAGCACTTATTTCTGTGAGGAGAACACGTTTCAAGTATAACTTTCAAGGAAGGCTGTGTACCTTTTGAGCAAAGCTGGCACGTGTTACTGTTATCGCCAAAACCCTTAGGCATATTCAAGTTATGACGTTTGTTAATACCATGCAATATTGAAAAAATAGGATAGTTGTGATCCCAAGATGTTCTTATCTTCCATAATTAAGGCAAAGATGATCTGGTGGATATGGGCAAGCAATGGAACATACAAAATAGCGAGGGTCAGCATGACGCTCAGTAGTCTGACAGTATTTGCAGCAATTCCTCTTCGTCTAAAGAACTTTGGTCAGATAATTGTAAAGTAACAAAATTGGGAGTGATTTGTATTCATGGAGAACTTACCACTGTGTTTGTCCGCTACATTTTGTGTTATTTTTTTCTCTTTCTTAAATGAGTATCTTGTGCTGTGGCCATTGTCCTCAGCAGGCTGGAATTTAATCAGGTTTGTAAGCATTTCGCTGCTGTCATGGTTACTACTGAAAAGTTGTGTAAAGAGAAAACGAGAGGGTTAATTGCTCGGTTGTGTAGATTGAAGTGGTATTCATAGTAAAATTTTATCTTGAATGTCGCTTGTTTCATCAGTGTGTTGTTCTATTGAATTTTACTGTTTCCCCCTTTAAACAAATCAGTTCCTTAAGTTTTGTGCAAAGGTCTTGAAACTATTAACTGTGAAACCATTAAGTATGTTTTCTGGGAACAAAGTAGAAGACTCAGGGAAGAGCTGTCAGGTTTTTAAAATAATGACACACAAAAGACTCGGGCAACATTTCTGTTGTGTCATCAGTTGTGCAGGATCAGATCATAGCTCTTCAGAGGGAATGCAGCTGCTGGCCTGCATTTATGGAAAATATACCTCTTTCTATCTTTATCATAATGAAATTTTCAGTTTTCCCCTGAGTATTACATGTGGTAGAAGAACGAAATGCTTCTATTTATTGTTTGCACAGTTTAAATTCACGATGAGAGGCTTGTGTTGTTATACCGCTCTGTGCTGCAGTCGTGCTTGTTCTTCTGAAACAACAACCCAACAAATATGATAATTTTTCTATACTGAGTAACTAACTTGTGAGACCTAGGATTCATTCTTTTTGGTTAGTACTGAGATTTAATATAGAATACCAGAGTGATAACTGTTCGTTTTATAACTTTTTATATATATAAATTTTACAGGTGTCAGAAACTAGGCTTGCAGCACGTGAAGAATATAACAGAAACCAGCAACCTTTTTTTACACACAGGCAGAATGTGGAAAGGTATTGTTATGTATATTTTCTTGGTTAAAACTCGAGTAAGGCAAGTTTAGGTACTCTGAATGTAATTATAATATTCTAGCATTCTTTAAAATATGAAAACATGCCAGAGGGATGTGGAAAAATAAAACCTGGTTGACTGCAACCAGAAAATACCATGAAACATCTAATTATAGCGTGGAATTTTCAACTCAGAGTATTATATGCTCTCTTTCAGGGAAGACTTTTTCAAAGTGTCCTCTGAGTATTTTCTCCTATCTACTACTTTGTTCACATATAGATAGTGGAGATTTGCAAAAGCAGCTTAAAGTACGTTGCCTGTTTAAACTGATCTCTTACAAAATATGAAACCCCCTTTTATTGAGGCTCTTTCAAAGTTTGTTCCCTATTGCCTTTTGTATTTAAAGGTACAAGAACTTTGTTTTGTTGCCGTTATCAAAGAGGAGGTTTTGCCAGGAATGCCAGCAATTGCTATTGCCAGCTGAATGGGAAAAACACTCAGATCACCAGTTCCTGTGTGATATCTCCACTGCCCAGTTAAAAAGCCCCAGTCAACTTCTGTATCCACTGGAGAATAAAAAAACAAATGCACAGTATTTATTTGCAGACAGAAGTTGCCAATTCCTGCTGGATCTCATTATTGATTTAGGATTCAGACGAGTACTCTCTGTTGGAACGCCCAGGTATGTCAGTCAGAATTGTTACACTTTCAAATAAGGTTTCTGAACTGTACAGCTTACTAATATTTAAATAATCAGGAATTCTCTGATATAAGGAAGTGCATTTTGCTTTAATTGATTGGGATTGTCCAAGCATCTAGTGTGGCCTTGCTTTGAGCCCGTAAGGTACGGAAGTCTGTAGCTGCACTGCAAATGCCCACACACAGACATACACTTTGAATGTCTTGCTCCGTGTCTTGCAGAAGTAACAGTGAGTTTCTTATGTTTGGGAATTTTTTGTTCATGGAGGTCCAGTAGGTTCCACTGACTTTTCATCTTTTAAGACTAACCTACTTTTCTAACTTTGAATATTAGCCAAATGGAATCATCCACATTCGGATCACTCAGTTTTCTCTATCTGTTTGGTTTTAGGTTTAGTAAAGTACCAGGCATTCTTGTCTTGCAAGATGATTTCTGAAGCCAATGATTGTGTGTTAAATGTCTTTGCTCCAATTATACTTCAGGCTTCATGAAATCATCCAGTCAAAAGCATCACAGGAAGAAGATTTCAGGGTTAGAAGCCTTCTGCTAGATATTGATTTCAGGTAAGTTTTGATAATGTTATCTGTCTGAAGAGCAAGTACAAAGATTTGTGTTCGCTTTAAAACATAAATGGTGGTTGTTTTTCCTGTCTCTGCGTTTCTGTTCCTGCATATGTACACAAATTACATCCGCTTTATGAGAAAAGTAATTATACTTAATAATTCCCAGTATTGGTATGGGTTCTTGGTAATCAGAACCCAAAGACGATGTTTTTCTTAAGGCCTTGTTTTTACTGTAAATGCCCCTTAGGGCAGGCAAGAAGTTGTTTGTATTTTGCTACTACTTAAAACTTATTTTACAGGTATTCACAATTTTACGCAGAAGATGAATTCTGCCACTACAACATGTTTAATCATTATTTTTTTGGTGGAGAGGTAAGGCCAAGTATTTCTTGAGTGCTTTCTAAAGTACATGTTGTTGATACAGAATTTTTAAAGACAGTCATGGTTAGTGTAGTAGAAAGCAACTGTCAGGAGATAAAAATGCGAGAATAGTTGAAATCAAAGAATAACAGTCCCTCTTCAGTAATTCTCTTAAAATTCTCTTCAAGTTGCCTAATAAATCTATGTTGACTAATGTTAATTACACACTTTAACTGCTGCTTTTATTAAAATGACCATTTGGTGTGAGTTGTTGGCTTATATATTAGTATTCATTATAGTATAAGTATTCATTAGCTCTTTTCTTGTGTTGCTACAACAGAATTAATTGATTTCCAGTGGATGCCATGGGACTTGTTCACTGGTACTTGAGGTGGGAGGGAGGAGGAGGTTTTCCTGCTTTATTCCAGGCAGGCAAGGTCAAAAGGTTACCCTTGTTGTTATAACGTGAGGTTGAATTAGTGTCATGGTTAAAAAAAAAAAAAAAAGAAAGCTGAATTTCTTGTTTCTTTTTAAATGTCACAGTAGTGCTTAAATTTTAGTTCATTAGGAAACCTGTGGCTTCAGGAGGATGTTTATTGTAGCTTTGTACAGGGAATCACCACATAATTAAATTCCAAACATTAATTTCAAACATATCCTAATAGTACACTCGCTCACTCGTTGCTCTTCCCCTGCCATTAATAGGAAGCCACCACTGATTTGCATAAACATGTCTATTATTATACCTTTCACATGATGCAGATAGTTTTCAGATCTTTACTGTTCTAAAGGCTAATTTTGAACGGGATCTTGAAAATAGAAAGAATTGCCTGGAATGAAATGGGAGGCTGGTCTGAAAGCTTTACCTTTGAATTTTTTATCCATTGCTGTGTATTTTTCAATTAAAACAAAAGACTCTCTTCACCTGCATTATAAACACACCTTTTCAAGGTGTGAAAAGTTGACACCTCTAGTGGCACTGTATTGCAGTGAATTTGAGGACTGAATTGCAGCACTTGTGAATGCATATTAGTGCTAAAAATTTGGTTTTGGAATGCAATAGAATCTGAGTAATAGATGAGAGAACAATGTAAGATGGCAGTGGATATGTAAGTTTTTACATTTTCTCTAATATAGAGTCCAGGTTGGATTGCTAAAATTTGAACACAATATATATTATAATGAATGGATTGAATCAGTTTTCAGTGGACTGATTTTTCCCCCATGACTTTGATAATGCTTTACAGAATAAAACTAAAGGTGTTTTTTTAGGGGTGTTATTTTGTTTGATTGGGTTTTTTTTATGGTTGGACTAGATGATCTGAAAGGTCCCTTCCAGCCTAGGTGATTCTGTGATTCTGTAAAGGGCATGAATAAAGTGTATTCTGAGTCTGAACTTTGCTTTCTTGCTATAATACCATCTTTTTTCTAGGTTAGATTTAGTACCTTTAGGAAGAAGACTGTCTTAGGAAGCTTGAACTGCATTTGCCCTTGATATGTTATCTGACTGTATCAGTGCTTCAAATCTAGTTGTGGTGGTGGTTGGTTTTTTTTAAATGCTACACGAGAAGAAATTCACCTCCACAAAAGGAAATAACTTCCATGTTCAAAGTTGAAACTTCTGAAATTAATAATTTTATTGCCAAATACAGTATTTTTACAGTTTTTTAATCTGTATTTCTGGAAGTTAATCTCTGTTTCTTACAGGCTACACGTGAAACTTGCAGGAAATTCTTGTGTCAAGACAATGGTGAAAGAGTCATTATGGTAACCGATCCCCCATTTGGAGGTCTAGTGGAAGCACTGGCTTCTAGTTTTAAAAAACTGATGGCCATGTGGAAGGAGACAGAAAAAGAAGGTAGATATTATAACCAGATGGGTGGGTTGAGCTGTAACATCACTGTAAAAAGTACCTGTTTAAAAGTCTGTGATTCCTCCTACTCAGGTGAATGTGAACACAATCATGTTATAATTTCTAAAGATGAATCTAATATACTCATGCTTTTAGTTTAATAATACCCAATTCTCTAGGTCTCTCTTAAAATTCTTTACAAATCATTTAAAAATCTACTTTGCAATTAAAATGGACTTTAAAGGTAGAGAAGAATAAGTTATCAAACCAGTACCATTTCTTACCAGTGCAGGCAGGTGACAAGAGTTGTTAGTAGCTCTGTAAGTGGAGATTCCATTCTATGTATGTAAAATAGACCAAAATTTGCTGTCACCTGAAGGAACTAGCTCTCATGCCCAGCATGACATACATAAATATGTTTAAGTATTTACGGTAAATTTTTCATGCTTCGTGTACCTTGTTTTTCTTTAATGCAAATCTAACTCTTTCCATTACTAGGTCATAACAACCAAGAGATGCCCATGTTCTGGATATTTCCCTACTTCTTTGAGTCTCGTATCCTGGAGTTTTTCCCCAGCTTCAGTATGATGGATTACCAGGTATAACTGAACCCAGTGAATCTGCTAAATTTCAGTCGTGTGCAGTGTGAACAGGAATATGAATGAAAGCAGATACTCATATCTTTAACTTATGTGTCCATTACTCATTTCTTCTGCCCGGTTTTCGGTGTGACAAAACTTATACTAATTTCAGCAGGTGTGAGGTGAGAGGGAACTTGAAGAAGAATGTTTCGTTTTTTCCCAGATGTTGAAATGTCAGTAGCTTGGTGGGTAATGCCCAGCCCTGGTCAATAAAAGTTATTTAGGTCTTTCATCTCCAAAACTGCTGGGATCAAAGTAGAATTACAGCAATGGAAATTTTTGGAATTACGACATAAATAGATAAATTTACATTAAGAAGTTGTCAGTGATAAAGCAGTAATCTGGCATCAGCTTCTCCAATAGTGTGAGTTTTTGTGACAAGTCTTTGAAGGCAGTGCTGGAAAAAGCTGTATGTGCAATTTTGTAATTATTCTGACACAGGTTAAGATGCTCCTCAAATCTTGCACTGTCAAACAGACCAAACAGTGTGGTATCCCATGGAAAAGAGCAAAAATGGATAAGTAAAATAAGATTATTCTAGTGTTAACTAGTGTTCCTAGTAACTAGGAAGTTATTTTCCTGAGTCTAGCCTGGTACTATGGTTGCACAAATTTAAAAGTAAATGAGGCAAAATGCTTGCTGTAGAATTTGTAATCTAATTTGGGGTTTTCTATATAAAAAAGAAAATGTCAAAGACACGTATAAAGATAGTAATTACACAAATAGTTCTGTCTGTGTTTAGCATTCAGTTTAAGACACTTTCTGTGGTTTTATTTCTCTAGGTAGACTATGATAATCATGCACTTTATAAACATGGCAAGACAGGTCGTAGACAGTCACCTGTCCGTATCTTCACAAACCTCACCCCAAGTATGATTGTCCTTCCTGTGGAAGAGGGTTACAGGTAAGACGTGTTAACGCTTGAGTGACTGGAAGAGCATGCCCCTTCTTAATCAGGGCATACAGTCTCAAAGGGACTTTGGGATGGTGCTCTTCAGTATGGTCATGCCTGAGAGTTGGATGCCAGGTTTCTCAAGAGCACAATTCTCTAGCTCATCCTAAGGTTGTGTGTTCTATAAACAAAGTGTAAGAGGTTTCTGTTTTCCATTGTGGAATGGTAAGATTCCTCAGTCCAGAGGAATCATGGAATTGTCAGAGTTGGAAGGGTCCTCTAGTGATCATCTAGTTAAACTCCCCTCCTAAAGCAGGATTCCCCAGAGCACATTATTCACGACAGCATTCAGGTGGGTCTTGAAAATCTCCAGAGACTCCAAAATCTCCCTGGGCAGCCTGCTCCAGTGCTCTTCACCATCACCATAAAGAAGTTTTTCCTCATATTTGAGTGGAACTTCCCATGTTCCAGCTTGTGCCTGTTGCCCCTCGTCACTGGGAACCACTGAGAAGAGTCTGGCTCCATCCTCCTTCAACCCACCCTTTAGATACTTGGAAGCATTAGGCTTCCAAGACTCTTCTCTAGGCTAAAGAGTCCCAGCTCTCTCAACCTTTCCTCAAAAGGGAGATGCTCCAACCCCTCCATCATCTTGGTTGCCCTATGCTGGACTCTTTCCAGTAGTTCCCTGTCTCTCTTGAACGGGGGAGTCCAGTATTCCGGTTGTGGCCTCACCAGTGCAGAGTAGAGGGGGAGAATGACCTCCCTCAACCTACTGGCCTCACTCTTCCCTACACAGCCCCAAATTCCATTGGCCCTCTTGGTGACAAGGGCACATTGCTGGCTCATGGATAATTTACTGTCTACCAGGACCCCCAGATCCTTCTCCTCTGAACTGCTTTCCACTGGTTCCAGGGAAATGTTGTGTATGCCTACGAGAGACAGAGATTTACAGCTATCCCTGATAATCAGCTTGGGTGGGGACAGTGGTTAATAAAGCGAACCCTAAGAGAAGCATCAAGGACAAAGGAATGGATTGGGTTTGAGTTACTGCTTATAGTGTTAATAATTTGAATTCAGGCACCCAAGTTTTACTGTGTCTAAGTGATTATGAGGCTCTGGGCCTAAGTGGTGATTTTATGCATCAAAACCATCCTTAATTTATCAAAGTCACTTTGCAATCCTTATAATTATCATTGAGCTTCTATTAAATAGCTTGTATAAAATTCATTTCTATTGCTTCTTGAGCAAATAGTGGACCAATACATTTATAATTCTGTTTTTTCCCAGGTTTTGCGCTCTGTGTCAGCGTTATGTTAGTTCTGGTAACCAGCACTGTGAGATATGCAATTCATGTACGTCAAAAGTAAGTAAGACTTTTGGGATAGAAGTTTTAGCAATAGTCAAATAATTAATAACTTCTGTAATTTTTGCTCTAGTAAAAACCTATTCTGATTACCTTGGGGAACCCCAGACAGTTTGGTTTTGTAGACATTATTACCTTCCTGGGACATAATTCGTAGCCCGTTGGGAATTAATTTCTGTTTCCCCAATTCCTTTGTGCTGGAAAGAGGACAGGAAAAGTTTGCTGGCTGCCACTTGCAGTTCACTGCTGGTCTCTTGGCATTTCTTCTTGCGTTTCAGAAGCTGTAGAACTTGCAAGCTTCAAAATGCAGCCGTTTTGTTATGGTTGTCACAGTTTCTCAGGACTGTTGTTTTTCGGTAACAGCCCTTCCTACGGGGGACCCGTTTCTGTAAATAATGGGGACCTCATTACTAGTTCAGTTTTAAGATAGAATCAGTGGGTTGTTTTTTGTTTTTTTTTAAACAAGCAAGCAAACATTTAATTTATTCCTCTTTTGCAGGACGGTAGACGATGGAAACATTGTGTCCTTTGCAAAAAATGTGTAAAACCCTGTAAGTATAGAAAAATAGTTTTCTTAATAAAAGTGCACTTACTATTTTATAGTCCAAAGAAACCCAGATGACAAGACAGAAGGGAAAATATTTTGTGAAAAAAAAAATAAAATTCAGAAGACATAAAGTAAGGGAAAAATCTCAGTTTCACACAAATTGCCACTTGATAACTTTAGGTATATGTGATTGATCTATGAATTCATCAATTAATATATTCATCAATGACCTGGATGAAGGGATGGAATGTACCCTCAGCAAGCTTCCTGTCAATACAAAACTGGGAGGGGTGGCTGACACACCAGGAGGCTGTGCTGCCATCCAGAGAGACCTGGACAGGCTGAAGAGTTGGGCAGAGAGGAACCTGATGTAATTCAACAAGGGCAAGTGTAAGGTGCTGCACCTGGGGAGAAAACCCCCTACACCAGTACAGGCTGGGGGCTGACCTGCTGGAGAGCAGCTCTGAGGAGAAAGACCTGGGAGTCCTGGTGGACAACAGGATGCCCATGAGCCAGCAATGTGCCCTTGTGGCCAAGAAGGCCAATGGCATCCTGGGGTGCATCAGGAAGAGTGTGACCAGCTGGTTGAGGGAGGTCATCCTGCCCCTCTGCTCTGCCCTGGTGAGGCCCCATCTGGAGCACTGTGTCCAGTTCTGGGCTCCCCAGTTCAAGAAGGACAGGGAACTGCTGGAGAGGGTAGAGCAGAGGGCTACAAAGATGGTGGGGGGCCTGGAGCATCTCCTGTATGAGGAAAGGTTGAAGGATATGGGTCTTTTTAATCTGGAGAAGACAGGGGTTATCTGATCAACACTTAAAAATACTTCAAGGGTGGGTGTCAGGAGGATGGGCCCAGTCTTTTTTCAGTGGTACCCAGGGACAGGACAAGAGGGAATGGGCACAAACTTGATCATAGGCAGTTCCATCTAAACATGAGGAGGAACTTCTTCACTTTGAGGGTGGCAGAGACCTGGAAGAGGCTGCCCAGAGAGGTTGTGAAGTCTCCTCTGGAGACATTCAAACCCTGCATGGACACGTTCCATGTGTCCATGTGGGACTTTCTCTGGGTGGACCTGCTTTGGCAGGGGCGGATGGACTAGATGATCTTTAGAGGTCCCTTCCAACCCCATGTGATTCTGTGACTCTGTGAAAGAGTTACCCGGTGTATCTAAAGAATAATTACCTGGCTTCCTTAACGAAATGTCATAAGGGAACAGAGATTACACCCATCTCTGTAAAACTAAAACAAAATCCTGGTCACGTAGCCTGTACTTGAAGCTTCTGAATGATCATTTTAAACCTTTTTCAAGGTTATAAATCGTGTTACTTAACTTTGCAGCTTGGTTTCACTGCAGCAATTGCAACCGCTGCGCTCTCCCAAACCACGCCTGTGAGAGGACTGACGCCGGCTGTTTCATCTGTGGCCAGGCAGGTCACAAACGCAGCGCCTGTCCCAGCCTCTCCCACACCAGGACAGCCTGCCAGTAAGTGGGATATCGCAGTGATGTTATAAAAGAGAGCATTCCCATGAGGTCAGATCGTTTTTCATGGAAAGACCAGGACCTGTTGGAGCAGATGGGGTTGATCAGAGGGCTGGAGCACCTCTCCTGCAAGGACAGGCTGAGACAGAAAACAGCCCACTTGCTAGTTATAATTTGTTCCTATATTATTTGTAGGAGTCTCTATAATATTGTTAAACCTGGTGTACTTTCGCCATTATGTAGTCATACTGTTTCCCCAAACTGGCAGATAAAACTTTCTAAGACTTAATGAATTAAGTTCAGAAAGCAGGCATTCTTTATTGCGGCACCAGGTGCACAGGGGATTGCTCCTCCTATTGTGCACACTGAATACTGTTGTCAAATTAAATTTATACACAACAGGTATACATATTCAATGTAATTCCAAGATAACATTAGCATATTCATTAGATTTCAAATAGTTCATTTACATATTTTAATAAGCTTTTAGGCATGCGTAGTTGTGCCTTCTGGTGGTCTTCATTTTGAGTGAGGGTCGTTTCTTCCTCAGTCTTCATCATCTTCACCTGTCCTTTGGCTCACTTTTCATGTTGGCAAAACATTCTAACTGCTTAATTGCTTATTAAAACTAATGATCTCTCTGCTACCACTCATTTGCCAATGTCCATATTTATTGCATCCCTGTCTTAGGGCACCATGTTCTCAGGGCCACAGCAATCCTTTCTTACTAAGTCCTTGAAACCATTTGGGATGGTTGCTAAAACAGCTATATTTCTTCTCTAAAAGAAGATACTCTACAGTTCAGCCATTTCTAAACTACATAAAATCTGCCTCAGGTATCAATACATTAAATATTGAGCACGACAGCCTGTATCTAATTTTTTATGTACTTGGTGAGCGACGTTTCTGAATTTTTCTGCCTCTGTCTAAAGGTAAATGCTGAATAAGTACATACATGAAAAATAATTAATGGCAGTGAAGTGGACAGATAGTTTTAGGAAGATTAAATGCCGTAACGTCATAAGATGGAATGTTTCTTGTTCTTTTTGTGACAGTACTCCTGTAAGGTCGCAGTCTGATTGATCTGGGAGGGGTCCATAATGATTCCGAGGTTCATATACTTCATTGGCCAGATTGTTTAAATATTTAGAATACCAGCAAATGTGGAACTACACTCTCTATTTTATTCTAATCTGTGTGTTCGTTTGCTTTACAGAGCTGGCAAAAAGCCAAGGCAGAGAACTCTGAAGAGGACGAAGGTGGGGATCAGTAAAAGATCAGCTGTGAAGCGTGCTGTGTTCTACAGGAAGAAAATAAAGAATAAGAAAAAAAAGACGTGATTTTGCTTGCTGATGCTTAATTACGTTGGTTTGATTTTATTTGTTTTTATGGCCAGCCTTTGATTCCATTGTCTAAAAATGTTAATATTAACATGCAAAATAAAACTGATTAAGAATGACCACTCTTTTATTATCATTATTCACACACACACACACACAAAAAAAAAGGCTCAGTGGAGCACATCCCCTGCATTTGTCTAATACAGCCTTTTTTGTGTGTAGGATCGGCTGTTTGCCTGAAGGGAAGCCCCTTCCTCGGGGCCGGGCCTCAGGGCCGCGGCCGCTTCCCTCAGCCCGGCGCCGGCTGTGGGGAAGGGAGCCGTCCCCCGCCGGGGAGGGACCTCTCCCACTCCGCTGAGGGGCACCGGGCGGGCGGACAGGGCCCGGCCCCGCCGCGCCCCTCACGGTTCCCGCCGGCCGCTGAGGCCCGAGCCCCGCCGCGGCGGGAAGCACCGCCCCCGGAAGCCGGGAGCGGAGGGCGGGAGGCCGGCGGCGCGGTGGGGCCTAGGGGCGGCCAGGCAGGAGGAGAGGGGAAGGGAAGGGGCTCGGCGGCCGCTGGGACCCACACAGGCCACCATGCCCCCCTTCCGGCAGGTGGGGGAGAAGCAGCTGCCCCAGGAGGTCGTCTTCATGGCCTGGTCCCCCAAGAGGGACCTCATCGCCCTGGCCAACAGAGCGGGCGAGGTGAGTCTGGAGGGGGGGGGCGAGGGGGGAAGGGCGGAATTCTATTAAAGTATTTTATTTTATTTTTTCCCCTGGAATTGCTGTCTGCCATCACGCATGAAGACAGAGGGCTGTGCTCTCGGGCCGGCTCTGCTGCAGAAGCGTGGGTAACCCTTGCTGGTTAGGGGCTTCTAGGCTGGCACAGTGCACGGCCTGTTTCTCTCTCGCTGTGTCATAAACGGTGTGCCGTCCCCTAAAATAGGAGTCAGTCATCTACTACAGGAGCAGGTGACACTTAAGATGTGTATTTATATTTACCAAGGGATGGTAAGATATTTAGGGTTATTGAAGGAGGTATTTACCTGGAGGTATTTAAAAGACGGCTTGACATAGTTCTTAGTGGTGTGGTTTAGTGATGTTTTTTTTATCAGAACTACATTGATGGTTGGACTGGATGATTTTGAATCATGGAATGGTTGGAGTTGGAAAGGACCTTAGAGATCATCGAGTTCCAGCCCCCCTGCCATGGGCAGGGACACCTCCCACCAGACCAGGTTGCTCCAAGCCCCATCCAGCCTGGCCTTGAAAACCTCCAGGGATGGGGCATCCACCACTTCTCTGGGCAATCTGTTCCAGTGCCTCACCACCCTCACAGGAAAGAATTTCTTTCTAGTATCTTCCAATTTAAAACCGTTGCCCCTTGTCCTTTCACTATACTTCCTGACAGAGTCAAGTCCCTTCCAACCCAAGCAATTCTATGATTCTAAACAACGATTAAAAAAAAAAAAGTGCATCTTGAACTGGTCTACACACCAGTATTAATGGGCCAACGTGGTTTATTTTTCTGTCTTTGATGCGTTTGCTTTGTAGGTTTTACTCCATCGGCTTGCCAACTTTCAACGAGTGTGGAGTTTGCCTCCAAATGAAAATACAGGAAAAGAAGTGACTGCTCTTGCTTGGAGACCAGATGGCAAAAGTAATGATAAGTACATGGGGTAATAGAGAATCATCATAGAATGGTTTGGGTTGGAGGGGACCTTAAAGATCATTGAGTTCTAGCCGCCCTGCCATGGGCAGCGACACCTCCCACCAGACCAGGTTGCTCAAAGCCCCATCCAGCCTGGCCTTGAACCCCTCCAGGGATGGGGCAACCAC
>JAOTQQ010000032.1:58856433-58872272 GCA_026546715.1 Gallinago undulata
CCTCCAGGGATGGGGCAACCACAGCTTCTCTGGGCAACCTGTTCCAGTGTCTCACCACCCTCACAGGAAAGAATTTCTTCCTGAGATCCCATCTCCCCTCTTTCAGTTTAAAACCATTACCCCTTGTCCTATGGCTCCCCTCCCTGATGAAGAGTTCCTCCCCTCCTCTCCTGTAGGTCCCCTTCAGTGCAATAATGGTGCAATAAAATTGCCATTGGAAATCAGTGAAAGTTGTGGTGATGATATCTCTTACTTGTGAAGGAAGTTTTTGATTAAACTGTGTTTAAAGAGACGGGGAACTTAATTTTATGTAGGTTTATTCAAAGTAATGGAGTTACACTGTTGACAGCAATTGCAAGAAAGATTTGCAAGGTGGATGTATGTCCAAATTACTATTTATCAAAGTATAGCAAAATTTCTAACTAAGCAAACTTTTTATATGAATGACAAAATTTACGATGTGTGTGAGTAGAGAGAGAGTCTGGCTGATTAGGGGTGACTAAAGAGCTTAGATTATTTAGCATAGACTGAACTTCAGAGACTAAAATGCTCTAATAATACACTACTGAACACAAAAAAGACTTTTCCTTATCAATGGAAATAAAGTTGAAATTAGTGGATTAATAAACCTAAGATGGAAATTTGTTAATTTTTTGACTCATTAGAAGCCAGAGAATGGGAACAATCCTCATCCATGACGTGGGTAAAAATGTCTATGTAGTTTTATGGTGGAGTTAGAGGAGTTTAAGAAATTTATTTTTAAGCTGGTTGCCAGTGATTACGAGGAAGTAAACATTGAAACTTTGCCTGCCATGTGTTTTTGTAGATAAATAAAGTTAAGAAGAAGGTGATGCAAAGGTTTCTTAGCAAGTCTTAAATTGTGTTTTGTTGTAATAAAACCCAAACTTTTCAAAGTGGGCAGTCTTTATATATAATTTGGCCTCGAATTTGAAAAAATGGAAGCCTCTGCTTTATCCTAAGTGTTGTCAGAAGTGTTAGAAACATGTTCAGTTCAACATGTAGATGAATAATTGTGGGATCATTGCCTTTGGCTTAAATTTGTCACCTGAAGTATGACAGGAGTTGAAACCTTCATTTTAACGAGTAGTTTCGAACAAGACTTTGGAAGGACTGTTGTCCTGGTTTCAGCTGGGACAGAGTTAATTTCCTTTCTAGTTGTTGTGTTTCAGATTTGATAAGAGGGGAATGTTGATAATGTCGAATTTTGTTGTAGTTATTGCCAGGTGATGGTTGTATTTTTCTGGGTCTTTTTTCAGCTTCCCATAAAAGCTGGGAAGGAGCAGGGACAGAAGGATGGCATGGGCAGTGGAATATTCTGTACCAGAGATATCATGCTCTGTGTAAAAACAGGGGCTGGCTCAGGGGCAGGAATCTGTGGTCACTGCTCAAGATTGTGCCAGTTCAATGGGTGGTGAGAGTGACTTGTGTCATTGTTATTACTATTGCTATTGTTATTTCCCTTTTCTGCTATTATTTTAATTAAACTGTCTTTATTTGAACCCACAAGGTTTTTTTATCTCTTTCCCTTCCTATCCTCCCTCTTCTCCCTGCCTTTTGAGGGGAAGGGCAAGAGGTAATGGGCACAAACTTGAACATAAGTTCCATCTAAACATGAGGAGGAACTTCTTCACTTTGAGGGTGGCAGAGCCCTGGCAGAGGCTACCCAGAGAGGTGGTGGACTCTCCTTCTCTGGAGACATTCCAAACCTGCCTGGACATGTTCCTGTGCAACACCACTTCCATCCCAAATGCAAAACACAGCACTTGTACCAGCTGCAAGTAAAGAAAGAAAGATTGGTCCCCCTGACAAATGTGCATAGACAAAGAGAAAAATCTGTCCAATATTTTCTAATCTAGTTTTAAAGTAACTACAATGATTTGTGTGTTAGTTTTCACACATTTTACTCCTCTTTCTCTAGTTTTGGCTTTTGGCCTCTCTGATACCAAGCGGATTATTCTGTGTGACGTGGAAAAACCTGAAAGCTTGCACTCCTTCTCTGTGGACTCACCTATTACTTACATGCACTGGATGGAAGTAACTGAGGAAAGCAGGTGAGTCCAAAAAAACCTCTAGAAGTAGACTGTGGGCTGTGTAGTGCCACCTCACTAATAATTTATACTTAGTATGTTACAGGCAATCATATAAAATAATATAATATTACATAGTTACGGCTTTTTGTTACCACTTGGCTAAAATTTTCCTTTTGTTTAGAACAGACACTTTTCATATGCATATTTTTGGTCCTGATATCTTAGTGTTGCGGTTCTTTAGGGTATACACAAAAATTTCAGCACGGTCTTGAGCACCCACCTCTTAAGAGCTGCTTAATCTAATGTTACCTTATACAGCCTTTCTCCTGGTCCAGTTTAATTCAACACCAATTCATTTATTATGCTAATTATAACAATGTTATTATGTTCATAAGTATTATATTTAAATCTTTCTTCACTTATGTTTTCAAGATCTCCAGTTTGATGCTCACATCTTTCATAGTGTGGCTTTGGTGTTGCATCCAGCCCTAGTGGCATTTCTGTTGGGGGTGTACGTGCTTCAGGAAGTCAGTTTGCCCTGACTGAACACGAACTCTGTGGCGTTAGACAACTTTCAGTAGCACTTGTGAGCTGCAGGACTTTGTGGTCGCTGTTTCTGCGGTCTTATAAAAAGCTCTCATATCATAGAATCATAGAACGGTTTGGGTTGAAAGGGACCTTAAAGATCATGGAGTTCCAATCTCCCTGCCATGGGCAGGGACACCTCCCACCAGACCAGGTTGCTCAAAGCCCCATCCAGCCTGGCCTTGAAAACCTCCAGGGATGGGGCATCCACCACTTCTCTGGGCAACCAAGCACCAAGACAATAATTAAATAAATAAAATGTTTCTTTAATAAAGGGGAGTAAGCCTAACTTGGGGATTTCCCTCCAGTCTCCACAAAACACCAATCTTAGAATAACAAGAAAATGACTGCATCTTCCATCACTCTTGCATTTTTCTCCAGATGGGAATAGATTTATATCCTTATGGAGAAACTTCATCCTTCTGGCATGTCTAAGATGTGGTATTAAGTATTACACTTTAGTTTTCCTTCCGAGTGAAGCCTTATTGAGACGTAGGCAGGCTGGGCTGCATGGCTGTACAGGGTTCAAACAGAAAACCTCAGTCAGTAACTGCATTACAGATGATGGTGGCAAGCTACTGAGCCAGCAGATACAAACTTTATCTTCTCCTTTGGTGGAGATTAAAAAAAAAAAATCAGACTTGTTTTATTGATTTGATCATTTGATCAATTATTTATTAAAGGCCCCATAAGGGATCATCCTCTGATAGTTGTAACTCTTTAACATACATGACGTCTTGGGTACATGCTGTAACTTTGAAATTAGAAAGAAATCCTCTTCCCCCCCAGTTTTTACAGCTTGGCTGGTAAAGACAGTCTTATTTCTTTTTCAGTGTTCTCACTTCCTTTTACAACGCAGAGGATGAATCAAATCTCCTTTTGCCTAAATTACCGGCGCTACCAAAAAAGTAAGCATTATACTAGTAAGTTTGAGAAGAGATAATTTGTCCTTTGTTGTCACTGTTTTGATTATTCATCTTTAATGCTCTACAGATGCTTTGGGTTGGATGTCTGATTACTGTTATTGAGAATAATTGTTTTCTTTTCAGTTACAGTACCACTGCAAAAATTTTCAGGTAAGAAATTGTCATCTTCTTTCTCTCTTTTATGATTTTATTTTCTTTTCTGGTATTGAGACAAGCTACATAAACTCCAATCGTATGTTTTGTATTTCAGTGAAGAAAAGTCAGATGAGATTATGAAGCTTCTGGGGGATGTGAGGTAAATTCCATATGTGGGTTGTTGTGGGCTTGCATTGTTTTTTTTTTTTCCTTTGGTTGGTTGGGTTTTTTTAAGCTATAATATAATGGATAAGTAGGGTTATTTTTAAGTTATTCATAATCTGTTTTTAAGGGTCCTGAACAAAGGATATGGAATGTCTCTTTTTTCCTGTACAAAGATAAAGTTCAAATGATAATATATTAGAAAAAAGTCTCCATGCATTTACACCTTTTCTCCTCAATTTAGATGAGTTATAAGGTACTTTATCAGCAACTGCTGTTGGTGCCACATCTTCTTTTCCTTAGAAGATTGGGGTGCATTTGTAAGACTCTGTTGTGTGTGTTACTTAAGCTGGTTGTGGAGACATTTGTGAATGCTTGTTACAGACAGGGAATTCCCCTGGGTTTGCACCAGTGTGCCAAAGCTAAAAAACTTACCTGATTTCAGCTCTGAAATCAGATGTATTAGGGTTACTTTAAGATACAGTAAGCATCTCTTGATAGGACACAAGAGGAGGAAGTGTAGTTCAGCAGCCTGAGACTGGCATCGTGGAGTGCTTGTGGTACATCTGTGGTTTGTTTTTCCACTCACTGTTCTTACAGTCTCCCACTGAGAATTGTCCTCCTTATTTCAAAATTTACATCTCTGTTTACCACCAGTTATTTCTTTTTAAGACTCCATGCCTCTTCTTGCAGCAGGACTTACTTGCTAGAGAGAGGTGGTGGCTGCTGGTGATGTAGGAGCTTTCTTGGTTCTGTGCTCCTTAGTCCATTCAATTAGTTAAACCCAAAGCTTTTCAGATGCTGTTTTAACAGAAATATTCTCCTTTAACTTAGGTGTGTAACAGGCAGAAGTTTCCGTTAGTTTTCTTATATTTATAAGGTGACATGTTAAACAGTCATACTTTTTATGTTGTGGAGCATTACTGCTCACTGCAACGTAAGCGGATATGCATAGTTGAAGATATATGAATGTTTTTCAGTGGTGCCCAGGGACAGGACAAGAGGAAATGAGCACAAACTTGAACATAGGAAGTTCCATCTAAACACAAGGAGGAACTTCTTCACTTTGAGGGTGGCAGAGCCCTGGCAGAGGCTGCCCAGAGAGGTGGTGGAGCCTCCTTCTCTGGAGGCATTCAAACCCCACCTGGACACATTCCTCTGCCACCTGCTCTAGGAGGACCTGCTTTGGCAGGGAGGTTGGACTAGATGGTCTCCAGAGGTCCCTTCCAATCCCATAGCATTCTGTGAATGACAGCAATAGACAACCTCCCTGTCCAAAGTTTTAACCTTTTAAACATAAATGGAGGGGTCATAGAGAAGATTTTTTCCACGTCATTGCAGCAAGTTGGTTTTAACAAGTGAGTAAAAGACAGACCTGTCTGTCCCAGACCCTGTTCTTTGAACTGGGTTTCTTTTTCCAGTTACTTGTGGCTGTTCTTTGCTGCTGCATCCATTCCAAATATTCATTGCCTTTATGGTTTTGCTGGGGAGTGCCACTGAGTGACTGCGGCAAACTTACTCTGAATGTAGTTAGGATAAACTCAGGGGAATGCAGAATTAGGTTTGTAAGAATGCTTTGCAGCTGTATTGGTCAGTGCTTTTGTCTTCTAGAAGGTATAAAGTTAGTGAAGAAGGACTTCTGTGTCTAAATTATGTTGGTTTGGGTTTTTTTTTCCTATTCTCTCAGTTAATTTATTGATTGATAGTCTCTCTGTAAGTGTTAGAGGCAGGTATTATCAATGAAATCCAAGCTAATAATTTTTGGTTCTTAAATTTCTTGGATCGCAGGCAATAGTACAGTGTTTCTTTTTGATTAGTGATTTTTTAGAAGATCTTTAATAAAGGGATGGAATTTAAGTACTAAGAAATGTATGTGTGTGCATTAGAATTTGTTTCAATATGCCCATCAACACACATTCTTCTATTTTTATAGACTTAATGCTCTTGTCCTTGGTGGCAGCTCAGGATTTATTGAGATTTATGCCTATGGAATGTTTAAGATTGCTGCAGTAACTGGGGTATGTTCCATTTCTTTCCATGTATTCTCTTCGTAACATACCAAAGTACAGCTGAATAAGATGAAAAAATATGTATATGTGCTTACACTTAAGTGAAACTAGGTTGTTGAAGTTTAAAGAAAGAAAGAAATATTCCTCTTGATGGGGTTGTGTGATTATTGCTGGAAAGACATTTTAACTCTGGCAATTTTAACATCTCGTTTCAAATGAAACAAAGTTCAGCACTAATCCACAGTAAAAGGAGTGCTTTTATTCCTGAACAATAGCTGAAAATTCCACTTGGCTTTTACATGTCATTGAATGCAGCCTTCTGTGTGTGTGAATGTGTTAGAGTAGTAAATACATCTGAGAGGAAATACAATATTTCATGAACTTTTATACTGAAATCCTTCAGGTGGCAGGTTCTTGCCGGGGACTGTGTTTGTCTAGTGATTTGAAATCACTGTCGGTTATTACAGAGATACGAGACTCCTCAGACAGCGAAGCAGAGATAACATATTTTCAGGCAAGTAACGTAATTTTAAAATATTCTTTAAAAGTGAAACTGCTTTTTAAATTACTTTCTGGTGGCTTTATTGCTTTCCCATTATTCGCAGAAAAAAACATGAATTATTTCCAGCCTTTGTGAAATTCACCCCGATTTTGGTTTTGTATTTATCACGTTAACGTGCAGTTTCACTGATGAGACTGATGATGATGATCTGAGGCATTCTTTTAAAATATTACTTTACATATAGTATTCGTTTAGTCAATAACGCTTAGAGTTATTCAGATTTACTTCATTCTGCACACAAAGACATAGAACCAGTGCTGTTGATTATCCAGTCTATTCCAGAACAGTCATCCTTAAAACTGTTACAGTTAAAACTCCAAAATGAGGAACATAGTCAGGAGTTTTTATAGATGTATTAAAAGTATTTATTGCCCCTTTGAGTTAAATGTGTTTCCCTCTTAAAATCGACTTCAAGGAAATGGGGAGTGAGTTTTCCTGTGGGCCTTCCCCCGTCTGGCTTTTCATTTCTGTAATCCAGAATTTCTTGTCGTCTGTTCACTGGTGTGTGTTGCCTTTGTTACAGCTGGACACTAGTCTCTTATCAAGTTACTTACCTGAGGTAACTCGAATGGCTCGGAAGTTTACTCACATTTCAACTCTGTTACAGGTACAGTTGTGTTACACCACCCTTTTAATATCACGGCTCTTACAGGCTTCAGTATTCTCAATAATGCAAGTAAAATATAGGTGGCTTAAGTTGGTTGTAAGTAAATGTAGGGCTCTAACTTGGAATTTGATTATAGATTTTATATAATAGCTACAGTCTATCTTCCCTTTGCATTTTAAGATTCTTGTGTGTGTTTTGAAGGGGGGGCCAAGGGAGTAAGGCCCGTGCCTGTATCTATTCCAGTACATAAAGTTGTCACTGACGTGCATGTGTGAGGCCTGGGAAGAAATACTGATGCAGATGGACTCACGACTGACAAAGTTTGTACAGGTACCGTGGTATTAACCATTCTTTTGGAAAAAAAAAAAAAAAGCAGTAGTTCTGTTGTTCATGTGAACATACTTAATGTGGTTTAAGCATAATGCCTCCAGATAACGATCTCGTAAGTTCAGAGGCAGCCTGGAAGCTATCACGTGTCAAGTGCTCTGACGCTGAAGATATCCGAGTACTATCAAGTGCAATTGTATTGTGACACTTCTTGATTTTATTTTAAGTTATTCAAAGGTGATAGTTTTCAGCTTGCGCAGCTATTTAAGGTTGTGCTCTTTGTACTTTAGTCACTGATAAAGTGAATACTGTACGTGTTGAGTAACAGCCCACCAGAATGTACAGCCTAATTCAACAGAGCATTTAAAACAGCTACGATAAAGATGCTCTTGGATTTGCTTAAGTTTTATCTTCATTGACCATGGCTACAGGTTAATTGAATCAAATATTTTATTTATTTATTTAAAAATAGATTCTTGATTATGGCAAACTGCTTAGAATTTTTATTGAAGATAACTTAAAATGTTAGAAAATTTCCTGTGATCAGTAGTCTGATTTCAGCATTTGAGGATATGGGTGGGTTTTCCTATATGCTTTTAATTGAAGTGTTTGTGGGAATATTCAGTAGCCTGGATTTAATCTTTTCACCAATCTATTTCAATTTTGACTGACAGGAAAAGAATACAACCACTTCTGTTCAGGATGAGTTTATGCAGCTGTTGTTATGGGGCAAAGCAAGGTAGTTATTGTTGTTTCATCTGAGTACACATTTGCATTTGATACTGAAACACAAAATTGATTCATATCTGGTTCTCTCCCCCACTCCCTTCAGTCTGGAACTTCAGGCGTTACTAATGAACCAGCTGACGGTAAAGGTACGGTAATATTTTTTCATGTTACAATAATCTATTTCAATATATTTTAATCACTGTTCTGTTAAGTTAACTGAGTGTTATTATATGTCTGTATTCCTTTTTTAACAGGGTTTAAAAAAACTTGGTCAGTCCATAGAGTCTTCCTATTCCAGTATACAGAAGCTGGTCATAAGTCACTTGCAGAGGTAAGTCGCAGAAGGTCCAGTGAATTACAGATGAACTGACATAATTATATGCTTTGCTAAAAGATAATATGCTGTGTTGGTGGTTCTTTGTGTGAGGGTGTGCTGGTGGCACCTGAAGTCCAAGCTGGATGGGGCTTGGAGCAACCTGGTCTAGTGGAAGGTGTCCCTGCCCGTGGCAGGGGGGTTGGAACTCCATGATCTTTAAGGTCCCTTCCAGCTCTTAACTGTTCTGTGATTGTATGGAAGTATTTAATATATACTATTAAATATTTTGAGCAATCCCCAAAGGGTGACTGAAAATTATACTACTTTGCTCTTGCTTCCTAGTGGCTCTGAGGCACTTCTATACCATTTGAGTGAATTGAAAGGAATGGCTTTGTGGAAACAAAAATACGAGTCCCTGGGATTAGATGCATCTGGAATTGAAGGTACAGTAGTGCATATGCTACTTACCCACTCTGATTTCTCTCTTAAAAGCTTAATAGTAATGGTGAGCTCTTTTTGCAGAGGCTATTACTGCTGTTGGTTCTTTCATCCTGAAAGCAAACGAGCTGCTTCAGTAAGTATAAAGTCTGGAGAGTTTAAAAAATGTGCCTTTTGAGTCTGGTATCTTAGGGCAGCATGTGGCTGGGAATAGAGGAGGTTGAGAGAGCAAGGCTCCTCCGGTGGTAAGATTTATTTAATCTGGTCTCACTGCATCTCATGGGCTCACACCCCAAGAACAGCCTTACTTAGAAGGTTGCGTTGAGCATTTTTTTAAAAAAATGGATAGTTCTTGCAGGCCTTTCTTAAAACTTGGGGGACTTAAGCTTGGAGCAGCTTGTGACATTTAGATCTTTAATTTCTTTTCTTGTTTCTTGCTCAGAGTTATCGACAGTAGTATGAAAAACTTCAAAGCGTTCTTTCGATGGCTGTATGTGGGTAAGCTAGAAAGCATCCCATATCTGTTTTGTATTGTAAGCATTGAAATGTTGGCAAGTAATTAAGCCAGCCGTTGTTATAACTGTCTAGTTATTTCTGTCATAGAAAAATTCTGGGCATCTAAAAGGTTACAGTTGATAAGGCAAGAAGAATTATGATATTAAACACATAGATCATAAATTTGATGGTTTTCAAATCAACTTACTGTGTGTACTGTAGGCATTGTGTATACTTATCCTGTAACGTTTGCTCCAAACTATTGTCTGCTTCATGAAAAATTCACTGGTCTTGACTTGGAGAAACTAAAGGAATTTATTTATTTTACACCAAATTTGAAGTATTGTCTGACTGTCTGTCAGACTGGACAGGACTGATTGTCCTTTACTCTGTTGCTTGCTAGTTTCTCCTGTGGACACCTAGTTAGCTGTAAGGCTTTTATATATATACATTTTACTACTCTTAGTATGTATGTGAATAATTCTTATGAACCCTCTTTATGATAACCTTGTCTCAGTCTTGGACAGGGTACAGTGCAGTTGGAAAAGATTAAGCATAAAAAATTGCCAAGACTCGTATTGTAAGCTTGTGGGACAAGTGAGACCTAATTTCAGTCTCAATTCATAATCCTTCATTCCAGACTCTTGCTTCTGACAAATTATTCTTTCCTGTTTTATCAGCAGTTTCTTATTACATAGCCATGGAAAAATAAGAATAATAAGAAAACATATTACTATTAATGCAGTAAGCATATAATTTTTCCCTCAGCCATGTTGAGGATGTCAGAAGATCACGTACTTCCAGAACTGAACAAGGTAGTAGTAACATTTTCTAATAAATAATGGTATACTCTGTGTTCTGATTGACTTGAGCACAAGTTTAAAGGTTTATTTTTGTTCCAGAACTTAAATTAAAGTGTCTGTGTCATTTCTTTGAGAAAGTTGATGCCTGCAGATTAACACTAATATGCTGTCTTGTGTGAATTGAAATGTTCATGAATACCTGGAAGGATAGTGTAGAAAGGTGAGGGTTCGTGTCTTCTCCCAAGTCACAGGTGATAGGACAAGAGTAAATGGCCTTAAGCTATGCCAGGGGAGGTTCAGATTGGATATTAGGAAAAATTTTTACACTGAAAGGGTTATTAAGCATTGGAATGGGCTGCCCAGGGAAGTGGTGGAGTCACCATCCCTGGAGGTATTTAGAAGACAGGTAGATGTAGTGCTTAGAGATGTGGTGTAGTGATGGTTTTTGTCAGTGTTGGGTTGATGGTTGGACTAGATGATCTGAAAGGTCCCTTCCAACCTGGGCAATTCTGTAAAACAGGTGAATAAACTGGACTGAGGTCACAGAGAGCTCCCAAGTGGGTTGGAGGCTGGAGCACTTGCCCTGTGAGGGCAGGAGAGGGCGCCACGCTTGCTCAGCCTACACAACGTGTTGATTGAAATGTATTTCTTGTCCTTTGCTTTTCTCGCCATTGTTTTTTTTTATTTTTGTTTTTTTTCCTTTTAGATGACTCAAAAAGATATCACGTTTGTTGCTGATTTTCTTACTGAACACTTCAATGAGGTAAGGCATATTGGTTTGCTGAGAACGGCATCTGACTGCATTTTTGCTGCCAAGAAATGAATCTGAAAAGTCTTAGAATAAAATAATTCACTCATCTTTTTGCACGCTGCTTCTCATTAACTTTGGTTTTAAATAATGGTTTTGTTTTGCATTATTTTTTCAGGCCCCAGAACTTTACAATCGTAAAGGAAAATACTTCAACGTGGAGAGAGTTGGCCAGGTAAAGAACTAGGGAATAAATGGAAAAAGAATAAATGAGAAAATTCTTAAATGGAGAAGCTTTTAAAGCTGTGCCCGCTTTTCTTCTCTGTCCCTTTTGCTCTGTGTTGCCTAATCCAGTAATGGTAAAGGGCAGTACTTCAATTATTTTCCACTATTATTAGGAAAAGGAGTGTTTAGAAATATATCTTACAGTTTTACAGTGTACATGCTGTATTTTTAGTGAAAGGGTCAAACTTCTTCCCAGCCAGCAATAATAACGTAAAACCAAAGTGTGTGTTGTCTTTGCACCATTGCTCACTGGATTTCAAAACATTTGTGCTCAAGCTTGATTTAAAAATGAGTTTTTTAAGAAAATATCACTATATGATCTTAGTCTGTAGTTGATTTTTCTTGTTGTTTCAAGAAGGGATAGAATATTTAGTTTTAAGACTAAAGTGTGTTAAATTAAAAAGAAATGTTTAACTGACTTGTGAGGGGCAGTGCTGGAGGTGAATTCTAATGTCCCTTAATTTTAAAATGCAACCTTACAAATGTCTGTTTCTTTTCCAGTACTTGAAAGATGAAGATGATGACCTTGTGTCACCACCTAATACAGAGGGAAACCAGTGGTTTAACTTTCTTAAAAATAGTACTCATCTTAAAGGTAACGTGTGCCTCAGTAAAAAGAAAAAGTGAATCAAAGATCTATGTAGAATGTAATAAATGTAAAAGATTAATCTGTTATTTCTATAGTGTTAGTTATGGATCTTCATCCGAGTAGAATAAAATCAATGGGCCTTGTTACTTTGCACAGATTTTGTGTAGCTGCTTACCCAGGTAATTAACGTTTCCCTGGGTATTAGGAGTTTCCTACCTTTTATGTACCAGTCTTAGAAATGCTGGTTTGGAAGGAATCCCAGGAGTTGTCTGTTTTAAGAGGTCTTAATTCCAGTTCAAGGAAGTAAAAATTGCACTTAGGTCATACCTGGGGGAAGTGTCCTAACTAGTTCCCTTTGACTGGAGTCAGACTATTTTCTTAATTAGTGGTGAAAAAGAAGTAAGTAAGAGGCTATAACAAGCTCATGGTGAGAACGACTCTTGTTTAACTTTAGAAACCACAGACTGTAAAACTTCTACAGCATAAGCTGTCTTGTAATAAAATTTGTTACAAGTGCCTTTTTCTGCCTATTTAATTCAATAAAAAGCAGGGAATTGGTAGCATTTTTGTTTGGCAAAGCAATATTTAGAGAATGTATTTTTAAACATATTTTCAAAGTACATTTGATACTTTAAATGTGTAAACTACTTGTTTGATCATTCTATTACTGCCCGAGATTTGTCACTGTTTGTAGAGATGGTTTGGAAGTGGTTTTGTTGGTATTAATTTGTCAAGTACTGAGAAATTTGTCTCGCTTTCAGAACTTTAAGATTTATGGGACAAGTAAGTAATGCTTCTGTCATTGACACCTTCTACCCTTTGGTATTTTGTTGCTTGGTGTGATTTTTATCATTTTTCCAGCTAAGTCATGGGGAAAGAAACAGGTTATGCACTTAAAATAAGTGGTGAAATTTATCTCAAAAAGCTAAATGTCTTGTTATGAATAAGTTAATTTCATAATAATGAATCAGTGCTATTGAGGCCAAATCACAGCTCATGTAAGGATGGAAATCGTCTTGCTTAAACAACAATTTTATGACAACTGTGTTTCTAGATTTTGGGTCAATGCAGTTCCATCTTCTTACAATTTTGAATGGGCTCTGAAAAAAAGCTGAAGGGGCAGGCAGGCCGCTGTTTTGCATTCGTCTTGTTTCATACTCTAATTTTTTTAGTTAATTGTGTTAGAGTTTACAGTCAGGCAATAATTTAGGCACCCACCTATTCCAACCAAAGCAGGACTAATTTTGAAGCTAGGCTGGTTTACACGAACCTATTCCCCTCAGCTTCTCCTTCTAAAGCATGTGCTCTAGCCCTCTGACCGCTGAACTCATTTAATATGTCACTTTAGTATGTTTTTAGAGAGGTGCAAGCATTTTTTTAAAATTAACTTTTACCTCTTTACAGAAAGTCCACTTTTGTTTCCCTACTACCCTGAGAAATCGCTGCATTTTGTCAAAAGGCAAATGGAAGGGGTCATCGATCAGTGTTTACAAAAACCAGCGGTAAGTTCAATTTCTATAAATGGTAATTTTGTTTTAGGATGAGCAGCCAACTGCAGACAGTAGCCATGCTTAGGAGGGCCTGAAGTTTTTAATCTTTGCCTTCATGTGGATACAAGTTAAGTGGCAGCATGTAGCCCAGCTTCACCACTGCCGGGATGTCTGAAGCCTTTGGCTAGGCAGAGAGTAATGGGGGATATTTTTGTTTCGTGTCTTCTGTTCCCAAGTTATTGGGATCTATTTTTAATGTTAATTAGCTTGGTGTATGTGCTATGTACTAGATAGCTGTGGTAGCTGGCACTAAGTTAGTCTATATATCATAAAGCAACATGAAACAACTTTATCAAGTGACAGTAGTATTTGAAATAGGATGATTATTGCGGAAAAATAGTGGTGTATTTTTCACTCAGATCACAGAATCACAGAATGATTCAGGGTTGGAAGGGACCTCTGGAGATCATCTAGTCCAACCCCCTGCCAGAGCAGGTCCACCCAGAGCAGGTCGCGCAGGAACGTATCCAGGCGGGTTTAAATGTCTCCAGAGAAGGAGACTCCACCACCTCTCTGGGCAGCTTCTGCCAGGGCTCTGCCACCCTCAAAGTGAAGAAGTTCTTCCTCAGGTTTAGGTGGAACTTCTTATATTCAAGTTTGTGCCCATTTCCTCTTGTCCTGTTCCTGGGCACCACTGAAAAAAGACTGGCCCCAATCTCCTGACACAGACTAAAAAAAAACCAAGTCCCTCAGCTTTTCCTCATCAGAGGAGGAGGCCTCATCAGGAGAGGCCTCATTAGAGGCCCCTCATCATCTTTGTAGCCCTAATGAGATGTACTCAGGGATTTTTGTTTGGTTGGTTGGTTTTAAAAAGGTGTTTTATTAATACCTGCCTGCATTTTTTGCCTATTTTCATTATATTTGTTAGGATGTAATTGGAAAGTCAGTGCATCAAGCAGTCTGCATGTCTCTTTACAAAACTTCTGAAAGGTATTTCTTTACGTTATTTCTAAAGCTCAGCTGCATAAAATTACACTAGCATTTTATAAGCTGGTTTGTTTTTCCTTTTCAGTGAAGATTCTGCACCTCAGTTATTTAAACTACCATTTCTGTAAGTATCCTGCTCTTCCTTCTTTTATGTTGTTTACCAATGATTAAAACTTCACCTAAAGTTTCATTTCTTCCCTCCAAATTACAGGTGGAATGACAAAACATCCAATATACATTATGTTCTCTTCACCATATTAGAAAATTCAATTTCTAAAATATACATTTTGAGGAGACATACTGATACTTCCAGGTAAGACAATAAGGGGGAAAAAGTAGTTTCTGAGCTTCGGCACATGGGTACAGAGACAATTGCAATTTGAATCTTTCTTTTGTAAAAAGAAGTAAAGAGCAGCATGAATACAATCTTTCTTGGATACTAGAAAAAATGAGGAGGAAGTGCAGTAGGAAACTGCAGGAGGAGCTTGTGTTGTATTTGATGCAGAAAATGTAATCACGAGATCCGAGATGGTATTAGGCTTAGCAGAAAAATCAGGCTCCCTTGGTTTTGCTCCTCACAGGATTACTCACTTGTGCAAACTTGTGAAAAATTTGCAGGGAATCATGCTTTCAGTGATGCTTTGTCTTACTGTAAATATTATTCTTAGATTCACCCCTTGCAGCCCGTAATTTAATACTTTTAAGGAAAAATGGGAGGGGGACTCATAGGTGCAACAAACAGAATACATCTCTTTGGTGCGTAGTTTTGTGTACTTTCAGGGGTTTCTGTGTCCAGGATGCAGTTTGTCACAGCGTGGTTATGCTGATACAACTGTTTTAAGATGCATTCTGGCGGTGGGATCATGGAAATAACCTGAGTTTAGAAAACAAAAACTCCCCCTCTCTGTAAAATACTGTTTTTTATAATCTGTTACTTAATTTGAGGAGATAACTGTGATAGGGGTGGGAATTTATAAAGCAGTTTTACTGCTGAAGAAGACACATGGTGAAACTATCTTTTGTGTTTACAGTTGAGAGCTGGTGATGACAAAGTGATCCTTTTTCCTCCCTCACTGATATCTAAAATAGTCTAAACTCGTTTTCTGTAGATTTGAGTAATAAGTAAATTAATGGACCTGAAGTTAGGACAGTTGAACCAAAAGTTCAGCCAAGAACTGTCTCCCACAAGCCAGACGCCGTTTCCCTCTTGACTCCATTGGTCAAGTTTTGCTGAGAGATAGAAGAAATAAAAAGTTTCTATCCACTAATTATATCATCTTGGGATTTGGCCATGTATCGTGCTAAGCTGAGACGGGCTTAGACTGTCTCTTACCACAGTTGCCATTAGACATTTTGGATTCTCTATGAATGGAAAACAAATTAATCACTGAGATAATGAACACTGTTCTTCTAGGTCTGTCAGTAACGGAATTCTTGCAGTAGAGTTTGGAAACTTCTTGAACAACAGTATAAATGAGAGCTCAGACTCCAGGTCAGTATATTTAATTTTTTTCTTCCAGAGTTGCAGACTGCTAGATTGAAGACCATGTTTTCCTGGTGTTTATTTTACATTAAGTTAACTTCTCAAGCATTAC
>JAOTQQ010000032.1:58881737-58900878 GCA_026546715.1 Gallinago undulata
TCCTGTGGGACACTGTATCAAAGGCCTTGCTAAAGTCTAGGTAAATAACATCCACAGCCTTTCCTTCATCCACCAAGAATCTCTGTAGTTGGCGGAAGTGTTGAAATGATCACGTGGAATAATGTGATATCCTCTTATAACGATGCAGTCTGTATTTTGGAGAAGTATGAAGTTACTGAAGGTTGAGAGAAAGCAGGATCTGGCTTAAGTCAAGGGATCTGGTGGCTCACTCAGGAAGAATGACACTCTGAGTTGGTTTGAGTTGGTTTTCAGGGCGGCAATAGATTGAGATGACCAAAATGTAAGGGATTTTAAACAAATTGCTGCTGGAGGAGAATGAAGACAGACCCTGGACCCTCTTTCCTGTGTCTCCAGTGTATTTTATCTTCATAGATTACTGGTAATTCCTTGACCTGAAGCCTGATCACTCAATATTGAGTGAAGGAACAACCTTATCTGTCACGGTTGAGTAAATTGACGTTTTATTGGCACAATCTTGGCTCCAGCCAAAGTCCTGTGCCACCGTGTGCTTAACCCAGCAGAGCTGATCCAGGGTTAGTCTCTGGATCTAAAGTCCTGTTGGAAGGAGATCTTCAAAACAAGTTATAATTTGGGGAGGGGCCCTGAAGAAATGTAGGTGAGATTTAACACCTTCCACAATAGAATCATGGAATGCTTTGGGTTGGAAAGGACCTTAAACCCTGCATGATCCCAATGAGATTGTAGCCCTGTAACTCCACACAGTCTTCGAACTCCTCCTTTTTGTTCCCCATGATGCATGTGTTGGACTAGAGGTCTCTGAGGGGCATCCAAGTGTGCTGGTTCCAGAGTACAGGCTCGAGAGCTTTCCCTACAAGGCTGTTCTGCTGGCATTTCCTTCTTTACATGCCTGTGCTCAAAGGTGTTACACTTATCATAGAATAATAGAATGGTTAGAGTTGAAAAGAACCCTAAAGACCATCAAGTTCCAACCCCCCTGCCATGGGCAGGGACACCTCCCACCAGACCAGGTTGCTCAAAGCCCCATCCAGCCTGGCCTTGAACCCCTCCAGGGATGGGACAGCCACAGCTTCTCTGGGCAACCTGTTCCAGTGTCTCACCACCCCCACGGGAAAGAATTTCTGCCTAATAGCTAATATAATCTACCCTTTTCCAGTTTGAAGCCATTACCCTTTGTCCTATCACTACATACACTTGTATAATGTCCATCTCCAGCTTTCTTGTAGGCCTCCTTCAGATAGTTTCTCATTTTACTCTTCTCATATCCAAAAATCCAACCTGAAGCCTGTCTTCCCAAAGCAGTGGGCTTCATCTAAGGAATTTCTTGCTGTCTGAGCCAATGCTGCTTTAATTCTATGGCCCTGACTTTTTTTTTCTTTTTCTGTGTTACAACTAGAGATTTTCAGGTTTAAGGTTCTGTAAGAGACCCAAATTCCTGTTTAGTTTTTCTGCTTGCACTAGGGTTGCTATATACTTTTTATGCCATAAGTGCATGTGCTTGTGACAGCCACACGTGTGAGCTCCCTTAAGGCTGTGTTAAATTTGAAATCTGAGTTGAATGTGACTTCTTGGTGTGGGATTGTCCACTCTGTAGCGAGCGACCTTCAATGAAACACCAGCAGGGTTGATTCAGGTTGGTGTGGTTGCGTCCCCTTCCTGCTACACGAAGTCTACTTCATGTTGGGGAAAAATAGCTCTTGATGGAGTCATCTTACTGGAAGTGGCCTTGCTTGTTTGCCAGGCCATATTATGTTCCAAGTTGCACAAGGTGAAGCCTATTTTAAATGAAGAAGTGCCTCCTTGCGTTCTCCAGTTGGTATTCCTCTTGTTCAGCTGTTGTTTACCGTATAGAATGTGGTCCTAAGCTCTGCTTCTGGGAGTCTGGTTTGCTTTTTGGAGACCTCTTCTACTGCATCTGTTGTAACCTTATTTAATCCTCATGCAAACTTCGTACTTACAGTAACCTACAGTTCCTAAATACCACACATCATTATTGTTAGATTATGGCTTTAGATCATGACCTGTGATTTTTTGTCTGTTTGTTTGTTTGTTTGTCTGATTTAGGGACGGAAGACCTTCATTTAAAATCTCAGTATTCCTCCCATATGCCTAAAAACATGGGGCTAACACAAGGGGCTTGTAGCTCCATGGCAGGGGGAGGACTGTTTGGGGATGTGAGGGAGGTAGGGTAGTCGCAGGTAACCAGCAAAAATTTTAGGCACTGACTTCAAAAAAATATTCACAGGTTGTGAATATTCACAGCCTGTGAATTCACAAGCTGTGTGAGCTGCGTAAGGCGATGCTGTTGTTTAAACTAGTTCTGTCGAAAACAGAGAAAATGTCTTACAGCAAAAATAAGTATAAACAGTATTTTTGGAATCTAATAGATTCCTTAACCAAAACCTTAAACTTTTGGTTACAGGTCAAACTCAGTTCTTTTTTTCTTTCCTGCATACTCAATACTCATGTTCTCCAATTTTAACCCATGTAATAGTAAAGGCACACTTATATAATGTCATCCTTGACAAAACTCTTAATTTACGGCTTAATTTAAGTATTTGGAGTTCTGTAGTAGATGGCTTGGAAGGAGCTGGTCATTAATGTGAGGGAGACTGCATTTGTGTTTTCAAAGGACATGCTATTAGATCAAAATTGTGGGTTATTTTAAGGATAATTATTTCCACGATGTTGTTCTCTCAGTTTATCAATGTTTTTTTTAAATAAAATGGGAAATATTTGATAGTGCCAGGTGGTCTAAGCCAGGGAGAGGGGAAAAGAAGTCTTTTTAATTTTAGTCGGCTGTCCAAGTATTATTTTAAAACATTTTTATAGAGTTGAGAAATTCTCTAAAAATAGTTTTGTTTTGTCAAAGCAGGAAATAATTTGGAAGCGTTGAGAAGAACAGATAAGAAGAGAACACCCATGAGAAATGCAAGTGAGTCGTACAAAGTCTCTCTCTTCCTACGCAGACTTTATCTACATTATAGTGAAAGAGTTTTTGCTCCAAATGTTGCGATCCTCCCACTGTCTTTCACTTCTCATTGCAGTACCTGATTATGGGACTGCTTTTAGACATTTACTGAAGTAAATATGTAAGGGAGGAACTATTTTCTGTTACTTATTGCTGGAAGTTGCTTCATTGTATGGATGGAATTTACCTAACGTTTGCTCAATAATGTAAACATCTGGACAAATATTAATAGTTTCAAATAATCCAAAATCATTTAGCTAATAGCAAAAAAACCCCACGCCACTTTACCAGAAGAAGTTCATTCTTTCCCAGAACTTGCAGCAAGGAGTGTTACAGATCATGCAATATTTGATTTGCATGATCTTCACTGCACTCTGACATTACTTGTGTTGCAGAGGTCTTCTGCAGAATAAAATTAGTAAATGAAGTCCTCGTGTCCCCGTCCCCCTCTACTCTGCCCTGGCGAGGCCCCATCTGGAGTCCTGTGTCCAGTTCTGTGCTCCTGGGTTCAAGGACAGGGAACTGCTGGAGAGGGTACAGTAGAGGGCTACAAAGATGATGAGGGGCCTGGAGCATTTCTCTTATGAGGAAAGGCTGAGGGACTTGGGTCTTTTAGTCTGGAGAAGACTGAGGGAGGGTGGGTGTCAGGAGGATGGGGCCAGTCTTTTTTCAGTGGTGCCCAGGGACAGGACAAGAGGAAATGGGCAAAAACTTGGACATAGGAACTTCCACCTAAACATGAGGAGGAACTTCTTTCCTGTGAGGGTGGCAGAGCCCTAGAAGAGGCTGCCCAGAGAGGTGGTGGAGTCTCCTTCTCTGGAGACATTCCAAACCCGCCTGGACACATTCCTGTGCAACCTGCTCTGGGTGGACCTGCTGTGGCAGGGGGTTGGACTAGATGATCTCCAGAGGTCCCTTCCAACCCCATAGCATTCTGTGATTCTGTGTTCCCGTGCTTTGGGTAGTAAGCTGTTTAAGTCTAAAGAAGAGCAGTAAATGCATGTTCCTCTCATATTATGTATTCAAATACATGTTTTTGAAGTGGTTGTCATTTCATAAAATACAAAACACAGGCCATCATGAAGACAAAACAGAAAAACTGTTTTTCTAATGAGGAAAATTCTGTTTGACTTAATCGTCATAGAATGGTTATTGTTGGAAGGGACCTTAAAGACCATCGAGTTCCAACCCCCCTGCCCTGGGCAGGGACACCTCCCATTAGACCAGGCTGCTCAAAGCCCCATCCAGCCTGGTCTTGAAATATCTCTTGATGTTGAGATAGGGAAGGGAAAAGCAATAATTTGTTTATCAAATGTGTACCAGATTTTCACTTTTATTCAAAAACTAAACCCAGCTTTGTCACTTGGTGCAAAAGAATAGCAAAACAAGAACACTTTCTGTTCTTTCCTTTAGCTAACAAAATATTTATCTGTATTGTCTATATGTTACTGAACATATATGAAAGGGTCAGAGACTAGCTACAGAACATACAATTTCATGTTTTCTGCCTATCCCCATAATCTTTAACAATGGAGTGTGTTTTTTTTTTCAAAGTAGGAGTTTTCTGGGTGCTCTTGATGGAGGGGAAAATGTTTGGTAGATCCTGGCAGAGAGATTGTTTCTACCAGCATGGGTGGCATTTAAGAAGGTCCACAGTTGGGAGTGGATAAAGAATCCAAAAGAGTCAGTCATCAGTAATTTGGGCTGAGCCTGGAGTGAGAGGTGAGTGTGGGAGGAAATGGGAGAGACATAGGTGGAGACAATATTGGGCAAAGCTGATGACATGGGGCCTTGTGCCTCGAAAATTGGAGCCAGCAAAAACTTCACCTCTACAGATGCCCAACTGATCTGAGGCAGATGGACATTTTGTGTCAGAGGAATTTGGGTCCAGTATGGAGTGTATCCAGAGAGCTAGGTCTTTTTCTGCTTTATTATTTCCATGTAGAAAAATGACAATTAAAAAAAAAAAAAAGTGGGGTGGAAAAAAAAAATTAAAGAGAAAAAGTCATTTTCTTTAACAGACTTCCATCAAGCAGGAGGTCCAAACACATGGCTGTTCTTATCAACATTGATACAATTTTGTCAGCAATTCAGCAGAATTTATTTATCTAAAGGAATGTGTCAGCCCTTGCTAAGGTGCACGGTTTGCTATAGAGGAGTGGTAGGCATATTAAAGGAGTATAAAGTTGCCCTGCATCTAAAAATAGAGGTTTCTGGCAGAAAACAAATGGAAATCTGCGTCATACATTTTTATTTGAAAGAAATTAACTGTAAATCAGATCTGGACATAAGAGAGGATTTGTCTTAAAATTAACACAGTGTTTCTATTTGAAGGCGTTTATCTGTAAATCACGTCTGGACATAATGAAAGGTTTGTTTTCAAAGTGTTGTAGGCAAATACTGATAATTCTAATGCAATGCCAAATATGTAATACCTCTTTTTTAAAACCTAACTGAACTTTCTTACCTATCTGGAAAAATGTGAATTAAAAGAGAGCACAGCTTTTTGATGTTTCCCAGTACCTGCCCAGTACTGTTCCTGCTTGTTACCAACGCTATCTGTTATTAGCTCAACTCAGGAGGTTTACTGAGGCAGGCGAGGCTGTGCTTTAAAAAGTTCTGGGCTTTGTCACTTAGTTGAAAAAGAAGATCTAGACGTTTGTCCTTGTTGTGGTGTGTGCAGTATCTTAACATAATCTTGCTTTGTGTCAATTTGTTAAATGCCTAAGATCCTTTAAAAATCATGGAATGGTTTGGGTTGGAAGGGACCTTAAAGATCATCCAGTACCAACCCCATGCCATGGGCAGGGGCACCTCCCACCAGACCAGGTTGCTCAAAGCCCCATCCAGCCTGGCCTTGAACCCCTCCAGGGACGGGGCAGCCACAGCTTCTCTGGGCAACCTGTTCCAGTGTCTCACTACCCTTACAGGAAAGAATTTCTTCCTAATATCTAACTTAAATCTTTCTTCTTTCAATTTAAAACCATTACCCCTTGTCCTATCGTTCCACTCCCTGATCAAGAGTCCCTCCCCATCTCTCCTGTAGCCCCCTTCAGGTACTGGAAGGGGCTCTAAGGTCTCCCCAGAACCTTCTTCATGTTTAACAATCCCAACTCTCTCAGCTTGTCTTCCTAGGAGAGGTGCATCAGCTATTTAAGCATCTTCATGGCCCTCCTCTGGACATGTTCCAACAGGTCCATGTCCTTCCTATGCTGAGGACTCCAGAGCTGGACACAATACCCCTGGCGGGGTCTCACCAGAGCAGAACAGAGGGGCAGAATCACCTCCCTGGACCTGCTGGCCGTGCTGCTTTTGATGTAGCCCAGGTTGCGGTTGGCTTTCTGAGCCGCCAGAGCACATTGTCAGCTCATGTTGAGCTTCTCATCCACCAGTCTGGAGCAGCGTGTGAGTGCTGGTGAGTGCCTACACACACAGCTCTCCTTTGTTAGCATGCATGAGGTAAGTACCACACAGTGGTGGTGGAGGCACCAGGTGATAAGGCCATGCTCAAGTGCAGTTCTTGTGAAATGCCATAAATCCACACCCTGCCTTAGCTTACAGCAACTCATTTAGGTAGTCGTTTCTTCACATCTTTCTGTCGAGTAGAATTGTTTTCTGGTAAAAGAACATCCTGAGCCTTCTTTTTAATATAATTCTGACGAGCACACGGAGAATATGTGCAAGAAAAAATGCTCAAGTTTCATCGGATGTTGTAAATCTGCCCTGGTTCTAGTTGTTTCTGAGTTCACCAGGAGTAAAATCTTGTGTCCGTGGGAGGTTCTGCACACTGGGCAGGTAGCTCTGAAAATCTGGGCTTCAGTTGGGAATGTTTTCCTGAGAATGGGACGGAAGCATGTGTTCCTGTTGTTATGAGCCCATATATGAAGTGTATGTGGATCTGACACGCGCTCACACCAAATTGGTGTAGATTTTGGTGAAAGGCATTATTTTTATTTTCACTGTCTCTGGATAAAAAAATCGTCAGCCTTCAGCCTGACTGTGCACACGTTGTAGGGTTTGTCTCTATATGCAGAGTGGCCATTTATCGAGGATTTCTAGATACTCGGTAGCCCCATTGGAGCAGCGGTTACCCAGCAGCCAGAAAATACCGAGAAATGGCCAAACAAAATAGCTAGAGGGGAAGAAGAGGGTCTGTGTGGAACAAAACCCTCAGAAGTTTGGTGGTACTACTTCCTGACTGCTGGATAATTCACATGTTTTAGTACCTAAAGCACTACAATGATTTTAAATTATTTATTTATTTACATTAATTATTATTAAAGGTCTGGGTGTCTGTCACTTTCTTTACTTTCTGAAAGGCAAACTTTAACTCTGTACCAGGGGACAGAAGCCATGGAAGGCTTTTGAATCTGTCCTGAAGACCATATTTGTGACTTAAGATATCGGATTAAATCTGTACCTTTCCCATTTCTGACTATTTGTGATGTGATTCTACAGGAATATTACCATGCCTTCTTGACTTCAGTTGTTAGACCCAACTAGGAACAGATCTGGGATGGTTAAGAGTGTGAGACCACAACTGGAAGAGAAGGACATGTTTGAGTAGATGAAGTTTTTTATGAAGAAACCATGAGATCCACCCTGTTGTATGAAACATGAGGAGGGGAAAAAAAAGGAGGAATTACGTTGTGAAGTTTGACTTCAGAAAACTACTTTGGGTTCGCTGGGGTACTGGGGAGACTGGGAGCAGGGGGAGCATGTGGCTGGGGTGAGTATGGGCTTTAAGAAGCCAGTTCTATGTATTACTTTTATTACTTGTGGTATTGTGAGTACACAGAATTGCTTTTTCTCCCCCCTGGCTCTGCTTGTTTAGGCTACGCTTGTCCAGTCTGCCTTCGGTGTGTATATTTAGCACCCTATGTTCAAAGTGATCTCTTTGTAGTAATTGCTTAACTTGTAGTCAGTTTCTAAAAATATTCCACCTAGAGAAATTGTTTGAAATAATAAGAATAGAGAGCAAATGCAGAAAATGAGAACACAGATTAGGTGGATTTGTTTTTAAATTAATTGAGTGGAAAATATTCACAGGACTCATTGTTTCCCTAGCTGTAAAAGCGGCTATTGAATTCCTCTTTGCCTTCACCTTAAGTCAATGTGTGTTTCTGGGAGCCTCCAAGCAATGTTTTCCTCTGTATCAGACGTGCACTTCGAATGCCAGTGTCTTCTCCTTAATGACCTGCCGCAGGCTTGGTTACACTTTCACTATCGGCCTAATCCTTGTGCCTGGGAATCTCCTGACACCAAGGTGTGTAAGTAAGTCACCCAGCGACTGTAACCTTCTCCCCTGCTTGGACCCTTTGGATTTCATCCTAAAAGGGCTTTTGGAGGAAACGTGCTTTGCTGAGCAATAACTTCAGTTGGCCTATTTAAACCTGGGCTGTCTGAAATGCTGGGGCTTTGCTTCAGAAATACAGGTTTAATCCTCCCTCACAGTTGCTCCTGAAATGAGAAATTGTAGTGTAAAAATTAGTGTACAAACCTGTCACAGTCAGTTGTTGTGGCTGTTTCAATACATGCGTGATGTTCTGAAAGGCAATATTTATTGCTAATATGTTTTAGCAGACCAGCAGATGTAGCTGGAGAAAAGTAGAGTCGTGTTAAGGAAGAAAAGTTCTGCTTCAGTCTCTGAAAGTTTGTCTGTTTGTCTGTTTGTTTGTTTCACTGTTTGTCAGTGAATGATTCATTGAAAAAAAACCCAAAATATTACTTCTCTCTAAAAATTTGTTTGACCTGTCTTTTGAAAAAACTTAATGACCATCTCCTGAGGACAGGACAATCTGCTTCTTTGCTCAAATGGTTGCTGTGTCTGGAAGTGGGGTTTGTCTGAGCTCACCGGGTGAAGAGGGGAGAATGATTTTACCTTTGTGTGGATTCAGAAGAAATGGCAGAGTTGCTGTGAAATGTTTCATTAGCATCAGGTGTCCCAACTTTGTGTCTGGTTTAGTTGTCTGGTTGTTGTCTCAAGGGGTTTTTCAGAAGAGGCCTGAAAGAACTTGAGGAAAAGTGATGTACAAAGTACCTAGCACAGATAAATCAGAGCTGATGGGCTGTGGGAATCCTGAGATAAGAATAGAGACCCTACTTCTCCTTTCTTTTCTTGCACAGGGCTTTGCCTTCTGAGCCATGGCGTGAGGTCTGCTCTTTATTTTCCAGGGCAATTGCTGTTTCCATAGTCTTTGAGGAATGGTACCTTGGAGATAAGCACTGGTCTGGTGCAAAGAAGGAGGGACAAGCCTGTTTTCCTCTTGCAGGAATCCCACTAGGCTGCAGCTCTTTGTTTCTCCTCATCTCATTCACCATATTTTGCTGGTGGAGCTGGAGGAATAAGGCGCCCTTCAGCTTCATGGAGTTATAGAATTGACCAGATTGGAAGGGACCTTTCAGATCATCTAGTCCAACCATCAAGCTAACTCTGATAAAAAACATCACTAAACCATGTCACTAGGCACTATGTCAGCTTATCTCTTGAACACCTCCAGGGATGGTGCCTCAACCACTTCCCGGGGCAGCCGATTCCAAGTCTTAATAACCCTTTCAGTGTAAACATTTTTCCTAATATCTAATCTGAACCTGGGGCTATTTGAGGCCGTTTCCTCTTGTCCTATTGCCTGTTCCTTGGGAGAAGAGATCAACCCCTGCCTCTCTACACCCTCCTTTCAGGGAGTTGTAGAGAGCGATAAGGTCTCCCCTCAGCCTCCTTTTCTCCAGGCTGAACACCCCCAACTCCCTCAGCCTCTCCTCCAGACCCCTCACCAGCTCCATTGCCCTTCTCTGGACCCGCTCCAGCACCTCAAAGTCTTTTTTGTGGTAAGAGGCCAACTCTTTGCTGCCTCCCCCCTCCCCCCCCCAGAAAAAAAGAAAGATTGGAAAAATAATGCTGGGCTCATTCTGCCATCCCTTCCTGCCAGGTTTAGCGGATAGAGTGGGCTGAAGGACTGGACCAAAGCAAATGGGAAACTGGGAGCTAAATATGGGATAGACAGCTGACCCATTACTGGTACCAGAATACCACTTAGTTTTGGACTTAGTATGTAGACTCATCCAGTACAAATCTCTGACTACAGTGAAATGTGATGTTTGGGGTGGATTATTGATTCCCTTTGTTAGAAATTCCTAAATTAAAAGCATGAACATTCTTCCCATAATCATCAGGAAAAACAAACATTGCGTTTCAAGGGGGAGGATTTGTTGATTGCCCATCATTCTAATAGCTTTAGCTGTTTAAAATAAGCTTAAAATCTGTCTAAATTGCTTTCTAAACCTCTTAGGTTACTGTATTTATTCATTTAGTCATCTTCTATAAAAATATATTTCAAAATATGGTGATTAAAGCAGCTTTTTCTTCCTTCCCGGATAGAAACAACAGGGGACCTCAGCCTCCTTGTAAGACTTGTTTTGAAAACATCTAATGATTATAGGATGAATGAGGATTCTTATTGCTTATTTATGATGCCTCATCTGGATTTCCCTGTCCCTGTGAAGCTTCATTTGGACCTAAATTAATTAGATGACTCCAATTAAAGGTAGGCCTTTGATTTGAGAGCAGGAAAGGATGTTCACATGAAGTCTACGCCCTCTTCTTTATCTGACAGCATCCATGAGTGATAGCAGCATGTAATAATTAGGTGTGTCAAGTTATGAGTTGATTCATCTTCTTTAAGTGGTCCCAGAGGAAGAGGCGGAGGACGACTGTTCTCCAGAGGAGGCTGCAGACAGTGAGATGCATGATGTTTCTTGAGTGAGTGTACAAAATTCCTGATCCTTCCTCAGCATACCTAACTGCTAATATTTAAGTCCTTGAGCTCTGCAGCATCCCTGAAGTGCAGACACGGAGGAGGGAAATGCTGCTAAAGTGAAAGGTGGGAGTGTGAGCAGAAACACAGCATGTGCGTAAAAGTAGAATTGTAGAATCATAGAATTGTCCAGGTTGGAAGGGACCTTTCAGATCACCTAGCCCAGCCATCAACCTAACTCTGATAAAAACCATCACTAAACCATGTCACTAAGCACTGTGTCAACCCATCTTTTTAATACCTCCGGGGATGGTGTCTCAACCATTTCCCTGGGCAGCACATTCCAAGGCTTCATAACCCTTTCAATGTAAACATTTTTCCTAATATCCAACCTGAACCTCCCCTGGTGCACCTTGAGGCCATTTCCTCTTGTCCCATCGCCTGTGACTTGGGAGAAGAGACCGACCTCCCCCTGGCTACACTGTCCTTTCAGGGAGTTGTAGACAGCGAGAAGGTCTCCCCTCAGCCTCCTTTTCTCCAGGCTGAACATCCCCAGCTCCCTCAGCCTCTCCTCATAAGACTTATTCTCCAGTAAGTAATGTAGCTGTGCTAGGGAAGTGAAACAAAATGAGTTCGTTTTTTAGAGGGAAAGCTAAAATCTTCAGCACACCAATCAGCTCAGCACTTGCGTCCCTTCCACCTGTTTTGTATGGTTTACTGCGTGTGTTTCGGCATGATTATACACTTATTCCCTGCTGTAACTGATAAAATTAATCAGTGTCCTTTTTTAATATGGCGCCCTAAACACCACAAAGCTTCATGAATCATTTGTTTTCCAGAGTTGCTAAGCACTTTTGATCCTGTGTTGAGCATGTGGAAGATAACAATGTTCTTTACTTCTGATTTTGGTTTCCAATCCACTTACACCTGGGTGCAAGTGTACCCTGAAAATATTTTTCTATTCATTATAAAGCAGGCTTAAAATACTAAGTCGTGTCCTTGGTTCCCTAGATCCTGTAATAACACCCAGAAGTGGCTAACCTTTCTTAGGAAGTTTGAGCAGCTTTCTGGCACATGTCAAATGGGCTGCCCAGGCACAGAAATTTGTTCAGATTCCTTTGTTTGGGCCAATGCCCCATGGTCTTCTCCTTACGAATTACTTGATTTCCACAGCTCTGGTACCAGAGGAAGAGTAGGGACTCCAAGCATGTAGGAGGGATGATGACAAGTTCCTACCTACAAGATAGAAGAGCTTTGTTTCTGAAGAAGAGGGTGCTGCAAATAAGAGCAGGATGAACTAATGAGAGTAGGTTTTGTTTTGTTTTGTTTTTTTTTTCTATTTTCTGGCTCTTCTGGAGAAGAAGCCACTATGCATTATTCCATACTTCGGGGTCTCAGTCTGAAGGAACTTGACTGGAGTGAGGAGTGTCACGGGAATTAGGAATTTGTACTACTAATTTCTATTGATTTGACTTGCTGTTAGAGGGAATCCACTGCTGGAAATACACGTCTTAATCCAGGTGTTTCCCTTGAAGGAAATTTTTTTTTAATGGTTTATTATGGATACTTTAATAATATTGTCATAAATAATTAAATATAAGTTTGAAAACATCATCACTGGAAGAAAATTGTTAAAAATGGAAAAATTCACAGGTAATTTTACTGATGTTTTGAAGCTGTAACAGCTGTGAGATGAACAGATGATGTAGGATGAAGCCATGTATCTAGCATATCAGAATTTTTGCCATTAAATGAGAAGATCAGACCCCAGAACAGAAGCCAAGTCACATAATATCTTCTACATGAGGTCAGACTTCAGTCTTCGTGTAGTTCAGCACGATGATAAGGCGTAGTCACAAGTTAACAGTCATAAAGTAGAGATAGATAGGGTGTCATCTAGGGAGTTTCTTCCTGCTCGCAGAGCAAAACTAGCAACTTGTCCATCTTATTTTTAAGTTGTTAAACCCAAACACAGTAAGGGAACACTGAAGCTGAAGTAGGTTTAATAGTCAAGAAGCTTTATCAATATTACGGCCACTGAGAAGAAGGTGCTAAATGAAAACTGCAATTGCAATGATAATTGTAAAATTGATGGAGGGAGGAGGGCTGGGACCGAACCTTCCCTCCTCCTCTCACTTGCCTCAGAAAATTTCAGAACCCAGCCCACACCTGGCTGACACACCGGTGCTGTAGAACTTGTGTTCCCGGCTCCAGCTAATGGGATATGTCTGGGAACTCTCAGGCCAGGGAGGCAAAAGCACCTTGGAAGGTATCCAGCTAAATATCAGCTGGGTTGTCTTCTACATGGGTGATAGTTTTGTTTTCAGTCTCCTAGTCTCACCTGAAATCTTCCTAAATAAGCTTTTCGTTGTTTTGTCTTTAAGCTTAATCATTTGTCTCTGAAGGGGAGAAAGACTCTCAGGATATCATCGAAATTTGGAGGCTGCAGATCTGGAGGAGGAAAAAGAAAGAAAGAAGAAAACTATGTATTCATACACCCTTGTGAGAGGGCCATGGTCAGGTGAGCGTGGGGAACGCAAGACCTGAGGGGGTTTTAGGTCATAGCACTGAAGTAGACCAAAACCAAACAGACAGGAGAGTGACTCCCCATTGCTCTGGGGGAAACATTAAACCACCACCTTGAGGGGCTTTGCAGAAGGAAAGGCATTCTAAATATTGGGGTAAGTAGCGGGGGGACAGGAAAGTCCGTGAAGATAAGCTAGGAGATACAACTTGGAATTTTACAGGGCATCCTGAAATAATGAACGCTGCCTTTGAGGGGAATGCATGATCCTCCTCTGGTTTGGGCATAAACATACCAGTGCAGGTTAGCGAGGAAATACTTTTTTTTTATGGTTGCTGCAGGTTCAGTTTGTTTTGTCCTTCCTGAATGATAACAATCTGGAGGTGCAGCTCTGTCAAGCTTTTGCAAAGGATACTTGCGGATGTATATGTAAGCATACGCAGAGCAAAAAGAATTCAATTCACATCCAAAAAGATAAATGGCTTTCCTGTCAGCCCTGTTCCTATTTGCCTGCCAGATATAAGTTATATATCCCAAGAATAACAGAAAAACTGGGTCTTCAAGTTGTCATTGTGTGGTCTTAAAAACTATTTACTTTTTTTTTTTCCCCTAAAAGCCCGTGAAAAAATTTTATGTAATTCCTGCTCCCTCAAGTATAAATAAGTGTTATTGGAACTATGGTTGGCTGATGTAGTTGAAGGGGTCAGTCTTTGCTGCTGATGGAAAATGATCTGAGAATGGGTTGTCACCCAGGTGCAGCCCCGTCCTCCTCCCCCTGCATATTCCTCCCCAACGGCTGCCTGTTCTCACCCTGTAGCTGGCGGTAACTGTATTCACTACTAGTGAAATTAATAAACAGATTTAATTAATTGCACTTTTCTGTAATTCTAATATATTTTGGAGATCAACATACTAATAAAAAAAAAAATGGTCCTTGTAGAAGTCAACTGTCTGGTGCTATCCCTCATGACAAACTGACTCCCGAAATACACTTAATGAGCTTCCTTAACCAGGCTTGATGAATCATTAGATAATGTTGATAGTTCTTGTTTACTGTTTTTCAAGTTCTGTGTTCTCGCTTGCTATAATAAGTATTAGTGTAATAAACAGCATTATGTTTAGGTTAAAAACCATCACCTGAACTCAAAGATCAGAAAGGCATGTAGAAATAACCTATGGTTTCTGGTAACAGATCTGGAACTGCTTCTGGGTTAGGTGGTGGTGAATGCCATGACCTGAACTCCTGATTCCTGCAGGTACTGCCATTCAAAGCAAGGGTGCTGCTCATCCAGATGGAAAACCATGCTGTAGCTTGGATGCAGTGAAAGGCTGAAGAGGCTCCTCAGCACTGGAATGCATCCCAAGGCTGAAGAAAAGTGTGAACTTGGTGGGACAGACTCAACTGCTCTTCTCCCCAAGCTGGTTACGTCTCTCTTTGCCCCTCCAATCTCAGCCTGACCTAGCCTTGTCCCCTGGATGCTTTGTCACCTCCTCTGCTCTCTTTAGGTATCTTCTACCAGTCTCCTCCTCCAGCCAGTCCCAGATGTCCAGATGTCCCTCATGAGCTCACGATGGAAATTGTCACCCAAGCTCTTTGAGTTTCCTACCTGCAAACCTCTCCCCCTTCCCAGACACTGCTCTCCTTTTTGGGATGTTCCAGTTCTGTTCCCCATCACTGCCCTAATAGTTTTTTCCCCATTTAGCTTGTTTAGCTGGTTCCTGCTGCACATAACTGCCCCATTTCCTAATCTTTCCCTCCCTCTCAAGCATTATTTTTTTCCCTCTCCATTCAAATCTTTCCTGTTTCCTGGCTCTTTACCACCCTTATCAGTACTCATCCTCAGATCTGTCTCCCTTTTTGCTCATCCTAGACAGCTCATTAATTTCTAAACCCTAATCTCCTTATCTAGCCAACCCCCATGACCAGCTGTGACTGCAACTCCTCACTATTAGATAATCGATTCTTGCCAACTCTTATCTGTCCCCTCTCCCAATCTATCATTTATACACACCTTTTTTTCAGGTAAAATGGCACTCCCTGCCCTGGTGGTGAGCAGTGTCACCAAGGTCACCGAAGGTGTAAGAGACCAGGCTTGGAGTCCTCGGCACAGGAAGGACATAGACCTGTTGGAACAAGTCCGGAGGAGGCCACGAAGATGCTCAGAGGGCTGGAGCGCCTCTCCTGTGAGGACAGGCTGAGAGAGTTGGGGTTGTTCAGCCTGGAGAAGAGAAGGTTCCAGAAAGACTTTATAGCCCCTTCCAGTGCCTCAAGGGGGCTACAGGAGACATGGGGAGGGATTCTTGATCAGGCAGTGGAACAATAGGACGAGGGGTAATGGTTTTAAATTGGAAGAGGAAAGATTTAAGTTATACATTAGGAAGAAACTCTTTCCTGTGAGGGTGGTGAGACACTGGAAAAGGTTGCGCAGAGAAGCTGTAGCTGTCCCATCCCTGGAGGTGTTCAATGCCAGGCTGGATGGGGCTTTGAGCAACCTGGTCTGATGGGAGGTGTCCCTGCCCATGGCAGGGGGTTTGGAACTCAGTGATCTTTAAGGTCCCTTCCAACTCAAACCATAATTTGACTATAATTTGTTTGCACTTGAGATTCTAGGAGGAATTTTTGAAGGTAAAGAGAAAGACACCAAGGTCCAAGACCTGCAGGTGGCTAACAGAAAGTGGAGGAGAGTGACAGAGGACTCGGAAAGACAAACACCTTTTACCAGAAGGGTAAGAAGACTAAAAGGAGCAGCAGGAGGCTGGCAGTGGAGCAGAGGGAGGGCAGCACACGGAGCAGGAGAGCGCAAGCACCCGAGCCGAAGGCAGGTGAGAACCTGGCGCGGAGGCTGAGGTCATTGCAAACTTTGGCAAGAGGAGTTTCATGGCATTAAATATTGCGTTATATCTGAATGTCTGCTGGCATGAGATGGGGTGGGGCCCGACACCTCTCCTTCGGCATAGACGTAACAGCAGCAAGTTTGGGAAACCCTGTTTCTGGGGGAGCCAACCTTTCCCACAGCCGGGGCTGCAGCGCTGGCAGTGCGGGATGCCCTGGACCACCCCTTTGCCTGCTCGTCCCTCGCAGGGGTTTGCAGGGGATGGTGGCTCCTCTCTGCGGACGCTGGAGACTTTTTGGTCTCTCTCCCTGCAATGTCTGGAGGTGCCCAGTCCTTGGCAGGAGAGCCCGTGTGCCTGCCTCGGGCTGTGCTGGTGGGTGCAGAGCTGTGACACCCGTGGTTCTCCAGCCACACCACCTTCCTGCACATGGGCAGGGGGGGTACCTCTTGCACCCTTTGTCTCTTCTGGGGCATCTGTGTATAACCCGGCACTTGTTATCACTGCACTCCCTTTTGGTGTTAGTTATTTAAATACGTTCTATGAAGAACAAAGAATAAGAAATTAAATGTCGTAACAAAGAAGGATGCTGGGTTGTCACCTGTGGATTTACAGAAATCTGTTGTTAGGCAGAGGGACTGCACTGTCCCCATGGCCACAACCACAGAATCATAGAATGATTAGAGTTGGAAGGGACCTTGAAGACCATTGAGTTCCAGCCCCCCTGCCATGGGCAGGGACACCTCCCACCAGATCAGATTGCTCAAAGCCCCATCCAGCCTGGCCTTGAACCCCTCCAGGGATGGGCCATCCACAGCTTCTCTGGGCAACCTGTTCCAGTGTCTCACCACCCTCACAGGAAAGCATTTTTTTCCTAGTATCTAATCTAAACCTGCCCTCTTTCAGTTTAAAACCATTACCCGTCATCCTGTGGCTCCTCTCCCTGATCAAGAATCCCTCCCCATCTCTCCTGTAGCCGCCTTGAAGCGCTGGAAGGGACAATAAGGTCTCCCTGGAGCCTTCTCCAGGCTGAACAACCCCAACTGTCCCAGCCTGTCCTCATAGGAGAGGTGCTCCAGTCCTCTCATCGCCTTTGTGGTCTCCTCTGGATCCTCTCCAACAGATCCATGTCCTTCTTATGCTGGGGGCTCCAGAGCTGGACATGGTACTCCGGGTGGGGTCTCACCAGAGCAGAGTAGAGGGGCAGAATCACCTCCCTTGACTTTCTGGCCAGAACCATCAAAATAGTTGTTTTGATGAAGCCCAGGAATCAGTTGGCTTTCTCAGCTGCAAGCACACATTGCCTGCTTACCTTGATCTGCTGTCTCTGGTAGGACTAACGTGGTCTTCTGGTGCATCTCTGGTGACATTATAACTGAGGGATGGTGACCAGAGCTGAATGAGAACAAGGTTTGTGTGGTCCAGCTGTTTGCTCATTGGGAAATGAGCCTGTTGACCATCAGGCAGCGTCGCTGGTGTGAGTTGGTCACAAGTGAGGCTCTTTCAAATGTAAATACACAGTGGAGATGAAGTAACGTTTTACCAACTATGGAAAAAGTGTGTTAGTACACATACTGATTTTCAGCCACTGCTGTGTGCTGCGTGTAAATACATGACCAAGATTAATTAAAATTTTACTTGATGTAGAAAAGGTCTGCTAGTAGTAATGTGCAAGGTAAATAATGGAAGAGAAACAAAACAAATAGACATAGAAATTATTCATTAATTTTTGCAATGTTTTTTCTGCCATATGATAGCATAATTTATATTAATCTTATATGTGAATGTCTATTTACAATTTTAAACCCATTTAATTTTATCATCTAATTATAAACGTTCTGGGATGAATGCAGAAAATGGAAAATGGATTTGTGCTTGAATTTACCTATAACATTCAGTTCTGAAGTAAAAAACTCCTGTGCGAATTTTTCAGTTTAGTAGTTTGGCAGACACTATTTAAAGTATGCTCAAGGTAGAACTTGAATAGTACCAGATATTTAATTTCATTGCATCAAGAAAAATATTCAAGATCTTAGGAAGGGACTGGGAAGGACCTGGAATACACTTCACATATTCAACTTTGAGGATCATTTATCCTGGAAGCAGTTAATCCAGGGACATATTGGCTTTCTTGTCATCCAGTTCTTTAAACCAATACAATTTTCTGTAAAGTGGATGCTTCAACTCCTCCTAAATTTGTGGGTTTGATGCAAAGCGACTAGGTCAAATTCAGAAACTGCAGTTGCACAAATCAGAGAAGATAATCAATAACCATCCCCTCTTATATCTGTATGAAATTTTTCCTCAGTTGTTGCTTTTATAGAACCCTACACTTTCTCGAATATATTTTGAGGATGTAGTGCACGTTCTCAGGTACTGAAACAATTAAAATCAACATCACAACTGAGCATCAGGGTATGGCAGCTGCCACCACTGGCTTGGAGGAGGAAGCAGAACAGAGAGTGGTCTCCAACCTATTGGCAAATTAATGCCAGTGCCATTGCTCCTTCCTCGGTCAGCATCTGAACATGCTTTGCTTGTTCTCCCTCTCTGGAGTCATCAGGGGAGCCTTTCCTCTTGTCTTTCTGGAGCCGGTCCGGGTCTGTAAGTGGAAAAGCATCCATTAGATTCCGATATTTATGTTGAGAAAGCTTTTCTATAGGGCAGGTGATTTAAATAGGCTTACTGTGGTGAGAAAGGTGCTGCTTGCCATGAGTGAGGACACGAGAATGCAGCCCTTCACTTGCCCCTCTTCCCTGCGACGTGTGCTACCCAAACAGCGCTCCCTGGGCTGTTCTCTCTCAACTTTCTCTATTTTCCAAAATAAGACCTATTCTGAGGATGCAGAGCTAAATCAACCAGCGTTGCAGGTATCTGCCATTCTGGGTGTTACGCGGCTTCTAACCTTGGCATTTGTTTCTTATGGGGCTGTAAGTCATAGAATCATCATAGAATGGTTTGGGTTGGAAGAGACCTTAAAGACCATCAAGTTCCAACCCCCCTGCCATGGGCAGGGACACCTCCCACCAGACCAGGTTGCTCAAAGCCCCATCCAGCCTG
>JAOTQQ010000032.1:58900978-58921608 GCA_026546715.1 Gallinago undulata
TCCCCATCTCTCCTGTAGGCTCCCTTCAGATATTGATAGGCTGCTATAAGGTCTCCCCGGAGCCTTCTCTTCTCCAGTCTGAACAACCCCAGCTCTCTCAGCCTGTCTTCCAAGGAGAGATGCTCCATCCCTCTGATCATCATTGTGGCCCTCCGCTGGACCCGTTCCAACAGGTCCATGTCCTTTCTGTGCTGACAACTCCAGAGCTAGACACAGTACTCCAGGTGGGGTCTCACCAGAGCAGAGCAGAGGGGTAGAATCACCTCCCTGGACCTGCTGGCCACGCTGCTTTTGATGCAGCCCAGGATGCGGTTGGCTTTTGTTGTCTCTCATCAAGGCCGAGTCGTCTCCGTCAAGGCCTCCAAGTCGTTGCTCATCAAGGCCTTTTTATTCAAAGCCATCTCTCTGGATATTGTTTTCTTTCTGGTGGCAGAGGCGGAAGCTCCAGCTCTTCCCTGAGAAGTCCGTGGGTGGTGAGGCTGCCCTGCTGATGGAGAAACACGCCTTTGATCGCCAGCCCAGGAACCAAGATGGTTGGGTCCTACCGTGTGCCAGCTTGTGCCTGCACACGCATGGAACTCGCCGGCTTCCCGGGAGGGGTGTTATTCATTGACTTGGCCTTGATCTTTTCCATAGTCCAACAGTCTTCCCGGAACTAGGCCAGGGCTCTCCATTGTCTGTTTGACTTTCCTTTCATTGCAGGAATGCGACTCTTCTTGTTTCATTAATATTCAGAGGAGCACATGGTTGGGGCTAAAAATAGCAAGGAATAATCACGACTACAAAGCCAAGAAAACAAGGAGAGAATCCAAGAACCCCGACTGTGTAAGTCTTCAGGTTTGGCTGGTGCTTGTTTGGCCTTTTTGTTTGGATTTTTTAATTTGTAATCAAAGGAAACTTCGATAGATAGCTTTGCAGCTAAGCTGACTTCATCTGAAAGGCCAACAAGCTTTTCAAACAAGCCATTTTTTTGTTGTTGTTTTCTTTTTTTTTTTAATTGGATCATAAAGCTGTCTTCTGTCGATACTTCGCAGGAATGAAGCATTGTTAAATGTTCAAGAGAGGCTTGGCCCACAGAATGTGACATTTTCAGAGGCCAGAAAAAAATAGGCTTCTCAGCTTCTTTGTCTGGCTTATCTGCCGTTCGTTGATATTTATGTTGAGAAAGCCTTTCTGCAGGCCAGGTGATTGAAATAGGTGCTGCTCGCTGTGGGTGAGGACACAAAAATGCAGCCCTTTGCTTGCCTCTCTTCCCTGAGACGTGTGCTATGCAAACCAGTGCTCCCTGGTCTGTACTCTCTCAACTTTCTGTGTTCTCCAAAATAACACGCACTCTTTAGACATCCCGAGCATGCAGATACTGCAAAACAGCAGAAAAGCAGTACTGATTTTAAAAAAAAATATTCTGGCAGACCTTTTTTATGTTCTTCTCCCATTCTGTGAAAATGGAGGGATCCATTAATGTAAGTTTTCTACTTAATTTTTTTGCCCCTGTATTTCAGCTCCATCTGCAAGGCTACGAGCAGAGGGGATAAAATACAAGAGTGAAACAAGTAGCTCTTGGCAGAACCCTCTGAATCTGAGTGTTATAAATGATGGAGTAAATTTGTTGTCTGTGTTTGGTGAAAAGCTTAGCAAGGGAGTAGCAGGGCTGTAGGGCCACGGGAAAGGAGAGGGATGGTTCTTGCAGGGGTTGAAGTGTTGTTAAATGTGACTCTGGAGTCCTGCTGCCCATGGGACAGAGGTGTGGAGAGCTGTCCTTCGCAGCCTGCAGCTCCATCCATACCTCTCCTCTTACAAGGCTAGCTTCTATTTTTATTCTTTTTTTTAATATAAAAAATGAACTGTTTTTATTATGCCGTATGTATATTATTGTTATTATACCATTTCATTATATGTTTTTAATTCAGAGAAAGACATCAAGACTGTTGGTGATCAACCATACAAACAGCTATGAGAATAAGGGGCACTGAAGAAGTACCCTGAAATGTGGGACGTTGAGGTTCCTCGTGCGTGCCTGCAACTTGATTGTTTTGGCCAGAAGAAAGAGGAGCGTTTGTCACAGTAAAATGAGGCCCTCGGTAATGTCAAAAACAGTCTCATTAGACATCTGTGGAATGTGGGCTTCTAATTCACAGAGGACAGGTCAGCACCAGCTACTGGAAGATGGAACAAGAAAGACTTTGAAGCAGTGCCCATTCAAGCTCCGTGCGCTTGGATCCAAAATCAAGGCAGTTGCATTAGAGAATGCTGCACCCCATCATGTACAACCTGGTAGTTCAGAGACTACTTTGCACTGATGTGGTGGCACCATGTAATCCCCCTGAATTCTGCTCCCTCAGAGATACCTGTGCTCTGATTCGGCAGTTCACGGAGACCAAGGTAAGCAAGCATGAGCCTGGGACACACACTGATGTTCAACGAGATATCCTCCTTGGCACTTTCACTGTGATCCTCAGAAGCAATTTTTCTTACAATCCTACTTGCTTTAGACATAAGACTAGTTCTCTTGAAGTAAGGGAGTCCCTTTGAAAAATCCGAGCTGGGTGAAACTTTCAGTGAATAAACTGGGATGAAAAAATGAAGGGCTTTGTCAGAAAACCACAGATATATAACACTTGCCCATTTCCTTCCCACTTTTGTGGATACAAATGTCTTATATTTGTATTGAATGCTGTGAAGTTTCCATCAAACGTTGGCCAGCACATGCTCATCCAAAAGCTGTCAACACCCCTTTCCGCTGGTGGCAATGGAAAGAGTTGTATGGTTTGTTTCTGATTTTGGCAATCGGGTACAGGATAAATTCAGCGTCGTTATAAACGTAGCACAAGTCTAACAGAAACCAATAATTAGATTTTTGAACGTGAACAAATAGGCTAAAGACACACATTTGGGGTTGGGTGTCATATATTGCATATATGCCTTTTTTTAGAGGCTTACAGGAGGGGCAAGAAATTCTCATATTTAGGCTTACATATATTAGTATTTCTTAAGCAGCACTATGGTGTACAAAATTGTATTTTAATCTATTAAATCTATTTTGATCTATTTAAATTCTTAATGTTACTTCTGGAATAACTGAAGCTGCTTTAGAGTACAGGAGTTAAAATGAGTATAAAAAGTTTGCAACGTACACATAGATCCAGAGCAATAGGCATTAATTAGCTCCTTTGAGGACAAAGCTGATGCAACCTCTTTCGGATTCTTTTAGAAATACCATAAATACGCTACAGAAAATCCAATTGGAAATGGGAATGGTGGAGCTGGGCTAGTCTTTATATTGAGCAGGAGTCTGTTATGCTAGTTGTCTGTTAAGCTTTTTTGTTTGTTTGTTTGGGTTTTGTTGTTGTTGTTGTTTTGTTTTGTTGGGGTTTTTTGTTGGTTTTTTTTTTTTAATAATCCTAAGAAGTTCCACTACTGTGGAAAGATGAAAACAGTGGAGTTAGACAAGACATGTATATTTTAGGGTGTCTTTATTTTCAACTCAGTCTTCCTCTCACTTGTTTGAAGTCAAGCAATGTTGCTTGGATTCGGATTTGTTTTGATGTTGACTGTGCAGAGATGTAATCCCCCAACTACTTACAAAGGAAAGAAGAACTTCATGGCTACTTGTGCTGCACCATGTTTTATGGAGTTAGCCCTATAGCACCTCTTCATTGACAGGAACCATCTAATTTATCCTTTCTTTTTACTTTTTGGGGGGTTTGCAATGGTAAAGTGTTGGCTTGTAATCTCACACCTTGCATGCCCTTTGTCAGCAGAGGCTAAGCTGAGGTATCTGTAGCATGTACAGCGAGTAGTTGAGCAATGGGGGATCTTCCCTTTGTTGTGATTTGCGTGCCATTAGGATTGGGGCATCGTTACTTGCTTCCTTCTTGTGAGCTGGACATAAATTAGAGCTCCCAAGTATTTAGTATGTTTAAATATCCCATGACATTTCTTTCCTGGACTGTGTAATTCAAAAGTCAACACCCAGTCTTTCTCCACCCTGGTGATAACTGCTGGTGTTTGCAAAGCCCTGTGTATCCTCCCAGGTGAAGTCTCCAAGACAGGTGAGTGTGGCACCATGCCCTAACATGGTCGCAGTGCAAGGGCACCCGAGGGATAGCACTATCATAGAATCATAGAATGGTTTGGGTTAGGAGGGATCTTAAAGATCATCGAGTTCCAATGCCCTGCCCTGGGCAGGGACACCTCCCACCAGACCAGGTTGCTCAAAGCCCCATCCAGCCTGGCCTTGAACACCTCCAGGGATGGGGCAGCCAAAGCTTCTCTGGGCAACTTCTTCCAGTGTTTCACCACCCTCACAGGAAAGAATTTCCTCTTAATATTTAGTCTAATTCTCCCCTCTTTCAGTTTAAAACAATCACCCCTTGTCCTATGTCTCCCCTCCCTGATCAAGGGTCCTTCCCCATCTCTCTCCCCTTTAGGGACTGAAGAGGCTCTAAGATCTCCCTGGATCCTTCTCTTCTCCAGGCTGAACAATCGCAACTCTCTCAGCCTGTCATAGGAGAGGGGCTCCAGCCCTCCTGAGCATCTTCATGGCCCTTCTCTGGATGGGTTCCAACAGGTCCATGTCCTTTCTGTGCTGAGGACTCCAGAGCTGGACACAGTACTCCAGGTATCTCCAGACTAATTAACAGTGTCCTCTCTGCAGCATTGCCTAGGTGATGCTGTTACAGTCCTTCATTTCAGGAGCTGGTTTGAGAACGGGTCAACAAACCTAAATATTGACTCCGTCAAGTGCGTAAATATGTCTCAGATCTCTGTAAATGTCGTTGGTGGAGAGCAAGCTCAGACTGTGTCCCAGCCTATGCCATAACTGGCAACTTTGTGGGCTTTTTTCCCCCAGAATTTGCTTCTCGAGCGATCACCCCTTAATATTGATAGTGCTTTCCTTCTCCTGTCTTCTGGACTCACCACACTGCCTTTGCTTGGGAAGCCCCATCTTCCCAAGGAGAAGATTCACTGCTGCTATGTCTAAAGTCATCAAGTCCAAAGTCATCAAGTCCTTCAGCCTAGTCCAGTGGACAGGAAAGATGGTTATCACTGCCTTCTGGCAGCTCAAGATACCCAGGTTATTCTCTTGAGGTAACCCATCAGTCAGCAGGGGTCACAGTGATTTGATTTAGTTCAGAAAACTAGTTTAGGGAAAGAATTCAAATGAGGCAACGTTTGTAGGCTGCCCCTTCAATTAGCAGAGAAAAAAAGCTGTTTTTGCAGGAGCACTGTGGTATGTTGCTACCTTCTGAACATCTGCTGGAAGAGCAGGTCTTTCTCCATTGATTGTGATTGACTGCAGACTAGCAAGAGTAAGCTCATGAGGCTAAATCAAGCTGTTTCAGTGCCTCTCTTGGTTACCAGTTCTCAGGCTTTTGACATCATTTGTCTAATAATCATTTTAACACAAACATGCAGCCACATGCTCTTCTGCAATTCCCCGTTGCTTCTCTCTCCTTTCTGGATGATGGATATTCTTGCTGTGCCTTTCTGTCTGCTGCATCTTCCAAATTACCCCCCAGACTTTCTGCAGTGAAGGTATGTATTGTCAGAACAAACTCTACGTGACAAGAAACCCGTAATTCTTTTGGCCTGAGCACAGATCAGTAGATCTTACCACTAAAGATCTTACAACTAAACACACATCTCACAAGAACACAGATCTTACCACTAAAATCCTGTTTTTAAGGTGGGCACTCAACATGTGTTTCCACGTAAAAACAATGTCCCTTATTTCTGCTCTGTGGAGTGGAAGCTTCTAGGGGGCAATTTCCAGTGTTGAAAGGACTGGCTGACACCTTGCCCTCCTCCTCTCTTCAGCTCAACGTGTTTCAAGTTTTCTAGAACTGATTTAACTATGTCTCATTACCTAGCATTTGGATGAGTACCAGATTTAGAAATAGTTTTTTTTTCTTCTTCTCTGCTGGGAATAAAGGATTTGCAGAGAAGCTGTGTTTTTCTGAACAAGGGAAGTTAAGACCAGCACTGGAAAGGTCATGTACTTTCTTGTTGGTCTCTATCACGAGAAATGCCAGCTTTTCATAATGCCATTAAATTCTACAGATCTCCAAGTTCTTTGATGATACTCATCACATCCATAGGTACTTTTTACCTCTTCTTGGCAATTGCTTGTTTTTCTTATAAACAGTTACTCTTAGATGTAATCAGATTTAAACATCTGAATCATATGAACGTAAAAGCAGTAGTGTTGAGAAAAGGGAATTCTAATGTGAGTTAATGTTCAAAGAAAGGTGGAATTATCTTACAGTTTGCTTATGTATCTGGGATATATGGCAAACAACAGCATGAGGGAGGTGTTTCCAGGGGAGGATCTCTTAAAAGTGTTGTCCTCAAATTACTCCTGTGAGTAAGTAGAAGAGAGGTGTTTAAGGAAATGATCAAAATTGGAAACTCTGTTTTGTACATATGGGGTTTTTTTTTTGTTTGTTGGGGTTTTTTAAAGCGTATTAAGCTTTGTATTTAACTACATTCTTTAGATGGTACTGTAATTATTGTCTATACCCATTATCGTTTTTATCTCTTCCTCCTTCGCTTCTAACTTTTAAACCTTCATTTATTATGACCTTTATGTTTTGTTTGCCTGTAAATGATTTTTTTTTAAAATTTCCTGAGCTTTGCTGTGACTTGCCATTATTAAGGATGCAAATTTCCTTTCACACGTGGGCCACCAGTTCTTTTTGCATCCAAGAGCGAGTCACACCTCATACAGGCAACAACAAAAAGGCTACAGCTTCCTCTGTTTTCTGACCACTAGGTGAATATAAGATATACATTTCTAATCTCACAGTGTTTCCCTTTTAGCCTTACTCACCAAAACATTGTTACTTGGTATTAAACATACAAAATTTGATAGACTGGTTGCTACTGAAAATTTTGGTCATTTCTCATTGTATAAAGGGCAACTGCTTTAAGTGAGGTGTTATCTTCAGGCCCCCCTGCCCGATGGCCACCTCTCCTCCAAAGCCAGATCTGCTGCCCAGTTGCTCAGGTTACCAATTCCTACATCTTTTCAAGTCAAAATGAGCTTGAGTAGCTCTTGACCCCAGCAATTGCTCTTCAAATGACCGTGTCCATATAAGTGCTTGCGTGGAGTGGCTGTGGTTGGAAGAGGATGTACAGTCAAGCCTTCCTGGCAGTTACTCATGAATTAAACTTTTTGGACTCGCATCCCGCAAACCTTTCCTCTTGTTTGAACAACAGTCCAATTCCCAGTCCAAGAAACCTTTCATTCAGCAGTTTTATCATTAAAAAGTGTATGAATCACAAAGAGTTTTGACAAATCAGCATTCCCAAGACCTGGAAGGTCCCAAACACCTCCCATCCTGAGTCCTTGCGGTTTTAGGCAATGCTTCAAAAAGGCAGCTTGAGTGATCTGGTCCCATTTCTCTTGAAGTGCTTAAGTGACAAAACCCTAAATATATGGCCAGTGAGACACTGGAGTATTATGTTGCTCCATCAAGCCATGATGAGTGACTTGACATATCTAATTTCCATTCCATGTTCTTGATTACTTTTATGTATACCCTTATGTTCAGTGCAAGCCCATGTTTACTGTGCTGGCCTTCCACAAAAGTAGTAAATCATACAAACTGTTTTGAATCAAATGTAAGAAACCCAAAGTTAATTGAAAGGTCTTAAAAGTGGAGGGTGGCAGAGCAGCCTCCTTCTTGTCCAGGTTCTCTTACTCAGTGGTTTCTGTATTGGGCAAGGCTCACACTGCGCCAACCAGCCTGACCAAGTTCTCAGGAAAGGTGAGAGAACTTCCCTGTGGACTTTCCCAGCTTCTACTTTTGTACTCAAGGGCTATGGAGTGTTTTCCTGCTCCTCGGAGGCTTCCTCTCTCCTGGCCTTTTAATCTCAAGGTGAGTATAGGAGACCTACCACGCCAAGTTTGGTAGCCACCTTGAGTTGGCTCTGTTTGCTAGTGTCTTTGGCTGCGAGCAGTAGTTCTGGGCTCAGCAAGAACCCTTCAGAGGCACAAGCTGTGTGACTTGGCACCAGATGAAGGCTGCGCCAGATGAAGGCTATGCCAGCTGCTCTGCATGACACACTAAGTAAAATTTCTCTGCTGTCAGGTAGGAAAGTATTTACTGTAATGACTGGAAGCGTCCCCCAATTTTGTTTCTCGGGTATTTTTGAGACACTGCTGGATTTGGTGAATACGTTCCCATGCTGCACATGCAATCCTAGATACAATGTGCTCTTCTGTTATTATTTGATGTAACAGCAGCTGAGGTGATGGCATGCTCCATATGGCAGTTCTCACCTCAAGATCCACCTGAAAAAAGATAATTTTTAAAAGTTACATTCAAAAACCTAGAGCCTCAAAAAGCTCAGGAGTGTAAAACAGAACAAATCTTCCCCTACAACCCTTTTCTGGCTGGGGAAGTGATAGGTGTGTGCTTTGTCTTTAAATAGCAGATAATTTGTCTTTGCTTATACACCTAGCAGGGGGAGGATCTACTCCATGGTGGGGCTTTAGGTAAGTGGATTTGTTAAATGTTGCTCAAATGGTTTCTTTCCTTTCTTTACCACTGAAAGAAACGTGGCTGTGTGGGTACCTCTGCCTCCTGTTGATCGCAGAGTCAACAGTGCATCTTAGAGGGGAAGAAAGAAGAAGACTACTCTTCCCGGGGGAAAACGTAGGGTAGCTATTAGGGTCAGAGGTGTGGGAATATACAGACCCTACCTCAAGTGGCAGCAAGAGCTGAAGAGCACTGGGGAGGCTGGTTACATGTGAGCCAAAATTCTGAAATAATGGGCAGAGGGAGTTGCGGGTCTGCTGGCTGAAAGGTCTGTCAGTCCAAGAGGGAGACAGCAGGACTGGAAAAAAACAAGGGTAGCACGTTAGCCATGTAAGAAGGGAGAAGTTGGTGATCACGCTGATACAGGTATGTTGTCATGTGGAAGGTCTCAGAACAGTTTTTAAGGGAAGAATCACAGAATGCTATGGGGTTGGAAGGGACCTCTGGAGATCATCTAGGCCAACCCCCCAAAACAGGTCCACCTAGAGCATGTTGCAGAGGAACACGTCCAGAATTATTAACATATGGAGGCTGATAAAACAGAGAGTCAAGTGCAAGTAGATTGTGCTAACCCACAAATTATTTTAATAAAACTCTTCATTTTCTAGGCCTGCTGAATTCCATACCTGTGCTCCTGTGAAACTGTGAGTATACTCTCAGAGAGGAAGCAATATCTAAATCTGGACGAGAAGTAATAATGTGGGAAATGTGACTTTGGTGAGGAGCCATCTGACAGATGTCTGTCAGTCAGCCAGTATTGATAAGGCTCAGAGTATCGTACCAAAACCCCCTAAGGTTTTAGAAGTCAGTCTAAACATATATTAAATACAAAATGGGTGTATGGCAAGAATATGAGGAGTCAACTGTTGTTTCCATTAGCTGGAGAGGTAAGTCTAGGTAGAGTAGCTTATCTAGCCAATTCTGGCTCCCTGCCCTTCCGTAGTCAACTTCCAACACTAGAAACTCCACGGTAGCTCTAATGCTGCATTTTAACTTCTTAAATCTCAAGCCCAGGCTAAAATTCCTTTAGTGAGAAGGAATTGGAAGGTTGTTCCACCTGCCAGGGTTAACACCATGGCAGAAATGGCCTTATCATCCAGATTGTCCAAAATCAGAACAGAAAAAAATAAATAATAAATAAAAAAACGTGGAGCTGTATCTTGCAAACCTGCAATCCAAAGCCCACAAAAAAACGTTCTGCATTTTCTACATATCAGTGAAGGGTTCTGCTGTATCACCAGGATCTGTGGAGTAGACGAAGCATCAGCATGTTACGCCTCCAGCCTCCCAGGGCTGTGAACTTTCCTTCTGGCCGGTTGTAAACTCCCGGGGGGAAGGAGGAGATCTGCACGTCTTGCCCCATCTGTGTCAGAGCTGGTGAACATTTCTGCGTGGCAAATAATAACAGCCCAGCTGGGTTTGCTGGTGGCCCGAGGGGGAGGACCAGCTCGTGCACTACCGAGTGCGACTGTGCAGAGAAGACCTCAGCCCTCATCCCCTCGTAGTGGTGGTGGGGGATACTCTGCACTGATGGCCGCCTGGGAGGGGGTCTGGCTCAAAGCAGAGCATGCCAGCAAGGTTTTTCAGGTTTCTCCAATGTCGCTGTGCTTACTGGAAGGCTAAAACCACCACTAAACCACTTTTGAGAAATCACTTACAAGTAAAGTTAGTTCTTGGAAAGGGTTGTTCAAAATGGGCCCCAACCTCCCCTTCAAAGGGCAACTTGAAGCTCAGGACCACCTGACATCTGGAAAGTTTAAAACAAAGATTGCAAAATAGAGACTTGTTGGTATTTTGGAATGGTATGGCGTGGCATGGCATGGCATGATATGGTATGGTATCTATCTCCAGCATCACTAACTTGTCCTTCACCAGGAATTGCTGTTAACCATTTGTATCTCTTCATCTGATGTCTTCAACATGCCGTAACAGATTATTTCCCTTTAATGTGAGATGTGCTATGCAAACATCAGATGTTGTTATTATTATGCCATTATCAGACATAATGAGCCTTATGTATTTTGTTTATAGAATACATCGAAGGTGCTGGAAACTGTTATAAGTAAGTGCCTCCTGAACAGATCGCGGTGGCTTTGCATCTGTATCATTTATGGTCTGCTTTAATCTTCAAAGTGCAAAACCAGTAGCTGAATCTGCCCACAGAGTAAATACCACACCTTGGTATTGGAAAGTGGTGCAACTGACATGCCAAGAAGCAGTGACTTTCCAGAGGAAATATCAGTAAGTCAATAAAACAGACATGGAAATGCGCTGGATTACAAATAAATGGATTGTAGGATGTCCCCAGCACCGCTCATCCCTGCGGGCTGTGGTTCCCAGCCAGGCTTTCATCCTGGGCGCCGGGTGTCCTGCTGTCTTCAGTGAACCTGGACTGAAAAGAAGTCTCGGTTGTTGTTCCTGACAGTAAGTCTCAAGGAAAAGAATAACTGCGAGCAAGGGACAGCTAAATCTGTTAAAGGGCTTTTGTGTTTTGAAAAAAATATCCCAAACATAGTAGTTAATCTGAAATGTCTGTTTTGAAATACCTCTGAATATCCCAAACTCTATATTTCATAGAATTGCCCTGGTTGGAAGGGACCTCCAAGATCATCGAGTCCAACCGTCAACCCAGCACTGGCAAAACCCACCACTAACCCATGTCCCTCAGCACCACGTCTGCCCAGCTTTTAAATACCTCCAAGGATGGCGATTCCACCACTGCCCTGGGCAGCCTGTTCTGACGTTTGATAACCCTTTTGGTGAAGGAATTTTCCCTAATACCTAATCTAAACCTCCCCTTACGCAACCTTTCTCATACTTTATTTTAAATTCAGCTATATTTTGCAGATAAAGCAGCTCTTCGGACTTTTTTTTCAAGCTCACGTGATAGCAAAACAAAGTGCTACTGTGGTACGTGAAAACCCCTGCTGGGACTAACTGGGGAGAAGGCTGATAAGTCAAATCTCATTTCCTGTAACCAGTAACAGTTTATGAGGCCTGAGGAGACCAAGGTGATAAAGAGCAGACCAATCCGAGCGCCGTGTGGGGATGAAGGACAGCACCCAACGTATTTGTAAATGGGCTATACATAATTTATGGAAATTAGCATAAAGTTACAGTTTTACAACTCTGGGAGTCTTGAGTTACACATCAGCTGTAACAGAGACACCTCTTTAAATCTTAATATATGCAAAATGACACTTGTTACCTTCGGGTTAAAAAAAAAAAAAGTCCTTCCAGTACAATTAAGAAGCAATTCTTGTCTTCTTGCTGCACTAATTTATGCTGTTACTTAAACAAAGAAACACTTAATTTTAAAGTAATGGAAGTCTTATTTTTGTGGTGTCATCATTGCATTGATAGTGCCACTATTTTAATGAAAGTGCATGAACTGAGTAATGGATTGTCAAGACCATGCTCCTAATGAGTGATGGAGATACTCAGCAACAGCCTAATTAGGTCATATTATGCCAGGAAATTTATGCTCTTCGATAAGCATAATATTTGGACTTGAGTTTGAAGAGACTTCAGACAGCAGCCAAGCCGTATATGCAGAGCTTTATCAATTGATCTGAGAGAGATAATTATATTTTTATTTTATTATTCTTCATAATAATTTTAATAGTTAACAGCATCCACCTTTTACAGCAAGGTCGTTGTCTCTGCTGTAGTATTACCTTTTGGGACTTGAGTGATTGGCCAAATGTTTGGACTGTTTGCTTTAGGCAAAAAAAGTTGATGATGGAGTCAGTTACCCTTCAAGTATCCCTCTGTATTTCCAAGAAATGTTCAAATTCCTGTTCCGTGAATCCAGCTTAAGAATGGGACTGAGAATATTTTGCTGTGATTTGTTTTGTTAATCCCTCGGTTACTTGAGGGAGCCCACTACGCTGAGCCCAAAGGTTCAGAGATTTATTCAGTACCTTTGAGTTCTCTTTCCTGTGTCCCCACATGAAAGGCTGTTATACATTTTCCTTGTGAAGAGACATAACTGCAGTAAAAACCCTCACATCAGTTTCTGGTTTTTGATGGGAACAGGCAGGGGAAGCCCTGCGTGTTGGCCAAGACTGAGGGCTGCCAGGAAATGCTTTCTTGTCTTGGGTTCTTCTTAAGCTGTACATTGTGTCTGCTACAGTCTTCCTTTGGAAAAGCAAATGCTGGTCTCATTGCTCCCTGAATTACCCCCTATAAAGCCAAAAGTATTTGTGTAAAAGGATGAACTGTAAACAATTAAAAAGCAGCTACTGCCCACGTGCCTCAGTTTGTGTGAGGCCTTACATATGTGCGTGTAAGTTCTTCTAAGTAAGTAGGAACTGTAATTACAGGTCTGTGGTAGATTTTAATTTTCAATAGTTTACAAGAAGCTATGCCTTTAACGGATGGGGACTGTCTTCTTGTCCCAGCGCAGTCACTCACTACATGATTCTTAAAGACGGGCACCTGAAGTTGTTAGAAAGTCCACAAGAATAGAATTGCATTGAAGAAAAAAAAAAGCCTTACATTGCTCCGTGTGTAATTTGTTGGGAAGGCTGAGGATCAACATTGAATTTAAACAGCAGGGAGATGGTTCCCGCACCGTGCACAGTGTCATCTTTCCGAGAATGAGATCCTTCAGAACCATCCAAACTTGAATATAAGAATTTCCACCTAAACATGAGGAGGAACTTCTTTCCTGTGAGGGTGGCAAAGCCCTGGAAGAAGCTGCCCAGGGAGGTGGTGGAGTCTTCTTCTCTGGAGACATTCAAAACCCACCTGGACACATTCCTGTGCAACCCACTTTAGATGGACCTGCTGTGACAGGGCGGTTGGACTAGATGATCTCCAGAGGTCCCTTCCAACACCGTATCATTCTGTGATTCTGTGATCCACCGTTTTTACAGGTGACAGTAGGAGTGGACCAAGACAGTTTCCGTGGCACAGGCATCACTGGGAGAAGGTGCTGTGACAGAAGGAGAAGATTTTTCTGATGTGTGGCACAGAAAGGTCTCCTAAGTGTGAGATCTCCCAACTATGCAGCAAAACTAGTTGGCCTCATGCAGTAAGAAAATGACCATAGTGCTCACTCTGGAAACGGCCATCCCCACACCCAGCTTGACCTGAGATCCTTTCCTGATTATTTTGGGAGAATTACTAGATGATAATTATGGACAATCACTCATGAACTATATTTTAAGAAGAGTTACTGTATTCGAGATTTATTAAATACCGTAAGGTTTAATTTTGCCATTAACATTGCAGATTTACTTTACTGATATACACAGAATTAGTGGGTTGGATAATTGGTTGTGTGCAAAGGTAAGCTCAAAGAAAAGAGATTTATTCTCTCACCTTATGGCAACAGATTGTCTTTAGGTAACTCACCTAGAGCTGTCTCAGGGAGGAAGGCTCGGAAAGGAGACGCTGCCAAGCCTTTAGCAACAGTAAGTAGCAAACAGTGTCGTTGGTGAAGTAATTTGAATTTTTTAAACTGGAGGTGTTTAATGCTTTATTTGAAATGTACAATGCTATCCAGAATGAGTGCATAAATGGCCTTTGAAACAGAGTAGTATATTTGTGGGAGAGGGTTTATTTTGGCAAAAATCTTTGTTTGAAGCCACTCTCAACTCTGTCTTTTAGGCAGAAGTCATTTGGGCTGAGGAGAAGGAAGGGTGGCTGTCGTGCCCGAGGAGCTGCAGGAGAAGTGGACAGGTTGGAAATGTGAGATGAGTCTTCTCCTCAGCGTAAACACGCTCGTCTGGCTGCTGGTAATTATACTTGCTCATCCTGCTGCTGGCAACGCCATGCCCAGTGTCAGCCAAGGGTTAACAAATTGTGTTGGAAGAAAACGAGGGATTCCTTAAAAAAAAAGCACCCAATAAATCTTTGAACTGTCTGGGAATAACAAAGGAGTCAACAATTCCTACTTTCCCAAAGCCCTTTGAGATCTGTAAATTAAGGTTTACATAGGAGTGTAAATATTATTATTTATTTAAGGGCTCTCACGTTTCCCGTCACCACTTCTCTTCTTCCTCTTCCCCGTTACTTGCTTGTTGGGAAGATGCTATTTGCCTTCATGAATATGTGTCCAACGTGGGAGGCAACGGGAGGATGTGGAATATGAGGTTGGTTGAGAGTGTGAAGAGGAGCAGGGGGTTGTGTGAGGTGGGGGGCGAGGTGAGGGGCGAGACTCTAAAAAGAGTAAGGAAAGGTTAGCAAGAGGGGAATAATATTGGGTTTCTTTCGTGATTAAAAATTTCTCACCCTAAAGCAGCAGCAGACCTTTGTTTGGGGGTGGTTTTATTTTAACGGATGTTTCTTAAACCTTTTAGTTAAACATTCAAGGCAAACAATAAACGTTTAGAGCACCTATGATAAGAAAAAGCTTGAAAAATTCATCTGGCCTTTTGTCGGAGCATGCGATACGATTCCTATTTTTAACGTCCTGGCTGAAATCGAGTTCAGGCTCCTGCTGGTGCTGGTTTTTTCACCTGTGCCAGGGCTCCTGCTGCTCCCAACCCACCGTCCCCCTGCCACAGGCTCTGGCTGAGCAGCCCCGAACCTTCTGGGAGGTGTTGGGACTGGGTATAAGTTGGGAGCATGACATCGACCACAGAGGACGTTAACGTTAAGACACTCCAGGAAGAATAAAAACCCATTGTAATATGTGACTTTAATGGCAAACGTAGCTATCACGGAGGATGTGAAGAGAATAACCCACTGACTTGCATCCCAGGGATGCATTTGTGCTGACAAAAATATTGGAGGCACGGTTGTAATTAGAATAAACTGGTTCTGTAGTGAAGGGGCTGCTCAATTACTGTAAGACCAAGACAGAGTCCCTTTTACCTTTCAGACATGGCTATCTGTCTAAAATGGTTGCCCAGATTATTCCTTCATAAAATCTGTCTTTCCTGTATTTAAGTATTTCTTTTCCTTTCTTTCCTCTCGTTTTTCTCTTTGTGGCTCCTTCACATTTTATTCCCCCCACTCCTGTTCTGGGCATTGCCTCTGTTGAATGCTGCCTCTTGGTGACTTCATTCATTACTCAGCTCTGGAAGTATGTTAAATGATGTAACTCTATTAATTATTTTTTTTGCATATCATTTATGTGAGATGAAATGCCCAGTGTTGTAGTACAGAACCTTGTGAGAGGATCCAACTTTATACATTAAATTTATAAATTAAATTAGGTGTTTTCCTATTGCTATCAGTCACCTTAGTAGTTCTTCTTCACTATTCCCAACTATAACAGAAATATTGGGAAAAAAATTGCCCTTGAGGATGCATTGCAGCCTCACCCACCTAAAGCAGAAGAGTACAGAGTAGCAAAAAGTACAGTTTCCTGGTAGGCATTGAAGCTTTGAAGATAAATTTACACTTCTTAATGGAAAATAATTAATCAACACCAAAGTTGTAGCATCTACAAAATCAAAGTGTCCTGTATAATGCCAGGCTCAGGGTTCTTCTACAAATATTGATCCCTAGTAAACACCCAGGTGTATATCAGTATGGAATTTGATATTCACAAAATACATCTGGCTGGGTGCTTTCATTAATAAACTTAGTGGCTAAAATGTTTACACGCAGAATAGTTTTCAGATACTAGAGAAAGCCAGGGCTTACATTCTTACAGGTCATTGTAGCAAGAAGGAAGGTGTTCAGCCAAGTAGGGATAAGTCCTTAACCAAATAACTGTCCTGACTGAACTCATATTAAAATCAGTGCTCTCTTTAATGATGGAGGCTTTGTGTTTTACATGTCCAGAAGAGGGAAGGCTAATTTACACTAATGCAGTTCCTGAATGTAGACTACTAGATTTCTTCAAGGTTTCTAAGCAAGTTAAATAGACTATGTTGTTTCCAAATGGTAGAAACAATACCAGTTCTGTGATTCTCCTCAGTAAAGAGTTGGGTTGCTGTTTTCACAGAATCTTCATGGTTGGAAGGGACCTTTGAGATCATGGAGTCCAACCATCTTGAATGGTTCTTCTAGAGCCCCAACATCTTGAATGCACAGTAAATGTTTAGCTGTGCATTCTTTGGATTTGTGGAACACTGAAAACCAACCTAAACTGTAAGAGAGACAGTTTCTCTCCTGAGGTTAGCTGGGAGTCTTGCTCATGCATGTTATCTTTTGAAGCTGTGTCTACTCAAAGAGCAGACATCATCATGTGAATATTATTATTGTCAGTGAACATATATCTTGGGCTGCTCTGATACCTTTGCAGGATGGATGACCATTTATTTTACTTACTTTTCATTATTTTTATTTTGTGGATTATTTTTTTATTTTATTTTAGGGCACTTGGTTTCCTGTGCTCGGGCCTGGGTCCTAAAGATGAACAGGTTTGGCACTTGTACAGCACAGAATCACAGAATGATACGGGGTTGGAAGGGACCTCTGGGGATCATCTAGTCCACTTATCCCTTTCGCGTGGGAGATGTGTAAGGGAGCTCGTACCACAGATCTCTGTCATGTAGGCAGGTTTCTTGCAACTTCTTGCAACATATAACCGTGACCGGACAGAGTTCACCTCTCCCAGAATTTGCACATGCCAGGGATTTTTTTCTTTCTGTGTTTGAGAAGTTTTCTGTGGCTGCACCTCCTGCTAAGCGCTGGGCTGTCGCGGGTACCGTTCCACGTAGCTGCAGAGTAATCCAGCCCCTCTGCGGCAGGAAACCAGGACCCTCGAAATCTGTTTGTTTCCTTTGTTTTATTAAATGTTCCCTACCCCAGAGTATTTTTTGAAATCAGGTCAGTTGCTTCAACTTCAATTCTGAAGGGGGAAGCGTTGTGTTATTCTTCCTTGGCAGCAGCACCTTTTGAATCTATGCTGGATGCTTGAGAAGCGCTTTGGACTTGGACTTTCACTCTGACTGCCCTGGTGTCCCAGGAATGATTCCAGCCTCTTCTCCTCCGATCCTGAATGAGGGAAAGGCTCCTGGGACAAATCTCACCCACCTTCAGCCCTTGTGCTTAGCTTCTTGTGGAGGGTCTTCCAGACTGAGTCCAAAAGGTCCACCCTGGACTTCCAAAGACAGACTGTAGACAACCTGACCTTGTGTGAGTGAGTGGGTTTTCTTTCCTAATGTATTTTGGGGGAATATGATGGATATGACACAGGATCGTTCCCTTCCTAAAACATTAACATGGTCAGTGCATAGGATTGTGCTTAGCAAATGGAATGAGTGGTGTTGGGATAAAAATGCCTTGGAGGAGGTCACCACGCTCCGGCTGAGCCGTAACTGGGTACCTGGAACGTGCACGTCTTGTACCTGCTCACTGTCACAGCTGGGTTCCACAACCAGTGACTCACAAGAGAATAAGCTACAGCCCAGAGAAACACAGGGGTTCTCAGTTAAAAGCTCCATGTGGTTTCCTACATGTAGGGCATCAATGAAAACCTACTATTTTTGGATGCAATGTTGAAGTACACTTCTGTTGAGAATCATAGAATGGTTTGGGTTGGAAGGGACCTTAAAGATCATGGAGTTCCAACCCCCCTGCCATGGGCAGGGACACCTCCCACCAGACCAGGTTGCTCAAAGCCCCATCCAGCCTGGCCTTGAACACCTCCAGGGATGGGGCAGCCACAACTTCTCTGGGCAACCTGTTCCAGTGTCTCACCACCCTCAGAGGAAAGAATTTCTTCCTGAGATCTCATCTAAATCTCCCCTATTTCCATTTAAAATCATTACCCTTCATCCTATGGCTCCACTCCCTGATCAAGAGTCCCTCCCCATCTCTCCTGTAGCCCGCTTTGGGTACTGAACGCTGAGCCTGTGAACCACCAAGGTGGTCCCTTGTTTTCTATCACTTCTTCCCACTTTGGACTGTTCTCTGTTTCACACAGAAGCAAAATCGGTTTCCTTTCCTTAGCCATCTCTCTGCAACCTGCAGCTAGGAGAGGTGAGGCAGGGCTGGAGCTTTCATCCTTGGGCTCCAGCATCAGCCGTGCCCAGGATAAGGGGGGGCCGTGGGGTCACCCCAAACAGGGAAGATGAGTGGTGGTTCCCCTACCGTGGAGGGATGCTGCCTGTGGGGCAGGGGAGGCTTTTACTAGCGCCACTTATTAAACATTTCTGATGGGGAAGCGTGCGAGGAGTCAGTTGTGAGTCACAGCTCCGAAGGCTGGGCGTCTCTGCGGGACCCAAAGGTGCAAAAAGCAAGAGTTTTATTTTTCTGAGTTACTAAGTCACCAAGCTGCCGGGAGATACGAGCGTGTACACGCAGACCAAGCAGATCTGCTGATTAGGCTGCTGGTTTACAGCTTATTTTCTCAGTGTAAGGTGCCTGTTGAAACGGAAAAAATTCAAAGAGAATAAAGCGACGGTGCCTCATGCAGCCACCCCCCCCCCCCAAACCTCCCCCAGGACTCCCCATTAATCCCATGGTCAGAACAGGCAGCGATGCTGGTGGCTGCTTCGTCTAATCCGTAATATTGTACTGTATTTATTGAATAACCTGTCTATTTATCATACAGCCTTCCTCCTCACCAGCCACGTTCTGAATGCAATTATCAAAGATGCCCTTACATCTTTAAATCTCATTTAGAAGGAGAGCCACAGCCAAAATGCTAATGAGCTCGCCTTAATTGTAAACATTGGGCACTGATAAGAATGAAACTCCATCCTCTGTTCTCAGAGAAGTTCTTACGTGTTTCCTCCTTACACCGCTTTTTATCTGATTCTCCTTCACTCCGGTCCTTAGGCAGATTAATAGGCACCTGAACAGACAAATAACAGTACTACATCTTCTTCACACCCTTTTGACAGACTTTTGAGATTGCGAGATATTTTTGGAAAAATTATTATTGGAAAAAAAAAAAAAAGAAAAAGCAAAAAAAAAAAAGGTTAGGGGGTGATTAAGGCAGATGGCAATTTTTCAGGCTGGAACAAACCGTTCCCCCGCATTCACCCGGAGGCATTAGCAACCCCCTGCACTTAAATGCTGATGGGACGTTTTTTAGAACGTGATAAGTGTGAAAGAGCCCGTCGGTTTATCAGCCTTGGTTGCTGCCCACTGCTGCTAAAAAAAAAAAGAGGTTGATTGTGACCATTAAGCTGCAGGTAGGCAGTGCCTCCGGACTGTAAAATAGGAATGTTAGGGCGCTGTGATGAAAGCAAACTTTGCTCAACACCTGTCTATATATATTGCAGGTCCCAGTGGCTGCCCAGTCCACCCGTTTGCTCTGTTGCCTGGGAAGAAAGAAGTGGTAAGTAGGAACAACTAAGAACAAGTTTTCTCCTCTTTTTTTTTTTTTTTTGCGTTTCTTCCTTCTTCTTTTCTTTTTTTTTTTTTTTTTTTAATTTTTTTGGACTTGCCTAGGGGCTAAATCCAGCCCTCTGCTCCTGCAGCTCAGGGAGCAGCAGCAGGGAGCTAAGGTGGGGGGACTGGAGTGGCACGGTGAAATGTCATCCTCTCGTTAGCATTTTCGCCTCCTGTTCTTTCAGCTGCGTGTATGGCTCGGGGAAGTGATGAAAAATCATAGCTCCGAACCCAAACTGGGCTACGTTTTGTCTGCAAATAACTAGATTTATTTTTATGGCATAGGATACAGGAAAATAAAAAACAAACAAAAAAGTTATATTAGTAGCTGTCAGGGGGGAAAAAAAAAAAATCACCCAGAAATAAATGCCTATGGCTTAAGAAAGTATTGTTTTAAGTACTATTAGGATTGAAATGAAGGGAGATTCATTTTAAGTCCTAGTGATCCGTGGTATTGGATACCGGAAAATGTCTGGGGTGCGATTAATGAAACATTGGGAGGGAGCAGCGCGGGTCGGTGCGTTAGCATAGATAGCGTGCGAGCTCTGCGCCATGGCCGGGCCGGGCTGCCCTCGATGGAAACATCGCCTTATGCTAATTCGCTTTGGCCCGCGGAGGCGAGAGGAATCCATTAGTCCAACGCAGTGAGCTCAACTAATGTGGCAGGAGGCAGAAATCCGCCGGTTTCTCGGTAACTTTTATTAGCAGCTCTTCCGTTCAGAGCAGTAAGTCTTTTTAGTGTCGTGGCTTTTTCCTCTTTGCTGCCTGTTGTGTGCTCGGGATGGGGTAGACCTGCTGCGTTGCCTTGTTGGTGGGATTATTGTTTTGTTGTTGTTG
>JAOTQQ010000032.1:58926573-58941837 GCA_026546715.1 Gallinago undulata
CAGGCTGGATGGGGCTTTGAGCAACCTGGTCTGGTGGGAGGTGTCCCTGCCCATGGCAGGGGAGTTGGAACTTGATGCTCTTTAAGGTCCCTTCCAACTCTAATCATTCTGTGATTCTGCATCCTCCATGCTTCCACGGGAATGAACCATTAAAAGCAACATGTGTTTAGCATACGTGACCCAAACTAGGCAGCACTTTAGGGAAGAACTTTCTTTTCTAAGGTCTGTGTATTGAATTACCACTTTGGTAAAAGCAGTCAGTTAAATCCAGAAGGCAGAAGAAAGTAAAACAGTCCTCTGACGATTTGCTGAAAGGAGATAAAATGAATTCAAGAAAAGAAATACCTCAGGTTTGGAAAGCAGAGGAATCTTTGCTTGTGTGACACTTAAAAGTGAACAAAAATACAGACAAGAAATGGAATTATTTTTTTTAACTGTGTATATTGCACAAATAAATAAACTGTGTGATTTAAAAAATAATTGAGAATTTTGCAAATAAAGGAATAATGCATAAAGATTACTAGAAAGCTGTGTTCAAGTTCAAATTGCTTCCATTCCATTACCGTGTCCTTTGCTCTTCAACTTAATCATATTTCTCACATACCCTGCTACAAGTTGAATATTTTGACTGCACGTGTATTTTAATCAGCGCTACTTTGTTATTCACAGATCATGGCTCCCTGGCCTGAGGTGGAAAAGCCTGAAACCAATAACTATATTGGGGACTCCTCCAAACAGAACCAGAATATGGCTGGGAAAGAAGGAGAAAATCACAAAGGTAATGTGTGCTCGCCTGTGGGTTACAGAGATATGTAGGTTTTGGGGCTCCTTGGAGAAGGTGGAAAGTAACTAAACCATTTTTTTAATGTTCTATTTCATCAGGCAACGTGGCTTCACTTGGAAATAAAGGGGAAATTCAACCTGCGTTTTCCACAATAGCCTTGATAGATGAGACCAGGCAAGAAGAAGTGGACCCATGGGCTCTGCCGGAACTGCAGGACACTGGGGTCAAGTGGTCAGGTAGCCATTTCTCACTAAATAAGTTACCTGCATTTTTTTTCCCCATCACTTCTGCTATCTTTGCCTTGTTATTTATCTGAAATGGTGTTTGCTGCAGAACTGAATTTGAGCTTTGAGGAGTTTTCAGATGTAGGATTTACATTCTGTCTCACCTTCCCCAACAATGAATGAAGATATTATATTTAGTCAAAAAGAATCTGGAAATCATGCTGCTTACCCTCCTAAAAACACAAGGAGATACATTCTTTTGGAGTTTAATCACACTTTGGGGTCACAACACTGTCTTTGACTACATAGTCTCTTGTAGCTTGTGCCCTAGACGGTTCCAGAGAGAACACCAGATACACCAAGCAAGTCTTTCATGCATAATGTGCTTGTTTTGCAGAACTGGATAGAAAAGGAAAAATCATTCGTGTACTCTACGGGATTGGGAAGTTCATTATGCTACTTGGACTGCTCTACATGTTCGTATGCTCTCTGGATGTACTGAGCTCTGCTTTCCAACTGGTAGGAGGTATGAAAATGTCTAAAATATCAAGAATGAACTATGAATGAAGCAGTAAATTTAATCTTAGTGATTAAATTGCAAGCATCACTCTTCACAAACATTCTCCGTAGATTTATGTGTTGAGATATAGATTCAGAAGGAAGCAGCTCTGATTGAAGACTGACCTTCATTTGTTTGAAAGGGCCTTTGTTTCTCAAATTCCAAAGAACTGTTGATGTAGGGATTATTGGCCCCGATTTCTTAGTGGGTTCATGTTACTTCAGTGACATTTTACACAAATACTTCTGTGCATAAATTTGCCCCATGGGAAAGACATTTCAACAAGGTGAAATATGAAAATTGCACTCCTCATCAAAGCATCCAGCACTGAAATGTCCCCCCAAATCCTTCAAAGATGAAAACTATTGAAATATATTTTTTACTTTTGCCTCTTTCCAAGGGTTGGATTCTGCTGATGGATTCAGAAGCGGTTATCAGAGAAATCTGTGAGCTTCTGTGGAAGTATTTTGGATTTTTGGCAACACAGAAAGCTACAGGAACAGAATTATTCAGGATTGTTAAAATAGTTTTCCTTCATGCAGTAACCAAAAATATCAAGGCATTTAAATCTATACATCTGTGGGGTTTGTGTCCTGCAGTCTTTCCTCTGATGGCTGGGGTTTTACATGGTTCTCTGCAGAGTTCAGTAGAGCTTGTTCAGTCTCTGAAATGAGAGACTATGAAGTATCCTGTGATAACTGAGAAGCTGAGAGTTGAGGACCTGAATTTGGATCCCTGGGCTACATCACATTGTACATATTTTGACTGGCAAGCGCGGTATATGTGTCAATTAAATGGTTGAATGATCTTCAACTAAACGCTCTAATAGTTCCTGTGGACTTTACCTTGCACTTCCCTCACTCTGAGAATATGTTTTTTGTAGGTAAAGCAGCAGGGGACATTTTTCAAGATGATTCAGTGTTGTCTAATCCTGTTGCGGGGTTGGTGATTGGAGTTCTGGTGACTGTTATGGTCCAGAGCTCCAGCACTTCTTCATCCATTGTGGTCAGCATGGTGTCCTCCACACGTAAGTCTGCTTACAGTATCTTTGTACAGATCATTCATAAATCTTGGTCTGGGGTGAAGATATTCCCACCTGTGTTGAAGCTGTAGAAGCTTTGAGTGTAAGAGTAGAGACTGCAGGAAAAGATTCTCACAGCTGTCGCCCTGATATAAAATAAAACTTTAAAAGTAATAATAATAATAAAGTTGTCATAGTAGTAGTAGTAATGATAAGTCCATAACTCAATGAAAACCACTGGAAGCCTTGGCATTGAAGGCATTAATTTTGGAAGTATCTCCATGCTTTTCTCATGTTAGCCAGTTACTGAACTTCATTTGCTTCCATGGCACTATTTCTAAATTCTGCAGTAAGCAGGAAATTGCCTGGGAAAGAAGAGACTTCATCTTACTCCGTCCCTCTAAAATGTGGTGAAAAGGGGTAACCATGGGCTGCAGTTTCGGTGGGCTCATGGGACCACCAAGTTCCCAGGGGGCTTGATTAAAGCAAATATTCATTGGAGCACCGAATCCCAGCAATGCCAAGGGAAGTGGGGGTTCCAGTGACATTAATAGTTGTTAATTTTCATCGGAGCAAAGAGCTTGCTGATGGTCTCATTTTTTTTCATTCAATTCTTCCCTTTTCTGCTTTCTAGTGCTGACTGTCCGATCAGCCATTCCCATCATAATGGGGGCAAACATTGGCACCTCGGTCACAAACACGATCGTGGCACTCATGCAAGCTGGGGACAGGAATGAATTTAGAAGGTATCGTACTTAAACACTAGATACAAACAGTTGCTTTTCTTCCTTCTTTGTAGGTTTTCCTCTATATTCCCTGTCACTACTACAGTCATTCAATCTTTCTATTGACCAAAATTGGCATGTCTAGTTGGGGAAGTCACAAACATGGCTGTATAATTCTGTCTAGATATATGATTTAATATACTCAAAGGAAAGCATATTAGGTTCCTATAAAAGTTTTGTGTTTTTGTAAGGATCCACCAGTTTTAATCGGATCTTGCACAAGGGTAAATTTCCAGCTGCTCCCACTATACCACCCACCTTTGATTATCTCTTAATTATGGGTGGCTTGTACAAAAAATTAACACGATGGTATTTTGGTCTACTCTCCTTAAAAGAGACCCTGATGTTGAAGGTTTTTAAAGTCTACAATAAGAAAGAGCTGGTAACTGTAGAGAAGCAAAGTGTCCTGGTTGTCAGAGATATACAGTGACAACTTTTAGGCTGCCTTTTACTACCAAGAGAGCTCACAGCTTACAGAGATGGCCAGTAAACTTGGGAGGGATATGAGAGTTTGGTACCTTGTCATTTATGGCACGCCAGACATATGAAATACATCCAACTCAAGCATATTTCTCCAAGATTTACTGTCCTGAGTCTTTGGTTGTGATATTCTCTGTCACTTAAATTCCAACACCAAAGTAGCCTCTTAGTATCTGGTAAGGAAAAGTATTCAAATAATAATAATAATAATGAGAAAGAAGTTGTTTTTAAACATTAATTAACAATCACTTCAGTTTGTAAACAGAAGGTGGTAACACTATCAATTTTGTTGGCCTACTTTGAATGTTCCCCCTGATTTCCCCTCAAGCAGTTTGTCAGTGGGAACATAAATTACAGGATTAGCATTTCAAGGAATGTTTCCTCCACAATTTTTTCCTTCAGGATGTTTAATTTAAGGAACTATATTGTAAACCAAATGCAGGCAGGTTGCGGGTAACTAGGAAGACCGCAAGCAGCTATTAGGAAGGTGGGAAAGAGTGCCTTTGAAGGAAGAGCTGTGGTTCCCCAGGCTGTGGAGGAGAAGCTGGAAGGGAGCTGTACACCAATGGTTTGCAAGAATATGTGAGAGGGCTTCAAAGAGCCATCTTCCTCCATGAGTCAAGGAGAACAGATCCCAGAGGCAACGCCTGGATGAGGATTAAAAATGTACTAAGAATGAGGGAAAAGCAAAACAAACGAAGGCTGTACAGCCACTTACTTCTTTCTTCAGACAAGTACTCTGGCTGAAGAAGTGTTAAGGATCACTTTTACCTTTTCTCACGTGTTTCACTCGTTCACTCACCCCACTCCCTTGGCTGGCTCTTTCACCTCGTCAACAGTGTGGGGGCGACTTAGATCTCTGTAGCAAAGTAGACTTCTCCTGTGACCCCAGAAATTAAATGATTCCCATCTTGAAACAGGCTTCACCCCCACATCTATGATTTCATATTTAATTGATGCTGCGGACACGTTGTTTAATTAAAAGCAGCTCTGTTGTTAAATTTCTTCCTGCAGGGCCTTTGCTGGGGCAACGATCCATGATTTCTTTAACTGGCTCGCTGTGTTTGCCCTGTTGCCCATCGAAGTTATTTCTGGCTATCTTTACCATCTCACCAACGTTATAGTTGAGTCCTTTCATCTTGAAAGTGGTGAGGATGCCCCTGAGCTCCTAAAAGTTATCACAGACCCTTTTACAAAGCTCATCATTGAGGTAAGCTCTTGGTCTCTTCAAGGAAGCTGCTTCCTTGCTTCACTCAAAATGCTCTGAACATGGGAAGGGGGCTCCCACTCACTTCTCTCTGTCCTCGGGGTAAAGCTCATTAGTAGATGGAGTCTTCTTTTTATTCTTTTTCTGGGAGTAAACCCCCTTCTCCTTGTGGGGCAGCACCTCCAGCATTAGAGATGGTCATGCAGGCTTTACATGGTTCAGCTTCCAAAGGGAGTTATTTGACTAAAGCTGGGCAGAAGTGCGTGAGACAAGTTGCAATAATAAAATAATATTTTTTTTTCTCTTCTCTCTCTTTTTTTTTTTTTAAGCTTGATAAATCAGTAATAAATGCAATTGCTACAAACGATGAATCTGCGAAAAACAAAAGCCTGGTAAAGATTTGGTGTGTAACTGAAACCAACGTGGTGAGTATCATGATAAATTCCTGTCAGGCTCCTCAGAAAATATATTGTTGATCTCTTGCTGATGACCTTTATCATGGGATTGTGAAATTAGAGATTTAAATGAGCATTTTTTTTTTTTTTCAGCAGAAAAAGAATGAAAACAATTTAGTGTAGTTTTTCTCCACTTAGAGCAAAATGTCATACAAGGGATGGGCTTGACCTGGTTGCTTTCAGTACCACGCAGGCCTTTGCTTATCAGAACTGGTGGTTTGGAGCCATGCCTTTCAGATCCAAATGCCTTTAAACCCTGACACTCCGACTGACTCCCTGAACCTGGGAAAAATCTGCAATATTGGCCAAAGGAAATACCTTTTTGCCAACCATTTGTCTATTGATCTAACCAGTTCTAATATTCTGTGTGTTAGTATGGTCTGGTGGCACCTGGTTATTTGCAGCTCTCTTGGAAAACTGCCCTTGGGAAAAGCCTCTGTGGGACCAAATCCCACTGTTCTCCACCCAAACAACACTGCAGCTGGAAAGAGTCTGTTGCCCAAATCGACACCAAATGAGTATTCCGGTAGACTGTGGAGCTGAGTGTTTGCTTTGTGTTGTTCATCTAACTAACAATTGGAGCACTAAATGTCCCTTGGATCTCTGAGATGACTATTCTAATGAGACTATTATTCTAATGAGTCTATTCTAATGAGACTCTTCTACCTGTTAGTATGTATATCAGGTAATCCCTGAAGTCCCGAGGCAGCAGATACTTAAGGACACATAGTGGAGGTTAAAATTAAGCTCTTGGATTTTTAGAGGAGCCCAGATCCCATGGAACGACGGCCTCGATGGCCAGAAGACAAGCAACTACAGGGAAATTGTAGGCTGAGGGTTACATTTCCATACACACTTTTTTTTTATTTATTGTGTTTGCCTATATTTTGGCTCTCTAACTACTGCCCAAGCATACGGTCAAATTGCAAAAACACTTGGAACCCCTACAAGCTCGACTTGAACTTTGTGGGAGAAGAGGAAGATCTTTTAAATGATTCGCATTCCTCGTGGGTTAAGCTCGTTTCTGCCAAAAATGGTTAAACAGATGTATGGCAGGGATAAATGCATGCAGAGCCCATATGTTTAAAGCAAAATGTAAGGATAAATATTTTGATCTAATGCAGCTGCTCAGCAACTCGGATGTCCGAAAGAAATTCAGGGTGTCAAGAAGCAACATCGCGTTGTGTTTGTAGAGGCTGATGTGTCGGGGCAGGCTGGAGACCAGGCTCTCCCTGGAGATGTGGGGGCCACTGGATGGACCTCCCTGGAGGGGAATTGCAAACGTGGGTGTCCGCAGGCAGTGCCCAGCGAGAAAACGTGGCCTCTTTCCACATTTCTGCAAAAGAGAACCACTCAATTGAGCCCTAAAGCTGCCTCCTGTTCAGCAGGGTGGTTCAGAGTCCATTTGGCTGGTAGCCCCCGTTGTGGGGAGGTACAGTTCAGTCAGCAAACTCTTCCTTAATCTGCCTGAGGACTTCTGGACCTCGTGTCAGAATGCAGTACAGCTGGGCTTAAAAGCTCTTATAAGCAAGGTTTTATTGCGGCATAAATAGAAATCCAGGTTCGGCGCAGTAAAGCTAATGATCATAGTGATTGTAATTAGCTCTCAGATTACAAGTTTGAGCTTTAGAAAGGAAAGCAGTAGCAGCAGCCCTGTTCCGACAGGTAGGAAGACGGAGGCACAGAAGGGTGGCCTGAGCAGCTTGGACTCACCCAGCAGGAGAGTCCACACCAGTAGGGCAGTATTCCCAGTCCCAGTCCTGTGCACCAGGCCATTAATTGCCGTTAAGACGACAGTAAAGAGGTCTTCCTTTTGACCCAAGGAAGCTGTGGAAAAGGAATGTCACTGCCCTCCAGCTGCAGCCAGACACGAACCTCTTCCCACAGACCTTGGCATCAGTAGCGAAGGTCCTGAGCTACTGATGACTTGGTGCTATGGTTCTTACAATGAAGAAGGTTTGGGGGATATTTTAATCTTTGATTGACTTGAGTAACAGCAACAGCACAACCATTTATTTTAAGAATGCAAGAAATTTTGCCTTGCGGTTAGAGTGGTGCCAGTTTTATGAATCTGCCTTTAGTTGATGGACGCTTGGTTGCAGTAAAGACTTGGAACTTTGCGTGAGCACTTATCGAGGGGCTGTAGGTGACCGAGGTATCTGCTTTGTCTGGCAACCTTTAGACGCTGCAGAACGTCACGATTCCACCTTCAGAAAACTGCACATCTCCTGAGTTTTGCTGGACTGAAGGAAATACGACATGGACGCTCAAGAACATAACTGAAACAGAATATATCAGTAAATGTAAGCAGTAGAACCATTTCTCCTCCGGTAGTATCTTTACAAATGTATAGAGCTTTCTAAGGGTGTTACCAGACCATCTCAGAGGTACATCAAGAGGCACTCTCCTGTATATGGACCCAGTCAGAGCAGCCTGAGCTCTGTTCTAGCTGTACAGCTGGAGTTACCAGCATCATCATGATATCTGGCTGCAGGTGGATCTCTTTCCACGCTCCCCGATATCAGTAAGTCAGGTCTTCAGTATCATGTCACCCTCGCCCGTTCAGGTGACTTGGATCTACAGTTACTTTGCTGCCGTGGCTGCTTGGGTATCTCCATCCCTATGCATGCCCCTCAGGACTTTCAGCAGCCCTTCTCAGCCACCTCTGGGAAGAGCCGACCCACCACCTGGCTCGGAGCACCCCAAAATTTCCTCATGCTGTTGTACTGACGCCCCCTTGTACAGGGTCACCCAGCCCCTGCCTGACCTGTGTGTATTTTATGGGCATTTCCATACAAGAGCTCCCCTTACCCCACTCAGACCTGGCTTTTTGTGGAGCAAGAGAGGTGGCTTTTTCACTCTGATGCATCACCCCCTCAAAGCAGTGGGTGCTTTGGTCCCATTTTCTTAAGGGCACGCATGAAAACCAGAGCTGGGCTTGGGATCAGGAGCAAAAAAGGTAGCGAGGCCAATTCATTTTCCCTTTTCTTTTTCAGGCCAGCATCTCTTTGCAAACTCAGACCTGCCCGACCTTGGCATCGGTCTCATCCTTCTGGCTTTGTCCCTGCTTGTTCTGTGCTCCTGTTTGGTGATGATCGTTAAGCTATTAAACTCCGTGCTTAAAGGACAAGTGGCCAGTGTTATCAAGAAGACAATCAACACCGGTAATTACCTGCTTTTCCTGAAGATTGTTTATAGGAATGACAAGGACACCGAGCACATTTCTTGATACCCCCCTTCCTGGCAGATATAATAGAACAGTTTAAAGAAGTGGCCCCCACCCCAACGTTTTTCCTCCTCGGCACGTTATTTTCTTTCTTTTAAGAACTCCATTAGCGAACTGCTTGCTTGCGATCTGCAGCAGATTAACAGCAACACAGACCAAAGTCCAGGCCCTGTTTCTTGATGTATAATCATTAGCTGTTAGAAATGTAATGTTCCCATCCTGAAAAGATAGCGCTGAAGTGCTGAGGCTGGGATTGTCGCCTCTGGCACGGGGCCTGCGTGTTTCTTCTAAAGTTAATTGAAAAAAAAAAAAAAAAGAAGGAAAAAAAAAGAAGTTTGTAGTGATTAATGATCTAATTTCCTTTGCTTGCCCTGTTGCACTCCTTAACCCTCTCCTCAGGAAGATAAGGCAACCCTTAGTAGTGGCACTTTCTGTCTTTCCTTGTGTTCTCTGGCTGTTTTTTCACCCTGGATCCATTGTGTGCAAATGTATTTGTTTTGTTGGTTTTTCTTTTCTCCATTTTGCTGCTTTTTCTTCATCCTTCCTGGAAGGGAGAGGTTACAGCCTGTGGCAGGGAAAGACAGTCCTGGCAAATGTCTGGTTGTGGTTGAAGAGAGTACTGAAGAAATTCTTTACTGAGGGTGGTGAGACACTGGAACAGGCTGCCCAGAGAAGCTGTGGCTGCTCCATCCCTGGAGGGGTTCAAGGCCAGGCTGGATGGGGCTTTGAGCAACCTGGTCTGGTGGGAGGTGTCCCTGCCCAGGGCAGTGGGGTTGGAACTCAGTGATCTTTAAGGTCCCTTCCAGTCCAAACCATTCTATGAAATGGGGGAGGCAACAACGTGGTCCCCGTGTTGTCTTCTCTTCTGGGCAAAGAGCATTGTCCGACTTAAAAATGAGGGGCAGAAAGTAATCAGCTGCTGGTTACTGCTCATTTGCAATCTTCTTTGCCTCCCCCGTGTATTCCCAACTGATTAAGTCCTGACTCCTTGGCTCTCCTGTAAATCTGCAGACTGCAGGGGACCATTGTGCCTAGTTTCTTAAATCAGTGTGATTAGCTTTTCTTTGCAAGGGTTAAGGAGTGAATTTTTAGGAGGTGATCTGCTTGAAACTGGTCAGGACGACCAACCTGATTTTCTGAGGTTGTTCTTCAGAGCTTTCTGAAGATCCGATCCATGCAGCGGGTGCCTGGTTGCCAAAACGGAGACACTCAAGTCACCTAGAAGGTGTTGTGTTGACCTTTGTAGAAACATTTCTCGCAGCTAATGTTATCCTTGGTCAGGATAAATGACTACCTTGTCTAGTATCCATTTCAAAGTGTACCCGGTGGTGGGAGGCTGGAGAAGGAGTACGGTGAACAGGGTAAATTAGAGCAGTTAGAACTGACTCTGACTACAAAATCGTTGTGTAAGAAACAATATGCCAACAATATATCTGCAATTGAAATGCTTAATAGGCTTTTCACTTCTGTGTTACTGTTCCATACACCACTCTGTTTTCCTAAAGACAATGTTCTCCCTCTCTCTCTTTTTTTTTTTTTTATTTTTAGATTTCCCATTTCCTTTTACCTGGCTCGCCGGGTACCTGGCTATGCTGGCAGGGGCTGGTATGACCTTCGTCGTCCAAAGCAGTTCCGTTTTCACCTCGGCTATTACACCCCTTGTTGGTAGGTTGTCCATACAGTATTCTTTATCCCCCGGGTTTTATCTTCTCCACCGCTCTGACACCTCTCCATCCTGTTTCTTTTCTCCCAGGCATCGGCGTTATAAGCATCGAGCGCTCCTATCCCCTCACCTTGGGAGCTAACATTGGCACAACCACAACAGCTATACTCGCGGCTTTAGCGAGTCCCGGGAGTACCTTGAAATACTCATTACAGGTCAGTAGAAACCAATGCTGCCTTCACTCCTCTGAGAAGTGGCAGCTTTTCTGGAGAGAAACCTGATCAAATTGGCCGCTCCGATGCACCCGTCCCGCCTGATTTTTGTGGGTGCTGTTAATGACAGCTCGTTCATCTCAACTGCGAGAGCAAAAAGCTTGTATTAAACATATGCAGAATGTCAGTATATGGTAAAATCTTGCTGTCGTTGGGCTTGGTCTGACTGAATTAATTCTGAACCGAGACAGGGTGGAGCGTGGGGCCTCTGCAGCTTGGAATTCAGTGCCCACACCTTTGGCAACTTTCTTAGGTACCCTGCTAATAATTAGGGTTACCAATTTCTGTAAGTTCCCTCCTTTGGATGTACAGGGACTCCTGTAACCTACAGGGAGGCTGTACTACCCAAGCTGTCTACCTCCCTGAGGTGGCAGTGAGCATCCTGGCATCTATTTTCTTATCGTAAATCTAATCTAAGTGGGTTTTGTTGAATTCCTTCTTGCCTCAGACTATTTGAAAAGTGGCTTTGGGCTCCCATTTACCACCCAGTAAAGAACATTCCAGGCAGAAGATAACATTTGAATGAACCCTCTACATCAAAGAGTGAAAAAGATAATGAAGTTTTCTTTGTGAATAGGATGAATGTTTTTTACTAACCACAATAAATTAAGAAAATTACAGAAGTCATTTTATTGTCCTCAGGCAAGATAGAACAGATGTAATCATGAGAAGATAGTATCTTGACTGAGCTCAGATTTCACGATAGCTTGCTGTTTTTATAACGTACTTTAGAAATAAAACCCTGTACTTTCATGTTTACTTTAGGTTGATAACAGTTATAGAATGAGAATAAGGTAAGGTGAGCAGGGAACGTACTGTTTTGTTCAGTTATGCTTATTCTGCCTAAGCAGCTTCTGACATCTTGAGCAAGTAGGTGTCTCTTCACACGTGCTTTTTAAAAACAATTTTGAAGTATGTGAATCAAATTATTGTAAAAGATCTAGGCGAAGTCCCTTTCCAGGAATCTCCTCGGTGCCCTATTAGCTCATTTTTGGAAAATGCAAATTTGTACCATTGGCAATTTCCCAATAGCCTGCATGCAATATCTAATTTAAACTTCCCATCTTTTAATTGAAAACCTGTGCATGCAGAACCCAGTAATGAACCTTTCTCACGTAGTTCTCATGCCTTATTAACAACAGGACTGTTTCCCGACAGCTGCTTGGTTTGTCGTCTTTATTTATGATGGGCTCCATTTCTTGCTGCATTTTAAGACTTCTCCATCTGCAGGGAGGAGTGTCGTCCCTTCTAGGTCTGCCTTATGTCCAAAGCTGTCCCCTCTTTGGGGACAGTGATCTTTACAGTGTGTGAGGAATTGCCGAGTCCTTGCTTCATGCTAGGAAAGCCCTTGCCGTGAAAATAGCCTGAAAGACAGGAAAAAACAGTGGGAAGAAAGGGAAAGGAACCCATGGAGCCTTCGTACCGCTGGAATTTATTGTCTGGTGCGTAGGAGCATTTAAAGGTCTTTTGGTTAATGAAGTTCTCAAACGTTTTTGCTTTCAGATTGCCTTGTGCCACTTTTTCTTCAATATCTCTGGGATTATTCTGTTTTACCCGCTGCCTATCACCCGGCTGCCAATCCGTATGTCCAAGACCTTGGGAAACATAACAGCCCAGTACAGATGGTTTGCTATATTTTATCTTCTCATCTGCTTCTTTCTTTTGCCTTTGTTTGTATTTGGGCTGTCCCTGGCAGGCTGGCCGGTCCTTTTGGGTGTTTGCCTTCCCCTGTTTGCTCTTTTTATTGCTGTGGTTGTCATTAACATTATGCAGAAGAGGCGACCGCATTCCCTGCCGGAGAAGCTCCAAAATTGGGATTTCCTCCCCGTCTGGATGCACTCCCTAGAGCCCTGGGACAATATAATTATGTCTTCGCTTGCCTTTTGTGGGAAACACTGCTGCGGCTTCTGCAAGTGCTGCAAAGTCAAAGCAGAGGAGGAGGGTGCCAAAGACAAGCAGCTAAAAACTATGGAGGTTTATGAAAACACCATCGCGATGGCTGATGAAGACAGAGGTGGAAGAAGGGCACCAGCCGTAGCTTGCGTTGAGAAGACAGGCACCAACAACACGGCCTTATAGTAGCGGATCGACCCACATTAGGAGAGATACAGCATAGGACAGTCAGGCTCTTGATCAAAACCACCTTGGACAATGCACTGAGGACAGAGTGAACATTTTGGGTAGGTTCAAAGCAGCCATCGATACATCACTCATCAAGGAATGGAGTCCAACAAGCTTGACAGAGTCCCTAGACAATCTATGACCAGCCGAAAAGCTCATGGCAGATTTGCTTCCAGAGGACCTACTATGCGGTATCTTCATCCCACGCTAGCAGTAGCAAACAAAAGAAATCCTGACGTAGTCCCACGAGGAGAGGGATGGAAGGAGTGATGATCGATTCAAAATTAATTAAAAAAAAAACAACAACCAAACAATGCATTTGTAGTACAGCCTTGCCGACCTACTGCCTTATTCAGCGGAAGTTACTTTATAATACCTAAAAAGCTCTGGAAATGAGGAGGAAAAAAAAAAAAAAGACAAAAAAAAGAAGAGAATCCTAATGTTTTCATTGGCCTGTTTGCAGTGGTCAAAGTGGAAAATAGTAGTTTTCCCAGTACAGACAAAATCTATTTTATGTGTGTGAAGGAAACCGAAATGCTGGGACATTCTTCAGAAGCTCTGGGAGCCCTGCTCTGGCTGAAGGGTACGTATAAGCCCATTCTGCGCCCTCTGTGTCTCCTTTGACACTGGGGACAGGACTTAAAATCTTTTATTATCATCTCAAGCTAAAGGCCATAAAAGTAATTGCTGATCCCTCTGCCTGCTGAAGGTTAAGCGTTGGGTTTGGAGACACTGAGTAGCTACCAAAGGGCTGGATGGGCTCAGGATGTGGTTGTGTGGCCATTCTTCTCTCTCTAGATGGTCCTCCCCAGTCCTGTTCACCATGTCACCCCTCGGTCAGAGGAATGGGGCAGGAGGGAGGACAAGTGGCCAGTGCAGGGGAGGAGACAGCTACCCACGCCTGGGCTGACACCAGGAGATCTGTGTCTGACTGTGGCTCCCGTTGGTTGAGCTACAAAATGACCCTTCAGAACAGTGGTGGAGACTGGCTTTGGAGCCTCAAAAGAGGGAACGTGGAGAGAGCAGCTTATGGCTGGTGTGGGACATACGGCAACCTTCACTGGAGAGAGAGGAGTGTTCACTGCACCATCACATTGTGCTCGGAACCACCCTCCTTGGGAATAATGTGAATTTTACTGGCAATCGTATGTAGCAACCCAAACCCCAAGTGAAATCCATAGGTAGCATAGTCACTGCCATGTGTAGACAATCCATGGGGAGCGTAGCACTTGGTGGGAAGCCGCTTGTGCTCAGTTCTTACCCTTTCTGATGTTTCACTAAATGCTCATGAGGTTGCCCCGAATCATGGGCTGACAGAAGGCATAATTTCCACGCTGGAAAAAGGGCATTTCAAAGACAGGCTGATTACTTCTGCTGGCCTTCAATAGCTCAGATACCAGTGAGTATGGCATAACATCTGAAGTCCAACCACTAATGTTAAAAAAAAAATATATAAATTAGGTGGCTGAATGTAGGCCAAGTGTTGCTTAAAGCCAGTTTCCATGGCTGAGTCGTAGATTAAATATTTACTGGAAATGCTGAGAAGACCCCTAGTTTAACGTAGCCACCTAGTGCTGCTGAGACACCTTTACTTCTCAACAGTTGTTTGTTTTCTGCAGAGCTCGGGAATCCAGCAGGTTGAACTTGGCTATCAGGTAAATACGTGCATTTTAGAAGGGGTAAATTAGTTTTAATTTACTTTTTTTTTTTAAGCTGACATTTCAACCGGCAAACTACGTTGCTGAAAAATGTGTTTGCAAATTGCATTCATGCCGAGATTCCAACTGTTTCTGTGATTGTGAGCCAGTGACAAAATGCTTAAGATCAGAGTGAATTTCCAAAAGCGTATAGTTTTGGTATAGTTCTGCTCTTTTGGAGCTTAGTAGCAGAGAGCAGAGTTATGCCAAACTATTCTTTTAGAAATTATTTCCCTTTTCCTTCCTATAGTTGAAACAGAATTTTGTCAGCATCTCATTTTTCAAGTGGAATTTTGATATCTTCAGTTTATTCTCACATTTCTGGATGCTTCCAGAATTAATTTATTTCTTTAAACCCCAGCATGCATTCCCCACGCTCTCTTTCTTTGGGAAAAATGTGGCGAATAAATCCAGAGTTCTTTCCAAGTTACCTCAACTTTCCATCGATCACCATTGAAACAGGAACCATTTTAATCTCCTTTTACTCGTTTCTTAAGCAACGTGCACCTTGTTCTGTGTCTTGAGGTAAAACCATCAAGCGCAGCGATAGTAGCTGTGGGAAAGCAGTTCTTACAAGAGAAATCAGGGTAAAAATAATTATTTTATCAATACTTTATGGTTCCTCACTGTAACTTTCCCCTATGATCTATGCAGTTCTTACTCTCCTCAATCCAGGCGATATTGGGCTACTGTTTTAGGCAGATTCTGACAAAGATTTCTGTTTAACACTTGACAGCACAACATGTCCTGGCGTCTTTGTTGGGGGGGGG
>JAOTQQ010000032.1:58943409-58960110 GCA_026546715.1 Gallinago undulata
CCTGGCAGAGGCTGCCCAGAGAGGTGGTGGAGTCTCCTTCTCTGGAGACATTCCAAACCTGCCTGGACACATTCCTGCGGGACCTGCACTGGGTGGACCTCCTGGGACAGGGAGTTTGGACTAGATGATCTCCAGAGGTCCCTTCCAACCCCATAGCATTCCGTGATTCTGTGAAAATGTTCAATAATGCTAATTGCCTAGTTGGTCCTGTGACTGGTCTCAGGCCTCTTCCCCTCTGCTTGCGACTTAACCATGTTGTCCATGGCTCCTTCTGCTGCTCCTCTGCTTTTTTACCCTCTGCTGAAGTTTCACCTTCACTTCCCCCAGTTTCAAATTCTTGATGACACTGCATCTAACCGCGCCAGGCCTGCCACCATGAGGGGTTCTCGTTAGTCAGAAACGTGGGTTAATTGCTTCAGCATCTCTTTCTTCAGCTTGTCCCATAGCGGTGGGCACCCAAGCAGGTCCCAAAACAGCTACTGGCTGTAGCTCAACCAACACACGGGACCAGAGGTTCTGACCCCCTGGGTTAAAACTCAACAGTGAGCGGGAGGGACTGGGCAAAAACCCGCTGTTTCAAAAAGCTGCGTGAGGGAGAAGACTCTCTGTGGGGACACCGGGGGAATGCCGGGCCACGCTCCAGTTGCATCATTTCCATGGGCTGTGCTTCCGTGTAAGGGCTTTATCTGCATTCGGGTGGGTGTTTTGGTTTGTTTTTTTTTTCCTTCCAGCTGATGGCCAGCCCTGGTGTTGCCACATGCCAAAGGCCTGACTTCACATGTACATCACTCCACGCGTAAACCCACTCACCACACTTTTACAGTGAATACTCCGCAGTTCTTAGTCCCCTTATTACAATCCTACTACAAAGGAAGCACGTGAGAGACCTGAATGTTTACTCTGCCTATTAGATGGTAATTACGCTCATTTTCATTGAGCTGTCCCTGAGCAGGTTTCCCGTAACAGCCGAGATCCGAGTGTTTCAACGAGATGGAGAAACCTGGCATTAAAAGGTGACAAACATTCCGTCTTACTCAGCACCTGATGAAATTCCCTAATTGCCATTTACACTTTGGGGGTGTATCAATCTTTTTACACTGCTCAGCCTCTTGAGGACACATTACGGCGGCATAAACAATCAGGGTAATTACAGGAGAAGAGATTTTGCAACCAACACCACGGTTGATAGATTGAGGATTTTTGTTTGGGGTTTTTTGGTGTTTTTTTTTTTTAATACAATGCAAGAAGCATAAATTACAGGGCATGCAAACAATTTGTGGGCCACATGCTGCCCTTGGTTAGGCAACACGGAGCCGTAGTTGACATGAGGAAAATGGGTGCACGTGTGAAGTAAGGGAGCAGTAAGCTCTAGTTTAACTGACTAATGCAATGGCCTCAGGCACTGGATCTCAAAGGGTTGCCAGCAGAAGGCCAGCTCTGGCGTTGCTGAATACTCCAAACATATGGTACTGACTCTTGCCTGCTCCTTCCAGCTGTTATATCGCCTGAAAGGATATTTTTGAAGGTACTTATCTGGTACAGGTGGTAACAGGTTGCCCAGAGAAACTGTGGCTGCCCCATCCCTGGAGGGGTTCAAGGCCAGGCTGGATGGGGCTTGGAGCAACCTGGTCTGGTGGGAGGTGTCCCTGCTCATGGTAGAGGGGTTGGAACTCGATGCTCTTTAAGGTCCCTTCCAACTCTAACCATGCTGTGATTCTATGAATGTAATTTCTCTGTCTTCCTCAAAGACTGTGCTAGAACACAGTTCAAACCCTCCCTGGCAGAGTGTGGAGGACCATATGGCTGCTACTACTCTCTTGGTGCAGAGCATTCTTTGGCCGGACTTGAGGAATAGGTGTGACATGAGGACATTTCTGGTGAAAATGGCAGCACAATGGCTCAGCTCACAGGCTCGTATGCTGCAAGTTGAGAGAAACTTAGGAGGTCTAAGTATGTCCTGGGGAACTTTGCTTAGCCTGGCCACTGCCTTTGGGGAGGATGGGCATGTCCTCACCATCCTCAGAGCTGCTGACACCTCTCTCGTGGAAAGGAGCAGGAAAAATCCCAAACAGCTCATTGTGACTCAGGTGGGATCTCATCTCTGCCTTCAGTCCTGTGTGCTTGGGGCAGCTCTTCTCTCCCTTCCCTTCCCCTCACACATACCAGCACTGCTGAACCAAGGAAATTTCCACAGAAATAGAAAATAATATGTGAACACTCAAAATTTCACCTAGTATCTATTGAGTTAAAAAATGGACACCATTCAAGATGTACTAAGGAGTCTCCCCCCCCCTAAAAGTTTCAAGCAGCTTTTCAGCTTAGAAAGGATGGGGGGAAACCACCCCTAGAGAGACAAAGCATCTCTAATAGTGGAATCAGGGCTCCTGGGGCACAGCTGGTGATGCTTCAAAGCACAAGGGAGTGATTTGAAACAGCTGAAAAGTGACTGAAGATAAACCTTGTTATGGGTGGTCAGTTTGTGGTGTAAGGGTATGAGCCAGAAACTAGCATGTATTTAGGTGTGTGAAGATTAGCTCGTAGCAGGCAAGGATGGTCTTGGAGACATCTAGTCTAAGACTGCAGCTGTTAGGAGGTAAGTGTTTAATTTTTTTATCGTTTAGCTTGAATCAGTTGGTCTGAATCCATTGTGTTGTTCCGGAAGGAAAGGAGGTTTCTGTTTAGAGTGAGTGTTTTTTTGAAGCAGAGGAGGTTTGGGGCAAGGGGAGGGTGCTTTTGCTCGGGCACGTCAGTGGTGCTCTGAAAGATGTGCTCGTTGAGGATCTCTTCCTTGATTTTTATTGTAGGGGTGTTGTTAATTCCTCCCCTTCCCTGGTTGTGAGCTAATTTCTGTGAAGGTTTTACATACAAACAAAACTTGTAACTCTGTCTGCTAGCTGTGTGGTGGACGTGATGGATAAACGTTAGCTAAGACTTTATCCTACCCCTAGGAGAGAAAAAACAAGTAGGGTGGTATCTATATGTACTTATGGCTCATTGTTGCTCTAATATTTTAGGAGAGATGGATTGGATTTCTGCACTTTAGGTGCTTCTAAATACAGAGGAGAATGGTTGTTTTTCTGAAGAGAGCTTGAACTTTTTGTTGTGGGAAAAAAGAAGCATAAAATATGGCTATTACTGGTTACCATCACTTACGTCATGTGGCCAACTGATCTAAAAGACTGCTGCAGGAACTGAAGTGCTGAGAGTTGTGGCTGGGGATGGATGGGGGAAACCGCTTCTCCAGAAAAATGGCATGTGAGGGATCTGCAGATGGATGCAGGAGACAGGACATGGTGGTGAGGAGAGGTATTAGCAAGGAGCACCTGGTTATAAAGACCTTCATGGCAGTGTCTGTTCCTTCACTGCCTGTTGTCTTTGCTGGGGATAGGCTGGGCCAGCTTTAGTTGATGGTCCTGAGCAGACCTAGCTCATAGGATGTCAGAAGAGATCTGAATCAAACCAGTGTCCTCTGGGGCCCTAAGTCAATAAAAAGCAATGGAAATTGAACCAGCCTTGTAGCTGTGATAAAATGCTTTAAAAAGGATGTGGCTTTCTCAGCTGTGAAGCAATTAAGAGGGAGTGCTGGTTTCTCCGATGGATGGGACCCTTAATTGAGGCTGCAAAGCAGTCTTTAAAACCCAGCTTAGACACTCCCTGCCTGGGTGAAATGCTGAACGTACTGGGCTGGGGGTGTGCAGGGCAGCCCACCAGCAGACCAGGAAAACTGCTGGATAACAGGGATACAAGTAAACTGAAAGAAAAAACGAAGAAAGCACTTCATTGACAGGAGACTAGGTCAGGTTCTGACCAAATCGTTTGATAATCAGATGGTCACTTACAGAAATTACTGTTCTAAACGTTACACGCAAATAACACAAACTTATCACACAGATAAATGTGCAGAAAACATTCCTGTAGCAAAGGTCTTGATATGGTGGAGGATCATAACCTGTTATTTATTACCTGAAAGCCTTCTCACTAAAAGCACGCGCAGTATTACCGCATTACAGAAACAAAATGGAGTTGACGAACACTACCTAGTGGTTAATTCAAGTTTGTGAGACAACACAATGTTTAATAACAGCAAGAATCCCACCTGTTTTGTTTTACCTTGAATCCCTGTCCTGGAAGGAAAGCAGAAGCACCACAGCTTTTGGCGTTACACTGCTTAGCTGGGAGAGGAACCACCACATGGTGTTGGAAGCTACCTGTGGGAGAGGCCAGTGAGGTGAGGGTTAGTGTGATGTGATGCTGAGATCCTCCAGCCTAGTGATGGGCAGGTAGTACTGGAGATGCAGGGGGCATGGCAATACTGTGTGTGGGGGTTGTCACCTCCATGATGATGTGAGGTGGCAATACTGGGTGTCTCCAACCTAGCTCAATAGCTTTAAGCTGAAGAGATAAGAATTTAGAATCATAGAATGGTTCAGGTTGGAAGGGACCTTAAAAGACCATTGAGTTGCAACTCCCCTGCCCTGGGCAGGGACACCTCCCACCAGACCAGGTTGCTCAAAGCCCCGTCCAGCCTGGCCTTGAACCCCTCCAGGGATGGGGCAGCCACAGCTTCTCTGGGCAACCTGTTCCAGTGTCTCACCACCCCCACAGGAAAGAATTTCTTCCTGAGATCTCATCTAAATCTCCCCTCTTTCAGTTTAAATCCCCTCATCCTATGGCTCCATTCCCTGATCAAGAGTCCCTTCCCATCTCTCCTGTAGCCCCCTTAGGGACTGGAAGGGGCTCTAAGGTCTGTTTGGAGCCTTCTTTTGTCCAGGCTGAACAGCACCAACCCTTTCAGCCTGTCTTCTGAGGGGAGATTGATGTTGTAAGGATCCTGAAGGTAGTAAGTCCATGGGACATGATGAAATCCATCATCCAGACTGCTGAACTGGGAGCTATTGGTGTAACAGGCAGCTGGTGGCTGCTTTTTTTCATGTTAGTCTTTTGAGAAAAGCATTAGGTATGCATGTCCCAGATCAGGCCCCACTGAGTAAAGAAAACCGTCAAAAACTAAACCCCAAAAAATGGGGGAGTCATCCTGCTGGGTCCATGTGTGATTCTTGGACATGCTGGGCACTGGGACGCTTTCATGTGGACAGTTTTTTGTCGTTTATCAGAAGCTGTAATTGAAGCCAGTCAGAAGGAAGTGCTACAAATATCTCTGAATTTTTAGTTCCTTATTGCTATTTTTCTGAGACTTAAAGGCTGCTGGAGCAAATTAGGCAAAAATAAGATATTTCACATGGATTTGGGGCTTATAACTGCAGAGTTCAACACAAATTAGGTGTCTAAATTCCAGCTTGTAAGGCAGGAAAAGGTTAGACGGAGAATGTAACTATTCTGAATTAAAAATTGACCACCCGAGTGTTACCTTCATGTGGAAGAAACTTAGAAATGTTAATTTTTTTAGTTAAGTTGGATGATCAGCTCCCAAAATCTGTCCTCTAACTCCTGAATCGTCACATGTGCCAAGGCTCATGGGCCTTTCTCCCGTGGCCTTTGAAGAAGAAAAATATCCCTTTGAAGGCTCGTATTTACAGTCAGGTCTGGCAGAGTAATTCAGTTTTCTGTCATAAAACACAAGGACGGTCACGTGAGGTTTCTTTCTACAGTGAGGGGAACTTCTCAGGAGCCCTCCATTTTATTTGCGTGGTGGTAGAAAATCTAGCCTTTTTGCAACAATAACCCATTTCTATCAGAAACTGTTCTGCTGAACGTGTACAGTATTTCAATCTCGAAGTCAAATGTCCAAGGAAACAATGTAATTCGTTATTTTTATTATTTTTTTTTATTGGTGAGACCTAAATCCTGAGGACATGCCCTTGTGTTTGCCACTAGAAGCAGAAGCCTTGGAGGAGGGCACTGTGTGAGTGACTCAATGTTCTTAACCTGATGGAAGTAAAACACATTGGTCTTGCAGGGCGGATTATGCCCCTCACGAATTTATTTCAGCTGTACCAATAAAAAAATGTGTGTCTGCATTTATCAGAGAACTGCAGTAAAGACCCAGGGAGCTGCTCTCTTTTTTTTTTTTTCTTTTTTTTTTTTGGATAAAAGTGTGATGGGTCTGTAAAAGGTTTTGGAAGACTCTCAGGACTCCAGTGATTATGGTGTTCAGGGTGTTTTGTGTCTGTGTCCTTCTCCCTTCTTTTTTTACTTCGGTTTATTCACCGCCAAACAAAAAAATGGCTTTCTTTTTCAGGCGGCCTCAATTGAGACAAATATCTAAGAGTTTGTAGGCGAATCATTCTTCAGTTAAGCAGCATCGATACCGTGCGTCTTCAAAAGTCACATCTTACAAGCTGAACTTGTCTTTGTCCTAGGAGTGTAGTTAGCACTAGCACAATCTTGTAAATATTTCGGAGAAAATCCTTTTATCGGATTCAGTGAAAGCATCGATTGTATGTAGCTTTACGTATCTGCAGTAGGGACCTTTGTTAAACGCAGCCTCCCATCTCCAGCCCTTCACGTAGTCCTGGAATAATTTAAGGCAGGTAGATATCTCAATTTCTGCTTCCATCTGCAAGTGGTGGTGGGGTAGGTGGGTGCCTGCGGAATTTATCTGTTACGGTTTTTATAGGCAGACTTAGCGACTGTAAGAATTATTTCAGCTGAAAGAGGGTTTTTATTTTATGCCTGTACCCTTAACAAGCATAGGCTTTAAGGCATCACAAGGCACTGTGGCATTAAAAAATAGGCATCATAAGGCATTAAAAAATAGGATTTAAGGTATCACAAGAGAACCTAAATATTCTCGGGTTAATGGTGTGGGGGCACAAGGTATAAATAGGCAGGAGACAGAGGTTTGGAGGGCAGCCTCATTATTTCTTTAATTTTTTTTTCACACACTTCCCCCTCTTGCTAACTGAATTAGCACAGGGTGTAATAAAGCTTCCTTAGAAAGCTGGTGCATAGAGATTATTATTTTTTTTTATTATTATTACTCAAAGTGCTGACCCAGGTGTTTCCTGTCCCCGGTATCGGTGTAACCACCTCTGTCACACGCCGTTCCCCTTCGCAAACCCCTGTCCCAGCGCCAAGGGTCCCCCCTGCCTTCTTGCCAGATAGGCAAGAAAGTGAAGCTTTTTATCTCCTCCTGAGGTTGGAAAGGCACAGAGGGTATGTTTGCAGAGCACAACAAGGCAGTGTCAGGTGGGACAGAAGAGTTTGCCCTGGGAGAGCCCGAGGGAAGGGGCTGAGCAGCAGCTCAGCCTCTGGACCCTGGTCCCGGGAGCCTCCGGGGTCGCCTCTGTGCTCCCCACCATTATCTCCGCTACGTCCTTCTCCTGCCCTTACTCAGAGCTGGGGTATCTGAAGAACTTGGGCCAGCGTTGCCCCAGGCTGTGGAATACTTGGATTCACGTGTCTGTTCTATAGCAGCTTTCCAGCTTGGTAAATTAACTCCTAAATAGTGGCCCATTGGTTCTTCTGAAGGCTGCTGGTGGCTTTGATATACTGTTATTGCTTGGAAGCAGACATGGCTCAGCACTAAAGATTTAAGAGGAAAGATTTGATTCTCCACGTTTTCTCCCGTTTGTTTAATGCAGACAGCTCTAGCTGTTTTCGTTACAGTGGAAGTACCTGGGTTTCCCCTCCTTAGTGTTGTCCCCAAGGGAGTTAAAATGGTTAACCTGTTTCCCGGGACTGGTTTTGCTGTGGTTTACTCGGTTATGAAGTCAGGAGAGCTGTCCATGTGCAACTGGAGCTGCCTTGGAAAGGCAACCTAACGCTGATGTGCAGATGTTGATCCCCTAGACCTTGGCCCCTGGGTAGGACAGCAGATGGAGTCAGTTGGGGATGAAGAGCTATGTATAGTAACAACATCTTTATTGCTACTAACCAACTCTGCAGAGCAGAGAAAGAAAACTGTGCTTTGGTCTTCCTGGAACAAGGTAAAGCCTGGGTGGAGGCTTTGATTTATCATTCCGGTCAGTCAGTACTGGTAGGTTTTGGAAAGGCTGTCCCGTGGTCTACAAACACATGCTGTTCTCAAGAAAGCAAGCCTTCAGAACAGGTCTGAACACGTTTGGGCTGCTGGAAGGCACACAGGGATCAACAGGCTGGTGAAATCGGAGGGACCAATCTTACAATAGTTGCTTGGAGGTGGAATGGAGTCACACAACCTATAACAGAGGCCGGCAGCACAATTGTCTGCACAATTAATCTAAACGAGGCCTGAAGGGTATGCTTAGGCACCAGCTCATGATCTTGTGGGCTCTTTGGTGGTGTGCTTCCAGCCCGTTTGAGTAGAATCCTCCTATGCAATGGCTGGGCACCATTTTGGGGATTTCATGGACAAGCAGCCCATGAGGCAACCAGGTTCCCAGGAAGAGTTTAGCTACTCACCGCTCACAGTGGAGCCTGGCCTTCATTAGTCCATCTAGATAGGGAGATCTGCTTCGAGCTTGCACAGTTAGAGATGCTTGCTGCGTAAATGGGCGACTGGGCCCATGCCATAACGAAGAGATAGACAATCCTGTGCAGGTGTCTGGGTTCCTGCTTTGGCAGATGGCCATAACTTGGTGCTGGGCACTGCTCCTGGGCTCCTGCTTTCTCCCCTTCACCTGGTAGAACTGATAATAGCAAATACTGATGACCAAGAGGTTATCCAGAAGGTTGCCGAGTGCCTGAGGAAAAGGTCACTGTGGACAAAGGAAGGAGAACAAGAGGAATCGGAAAATGCGAAGCGGGGAGGGAAGCAAGGTCGAGGAATATGTTATCAGAGACGAAAGATCACCGAAGGCAGTTATAAATGAACCTCTTGAACCCAGCTTCCTTCCAGGAGGTTATTAAGGTGCCCAAAGGTGGATGGGTAACTGATAGCACTTACTAAACAATGCAAGTTGCTTAAGTCAATGGGTGCAATTTGAGTTTAGATACTCTGAAGCACTGAAGTTCTAATCTGCAGCAAGTGGTTGGGTTTTTTTTTTGTTTGTTTCCATGTGGGTTTTGTGCAGTGTTTTGGTTGTTTTGTCTGTTTTTCTAAACACATCTGATGCTTACTGTAACATATGTATATACTGCAATTACACAAGCGATCTTTTCCTATCCATTGTGGCTACTCATTTTGCCCGATATTTTCTGGTTTTGAGACTTAACTGTACGTGGCTGCTTTTGACACAGATACCTTGCATCTAGGCATAGAGCCACTGTTACTTTTTTTTAGTGTAAATAATAATTTGGCCTTCTGGCATAGGAATCGGGTCTTTTCATAAACATCCAAGCTGTGATACATTCCTAGCACATCTATCATAGAATGGTTTGGGTTGGCAGGGACCTTAAAGATCATTGAGTTGCAACTCCCCTGCCCTGGGCAGGGACACCTCCCACCAGACCAGGTTGCTCAAAGCCCCATCCAGCCTGGCCTTGAACCCCTCCAGGGATGGGGCAGCCACAGCTTCTCTGGGAAACCTGTTCCAGTGTCTCACCACCCTCAGAGGAAAGAATTTCTTCCTGAGATCTCATCTAAATCTCCCCTCTTTCAGTTTAAAACCACTACCCCTCATCCTATGGCTCCATTCCCTGATCAAGAGTCCCTCCCCATCTGCCCTTTAGGGACTGGAAGGAGCTCTAAGGTCTCCCTGGAGCCTTTTCTTCTCCAGCCTGAACAATCCCAGCTCTCTCAGCCTTTCTTCACCGGAGAGGTGCTCCATCCCTCTGATCATCTTCACGGCCCTCTGCTGGACCCATTCCAACAGGTCCATGCCCTTCCTGTGCTAAGGTCTCCAAAGTCTGACACAATACTCCAGGTGTGGTCTCACCAGAGCAGAGTAGAGGGGCAAAATCACCTCCCTTGACCTGCACCTATTAGTTTGGAAATAACAACTCTGAAATTCTTTGCCCCTAATTTAACTTGCAAAAGATGATTCTGGACTGAACTGAGGGATAAAAACAAAAATGGCCATCACTTACCCTGCTTCAAGCACTACCGGTGGTGGTCAGACAGGTGGACTTCTATGAAATGGGTATAAACAAGCAGCATCTGAGCTCTACACTTGTGACTTACCATTTCCTGACCACTCAGCATGGGCTCTGGAAACTCTAAACTTACTGGTCTTCTTTCAGTTTAAGAAAAATAATTCTTGATACAGCAACCCTTTTTTTTCATTTCTTTTTTTAACCTTCTTGTGGATGTACTAGAACAATGTAGCTCCTTTGCTTAACCAACCATCCTCTCTTTCTCTCCAGTAATTGTTTGATTCTCCAGGCTGTCGAACAATAGCACCCTGGATCTTGAAAGACATGAATAATAATAATAATGTAATTATTATTATTTCTGCCTTAAGTATTGCCAGTTTATTGTGAAGAGTTGCTTATCTTAACGTATCTTAAGTAGACTCTGGTAGAACTTCTGATGTAATAGCTAACAATAAACAAAGAGCCAACTATTAGCTGCTGGCGTCAAGAAATACATTGCAACTTGGGCACTTGTCTGCTGAAATACAGATGTGGAATCCTGTTCCTGGCAAACCTTCTCAAAAGGAGTCAATTACCCAAGATGGGCTTCCTTTAGAGAGGAAAATGCAGTCAGCCTTACTGCTAAGGCTTAATTCTGACCCAAGGACACAACCGAAATCACTGTTGCTCAAAGAGCCCCAGGATCTCAACACGTGGGTTACAAACATGCCACCCCTGAAAACCTCTCATGGGATTAATATTTCACCAGGGGCTTCACTTTTGCTATGTATGACCTATGGATGTAGTAAAATACAGCTCCCACGTGTAGCTTACTGTAAGTAGGATTAGTCACATGCATGTCCAAGCAGTTTTTTGTGACAATCTAACTGTATTTGGTACCTGTTGTGATGGCTCTCTACTTGTCTTCAAAGGTTACTCTTGACTTCCTGCAATGCTTCTGGGTTTACCACCTAAACACGTCCTGGTTTTAATGTAAATACGCACCATTTTCTTTCATTAGGTGATAAAAGGTGAGGGAATTCTTGAAATATCTGTACCTCTGTGTTAAGGAATTTAACACAATGAAATTTAGCTGCACAGGTTTTTGCAACTCAAAACAGAAATGCTGGTGCTCCGTTGGCAATGGATACCAAAAGCACAGCATAGAACCTCTGCAAGTCAACAATGACTTAATGTGGAAGAGTGAAGCTCCGTTGTAATAATTAATAATACTTTGCTGTACACGAAAAGAACAAAATACATACCTACAACTGTCCTAGGAACAAAAAGGAGTCTTTGTCCTGTTATTAAAAACTCTGTAATGTGGCACATCCTCATTATACGGTTGAGGGGAGACCTTCAACATCTGGGTAGGTTGTTGTTTTTTTTTCCTGTTGCTTACTCAATGGAACTGCTGCTTCAAAGCATCAACTCTTCTCTGATCATTTCTGAATGCTCAGTTTTCTGCAAGTGAAAACACACCCTGAGGGTGTGTGTATAATACATTTTAATATATATGTAATCTCTCTTGAAAGCTGGAGGCTTTTTGCCTTTTGCTCCATTCCTTCCTTCTTCCGTTCAATCCATATCTTGATTGAAAAATGAAACAAACTCTTGCAGGTCATGCTGTATTTCACAAAGGAAGCAAAGGGTTGATTGTCCCATTTGGAGCTAAGAAAAGATATATCTTCATAACATTTTGAGATATGACTTTACCCGGTGGGTGCTTTAAAAAAAAAATAAAAAATTCTTCGCATACAGGCTGAATTAGAAAAATATTTTTATTTACAAGAGTAAATAATGTAGTGCAAGGAGAGTGGATTTAACCCTCAATAATGCATAGATTGATGCAATTTATCATCTATGATCTGCCTCATTTTCCAGAGGTGTATGCACACCTGCTTTAAAGGTCAGACCTTTCCTACAGCCACTTACCGGACAAATTTAAGTCGGACAGAAGGCATTTGCACCCCACACCTGTTATCCATATATCCCATCTAACATTTATCAGTAGTTTATCTACTGTAGAACATGAACTAAATCCTGGCCAATGTTATCTACGGAAGAATCAAACAATGAATTGTTCATTCACTTTGTGTCACCCGTTCGCTCTTAAATATTCTTTTATTTATTCACTGAGGAAGCCACTTTCTCTGATCTTGGCATTTTGTTGTGCCCACCAGGGAACTGCTGACACTTGTGGAACTTTGACCAAGGGTTAACCAGCAGAACTACTACGTTATGATCATATTGTAAAATTTCCTGGTGTTTTTCTTTCACAACAAAATGCTCTTTTTTTTTTTGGCAAAAAAAAGTTAGGATGGAACATAAAATGCCAAAAAAAAAGTAATTGCTATCACTGCATGTACCTATGTCCTGCCTGATGTACCATGGAATTTGGAAAGTGCTGGTAGCTAGGTTTCGATTTTACATAATTTCCATGCTTCCAGCTCGGAAAACTCCAGTAACTTTACCAGTAAGATAAGCTCAAATGCAATACAAGCAGTTTAATAAAATGAGTAAAATTGATTCTTCATCAAAACCAATGGGAGGTTCACACATTCTTCAATTAGGCAAAGACTTTACAGGTTTTGGTCTAGTCCTTCAATGAAATACAGTATGATCATGTGTTATGGTTATGTATAGTGAGTTCACCTCCATTATCTGTTTAGAGTGTTAAATAAATTATAGGGATATTTTTCCTTTATAGTGGAGAACCCAGATCGGTGAATTTCCCTATAATTTTGGCTGTTGGGCTGCGCTATTAATGCCACTAATGGGGTTGGTTGCCAGTTCAGAAATTTGTAGTTGTTCATATTCCACCTTCCCAATGGGACGCCAACCTGGAGAAAACTACACTTCAGCTTGTAACAAGTGGATTCTGAGGGTTTGGCTCCTGCTGTGCTAAATCGTTTGAAAAAGTAGATTCATTTGTCTGTATGAGTCTGGTGGCATCCTCGGTGCCGTTCTCTGAGGAAAAAGGTTCATCTGATGATGGTTCTGATCTCGTTCCAGGAGAAGTATGGGCTTCAGAAAAAAAAAAAATCAAAAGAAATTATTTAAAAAGACCCCACACTGTCTTTATTGAAAGAAGAATATCTGTAACTCTATACTTCCTATATATGTAGTGTGATTCCCAAGTTATAAAAATTACAGCTAGTAAGAAAAGAAAGCAGAGTTTCAGAATTATTTTCATAGGTAGCATGTTAGTCACAGCTCTGTGTCTTAAATGCTATATAGGACTCATAAAATGCAGATAATCTTATTACTTAATGGTGCTTTTTTTTTTTAAATACCATTCCCTTTCCATCAATGTAGAAAGTAATTCTTGCTGTACTGTATTACAGAAATATGTCCAAACCCAGTATTTTCTGACATAGGCTTAAGCTGCCTACTGTGGTTAAACCACAATATAAAAATAAGTATTTAGTGGAAAAAATTCTTTGCATAATTGGAAAGTTGTGAAATGAAAATTATCAATCGAGATCCTGCCTTGGGATTTGAAGGGAAACACTTGGTTGAAGCTGGCAATGCCTTTTAAAAGATGAGTCATTATTTTTGCATGTGATTGTAGGGGTTTTTTCCCCTTTTCCTGCACAATATAGATGAACTAGCCAAAATCTAGTTTTGTCTCTGACACCTCTTGCAATATAGTAAGAAAATAATGGGAGCATTAACAGACTGAAGTCTGGCATTTGGTTTTCTGTCCTTCAATATTCTCTGTCCCATCAGAACAGAGAGCATACAGCAAACCTTTCTGGTTTATGATACAAGGATTGAATGCATTTACTGATTCTGTTACTGGTATGAAGGGGTTCTCTGAACCTCCCTTTTTCTCCCACCTTTTATCAAAAATCTCCATTATTAAGGAAAATTCTCTAGAAACCAACTTTTTTTTAAACTTGCTTCATCCAACTCATCTAAGTGATCAAAAAATAACTTGTGTGTCAAAGAAGTTGCTGTTCAGAGGTACCTCTACCCAATCTAGAATTCCTGCTTTTATTCTTGACGTTTTTACTGAAATGAAAAAGTCACTCATCTTTCTTTGGTTCTACTATGAGAAATACTTACCAGGCAAAGACTGAAAATACTGCACTGCAAATGCAACCAGAACAGATAGAAGAAAGGTTCCCATGAAGTAGATCTGTAACGGTAAGTTTAAAAAAACATAATTAGAGCAGTGTAAAGCCAAGGTTGTGCTCCAAACGAACTGTGCATATACCAAAGGAGCAATACCTACCAGAGTAGACTGTAAAATATTGTTCCAGAACACTCTCACATGAAAATAAAGCAACGCTAATGAGCATGGACTAATTGATTCTTGGTTACTGTTATTCCAGCACCTACAACAAGAAGATTAAATCAACTAATTAGTTCTCATCTACAACTCTGTGGCATTGCCATCTGGTAATCTAAAGCAGGTTTGCAGCAAACCTCAGTAACCCAGAGAAATAAGCAGATATCATCACTGTCTCACAGATGGTGAAGTAAAAAGTCATAGAAATATGAAATTAACTTCATTCAGCTTACAATTGAGTTTACAATCCCAGACAGACCAGCTGGGCCCAGAAGCCCTGCTTATCTGACTGGTAATTTCACGTAGAGTGGAGGTAATTTAGGGTAGAAGTCGAGGCTAACTTGTGAAATTGTGAAGAACAGTTTCAAGGGATAGTTGGTGAATTGACAAATAAGGTTTTAATGTTGATACCATCCCTGCTTTTGTTGGGTCACACACACTCAGGAGTAAAACAGAAGAAAACCCCACTCGTTCTTGGTTCATGGCCTCACAGATTCAGTGTTCACTCCTCCTTTAAATATCTGAGAGGCAATTTCACAGAGCCACCAGATGTTGTGTATGCTTCCCATTCCTGCTGTGCTTTCCAACACGTGTTGCTTTACCCAGGCACAGGAAAGCAAAGTTCTGGGCCAGAACTAGAGCTCTTGAGGTGGTTTGTGCATGAGCAGTGCTGGCACATGGAACCTTCTCATATATTTAATATTCTGTGCCAGGCTGGAACATCTTCGTGGAATAAATAGGAAGGACCGCTATTATTCCAGTTACATAGTTTTAAGTTCTGTATTAAATTACGCTATATTTATCATTAAAAGACTGTTCTGGACTGCATACAAATTGTCAGTGCCTCCCGTAGGAATTTAAGCATATTGAATTGGAAAAGCCCTCCTGGATCCTTAAATCCACTCCCTGCTCTTTCAGGTACCCACATATAATCAGGTCTCTTTAAGAGGCATACACTAAAATATCTTTAGGTCATTTAGTCTTTTGGACCATGTTGACCTTAACCTGCCTTAAGTCACACAAGCGAACAAAGTTAATAATTACAGGAGTTGCCGTTCTCCAAGAGTAAATGTTACTCACATGGAAAAACAGAAGATGCTGATTAAGGGGAAAAAAGACTCACCTGTAGTAAAGTTCCAGAAGAAGTGAGGTATTGCTAGACTGCAATGCCTGGTCAATTCCCAAGTGATCCAGAATGTAGGAAGGTATGGAGTTGCCCTCTTCCATGACAAGGGCCAAATTAAAGAAACCCTAATAATAAAAAGGCATGCATGCTTTTTAGCCATTAAATTTTCATGTGTATATTTAAGGTAAGCAACTGTCTTCTATAATACTACAGGATTCCCCATTAGCTTGGCTTTCATGCTTTAAAGAGGCTGGCTGTTCATGCATCTCTTCTTTCCTTTGTTAGATTACCAGCATTACCAGCCTCGGATAAACCCTCACATTGTACTAAAATCTGATGTTTTACAACCACGTTACAACTGCAGCCCCACCTGTGAGTCTCCCTCTAAGGCAGCTTGTGCGTACATCCGCATCGACAGCTCCAGGTCTTTAGACTGGTTCTGGTAACCATAGTAGTAGAAATCGCCCATCTTCAAATAAGCTGTGGAAGAAAGCAGCAGTAGCAGATCGTTCAGAGTTACTTGTAGAGATGGAACTATTAATGCGATGGAGAAGTGAACAGCAATTTTACTTAAAGCACGGTATTAAAAATACAAAAAGGGACCCTCGCTCTCTGGTTGTCTCTGTGGCAATTTTACATCAGTCTGCCCACTGAAAATATATATCCTGGAGGACATTTCTCATGGTTTCTCTTTAATTAATTTAGTCAATGATATTGCTACTTCTACAAAAACTAGACTTTGAGACTTTATACTGCATTCTCTCTTTGCCTGCCACTGTCTTTGGGCAACCTGTAAGCCTTATTATTCAGGTTGGCCCTACTAACTTCATGAGACTTAAAAACACGCTGTCTCAGCGTTTGTTCTGTGCCTGTCACTATGGTGGCTGAAACCATCCCAAAAGTTACAGAACTTTGCTGTACAACAACTTCATGAGGTTCAAATCCACCCCAAACCACGACAATGGTAGGTATGGAATTTTCCAGGTCTAGAAGGAAGCAATGCCCAGCAAATCTGTGCTAGAGAGTTTAAAAAATCCCATGTCTATACTTATCTGACCTAAGCTTTCCCCAAATGGTTTGAAACTCTTCTACACCTTGCCTTGTCCACTTACAGCAGCTACTTATAAATTCCACTTGTTTTTACAGTGGACAACAGCAAAGCTTGTCCAGGAAGCGAGTAGGCACTGACCCAACAGCAGAAAGACCTGGGGGGGTCCTGCTGGACAACAGGATGACCATGAGGCAGCAATGTGGCCTTGTGGCCAAGAAGGCCAATGGCATCCTGGGGTGCATCAGGAAGAATGCGACCAGCAGGTGGAGGGAGGTCATCCTGCCCCTCTACTCTGCCCTGGGGAGGCCCCATCTGGAGTACTGTGTCCAGTTC
>JAOTQQ010000032.1:58983308-59015259 GCA_026546715.1 Gallinago undulata
GCTGCGAGCGCACATCACCAGCTCGTGTTTGAGCTTCTCATCCACCAAGACCCCCAAGTCCTTCTCAGGGCTGCTCTGCCCAGCCTGTATTTGTGCTCAACCAGGTCTCCAGTGCCTCAGTGCCAGCAGCAGAATGCAGCCGTGCTGGTGAGCAAAGGGCAGATGGCTGTACAAACCAGGCAGCCACCCACCCTGAAGAAGCCAGGAGCTAAAATTGGCTCTATACTTATGGCTTCAGAATTTGAGGGCAAGTAATTTGTAGGCCAGCTGCACTATCTGGCAAGTCTTCTTTGGCACTCTTCTTGTGGTCACAGGCCAAACACAAACCAGCAGGCAAGTTCCAGTTCCTGCCATCGTTTCCTATATCTGTAATAACGTTGCTGGGGTAACAGCATCTGATGGAAGGAAGATATATTTATATATGCACTCTTTCCTCTAACATTGCAAAACACGACTGAAGAGTTGTGACAGTTTTGGGGAGGGGGAGAAAAGCAGAAAAAGATGATCTTCACAGAGTGACTCCTCTGCAACCGCATGGTGGGCAGGCGCTGAGGGGTTTTACTCCTCTCCCACTGGGAGCTTACACAGGGATGGTGGAGGAAATAGTAGAAGCTCAAGCTGGAAGGCTTTCCAGGCAGGGACTTTATCACTATGGGTTTGTCAACTGTAACATAAACTGGAGTGTGATTTTATAGGGGAAAAGCTGCTGCACGCTGCCTGCCCTTGCAAGAAACCGCAGTCAATCTGGAAATTACATTTGAAACGCAGATGTCTCTGTAGTGCAGAAAACCTCAGGCTACTCCTGAGACAGCAGTCTGATAATGACAGCATGTAACAGCTAATTTACCCTCCCAACCATAACTAATTAGCACAGTTATACCTTGTATCAGCCTCTTAAGCAGCACTGCACCAACACATACCGTAACTATCTTCCTACGGTTCATCTTAATCCCCTCCAAAACTCATCAGACAGCAGAAGGAATTGCTAACTGGTTTCCTTTTCAGCCTTTTATCAAATTAGTAGGCAATATTCCTTTATTTTGTGGTATAGCCTAAGAGTTTAAGTATATTCTACAGCCTTCAATAATCAAAATTACAGCCCACTCCATTTAGCTGCCTATACTTACATGGGAAAGTCAATCTGATGCTGCCTGACTGTCTCAAGTTCTCTGTTTTCAAATTGTTCAAATCTCTTCACGATTCCTGTTTTCTCCCCACTGGAAGCATATATGAAGTTGAGAACCTGGACACCATCTGCAAAATACAACCTTTCTTAATATGCCAGAAAAAAAAAAGTATTGGTAACTAGTTAATTAGCTGACACTTCTCCAGTCAAACATTTGAATCACACAACAGATTAAAAATTAAAACAAACCTTCAATAAGCACATAAACACAAGTTCACTCGCTGTTATTAAACATATTACAATCCTGGGACCCATGGGAAAGTGAAATGGAGTCCATTTCCAGCTGGTATTAAAAGCAGGGAAAGAACAGACTCATTTAAATCTAAGATTCTTAAAGGACCAGTTAGTAAGGAAGAAATCTTCATTTCTGTTATTTGTTTAAATCTCATCCTGTCTTTGGTTACGCCTACATGAGATTACTCCAAAGCTCTTGGACTTAATCTCCATTTTCAGCTCTCCAGTTTATACTGTATACATGGACAGATACCAATTCTGTTCTTAACTGATCTGCATAATCCTGTAATAAATCTGGTAATGCTGTCCCTGCTAAGAAACAAGAAAAATACCTTCAAGGCCATTACGTATCATCAGCTTTCCTAAAAAAAAACTCCCAAAACAACACCAGAAAGAACTCCAAACTCCCAGCAGTTTGTTACAAGCTTATTTAAAACAATAAATCTGAATGTTATTTCTTCTCATTTCTTGTTATAGCGTTTTCATCTACAGCATAACTAGATAATGCATAAGATGTTCCATGCTGTTGTCAGAGATCACACGCTCTGTCTCCAACAAGCATTTCAGAAAGCCCCTGTAGGCACCAACATGGTTGCTTCCCTGTTTGTTCCACTGCGCTTACACACCAACGTAGTGAAGGCAAATGACATAAATACCATTATGGCATTTTGTATGAGAGAATCCTTTAGAAACCTTTTTTTTTTTTTTTGCTTTTAGGTTCTGCTTTGAATATATATTGAGGACAAAAAGAACTATCAGCAGGTCTAGAGATAGAGATAAGCAGACAGGGAAAATAAAAAAGAAAACTGAGAAAATCTAGAAAGCAAAGTTGTTGAGTTTCAGGAGTTTATTCAGTTGGGCAGGACAGGTTTTTATTTAAAACTATTAATTTTTAAAACAAGAGGGATTGTCCATAATAGATTTGGGCCAAAAAAAGAGAAAGTACTATATAGTTAAATAATTAATAGTTATATAGTTTATTGCACTATAAGGACTTAAAAATACATTTCTGAGTGTGTGGCCATCATCTCAAGCAGAAGTGGACTACCTGTGTGAGAATTAAGTATGTAAGAACTCCACGACTGACTCTGAAATAGGGCAACTGAACAACTCTCTCTGAAGACAAAGTAATGACGGTCCACTCACATCAGTGGGTTTTAAATAAAGTTTTTTGAATACACTTAGAAAATAGAAGGCCATGCTACTACAAATCTCTGGGCTGGCCATGATGAAACAGGCCAGCTCTGGAAGGACACGATGACTTCAGTCCTTTGCAGCTCTAACCCCGCAGTTAAGAAGCTTACACACGCAACAGCGTTGGCCAAGTAAATAATTCTACATAACATTTACTTTTTACTGCAGTTAGGTGCTTTCTGACAGCTTACCAAAGGTGTTATTTGGGTCCTGCTAGTTTCCTTGGGGGCAAAAAAAAAAAAGTGACATTACACCTACCACTTTCGTGAGGGCACTGAGGTATCCTGTTCGCTTGGAGCATCCACAGATAGTCAGCACCCCATTGAAGACAAATTTTGTGGTCCTTATACGGGCGTTCAAAAGGTGGAACGGCTTCTAAAAAGGTGTAATTCTTGGCAACTGCATCCTGGTAGTCTTCATTCTGCTCAGCGTCACAGCTGCTAACTGATTTGTGACTGATCCACGCGTACAATATCACACTGTGCACTATTATTGAGTTTCTGATGATAAAATCATCTCTGTAAACCATGATGCTGGGAAATTTCAAATGTACTTGTCGGGTTCTGCTAATGTAAAGGTTTTTCTCATCCTTCCACCTCCTTCTGTACACTGGTACCCCAGTCCTGAATTCTGAGGAAGCTACTGCTTCCAAGTTGATGATACAAGGCTTAGAACATAAATACTGAACCAAAACCTCAGAACTGTTAAGAACTTTCTTTTCTAAAATGTTTAAATGAATAAAGTCCACGTAATCCACATTTGGCTCAGACTGTGGAGTAACCGCCGTTGTCCGTAACGTCTCCTTTCCAAAGGATGGCACGAAATTCTAGGGAGGAAAAAAACAAACCACAAAAACATGTCAACCAGAGAATCCATGTTTATGTGATTCCTAATATCCGCACAGCAATAACAGAACACTGCACAATGAGGTTTATATCCCATATTCAAACTCCAAAATGCCAGGCCTTAATGGTAACAGCTCCCTTACGTCAAATTCTTAAAGTTACATACGCCTTTACAAACAAGCTGTATTTACAGGGTGTATCCTTCAGCCCTGCCGCAAGCAGAGTCCGGTCTAAGGTACTGGCTTCCACGTCATGCTATTTACACACACTCCTAGGGTCAGGCCTAAAGAGTATATACTAAAATGGAACGGCGTTTATTCATCGTGCTGTCGTTCACTTGTGCTGCGACAGCCTGACGTTTCTACATCTTTTTTTTAAGTTAACTCATTTTGTTACCTCTTACGCAGGCGCCTGAAGAGCAGAACAACAACTAAGGCAGCTCACGGTGGTTTCCTGAGAATGAATTCGTGTACATAAAATGTTCAGGAGGTTATTACAGGAACATTCCTGTCCTGAAGACGGACTTACATATCTGAGGAGCAAGACCAGGAGGCAGCATTTTTGCAGCATGTTTGCTCTCTAAAGCTACATACATTATAACGTACTTTGCAAGCGAGTGCTTGGCCATACACCAGGATTATCCTCCATGCTGAAGTTCTTGTCTCTAAGGCTTCAAACAGCTTTTTTTTTTTTTCCCCCCTCTCTGCTCTGCAGTCAGCGTCCAGCTTGATGTCCTGCCAAGGATGCTGAGGATTACTCAGCTCAGAGGGCCAGCCACCAGCACAGCCCTTCTGCCAGGTCCCCGATCTGTCTCAAGTATTCAGAACTGTCACTCTGGATTACCGGAGAAGCTGGTCGTTATGATTGCTGGGATAGAGAAGATCTGTCCTGTGTGGCTTTTAACTTTACTGAGCTTAAACAAATCTGAGATTTTTTAAACAAAACTGAAATTTACCTCGGATATCTACCTTGGATTGACGGCTTTTTCACATTTAAAAGCTTCAGGCAAGTCATTAGTACATTTCTAATTCCTGGAATTATGTGTTGTGCACCTGGAAGACAAGACCTTGCCCATAATCCAATATGGGAATCAGTAAAAGTCCCTAATATTTTGCTTTCTATTTCCTAAGAATATATTGACACTTCTTGAGAGCTACACTGAGAAAACATCAAGTCAGCAAAACCTGCGGAGGTGTCAATATTAGGAAAAGCCAGAACTAAGTTTATCTAGCCTACTTCCTTGTTCTTATAGAGGAGGATTTGGGATTTAACTATGTGATCAAATGCTATTTTCCTGCCTCCTTATAAGGCACAAAAGAGGTTGCAAGTGGAACACAACAGTCCATAGAGGAGACTATTTACCCCTCGACCTTGACTTTGTTTAAGGCAGAAGCTGGAAGACATAGCTGAATGAGGGAACTTTTGGATATCACTGCTAGCAGCGACTTGCCACTCAAACCACTTTGCACGAGCACAACCAAGTACACTTTATCTTCTTGTCTCCACCAAAAGACGCTGGAAGGCAGATGTGCAGTGATGCTGAACACTCATAACACAGGTGTGCAAGCACCAAGATCATTAGAAAGCATCTGTCATTCCTTTCCGTACCCAGCCCAGCCCAAACCATGACAAAGATAGATACTTTGAACAAATAAAATGCTATAAAAAAAAAAATGCAGAACACTCCACAATGTCGATACCTAGGCTTTTCACAACAGGTAGTCTCTTCAGTGACAGGATTCCTCTCTGCCTCGTTTCCCATTCTATAAAATGGGTATTGTAAAAATGATGTGTACTGAAGGGACTAAAAAAAGGACTAGCAATAGGAGGCTGGTGTCCACTGGAAAAGTTATCACCATATCATGTGATAACATACATACACAAATACTGACATAAAAGTTGATGAGAGAACATTAATACTAATTTGAATATCTTTTGGAGCTCAACTTGACAAAGATACTATTCTTTTACACTTCCTACATTATTAGGAATACTTATTCTTTGGTTATAGACACCTGTAAAAGCATTAAAAGCATATACCAGCAGCCACAAATTATTCTAAACCTCTTCTACTTGACGGTTATCATTCAGATTTCTTACATATTTTTTTAATCTTACAATAAAGAGTACTTGTAAACAGCTTAGTCCTTCTGATACGGGAGCTGTGTCATGAGGAAGATGGTAAGTTATTATGAAAATAATGCCATGTAGTTATCCCAAAATGTACAAGTGTACCAGGCCGACATTACAAAGCACCGTGGTACCACCGCACGCTTGCCACAGGCACACGTCTACTGCCAAAACACACACATTGGAAGCCAGCTCCAAATTTACGCAGGGGTTTATCCAACACAGGGATACGGGAGCTCACCCCCAGCAAAGATGGCTGGGGTCTGGCACAGTTCGTTAACAAAAATGCCTCACTGTACGAATCCGACCTCCAGTGAGCAGCAGAAATTCTTTGGTGGGGATTCCGAGCTCTGCAACCCCAAGCCAGCTCCTTGTAGAACAAACTCCACAACGATTCTAGAGCACTTGAGCATCTTGCACCATGACTGTTGAGGGACAAGGATTACCTTCAGCTGTGCTTTCCCTTTAGGGCCTGTTCTGCAAAATGGCTCCCACAGAGTTACTCACAAAACTTTTCTTTGTATTCGTTGGTGCCTGGGTGTTAGTCAAAAATGCCCGAAGCAGGTTTGGGTCTGCTCTTACATCAGACCTAACAAACCCTTCAGGAAGCTCACCCAAGTAAGGAGCACGGTCTAAAGACCTCCCCCCGAGTGATCTGGTACCAATTCAGCCATGGCAGAGACTGCTGAGAGTCTTCCAGACCACAACCAAGTCCCCATCAACACCTGGTTTTGCCACAGTTCTCTCCAGCGCCCTGCACAGCCTGCGCATCATCTCACAGAATGCTATGGGGTTGGAAGGGACCTCTGGAGATCATCTAGTCCAAACCCCCTGCCACAGCAGGTCCACCCAGAGCAGGTCCCACAGGAACATGTCCAGATGGGTTTGGAATGTCTCCAGAGACGGAGACTCCACCACCTCTCTGGGCAGCCTATTCTGGTGCTCTGCCACCCTCAAAGTGAAGAAGTTCCTCCTCATGTTTAGGTGGAACTTCTTATGTTCAACATTCCTGCTTGGTGAAGAACCCTTGTTCTTCCCTCCTCATTATCTCAGACAAGGCAGAGTTAATTGTACATAATCTCTGACTACAAAGAGTGAGGATGAAAGGATTACACAATGAGTGTGATTATGAGATTTAAATATAAAAGTTTCCCTGTATAGCAATACCTCTGCTGCATTCAAGAATGTCACCATGAACTAGGCAGAGCTCAACAAGAAAGACAGAGAGGCTTTGTTGTGTGGGGGACACTCAAGACGCTAAAAGCTGTCAAAGATGTGTTTCTTCGTGATCTTTTCCTTAAAACCTGCCAAATCTGAAGGAGGTAGCCTCAGTCACCCCGTCAGATGTTGGGATTAAAAAAAATGGCTGTGGGAGGCAATCACAATGACGGCTAGGAGAGCGAACGTTGCCAGCAGGGTGGAATATTACAGAAAGGAGGAGAAACTTGTTCGTTCACCGGGCTGTCAGCAGGGCTTTCCCCTTCCCAGAAATCCCACACGACCCTATGGAAGGTGCACACCTGTAGATAAACCCGGTCCTTTTACCTCTCTGCCACGTCATGTCAGGCTGGAGGATGCAGGGAAAGGGGACACGCCGAAACTTGGGGCCCATCTGCCCCCAATGGTGCCGCCGTACAAAGACTTTAACCCCAGTTTGGGTTTAGAACCATAAAAAAACAACAAGGCAGTTTAGCAGCTGCCCCTAAAAGGCAGTTTCCCTCAGGCAGCGCAGCACCAGGCTCACCTGTAAGTGGATGTCAAAGGCACCCTCCCCACCACCCCCCACACACCCCTTCTTTTAAACCCAGAAATTTAACGTCATTTTGGAACAGGAAGGGTTTTTTTAACACATTGATTTAAGGAGCTGGGTCGGGAAAGGCCGGGAAACCCAGGGGGATGGAGCAGGGCGGGGTAGGGAGGGTGTGTGTGGGAGCCGGGACAGGCCGGACACCCGTTGTGAGAGGGACAAGGCCCCAACCCCAGCCCAGGGACCCCCCGTACCCCACTTCCAGCACCCCCACACCCCCCCGGGGGCTGGGCCTCTCTCTCCACCCCGACAGACACCCCCCCGAGGCCCAACAGCCGGCCCGGGCCCTCACCACAACCAACCGGGGCAGTGGGGGGCGGTCACTACTTACCGTGAGGAGGAGAAGGAGGAGGAGAAGCGGAGGGGGGCGGCGGGGCTCAGCCGGGGGCCGCATCCTGCCCCGCACACCGGGAGTGCGGCCCCGCCGACGAGGATGCGGCAGATCCGGCTTCCTGAAGGAGGAGCCGCCGCCCGGGAAGGGCCTGGCCGGGCGGGGCCCTGCGCCGCAGGTGCGGAGGGCGCGGCGGCGGGGCCGGGATACCCGCTCCTCCCCGCGGGTGCGGAACCCCCCACACCCCGCGCTCCCCGGCACAACGGGCACCGGGTGGGAGGGCGCCGGTAGCGGGACGCGTTCCGCCAGGCCGCCAGGGGGCGCTGCTCCGCCGCCGCGCCGGGGCGCAGGCCGCAGGTGCCTCAGGGAGTCGCTTCCGGTGTGCGCCGGAAGCGGGAGCTGCATAGCTTCCGGGTGGGGGCGCTGATGGCAGGGCTTTCCCGCACCCTCGGGATCTTCGGCGGTTTCGTGGCCGTGGTTGGGGCGGCGTTTTACCCCATCTACTTTCGGCCGCTGCTGATGCCGGAGGAGTACAGTGAGTGTCTGCGCTGGGGGGGAGAGGGGCAGCAGCCCGGCCCTGCTGTGGGTGGCCGGGCCCTGGGTGTGCAGGGGGCCGCCACTGGGCGAACAACGCCTGAGAGGCTTTCTGCTTGCCCCAGGGATCCTTAAAAACAAACAACCCCCCCCCCCCCCCCAAGCCTCTCAAAACGTTGTGGTGCTCTTGTTTCAAGTTATTGGCCAGCACGTGGTTCAGAACCTTCAGAGCCCTTATGCTCAGAGGGGCTGGAGCACCTCTCCGTGAGGACAGGCTGAGAGAGCTAAGGTTGTTCAGCCTGGAGAAGAGAGGGCTCTAGGGAGACCTTACTGTGGCCTTCTGGCACTTAAGGGGGCTACAGGAGAGATGGGGACAGACTTTCTCGTGGGGCCTGCAGCAACAGCCAATGGTTTTAAACTAAAAGAGGGCAGACTTAGACTATAGATAAGGAAGAAAATTCTTTATGCTGAGGGTGTGAAACTCTGGCCCAGGTTGCCCAGAGAGGTAGTAGATGCTCCATCCCTGGAAACATTCAAGGTCTGTTTGGACTGGGCTCTGAGCAACCAGGTCTAGTTGAAGGTGTCCCTACTTATTGAAGGTGGGTTGGGACTAGATGACCTTTCAAGGTCCCTTCCAGCCCAAACCATTCTGTGATTCTGTAAGTTGTTCAAGTTATGTTTTCTAGCCACAGTTGAAAAGTTCAACTTAAAACATGGTAACAGATCATTTACTGGTGGTGATGACTTGCTAGAGCTGGTCTCAGCCCGCAGAGTTTTCTCTGAAACTGGCTGCTAAGGAAAACCCCACTTCCCTGCCAGAAACATGGGAAACCAGCCAAAGCCCACAGCTGACCCCGTCACCACGGCGATTTTGAGCACTCAAAAGCACTTGAAGTTCCTGGTGCGAAGCCTCAGTGGCTGCAGGTGAACACTTGGTGCCACGGGAACTGTAGGGAGAATGTCTGTTATTCCTAAACTTCTGTTAACTACCACCGAAGGAAGTGGGGGGAAAAATTTGGTATAACCAACCTCATCCCCTTGCTTTAACTTTCATAAAGCTAAGCAAGCTGTTGGAGGTAACCTGGAGATGTATGTGGTTAATCTGCCGAGACAACTGAAGAGAAGGAAGGGAAAAAAAAAAGATAAAAAGGGAAAAGGGTGACCAACTTATTGATCTTCTTGGAGGGACTTTAGCCTCACATCAAAGCTGAAGTAAAATTTAACTTGCAAGCAAGTTTTTATTTAAGGAAGCTGTGTTTGTGAAGTTGGAAATTGCCCACAAAGATAGGTTTTCTACTCTGTGTTCCCGTTCTTAACTCATGTTTGCTTATGGTGCACTTTCCAAAAATATAATATTAGAAGTGTGACTCAGCATTAAGGAAAGAACAAAACTAGTGGGCAAAGTCCTCTTTTGTGCCTGTGAATTACATGAGCAAATGTAACTCCAGCAGGTTAGTGATTTTTTTTTTTTGTTTTAAAATGTTTTTAATGTTCATTTAGCATGTAAGATGGGCAGTGCTCAGTTAGCAGGTGCTTAAACTTGCTATTTAATACCTGCTTCTAAACTTTACTTACTGCATGCTGCTCAAACTCTCCTTTGATGTCACCTTTATTAATTTCCTGCATGCTTTTCTTCATGCTCGTCGCTGCAATATGAGAGAAGTTTGGGCACTCGTCGTCATGATCCTTTAGACAAGGCCATGGAATTTCACAGTTACGGTGCCTGAGTGGAAGTATTTTAACCTTTGGGGTACAAAGAATTTGATTTTTTCATTGTGCAGTCTTGTAAGCTGTATGATGACAAAATTTCTCTAGAAACTCACAGCCCTCATTGGCTTGAGCTATGGATGAATACTCAGTAGTTCTGCGTTTTGAGGTCCTGGGTCTGAAGCCAGACATTTAAATTAGCATCACATTGTTGTCCTGCAAAAGGCAAGAATGAATTTTAGTTCTCTGGAACAAAATTATGTGAACATGTAACACTATCTTTCCTTTCTTCAATCTTGTTTTTCTTGTGTATTTCCCAAATTCTACGGAAGTGAGGCCCGATATGTTCAGGAAGAAGACTCTTCTGCACAATTCTCACACGTTTTCAGAGGAGTTCCTAGTAGTTTAACAGATAAAATGGAAGATACTTGGAAAAACTGTCTGTAATCAAATTGTTAATATGTACCTTAAATTGTGCACACAGAGATTGGACAATTTTGTACAGAAGTGCTATCATTTCACACTTTTTTCAGTAGCTCAGTTTAGTGGCAGCGTTGAAACTTTGAGATGTTCAGCACAGACCTCTTCCACTCAGATGAATTAAAACATCTTTGGATTGATAATGGAGCGTTTTCACAGTTGATTTTGTGATTTTGCTGAACTGTGGGACTTGGCTCCTTCCCCATCCTGTGAGGAGTCCATCTTCTCATCAAGACTGGCTTTTCCTCATTGGGAAAGGGGAAAAAAAAAAGGGGGGGGGGCATTTAATAAGGGGAAATGATAATAGTGTTTTCCATTTCTTTTCTTGGAAGTGATTGAATCTTTCAAACAAACAAAAAAAAAGAGCTTAAGGCAGGCATGTTGTATGAAAAGCATCCCTCCGGTACTTAAATTAGAAAGTTTGTAAGCGGTAATTTTATAGATGCTGTCATGAAATCTACTTGTGATAAAATGTAAGATCTTTCAGGGCCTGAAAATGGAGATCTCTTGTTTTGGAAAGAATAAATCCTTTGAAGAGTTTTATGTTAAACATATGAGTGATAGCTCCTAAAAGTGCTAATCATTCCATAAGTGCTGGGATTGTGACAGGTATTTTGGCATCTTTTATTAAACAGTAGTCATTACTTTAAGATTATTATCTTACTGTTTGTAATCTCTCAAAACAGATTAGTTTATAGTTTTTCAATAAGTGTGAGTACTGCATTCTCATCATATAGGTGGATATTTGCCAGAGTTTTACCATGTAGCATCCAGAATTAATATGATTTTCAGTATTATTTTATTGGGTGCAGTCAAGATGTCTGGTATTTTCAGGTTGTTTTTTTTTAGTAGCATCCTTTCTGTTCTATTTTCCAGAGAAAGAACAGTCAATAAACCGAGCTGGTATTGTTCAAGAGGATATTCAGCCTGGAGGTATAGTTGATTAATGTGTTTGTATTGATTGTTTTAAAGATCTTCTTGAAGCAAGAGCTGAATATTTATATGGATTTAAATAACATGGTGAAGAGTAGATTGAAGGAACACATATATAATGAACTTACTGTGAAAATACTCTTTTTCAGGCTAATTCTTCATTTGAAAACTATGGGTTTAATAAAACTTGTTTTAAATTAATTTAATTGGCCAAATAAAAAAGCCTATGAGGGGAATAAAAATTAAAAGTATGGCAGACCATCCTTGGTAGTTCATTGTTTCATAGGTGATGGAACTGGTTATTCGTTATGCAAGGTTGGCACTTCTTGATGAAACAGTTCCTATCTGAGTATATTAAAGGGTAACTTATTCCTATTTTTAGAAAAGCCTAGCATCAGCAACCGGGGAAAACCAAATAGGATTAATGCCATGTCCTGACTACACATATCCGTTAAATTATCAGTGCAGGAATTGCTTTCCAGGAAAGTGGTGAAATGCTGAAGAAGAGGAGGAAGGGTATTGTGAAACAGAAGTCTGGTAAACCTGCCTTTTTTTATTAAACATTAAAGAGGACTGGACCAGATCAGTTATCCAAGATGCAGGTACTTGATGACCAGTTCTCCTCAGTATAACTTTTTCATCTAAATTTAGCTGCTGATGAGAAGTTAAGAGATCCACTTGCTGAAAGTGAAATCTAGACAAATTGAAGTGCACGGTGCAATTCTAGGTGGTTGTTCCAACAGTATTAGAACACCTGGCCTATGGGTGTGATAGGTTTTTCCATTATCTGGAACTTAATATCAAGATGACGTTGTCTTTCTAAATATTTTTGCAAGCTTGAGCAGAGTTCAGTGCAGGTTCTTTCATTCTTTCATGCACAAGGCTGGAGTAGGAGACCAATTTTTTTTTTTTTTTTCCAACAGTCTGGTTACGAACTGCTGGTCTTCTCATATTTGATTTGCAGGGTTAAAAGTGTGGTCTGATCCGTTTGGAAGAAAGTAACGTCAGCGGCTGGGTGCCTTGCAAGGCAAAACTGAAGATGGACATCTTCAGCTGTTTTCTTCTTTCACTGAAGTGTGTCCTTGGAGAAGAATTCTGAATGTACTGTGTGGGCACGTGAGGAGCGACAGACACTACTGGCTGGAATCCCAAGAGATAAAAATGTGCTAGTTTTGACTGAGGATGCTGGAACATAGCGCACAGACTGTTAGAAAGCTGAGTGATAATCTTGAGTTTAGAAGTGAAATATTTATTTTTCTTGAGAAAAGAGGAATTATTCTTGTGGTTAACCTGTAAACACTTGTAGAATAAATTATGAATAGAATAAATCATGCAGACCGCTGCAATTTCCTCCCTAGTTTGAGAATTACTATTTGTGGTTTTATTATGAAAACACGATAGAAGTATATACTGAGAGATGAGTGTCAGAAAATATAATGTGATGAGTGTAAATTTGTACATTAAAATTTCTTCCTTTTAAACCAGTGTGTATTTTTTTCATTTGTTTTGTGAGCAGTAGTGGCTGGTTAACCTCACCAGGTACCCGCCCAGCCACTCTCACTCCAGCTCCTCAATAGGACAGGGAGAGAAAATAGGATGAGAGAGCTTGTGGGTCTGGATAAACATGGGGAGGTTGCTTCTCAGGTACCCTTGCATGCAAAACAGGCTCAGCGTGGCAAAAATTAATGTAGTTTATTGCTAAATAAAATAGATTTGGGTAGTGAGAAACAAAAGCAAAAGTTCAAATAACGCTTTCCCACTGTCTACCTTTTTGCAGGATAAACTTCATTGCTGAGTCCTCTTTTTCCTTCCCCCTGGTCCCTTCGGTGGTTGGGGGGTTACAGTCAGTATGTAACAGTTCTTCTTCTGCTCCTTCCTCCTCACGCTTCTTCCCTGCTCCTGTGTGGGCTCTCCATGAGTCACAGGTCTCTCAGGAAATATCCAGCTGCTCTGGTGTGGGCTCCTCCCCAGGACCTGCTGTGGATAACCTGCTCTAACGTGGTCTTCTCCGCTGCAGGGGGATATCTCCTCTGTTGTGGTACACCTGATACAGGGAGTTTAACACCAACTGTTGGCGTGGAAAAGCAGACATTTTAAAGAATCTTTTTTAAAAAGCGCTTTTATGGTAAGAGTAATGATCATCAGAACAGGTGAGTAAAGGATTGCTCCTAAAGTCACAAAGCTCATTCAGTGTACGCTGGCAAAAGAAGAATCAAACTGAAGAACAAAGAGGTTTTTATCCCTTAAACCCTTCTTAAACGAGACTGCAGGAATGAGGGAGCCTTGTTTTTTTGCTTTCATGAACAAAACGTGATACCGATGGATCAGACAGTTTCAGTGAAGTTGTTTTTTTTAAAATACCTTTCCAGCAGCAAGATGGTATCGCTGAAATGCAGATAGTCTGTCTGTGACCGCCAAGCTGCAAAACAAAGAATTTTAGGGGAAACTGGGAATTGTTTAGTAAATGCTGCTTCTGTCACTTGGCGACCCAGATGCTTAAAACCCACACATGGTGGTAACGTGAAAAAATTACTAAACCACCCTTTCAGGAGAAGTGGTGTGACAGAGGACATTAAACCACTCGGTTTGGAATTGGGAGATAAAACAATCTCTCCTACTCGTTTGCTTTGCAAAGTTAAGCAATTTGCTGAGTCAGGGTCTTGCCTTGCACTTTCCGCGCGGCGGCTGTTGCTGGCGAGCGCGGAGCCTTTTTGTCTTCATGTTACTTAAACGTTGCAAAACTGTTGGGGTACACAAACTCCATTATTTCACATTTATAGAACTGTACCTGTCTGTTGGCCGTGATCCCTAGTTCACTCTGGTGCAAAAATGAGAGATGCCAATCAGCTTCCTAAGTTTTGTAATTGCCCGTCGAGCTTTTGCAGCGCTGTGTGTCTGTGGAATACTGCTGAAGCGAATCTAAACTCTGAGTTGGTTTTAATGCTCATCGCTTCTTCTCTGCTCTGTTCCACCTAGTAAATTAGGCTGATTGGCCTTGTCTTTAATGTGTTAGGATAGGGGAATGTCTTTTTCAAACCTTTGGTATTCTGCCTGGATAAAGCTAATTGCTCTTCTTGGAAATGAATACAAAATAAAACTGTGAAGTCAACAAGGCACCTACTGCAATAGTTCTCCAGAATTTACACTGAAGTTGTCTATTACTGCTCTGGCAGACTTGCCTGAGACTCAGGTGGGAAGTGCTGCTCCTGCAGGTGGCTTTCTGGTCTTGGTGACGATGCTTTCTTCTGCAGGTGGGCACTGGACACCAGCCTCTCCTTCTCCCAGCTCCCCAGTATCAGGTGAAGTTGGGTGGAGAGCAAATTGTGCTCCCCAGGACTCTTTCCTTACCTTGCTCTGGAAATAAGAGTTTTCCTGTCTTTGTAGCTTGTAAGAGCTATTCTTTTTTCCATACAAAGAAATACAAAGAAATTACAAGTTTTGTAATTATTCATAATTTTATGTAATTACTTATACTTGGGAGGGGCTAGTCTGCCTTTTGCAGAGGAACTGATTTGCTAGTTTTGGTCCACCTGTTCTGATAGGAACTTTGGGACAAAGCATCTGGTAAAAATGTATTTTAAGAGCGTTTTTAAAACAGTTATCGTATCTATTTTGTAATACGAATACATTTTGCTTATTTATTCTAGCTGGAATATGAACAGCAAATAAAACTTCAGGCTTTGGAGGACTGTAGAAGTTTCAAATGGTGCTTTTGACATTCCAACAGAAACATCCAGTTGGACTAATTTTGTGGCCACCTGTTGCATGCTGATAAGTTCTGAAATTATTAAAACTTACACCATGAAGAGCAAGCCTGGCATTTTGGTCAAAAAGCAGCTTGGTTTTGAAGCATTTGTAGATGGTTGATGATGCAAGGAAATGCTCAAGCACAACCCCTTCAAGGAGGAGTAAATACAGCAAAAGATGTCAGCAAGTTGCCAGGTTATATTTGAGAGCAAGAAAAATGGGGCTATTTTTCTTTTCTTGCTAAATCTTGTACTTCATTTTGTAATGAAGTACAAAAAAGACATTGAGGTGCTGGAGTGGGTCCAGAGAAGGGCAACAAAGCTGGTGAGGGGTCTGGAGCATAAGTCTTATGAGGAGAGGCTGAGGGAGGTGGGGGTGTTTAGCCTGGAGAAAAGAAGGCTGAGGGGAGACCTTCTCGCTCTCTACAACTCCCTGAAAGGAGGGTGTAGAGAGGTGGAGGTTGGTCTCTTCTCCCAAGTCACAGGCAACGGGACAAGAGGAAACGGCCTCAAGTTGTGCCAGGGGAGGTTCAGGTTGGATATTAGGAAGAATTTCTATACTGAAAGGGTTATCAAGCCTTGGAATGGGCTGCCCCGGGAAGTGGTTGAGGCACCATCCCTGGAGGTGTTCAAAAGACAGGTTGACATAGTACTGGGGGACATGGTTTAGTGATGTTTTTTTTTTAATCAGAGTTAGGTTGATGGTTGGACTAGATAATCTTGAAAGTCCCTTTCAACCTAGATGATTCTATAGTTCTGTGATTTATTGAGATTGCTCCCCCTGGTGAGAGAGGATTGGTGCTTTGGTGTTTTTTCTGTAATACTGGAAGCACATTGAATAGCCTCAACTGATAGTTGCAAATTTTCCTGTACGTGTGCCCTCCCGCAAAAAAAAAAACAACCCACAACCAAAACCAGTCCAGAAAAAAGAAGCCATTCTAGTGACTTGCAGTTTTCTAAACCAAAATGAATCGGGTTATTTTCCCCCTTCTTGCAGCCTAGCAATAATTAACTACTCATTTTCTCAGTACTGTGTACACTCCTACTGACCTTCTTCGTGCTAACATGCAGACACAGCAGGAACCGAAGAGCTTGTGTTGGCCTTGCCCGTGGTGCCGTGCAGCCCGAGCCGCCTGTTTGCTAGGGAAAGGGAATGATTTCCCAGCTTCTGAGAAAGAAAATGCCGTTTTCCCTGTGGACAATGTATAACGGGAGAGAGCAAAAAAACAAAGTGCAGGTCAAAGCTCTCGTTTGCCCATATTGGCCTACGATCTCAGGTGGGTTTGGGCGTAGGGCAGACCGGCTGGGCCTTGCAAGAAAAATGGGGCAGCGTTTCTAGACGCTGCCTTGGAAATTAGGAGTGTTGTGGTCAGTTCCCTCTTCCACCCCTTTTTGTCTGGTAGCAGGTAAGTAATTTAGCCTTTGAGTTTCAGTTCCATCTGTAAAATAGCAATAATAGCACTCCCCTTCCTTGCAAAGCACGAGGAAGGTAAATACAGGGGTTGGTTTGTGGGGTTTTTTTGGATGCTCTAGGAAACATTTTTTGGGTTCTTGTATGAGAAGTTTTCTTCACGCATAGGAAAAATAGGTCTGGATTTGTGTGGGAACCAGGTATTTTGGTTCTGAGAACTTAAAATGGTTTTGAAGAATCTTTTCCAAGACGAAACAACTCCCTGAAATTTCCCAGGACTTTTAACTGCTGAAAGGCTGTGCTCTGACATGGAAGTTTTATATTTTGGGAGTCAAACAGAAAACTCATCCGCTTTTCACAATACTAATACTGCTTTAGAAGATCTCAAGATTTGAGTATAAACTCCTATGTATACGTTGAAATGTAACCCAATATGAATGTTACAACAGTTGCACACACAAAAAAAGCAGAAAATTGGTCAGCTTCTGTCACTGGCCAAGGTGCTCAGAAATTTTCTGAGACTCAGCAATTTTCAGGATTTCGACTTGCCACTTCCCTTGTCTTCTGTGACAGCTGGTCCTCCCTTCTGACCTCAGCATGCCAAAAAAGTAGCTAAAAAAGCTAAAAGTCTTCTAAGAGCTAAAAGTACGGAGCAGGGGATGCCGAATGGCAGGTGAAGGAGGTGGGGAAGAACTGGTGATACTGCAGGGAACTCAGTGCCTCCTGCAGCCCTGGAGGAACACCTTGGAGGTAGGGTGGTGGAGATGAAAAGGACACAGGGCAGTAGTGGTCACTGGAATGGGCAGGAGCGTGAGGGGCATAGGGCATAAATCCATTGGAACGCAGCCTTCATAGGCTCTGCTTCTCACAGAGAAAACCGGGTGATACCTCTTTCCCTCTTTCTTGTTTCCTCCCCAGCAGATCAGAGAGAAACGTTTCTCAAGAAAGTTCCTAGTCAGGACACAGAGGTTATTGAGAGAAGAGAGCATCTAAGGTGAAATGATCTAGTTATCCTGCACTCCAGCCTACCTTGAGACGTCAGAAATGGTAGAATAACTTGGGTTGGAAGGGACATCATGCTGAATGTATCCTTCAGGTCACAGGGAAAGGGGCTTCCTTCTCTGTCAACTCCTTCCTGTAATTCAGTGCAGGGAATATCAGCAATACCAATCAGGGTAGAGGAGGAAGGTACTCCCATTGCTTCAGCAGAAGTTCCTGTAGGAGGAGTCCTTCTCTTCAGCCGCCCATTCACTCCCAGAACTGGATGGCTCAGGCACAGTTTAGGAGTGTATTGATTCTTTCCACCCTGGATGAAGAGAAACCACTGTGGATATTAACCAGAAGCTCTGGCTCCCTGGTCTGTTATCTCTGACTTTCGGGGTGGCGGTGATTATAGCAGGCCAGGTCTCCTCCTTTCTACAGATAAGAGGAAGGTTCATACGAGGACTCCAACTCGTGCCATTCCTGGCTGAAGAGCACCTTTAGGAGTCCTCTGAAGCCTGGAAACCAGGTAATCTTAGCACCAGAATCTCCACTCTCTGCTTGTAGCTTCCTCTGAAATGAGCTTCCCTGGTCCTTACAGCCATCCTGTGTGTGGCTAACACAGGGCTTGCTGGATGTCCCATGTAACAAAAGAATTTCTCGTCGTTCAGTCAAAAATCCCATGTCCAGCATTAAGAACTTGGGGGGGTATTACTTCTCCCTGCATTGACTGCGTGTTTTTTGTATGGGCTTTGTGATTTTGGTGGCCTCTGCTGCCTGCTCCCTGCCTACCTTTCTCTGCATCAAAGCAACCACGACCAGCAGCACCACCACTAGCTGAAGGAGCCTGTAAGGAGCTGTGAGGACCTAAGGGAGGCATTCCCATATTTGATGTCTGGCAATCCTCCCAATATGCCTCAGGATTCCTCCTGGTCGTTGTCAGCTGACAAGTTCATAGCAAAACCCTCTTGTTATTATTCCCTATTGCACCTACCACAGTTAAATTTGCTCCTGTAGCTACCATTCCAGCTATTCTCTTGCACTGACATTGCCTCCCAGGTTGTTTAATTGGGACATTTCATTAGTAGGCTGCTGGTTTTGCGCCAAACGATTACGTTCAATTTGTCCCGGGACAGTTCTTTGAGGAACGCCACCAGGAGAATCCCTCCAAGGCCAATGGCTTCCCCTTTGTCATTTCTGCTTTAGCTGTTCCCGTGCTTGGCTTACAAATTCTTGGAGATGCTAATTGTTTCCCATGCGACACAGTTCCAAATGCTTTGCTAAAGTCTGGATGGAATATATCCCCTGGATGTTTGTCACGTTGACAAGGCGGTTACCTGATTAAGTGGCAAGATTAATACTCTGACACGTTCTATGTTGGGAGTTTTCATTTGTGTGTCCCCACTTTTAATTACTTTAGAGTTTGCCATGATTCTGGTAGAGTAACAGCTAGGTAGATGTTCTGCAAAAGAAGTCCCAGAAGTATCCAGACATCCTCACACTCTTTCTGTCTGGAAATACATATAAAATGAAAGACTGGGTCTCTTAGAATGACCTAAACATTGTGGGAGTGACCTTACTCTCAAGCCCAGGCAGACAGGAGAGATGTTTGCTGCTCCTGCTGGTTCATTCTGGAAGCTCAGAAGTTTATATTCATCCTCTCTGTGTGTCATTGATTATTGGCTCATAAGAACCGGTCCTGGCTAGTAGAAAATTGCTATAAACATAGTACAGGAACACGAGGCTGGTTTGTTTTAGTTAGAAAAACCAGCACCCATAGAACTTGCAGAACAGTAAGGGCAATTATTGATAGAATGTGATTAAGTGAATTGACACATCTGCATTCATTAGCAAGATTATTCAGGAGGGGGCAAAATAATTTACACCTGGTTCTTGTTTCTGCAGGTGATTGGGTGCATAGCTCTTAGAAAAGCTCCTGATGAGGCAGGTGTGACATCCAGATAATGACTGCCTTGAAGAAGATAAGAAGTTTCTCTTTGCTTCAGTCCTTTGGAAGGACAGAAGAGATGCAGATAAAGGTAAAAATGTTGTATTTCAATTGTGCTAGTGGTTTTAATGGAATGATGCTGGTAGTGCTTTGTGATTCATTTGTGAACTGTCCCATCCTTTGGGAACTACCTGGAAAATGATTTGTGTGCTCTGTTGGATCACAGAAATTCTAAAGATGACTTACTTTATGCAATTTCATGCCCTTTTTACAATCAGTTGTTTCACTCCACTTTTTTCCAGAAACCTTCCTGTGATGGTGTGTTCTAGCTAAAGTTCTGATCATCTCTAAGTCTCAGGAGAGTGAAAGATATTTTGTTCCTGCTATTTTCTGTTTTCCAAGGTACAACAAGTTTGTGTGCTACCCTCTGTTGAGACTGCTGTGGGTCTTCAAGACCAGGTTTTGATTCTAGCCCTAAATCTATAGAAGATTTCTCATCTCTTGGATTATTTTTCTTATCTACATTTGCAGGCAGATGGCTCCAGTACTTGAAGTGTCCACGTTAGGTGTTCTGCTGGTAGAACAGAAATTCTTAATTACATAATTTCTGAAGAAGCCTTCTGCATTACCTTGCTTAGGAACCTGGCTCTTGGGGCAAATATCTACAACAGGTATGAAGCTTCTTATTGCTTAATTCTTTCAAGATTCAGCAATTCTGTCTCTTCTGTGGGTTTGGAGGTAAATCAAAGGAAATATCGTAGTTATGGTAATAGGGTCCTTCTTCAGTTGTGGATTATCTGTCCCTAAAATAGATCCCAACTATCTGAAAGTTACCTTATGGTATTTTCAATACTGTCTTCTGGGTGAATCACCTTCTTTATGTGTGAAACAGCTTATGAAACGTTCTCTCTACTGTACAGAAGCAGCATGGAAATATTTCTGTCTGCTTCACTGGTATTACCTGGATGGGAATGGAAGTTGTTCTCTTGTGTTGACTCTCCTGTTACCGTTAAACTTCTCTCTCAGAAACGTGGTGGAGGAGAGCCCTTTAAAAATATTCCAAGAGTGTGTATTTTTTATGGTCAGCTTCATGATAGTACTTCTGAGTTGAATGCCACCTGTTATGTTGAAAGTCTTCCTCATAATTCTAATGGATTTACCATCTTGTATCATCGCAGAAAACATCACGGTGATACCTTATATAAAGTAATGAAGGAGGAACCGTATCCATTTGAATTTGCTGGTCATCTGGGGAATTACTATATTTGGTACAATGTTCCTCCATGTATTTGCTGTTGTAGGAAGTGGCTGTGTTTTTGAAGAGGAATTACATGTAGGAAAGGACCCAAGATGTGTCTTGGGCAGGAGCACATGCCATTGACTTGACATATCTGTCTTGCCAGGAAGGTCCATTCAGCCGGTGATATTTTTAGGGGAGTGGAAGGTCATAGTGAAGTCTTAGCCTTCATCTGAGCAGGGGCCTGTCCAATGAACACACTCGTTACATGTCCAGAGTGCAAAGAGGAGCTAGAGAGAGGTGTTTGCTTTTCCCACCATGGAGGGGGGAGTGATAACCAGCAGTTACTGCCTGGTGACAGAATGGATGGAACGGGTTTTCAAAGAGGTGTTTGCGCTGCCAGGAGGAAAGCAAGGAGCTACTTCTGGGTGAACTGGCCAGCCATGATCCCTTTGAAGCCTCTCTGGCAGGAGGGCTGCTTTAGCCGCGGGAAGGCAGCCACGGAGTGGGACACAAGTGATAGTCCCACCTCTCTCCACCCAGCAAAGCAAGAGCCAGAGTCACGTCTGTGCAAACTCCTTTTACTCCCCCCAGCAAAAGCATGGGGACTTCTCAGCCCAGCCCAGAACAAGGAGAGGACCATCCCTCCAGTCCAAACCTTCTATCGATTTTCCACCCAGGAGGCAGCCCTGTTTCTCTAAGGGAGGGCTCATTCCCGTTTGGAAGCCCTCTATGCAAGCTCTTTCCAAAACACACCTCTCGCGTTTCCCTTGGGCTAGAAGTCATTTCAGATTTGCCAGCTGGGACTCGGCCCCTGGGCAGCTTCCAGCCCCTGAGCCTAGTTGTGTGTCAGAGGGAGCTGGCTGATCCCGTGGGACGCGACACTGTGCCCTGACCCAGGAGGTGCCCGGAAAGGTGCTGCAGGGTCTTCTGCAAGGAGGTGGAAGAGTGACAGCGTCCGAGCTGAGCGGTGGCAAAGCAGCGATTTCCAGCCCCTTCTGATGTTTATTTCCCGGTGAGTGAGTGGCACGTTCTAAAATATTCTTCATTCTTGTGGTGGCAGCAAGAAGTGATCTGCTGGTTGCTTTGGCTGTTCCTTCTGTCCTGGGTTTCAGAATACCTGTGGCTAAAGGTATAGTTACCCCTGCACCCCAGATGAATCCCCAAAGCAGAGACTAATCAACTGGATAATTGCTCTCTCCCAAGTGTCTGAATGTAAAATGAAACTTCTGGTTTAGTAGTTTTCTGTGCTGCTTGTTTTTCAGTGAAAGCAAATTGCCTTTTGATATGAAATACGTGGTTCAGTCTCTAGGGAACCCTGTCTTTGTGTTCTTCTTGTGCATTATTATTTAAAAAAAAAAAAATCCAAAAAAACCAAAACCAAACCAACAACAAAATAAACAACCAGTAGCCTGAGTGATCACAGGTGAAGAATGCAGACTGTGTTCCCAGGAAGGTAAAATGGAAGAAAAATTGCATTCAATTCTGTTAGGTAACGAAGAAAATAAATTCCTTCAGAGAAGAATAGTGCTAGATTTTCCCCCTCAAAGGTATTGTATATGACTAACATAATTAATTATAGAATTAGTCACAACCAGGAACAAGGATGTTTGATTCACCTTGGAGTTTGGTGTTGTGCATTTGTTGTTTTTTTTTTTTTTAAAAAAAAAAGGATTATCAATCTGTCGAGTGCCATGCAAATAGCAATTGAAGTTTGTTTCTGAACACAGATAATGGGGCAGAGCTTGGGGAGTTACGGGATGAGGAGGATTATCTCATGTACCTTGATAAACCGTTCTTTTACTGTTGCTATCTGCTGTCATGGTTGTAGCTTTCAGTTAAAGTCTGGTTTATATTCAGAGTTCTTGCCAAATGTTTGCTGTTGCCAGTTCTAGATTATTAATCAGCTTGGATTGACATAATAAGCTTTGGGCCCGTGATGTAAATCAGATGTCTAAGTCTGGCCACGTAGAGAGAACAATGTGGGTTTTCCCAGCCTAACGAGCCAGAACTTGGCCAGTCAAAGGTGTCTGCCGTGAAGGACTAGGGAAGTATTGAAGCCTGGACCCTTCCCTCTGGAGGCTGCCTTTGAGAGTGGTAGACTCGAGGAGCATCCTGTCAGCATCTTTCTTCAGCAAGGTCACCTCTTTCTTCTCCAGCAGTACCCCCCCAGCACAGCAGGGTTGAAGCTTTTGCTCTTGGAGGGGGTAGCTGCTTGGGGAGCCAGGTGCCGTGCATCCTCCTGGGAGGGAGGAAGCCTGAGCTGGTGGTAGGTACGTTTCTGGGGGTGGGTCTTCATGCTCAGGGAGCTGTGCCTGAATTCACAAGCCCAGGCACAGTTGGCGTGTGTTTTCTCAGGTGTAAATTCTGGCCCCTTTTCTATCACTCAGTGTTTTATAGCATCACTCTCCTGATATTCAGAGAACGGGGAGGTAGCCCTCAGTAGGCTTCCAGTGGACTTCCCTTGCAGACACTTCTGGATTCTGTTTCTTCTACCCCAGTCCCTGGGTGACTGAGGTGGGAGTTATTACATGTTTCACCTGAGAAATCCCTTGGCCATTTCTGTGACCTCTCCAGGGATGTCAGGTATAAATGGTTGATCCCAGCTTACACCACTGTTGTGAGGCTGTGCAAGTATTTGTTTTCTCCATTATAGAGTCTTGGACTCCCGTGATTTCAGATATGTTTGACCAGACAAAAAAAACCTGAGCCCCAAATATACTTCTGGGAGGAGGCGAAGCAAACCTTTTGTGATGATATTCAGAGTAAAGCATGTGCTTTATGAATTCTCACGTACAACACATCGCTTGGATCACCAAGGAGGTCTAGATCCACTACCACTGGCTTCTTTCCTTGGCTGCTATAGGAATGATACATTTAAGAGTAATCATGATTGTTTCTCATGTTTATCACCTGAGATGCATGATCCTCAGTGGGGATACTGTTCCTCCTCCTCCTTTAAGGTCTTTTTTTTTCTGCTGCGGCCAGTTTATTCTCACAGGGTTTGCTGGGTAAGAAGAGTCATAGCTCCTCAAGATAGATGGTTGCACCTGGGCTTTGCCACCTGGCAATGTTGGGCTCTGCTTAGAATGGTGGTGCATCATTCCATGTTGTGGTTGTGACAACTCCTCTATGAACTTTCATGCCTGGGCGCAGGTAAACATGCTGATAACTTAGTCCCATCTCTGCTTAGGCTTTTCAAGACAGGGTGGTCCTTTGGGAGGAGACTTGTGTGTCCTGCAGGATATGTTGTTAGTCTCATGCTGAACACCTGCCTAAGCAAACTGCCAAAGGCTTGCTGGGGTCACCTGGAGAGAGTGTGGCTTAGGGGTAGGATCTCATGGTGAATCAGCTTGCAGGTATATTGGGTTACCTGGTGGGCAACTTGCTGCCTTGCTTTTTGGTGTCCTTTCTGTTGGCTGCAGCTTCTCTCCAGGTGTGTCCCATTTGGACCCGCAACCAGCTTGGGGGTTGTGGAGTGGAGGAACGTTACAGTGTGAACTCTGTTGCCCTCAAAGAGTGTGGATGAGAGTGGGGCATGTTCTCAAAGACATCTGATAAGCCTTTTTACGTGCTGTAGGGTAAAAGGCCTCTTCAAGTCAACCCAAGTTTTGCATTTTCAACTCTAGACTCCAGCCTGTGCCCTGAAGGCACAGACCCACTTCAGGGGGATGGATGCACTGCATACGCTGATGGAAAATAAAAGGTCAACAGGCCTTTAGGGAAATCGGACTTGCTATTTGGTAAAGAAAACCAAAAAGATCCCTAAGAAGTCGTGGTAACCTTGTGATGACCTTACTGAGCTGCGATGCATATGGCTGCGTTGTGACATGGGTTCTGCAGGCTGCTACTTTATAGTATTAAATGACCTTAGACCACTTCAGAACCAAAAAAAAAGGTATATTTATTTAATTTCTCATGGTTAACGAGCCAGCGTTACTGAGCAGGCTGTCCTAGTATTTTCTTTGAAAAGTATGCGTTTTCGGAACGAAAGAAGACCTTGCCCTATTCCTGCCACGATAAACAATCAGCCTTAGGCTCCAGTTTGGCAGAAATTACTGAAATGCTACTGTCGGGCATTTACACATCTGTTTAAAGTTAAAAACGGAGAACTTGAAGAGTTCGACTGAATGGGGGCCTCGGTGGTAATGCTTTTAATTGTAGAGTAAATCCAGTCTTCCCACTCTCCAGCAGATGGGGCAAGCGAGCCTCCTTATAGTTAGGGTCAAGATTTTTCTGACTGCAAGGTTAAAATGTAGCCCTCGTTGGCTCTTAGTCCAATAACCTCGTTTGAAGGCTCTTTACCTTTGTACTGTAAGGGTAAATTACGTACTTTGACGCAACTGGACTATTTTCTTTACAAACATGTGTCGTAAACAATTGTTCTGTTCATTGAAATTCTGAGATTTTAAAAATGCTGTTCCTTTCTTTACACAGGGATGGAAACTGATATTTTGATGGGTTTTGTCGTGCGAAGATATGGGAATGAGTGTTCCCTCCCCAAAACTAGCCAATGGTTGGGTGTTTACAAGGCTCACGGGGGATGCAAAGGGTCCAAGTTTTAGTCCCTGGTAGTCTTCCACGTGTCTGTAGAGCGTATTGATGACAAGATCACCTTACCTGCCTTTTGGGTCACCTTCTCCAATTCTCTCCTCCAAAAGCTATTGTCACTCTTACACACTCATTGGTGCTCCAGACTTGTACGGACCCCATGAGTGGCCACAGTTGCTTTCTGCCCACTCCTCTGGCTTCCTGTTCACACTTTGTGTGATGTACTTGTCCAAAAAGAGGCTAACCCTCACAATAAGGCAGTCCCTGAATACTGCCTCTTATAAGGAGTAAAAGCTTTATCTTGAACACTTAGAAATGTAGAGTTCTCAGCAGTTCCCCTTCAGCCACAGTCACACTCCTGCATGTTCTAGCTCCCTAGGCGCGCTCTGCTTTGTCCCCACTCCTTGGAGCCCAGCTTGGTAGCCCTGGAGCTGGTTGTGTTCTTGCAGGCAATGTGGTGTGCAGGTTCATGCACTATTTGCTGCCTTTTGCTCCAGGCCATAGGCTCCTTACAACTCCAGTGAAGGTGGCCTTGTGTGAGGCAGGAGCCTCCATAGGTGTAGCCCCGTGATGGTGGGGAGGTTCTGCTGGTCCCATAGATAATAGATCATTGTTTGGTTACTTGGGGGTGTACCTTGTCCTTGTGAAAGAAGCTCCCTCTGTTCAGCCTTGAATAAAAGATAGCGATTTATCTATCCTGGTTTATTTTGCAGGGGGGGCAAGCTTCCTGAGACAGTGGGGTGGAGAAACCGGTACCTATATTAAACTGGACAGACAAACACAACATGTTAATATTAAAAAAAAAAACCAAACAAAAACAAAACAACAAAAACAAACCAACTTGGCTAAAAACAAACAAACAAAAAAACCCCAACAACAACAACAACAAAAAAACAAGCAAAACCCACCCCAACTCTTTCTCCTCAAACTTCCAAAAACTGAAATGGGGGGAGGGAATAGATGTGAGCCTACCTTCTCAGATATGTAGGGAAAACCTCAGCTGCTGGGTTCTGACTAGTTTAGCACAGGGAGCTATGTGCCACTATCTGTCATTATCTGTTTGTGATACCCAAACCTTGTCTTGGGGTGGGAGAGAGCACTAAGGAATTCTTGGCTGGAGTACCATGACTTTGTGCTCTTGCTTGAAACTGTTATTATGTAGTTAAAACTGAGATGGGTAACACGGAGTACAGAGGGGGACAAGGTTTGTGCTGGTTGGCATCTTCTTTGTAGACAGTGAGAGTAACCAGGCTCTACAGATGTCCAAACTAGTAGGAGTCTGGCTCACCTTCTCCTCGTGTGCGTTGTATAGAATCTGGGCACCTCCTTAACCCATTCCATATTTTAGAGGAGCAATTTGTGTTACCTTTCCCTCACCATCACTCAAAGGTTGCTCCAGCTTCTCCTTCTTCCACAGCCTCCTGATGCCCTCGGACCTCACCTCTGACACTGCCTCCTCCTCACTGAGCAGCCTGACTCAGACCAGGCTTCTTGCAGCCAAATTCCTCCAGCCGGGCGCAGTTCTGGTCACTTTACTTTCCATTCAGTCTGCTGACAGTTCTACAGCAAAAATTCCTTTGGCTCCTGTCGTGTCTACCTTTTGCCTTTGGATGTTTTCGTTGGCTTACTGTGTTGTGAATGAAACTTAAATTCCTCGGTATGTTTTCAGCCAGCGTTTGCGTTTCGTTCATTGTGCCTTGACCACCCAGCCTCCTCTGACTTTACCCCTATCCTCGTGGTCTTCCTCTCTTTGTTTTCTTGAGGTTGTTCAGCCTGAAGAACAGAAGGCTTCAGGGAGACCTTGGAGCCCCTTCCAGTATCTGAAGGGAGCCTACAGGAGAGATAGGGAGGGACGCTTGATCAGGGAGTGGAGCTACAGGACGAGGGCTAACGGTTTTAAACTGAAAGAGGAGAGATTTAGATGAGATCTCAGGAAGAAATTCTTTCCTGTGAGGGTGGTGGGATGCTGGAACAGGTTGCCCAGAGAACCTGTGGCTGCCCCATCCCTGGAGGAGTTCAAGGCCAGGCTGGATGGGGCTTTGAGCAACCTGGTCTGGTGGGAGGTGTCCCTGCCCATGGCAGGGGGCTAGGAGCTGGGTGATCTTTAAGGTCCCTTCCAACCCAAACCCTTCTATGATTCTCCACATCCTTCCCTGTTCCTGACAAGATGTTCTCCTAATAAGCTGAGAAGTGCTCCTAGCACTCAACCCCCCAAACTTTCACACTCCCTTCCTGACCTTCCTTCAAGAGCCAGTGACTTTTCTCTTAGTTTTCTGCTTTGTGGATGGAAAGCATGGCTTTATAAGAAACGTAGTGCTCCCGGGGTGGGTATGAAGCCTGGCTCGGGCTGCACAGGCTCCTCAGGAACGTGGGTTGTGACACAAATGTGGCGTGAGGCAGCTGGAAACACCTACAGCCTGCGGTGGTTTATAGTAAGCCAACTGTTCAGTGACATGCTGGCCTCCGAGGAAAGCTATGCATGCCGTTAGCCAGAGGTATCTCAGGAGGATTGAGAGTCTGTCTGCTATTTGGCTCTTCACAGACAGCAGATGTTCCACGAGAAGGTGAAACATGCAATAAATGACTGTATTTACTTGAAGCAAATCAGAGCTCAAGAAAAAAAAGGCAGGCAGTGGTCCAGACCAAGCGTGTTTACTGCTGCGGGACTGCTTTTGCGCTGATGCAGCATCTTTCACCCCAAATCTCTGAGCGTTCTGAAAGCGTTGACAAAGGTAGGCCAATGCCAGTGTTTGTGGGTGTATTTCAGCTGGCTTTTTACTGCCCCTTCTGGAAACTGCCGTCCGTATGGCCTACATAGAGTTTGGTACAGCTATGGCTACTTGGCCGAGCGTTTCTTTAGGTGCATAGATAGCTGCTGGTGGTCAGCTCAAGCTGATGGAGGTATGTTGGTCACAGGACCTGAGCGGGCCACTGTAGGGCTAGTTCAGGTGGCCTGAAGCATCTCCCTTACAAGAAAAGGCTGAGGGACTTGGGTCTTTTTAGTCTGGAGAAGAAAAGGCTGAGGGGGGTTCTGATCAACACCTATAAATACTTAAAGGGTGGGTGTCAGGAGGATGGGGCCAGTCTTTTCTCAGTGGTGCCCAGGGACAGGACAAGAGGGAACGGACACAAACTTGAACATAAGCAGTTCCATCTCAACATGAGGAGGAACTTCTTTCCTTTGAGGGTGGCAGAGCTCTGGAAGAAGCTGCCCAGAGAGGTGGTGGAGTCTCCTTCTCTGGAGGCATTCCAAACCCGCCTGGATGCATTCCTGTGGACCTGCTCTGGCAGGGGGGTTGGACTCGATCTCCAGAGGTCCCTTCTAACCCATGTGATTCTGTGATGGACATGAGCTGGAGTTACTTTAGTGTACAGATACGTTTCTCCTGGTTTTTAGGAGGGGAGAAAAAAAACCTAAGACCTGGACTGAAGACAAAAGAAAACTCACAGAGATGCACCTCTCTCTTCTACTGCTTCTTCCAATCTCTGGATGCTTCCAGTCTTCCAGAGCTTCAACCAATCTGTTGGTTGGACTAGATGATCTTAAGAGGTCCCTTCCAACCTAGGTGATTCTGTGATTCTTCTGTGGGGGAAAAGTGAAATACTGAGTAGAGTATCACTAGTGAAAATAGGTTCAGGCCAGGTTGTGTCATGTCTACCTGCTGAGTGAATGTTTAGCCAAAGTCTAATGCAGGGAAGCATCCAGTGACCCAGAAGGGAGAGAATTAGTCTCTTCACATACGTGCAGATTTCCTTTGTGGACCAACAGATGCCTCTTTGGATGCTTATGTTGGGATCCAAAGGTCACTTGTTAGTTTTCAGCAGCTTCCAGAAGAGGAGCGTATCTTCAGCCAACAGCGGGGCGTTAATGCAGGGATTCCATATTGTTTTTCTAGTAAGGAATCTGCTGCCAAATAAATACCACCTGGTCCTGGCTACCTTCCAGGGGTTAGGCAGTGTGTTGGGAGCGAGCAGAACTGCACTGCCCCGAGCAGTTCCCAGCAGAGCCCTGGAGACCCACAGCTGCAGGATGTCTTGGGGGGCGAATGGCTTTTCCTCGCCAAGGTACCCCCAGAGAATTCTGGTGGGTGGCTCCTCTATGATGGTCCTGATGGTCCTCTACTCGCTTCTCCACAGCATGCGGAAGGGGGCAATCTCCAAAAGTTCTTGGGATGGACAGACAACTCACATCCTTCCTCCCCGTGTGTGTGCTTTTTTTTACAGAGAAAGTTGCCTCCTTGTTCTCTTCTCTTTTTGCTCGGCTCGCTCCTGGTGGTTTTCTGCAGACGTTTCCTCCAAGTGACCTTGCTCGAACCACTAAAATGAAACAAAAGGTTCTGCCCACTTTCTTCTCCGAGTCCCTTAACTACAGAATGTTGGGTTATTTTTTTCCCTCCCCTCTCTTTTTCGTTCTCTCTGCTCCCTGGCTGCCCAGGGTGACGGCCGTATCTGTTTGATTTGAGGGCAGCCCGGCGTGTGCTGTGACCGGCTCCTTCTGCTAATCATTTCTTCTCTGGAGCCGCAGGATAAATGAATTTCACTGTTAAGTGCTTTCCCGTTTTGTTCCTCCGCTGCTGGCAGCGAGCTGACCCACCCTCTTTTGTTTTGCAAATTTATCTCTCTTTGCCCTTCTTGTATCGAGACGAAATCACAAGATTTAATTAATAGAAACATGTTATTTGCGCGCTTTGCTTTTGGCTCTCTTGTGCTGCACGAAAAGCTCTGCATAAAACAGGAATTCCACTGCGGCTGGACACCCTGGACCGATACTGGGTTTGGTCCTGGGATGGGGAATAAGACTTTATCCTGCTTGACAAAGCCTGGCGGTGTGGGCTGAATAGATGCAGCCTCCATAGAAAGAGCATTTTGCAGCCATCCTGCCGTGTAAACTCAGTCCCTTTTTTATAAACAGCTTTGATTTGGCTCCTTCCATGCGTTCGGGGTGCTCAGTCCATCAGACTTGGCCTTGGAGTGGTGAATGTAGGTACTGGAAGTTCTCCAGACGTGGTAGTGTGCGTGTCCCTGCAACCCCTCGCTGGGAGCAGGGTAAATATTTAGAGTGGCCGAGCCCAATTTGGGCTCTCTGCTGTTTTAACGAGATCGGTCCTGCCTAATTTAAAGCTGGCTTAGGCGTTTTCTCCACCGCACCAGGATCACTGCTGGGTACAGGGAGCCCCGAATTGGGGATGATGGTGGCCGCAGTCATGTTTTTCATGGTTCCGAGCCTGGTGCTTAGAGGACTTGAGGTTGTTTTTACTGTGTGAATGTGACTGCCTGTGCATTTTAATTCGGGGAAAAACAGACTGCGACAGACTAATGAAGTCAGTGGGGTGGTTACATTGCCCTGCTTTCTTGGAAATCTTCATCATTCCCGTCTTCCTCGGGATGGATAAAAGGAATCTATCAACCAAAACAATATTCTTGCTGTATATTTTTGAATCTTTTTATAGCATAAATAGCTTTCAAAGAACATAAATCAAGCAGTTTTTGCTTTCTCTTCCACAGATTTTTTTTTTTTATTTTCAAAGCAAAGAAGGACATCTCCATGCACAGGGTAAAAAAAAAAGGCAAAGAGAAACTAGCCATTTGCATTTTACAAACCATATCTTGAAGAACAAAAAAAAAAAAAAAGACTCGAAGGAGGGGAAATTTGTCACCTTAACATTGCAAATGATGTGAAACCAGAATGTCCTCCCACCACAGCATATGTTTGTGGTGGGTAGGCGGGGGGAGATGCAGGGAAGAGGTGATGGTATAAAAATACCTTGAAAAAAAAAAACAAACCAAAAAAAAACCAAGCCCCAAATATAATAAATGTTTGGCTAGGGGAGAGAGTTTGTCACTTCAGCCAGACTAGAGGGGGGAAACCAGACAGACAGGGGGCGGATGGTGGTGGGGGGGGAAGAATTTATGTCACTTCAGCAAGGTAAATAATTTGGCAGAGTGTCTCAGAGCAGTCAAATAATTAGCGTGAGAGGATCAGATATTAAGCAAGTAGGTGGCCTAGAAAGTGAAGAGGAAGGGGTAAAAGCCATTTGAGCAGGACTATGAAGATTGTAGGAAACAGTTAAATGGGTGGCAAATCCCAAGCAGAAGGGTGATGGGTAAAACCCCAAGATAAATTGCATGGACTTGTGAGTAGCCACTCTGCCTGCAAGTCGAATACAGTTTGCCTTGTCATTCTCGGGGGGGAGGTTTGTCCTCTGCGGTGGGAGATGGACATCTTCCCCATCTTGGGAGGGAGGGTCAGGAGGGATGACCTTTCAGGTTGGCAGCAGCAGCTGTCAGTGTTGGGAGGGCAGTCTCCTTCCTATGTGTGATATTTATAGGGTTTTTTGATTGGGTTTTAATTGACTTGCCTCAGCGCTCAAGAAGGTGCCCGGCCCCAAGGAAGAGTGGGTGAGTATGTGAGAAAGAGACAGAAGAGGTGGGGAGAGCACAGGCTGGTGAGGTGCCCTTTACGTCCGGTAACTTGTTATCCAGGCATATATTGACCTATTTTATGGACAGCTTCAGATGCAGTTTTCCAGGGCAACAAAGATGATGGAGGGTTTGGAGCATCTCCCTTGTGAGGAAAGGCTCAAGGAGCTGGGACTCTCCAGCCTGGAGAAGAGAAGGCTGAGGGGGGACCTAATTAATGCTTCCAATTATCCAAAGGGTGGGTTGAAGGATGATGGAGCCTGACTCTTCTCAGTG
>JAOTQQ010000032.1:59017201-59034937 GCA_026546715.1 Gallinago undulata
GTCAGGCACTGGAACAGCCTGCCCAGGGAGGTGGTGGAGTCACCATCCCTGGAGGGATTTAAGAAACGTGTAGATGTGGTATTTCAGGGCATGCTCTAGTGCCTGAGATTGTTTGGGGTTTGTGTGTGTGTGTGTGTGGTTGGACTCAATGATCTCAAAGGTCCCTTCCAACCGTGAAGATTCTGTGATTCATCTTGGTTGAAATCTACCTTTGACAGACAACAGTAGGATTTGGTGTGCGAGTTCTATCTCAAGGTGAGTGCCCCTTCTCCACCACCAGCAAGTGGCAACAGCATTCTAAAGGGAGGACATCGGAGAGAGAGCAGCTTGGTTTTCTCACTTGTCATGGTTATTTGTCTCTCTCCTGGCCCAACCACCAGGAGCAGGTTAAGGATGACAGAAACTAGCAACAAATCAGGGGGTGGAGGACAGAGCATGTGACAATGCCCTGGCTGGGGCGCAAACATTTGAGCTACGTTTCGAAAGCCCTGGATTTGTGTTCCGCGGGGTTCAGGAGTGAAAAAAATAAAAAAAAAAGTCTGCGACGATAACAATCAACAAGCTCAATCTCATTAGCATCTGCCCTTCTTCGGAGAAGAGGCTGGAGCGAGTCCCATCAAGCTGTGATCTGGTTGAGTGCGCTGGGGAAGGTTCCTAGAAGCATTCCCCCGGCTTCTTCACACTGTGCACCGAGGGGGGAAAAAAACAACATTTGGCAATTTGTTGTCAATATTTGTATAACTCCTGATGCCACTAAAACTGCATATGCAGGCTTTAAACTAACAAAAACAAAGCCATGGCCAAGCTGGAGAGCTGGATTTGTTTCCATGCACAATTAGGTTTATTTGTTTAGGTCTCATTTTATTTGCTTTCAGATGACTCAGATAGGAGTATTGCAATCCTTTCAAAGTGAAGTAGTGTTCTGTGTATTTTGGGCATTGGGCTTAGCCAAATGTGGAAAGAATTGGCTGCTCAATAGTATTTTCCTATCCAGAGGTTTTTCAAACTTTTGAGAGGAACTGAAGGAATGTCCCTTCCATGCCAGGCTTTTTTTTTTTTCTTTTTTTTTCTTTTTTTTTTTTCCTCCCCTCCTTTCACGGTGTCTCTCCACGTTATTGTTAAAGAGCAGAGGAATTTTAAAACACTCCTCCGTTGTGCAACCGTTAGCAACTACTCTTATTAATTGCTTTACCATTATGCTGCATGCTTAAATTCTCGCCGGTGTCATCCATAACCAGTGCTGCTTCCAGTGCCTTTTAACCCCTTCCAAGGAGAATGTATGGATGTTGCGCTGCTCAGGAGTCTCCCATCCTGCTAGGCCAGCTCTGGGCTGGCTGGAAATTAGTTCCCGCGTATATACGAAGGGATATTTACATTTTGGCAAGTGCCCAAACTTTCTGCCGGGGAGTCAGTCGCTCAGGGCAGATTATTTTCCAGTGGGCATGCTTGCACGCTAGCGGTGTTAAGAGAATGGTCTCAGGTCTCAGTACCGTGGTGGTTCTTTATCTCCCCAACCCCAAAAAACAAAGTAATAATAAAAAGCAGGTTTTTATTTATTTTATTTTTTTTCTCTCTTCTGTCTTAGGTGAGTAAGAGGCAATGGCCTTTAATTGGTGCTTTTGGGGGGATATTTTTTTTTGTTGTTGTTGTCTTCTTTGTTTTGTTTTGTTCTTCTCATCACTTTACTTCTGCAAATGCCTCCTGGGGTGATGTTTCAGAAAATGTAGACAATGTGAATAAATCCACATTTGTTCCTACTTCTATGGAACATAAAGGTTAAAGGATTTCCTGCACTCACCAGAAGCATGCATCTGATTTATGGCCTTCCTTAATGCTCTTCCCACTCACGCTCATAAAAGAAATATAGTAACAAAGGCTAGTGGGCGATCTATTTTAAAGTTTGCCCTGATAAAACCAAACTGGAGCTTTATTCAGTCTTAAATGTCAATCCCAAGATTCGGAGTAGTTTTCCAATCGAGCACAATAACTGTGGAAGGGAGCCGTGGCTCAGCGGGCTGCTGCACCCACACCATGGGGGCAGATGGAGCCTGCATGTCCCATTGCCCTCCCAGGGCTTTGAGAGACTGGGTGACCCCAGGAGGGAGTGGACAACACTTAGGAGATGTGATTTGTTGGTTTATTTTCCTTTTAAGAGGGTAGGAGCCTAAAACACACCTATGGCGAATAACCAAATTGAGGAGGGATTGAAAACGATGACTCCAGGAAAGAATAACATGAATTTCCAAGAGAAGAATAATATGGATTTCCAAGCCTGTGTTAAAAATGAGAAGTAGTAATAAGGTGGGCAAATAGATTGGATGGTGCCTAGAGATCTGTTTGGTGGCAGCGATGCTTTGCTTCCCTCCCTCTGGCTGTGGTTTCCCACCTGCAGTTCTTCAGGTGGGAAACTTTATAACTACCTGAAGGGGGGGTGTAGAGAGGCCAGGGTCGGTCTCTTCTCCCAAGTCACGGGTGATAGGACAAGGGGAAATGGCCTCAAGTTGCACCAGGGGAGGTTTAGATTGGATATTAGGAAACATTTCTTCATGGAGAGGGTTATCGGGCATTGGAATGGGCTGCCCAGGGAAGTGGTTGAAGCACCATCCCTGGAGGTGTTCAAAAGACGGGTTGACGTAGTCCTTAGGAATATTGTTTAGTGACTTTTGTCAGGGTTAGGTTGATGGTTGGACTTTAAGTTCCCTTCCAACCTAGATAATTCTATGATCTTAGGTTTTATCCCAGAGGGGATGAGACTGTGGACTTCACTGGGGGCTGAGAGGAGACTGGACCTCTCAGAGCCTCATGTTCTCTGGGCTAGTACTAAACGCATCATTTGATTGTCAAAGTACGTTGCGGATGCAGGACGCCAAATTAATTTGGCTGCTGCCAAATAGTAAACATAAAATTAGATTTTATACGCTGAAAACGTGGAACCGTTCCAGAGGCATATCGTTCAAGCACACATTAAAATGTAAAGACCGTGCGCTACGTTATAGCTCCCGTGTCGCAGAGGAGGCTTCCTACATTAAACTGATTTTTACCACGTATGGGCTCCCCGAGTTGCCACGTACAACTAAGTGGTAAAACAGGGCCTTTTTTTTTTTTTTTTTTGGCATGATGTATGTACCTTTTGCCTTTTTACTTATACCACAGTGTGAGCGGCAGCTGGGCAGGCGGTGATTTCGGTCTAAGGTGGCTTTGCCCCTTCCTTCCTGCAGATGTGTAGGCAGGTGCTAGTAATTCAAGTATTGAGACCTGTGGGCTTACCACCACTTCCTGCTGTGCATCACCCGTGAGCCTGCGAGGGGAAGGAGAGAGACCCCGGGGATGAAAATTAGGAGAAAAGGACCTTAAGATTTAAAAACATGGGCCTTGAAGCTACAAGGTAGGGTCAGGACATGGAAGGCAGGCAGACTGCACTGCCTATGCCAAGTGGTCAGGGGCTCAAAAAGTTTAGGACTACATAAATCTTAGGGTAGTGCCAAGCACAGATAAGATGGTGCACACATTAATCTTCTGTATCTTGTCCCTTTGCTCTTTTTTTCTTCCCTAAGATGGAGTAAGTCTGTACCTAAACGCGTGCTTCTGTTAAAGTGTAGGGTAAAGTAATTTATCTCCCCTTGAAACATCTCTGGAGGGGTAAATCTCATCCTCCACATGACGCATGCACACTTTTCATCTGTTGTAAAGTATTCCCTCTCATCTGAGGGTGGGCAGGAGGTGGCTTCCAGCCATCAAGGAGCAACTTAAACATACTGTGAACATTAAACATACCCTAATCAGTAATACTGGGAAGCAGGAGAGGCAAGAAGGGTGTCATGAACCACCAGTGATGGTCTGAGACTGAGCATGGCAGTCCTCAGGAAGACTCTGAGGGCTCAGAGGATTCCTTGCCCCAGTATCCTCTGACACTGGATTTTTCTCTGTAGCTGAGGCTCGTTGTGCATAATTTGACTCAGTCTCATAAAACAGAGGATAAACTTCACACTGTTTTGACCTACAGGTGCTACAGTCAAAACCCACTTTTTTTTTTTCCACCCACTAATGTAGATCAAGGTGTCATCTAAAAAGCAATTATTTTGATAACCCATTTGATTGCTTCTGTTACGTTTCAGTTTCCACAGACAGTCTTTATTGCCTTATGCTGCTCATTTGAAACGGGACCTTTGATCCAGCTATGATTAATAACCTTATTATGGTGATACCCGTTTGCTTCCTCATTGCTGGATTTCATAAAGTTGAAGTTGCCGTCTTTGAACTTTACACCCTTGAAGAAAGTAAGACACGTTGGATGTCTTCATTCCAGCCAAATAATTTTTGCATTAGGCTTTTCTAATTGTTATTCCCTTCCTGACACGCGTGTCCATAGCTAAGTGGCCACTCACCAGTAGAGATGAGTTCCCCCTGCTCGTGCTCTGGGCTATGGCTGCCGTTAGGCAAGGTGCAGAGCTTGGCTCCTAAACCTGCAGCTGGGGCTTTAGCACTTCTCCAACTGGGGCTGGGCAGCTTCCAGTCAGCCCTGCGGTGCCAAAACATCTGCCTGCAGCGTCCCTTGTAAAGAAACCCTGCGTGAGTCACTGTGGTGGCTTCCTAGACAGAGGACTATTAGCGTGGAAATAACCTGTTGATGCCGCAGACGGTGTAAGCTGGAGTTGGAAGTCCAGTAGAGCTGAAAGAAGTCATGTATGTGGGTGGCCAGCAGGTTGTGGGAGGTGATTTTACCCCTCTACTCTGTGCTGGTGAGACCCCACCTGGAGTACTGCGTCCAGTTCTGGAGTCCTCAACACGGGAAGGACATGGACCTGTTGGAACGGGTCCAGCGGAGGACCATGAAGATGATCAGAGGGCTGCAGCACCTCCCCTATGAGGACAGGCTGAGAGAGCTGGGGTTGTTCAGCCTGGAGAAGAGAAGGCTCGGGGGAGACCTTAGAGACCCTTCCAGTCTCTAAAGGGTCTACAGGAAAGATGGGGAGGGACTCTTGATCAGACAGTGAAGCAATAGGACGAGGGGTAATGGTTTTAAACTGAAAGAGGGAAGATTTAGATGAGATCTGAGGAAGAAATTCTTTCCTGTGAGGGTGATGAGACACTGGAACAGGTTGCCCAGAGAAGCTGTGGATGGCCCATCCCTGGAGATGTTCAAGGCCGGTTTGGATGGGGCTTTGAGCAACCTGGTCTGGTGGGAGGTGTCCCTGCCCCCAGAGACTCGATGATCTTTAAAGTCCTTTCCAACCCGAACCATTCTATGATAAAAGAAGTCCAGTAGAGCTAAAAGAAGTTGTGTATACGTTGAGTGAATAGGACTGTGTTTACACCAATGAGCGATATGTCATGGGTGAAGGTAAAACTGCAGGTTGTGAGAGGATAGGACTGTAAGGAGGCAAACCTGCAGGAAGGGATGAGGGGAGGATGGTGACATGCAGAAGAGGAAGTCCTCTCCCTGCCCTTCCAAGCTGATGTGCAGAGCAGAATTGGTGGAGAAGGCTCCGAGTCATGGCCTTTGTCCTTTCTTCTCTCTGTGACTGCGTAGCATCCCTCTGGAAGGCAGGGGACTAAAGGAGTGTGGCAGTAAGTGGCCCCCGTGGTTATCTGCCAGCCCCAGGGGGAAGACCAGCACAGGTCCGTGGTAGGAAATGTGCTGGCGTGAGGGGGCGAGTCTGGAGGATATGAATCTCAGCACCAACATCTGGCCACGCTTGGCCAAGCTCTGGCTTCCGCCCGAGAGGGGGAAATCCCTGTGTTGGCACGTCAAAGCAAAAATCTGTCATTTCCACCCTGCTTTCGTTTACCCCTTGCTGCCTTTATGACTAAGAGTCTCTCTCCCTTCCAAGCCCGACAATTCCGTGAGTGACTCTGGGGTTTGCTAACAGTGAGGGCACAACCTCAGCCACCAGCCTTGACTGCAGTCAGAAGGCTTATGCCCGCTTGAATTAAAGTCTCCCTGCGAACCGGGGGTGGGTTTATGCCTCAGCAGAGCACTTTTAAATGGAAACCCGAGGAGGACGTCAAGCACTCGGCATCTGAAAAGCCACCACACGGCGCGGTGCACATCTGTGAGCAGGTGAAAGCATCCCCATGCCAAGGTTAGCTTCCAACAGAGAGGTAGGAGCTGAGGATAGATAACCTGCTGCTTACAACCACGACGGAGAAGATGGCACCTATTCAACCTATTTTGGTGGCCTGACTGTTCCCCTCTGTGCTCATGGCGACATTCCTTATTTGTGCAATGTTTTCCACCCAAGCAACAATGCTATTGAAGAGGAAATGATACCGTTGGTGAATTATTTGGTGTTAGCTTTCCAGTCAGACAAGTGAGAGGAGAAGCATTTGTCATACCGAGGTGATGTCACTTTGGGAAGGGAATAATGTTTTTTGGATTATGAGATAATTAATGTCTGCTACCCCTGAGGGTTTGATTAAACTATCAAGTACCAAGCGACATCTTTGCCACATGATGCTTCTTTGGAAACCATAAGCACCAGAACAGCATTTCAGTGTGTACTTTGGCTAACGTGGAGCCACCGCTCTTCCCCAGGGCCGAATTTGTCATGACTCCTGGGCGGTGAGGAATCTTTGGTCTCTTGAAATAGGTTATTTCCTTTTTTGGAAAGAAATAAGAAGACACAAGCAAGGGATTAATAAATTTTTAGGTAGAATGCCTGGCAGCAAGGAATTCAGAAGGATAGGAAAAAGTGGTGGGACTGAGACCCTGGGCTGTGTTGTTTGGGAGGAATATTTTGCATTTCACAATCAGCACAAAGGAAGAAACTATCAATTTTATTATTTTTTTTTTCTGTAGTTGTTTTCAACACAGATAACTAACCGTGGTACCAATAAAGTTCCTTGTATTGAAGGATGTGCACTGAAAAGGGTGAGACTACCCATCCGAGACCAAAGAGATGGTGAAGAAAGACAAAGAAAAGGCAGCAAAAAGGGGAAGGATGTTCAGGTGACAGAAGAGAGAAGGGACACAAATATGGGAGAAAAGCAGACAAAGCAATTGTTAGGAAAATAATCAGGGAATTACTCCAACATACTGGGCCCTGCTCTGGTGGATGCTGTCCTTTTACCTCTTCGCTTGTGAAAGGTAAAATCCGTCCTGGTCCTCAAATTTCTTCAGCCACTACATCCAGGTTCTTGCAAGAAAAGCCCACGCACACACGCTCTGATAGAGCAGTGAATACAGCGGGGGGATAAATAGAAAGCTAATTGAAACTAAACATTGGAATGCTGTTGCAATTCCATCACAGGGCTTGATGTGAAATTAATTTTCATTTAAAAATAAGGGGCAAACAGTTGTTTTTGTATTCTTAACTCCTAATATTTTCCCTTTTCTAAGAAAGAGTGCCACAAAACTTTATAGTGTCCAGCTATCTCCATGTACAAAGATCTTATTTCCTGCTCTGTATCTTCATGACGCTTAAGGGCACCACAGTGGCGATGCTTTGTTTCTCCCTAAGTTTCCCAATTGAAAGGAAGTTTGTTGACTAAGTGAAGCAATAGATATGAAAATAGTAAAGGAAGGAACATCCCCATAACTCTACTAAGCTTGTTACATTCTATAGCGGGGTGAAATAAGAAAAAAAACCCAACAAATTTCTATTTGAAATCTTTTGTTGGATTTTGTTTTAAAACTTTCTGTGAAAACAATCAATAGATTTATTTTTTTTTCAGTCCCTAAACTTGCTTTGGATGAAACTCAGTTTTTAGGATCCAGACTTTCTGGTGGCTCTAACGTTTGGTTGGTGTTAGAAAACGTCAGGCTTGGATTCTTCAGGGTGTTTCATTCACCTGTGTCAGCCAAAATGTCTGAGAAACAATTTTGGGCACGCGGGGCCCGAACAGGAAGCGTTTAAAGTGTTGCCCCATCGTTCAGCAACTGAGGATCAGGATTTATTTCCGTCTTTTTCACATGCAGCAGAAATTGTCTCCAGTTTCACTGACCTTGAATAAAAATCATTTTGCTGACACAATGTGGACAACAGAGAATATATGAAATAGAAGGTGTTGAGTCTAAAGCTATAGTTAACTGACCAAGTTATTACAAAATTGTCCCTAATACTCTCAAGTTTTATTTAAGTGGTATTTTAAATAATTATGTAACTGGATCCCTCTTGTTTTATTTATTCTAGGCAATTGTGTGTTTCTTAGCTTGCTAGGCAAGGGCACGGGACTGGAAAATCTCATGAAATCTCCCATGGCTTCAAGGAAGGAAGTGACTTTCTTTTTTTTTCTGGAGTAAAGTTCCATGCTTGATAGAAAATATTTATATATTCTCTCCCTAAGTGAACTTACTTGTGCTGAAAAAGAAACCTATTAACTGTTGTGGCTTTGGCTAGAGATACGAACGCCCACTATTAGTACAAAGAACAACAGTGAACAACAACCATCTTTTTATTCAGCTGTCCCTGCGCCAGTCACTTTGCCATTGCGTTGCATTATTCTCTAGAAACCTGGTTCATAGTTCTTGGAAAACTCCCTGTAGCAGCAACTTATGATAGGTCCCTGAAGACATCAGGACATATAATAAAGTTCAAAGTCCCACCATTTTCTGGAGGTAAGCAGGGTATGATAATATTTCTGTTTTTGTTTTTGTTTTTGTTTTTTTTCTCTAAACAAAGGCTAAACTTCAAGTTCAGTGTTGTCAGAAGTTCCTGCTGAAGTTCTTGAAAGATAGCTGTGATTGAGGCAGGTTTTTTTGGCCATTCCTGTGGAGACTCAGCAACACGTAGGAGGAAGTGATGGTACCACTCTGGTGGCAATGGTGTCCTGTGTCATTCAAAGAACAAGATGACCCTTGTGGCACCTGCGGGAGAAAAAGTTAAAGCCCACTTGAGGAAGCACAACTTTTTTCTTTCTTTTATGACTGCTATCAGATAGGGCTGAAATGCTTGGGGGATTTCAAAGAGTAATTTGGACGTGAGACATCAAAAAGAACAGGGAGGTGTTTATGTACTTGCATGTGAGCTATTCCTGTTATTGCTGTGAGTGAGTTATCATGGCTTTTCTTAAGGAAAAGAGAGTGATCATTTGGGTTTTTTTTTTGGAGACTGATTTCTTTTCACTGTTAAGGATCTATGGGATGGCAATTTCCACCTCTGGGTGTCTTACCACCAGGAAGAAGAATGTGACAATACGCAAAGCTTTGTAGGAAAAGCTAGGCAGCCTGTTAGAGATCAACAAATCATTTTGAATCATTGGAATTCTTGAAGTATGAAGGAATTATTTGAAGTATTGAGATTGCACTTTCCCTGTAAGACATGTGCTTACCTTCGTAAAGCAGGAGCAAAACGCAGGTTGCCAGAATTTTTAAGAGGTCTGAACTTTGCAGACTCAACCAGGTATTTGCTCTACACATCTGGTAGACCTGAGGTCTGCTTTTGCACTGCTGAAAACATTCCCAGACTTCACAGAGACAGTCACCTGGTCCATAATACTCTCAGCAGAGGGCAGATGGTGGGATCTGACGCTGCACAGTCCCCCGGCTACGAACTGTTACTGCTGGCAGCCACGTCTGTGGGATTTATAGGTGAACCCACAGCTTTGGGAATTCATTCTTCTCATGCTTTGTTAATAAACTGTCTTACTTTTGCTGAAAGAATTTATAGCAGTACGGATTGTTATTGTTGGTACATTGAAGAGCAAGGCAGACTTTTGAAAAGGGCCTTCATCTTTTATTAAGTGATGAAGAAGGAAGTGTATGGAGGGCTGGGATGGAAAGTAAGGTTACAAAGTACACCATGTCTGGGTTTGGGTTTTTTGGGGGGTTGGTTTCTTTTTTTTTTGTTGTTTCTTTTTTTTTTTTCTTTTTTTTTTTGTGAGGCTTCTTGCGCCCTTTACTGAAATATTCCCTGCCAGACACTTAAATGGAAGTATTCTGGTCTAAACAGACCTTGTGTCTGGAGTGGATCTGGCAATTCCTATGTTGAACCATTTCTAGAATATACAAATAAAGAAGCAGATAGATTATAGAATGCTATTAAAATGATATCCATTTCCTTCCATAATCCTTTAAAGGTGTGGAAATGAGGATATATATATTCAGAGTTCATTCTGATCTGTTATTCTATTGGAAAGACAAGTTACTGAGTCAGAGGTCTAATAATTATTTTTTTCCTTAGCTGTTGGTAATTCCTTGGTCACATTGCTTTTGGAAGCTTTTATTCATTACTTTATTCTCACAAACTGGAAGTCGTTGTGTTTCCAAACTTTGGTCCCAGACTGTCTTCTTTCTGTAAAGCGGTACCTTGCTTCCATTTGTTCCTTGGGCGGGTAGGTTGTGTTGGTGCCCTTGTGTGGCATCTCACCACTGCCCTGGGGTGTCCATATTCCCGGAGTGACCACCACTCTGGGATGTAAGGAATGGCAGAACCATAACTGAAGCATTGACACATCTCATATCAAAATACTAAAGAATATGCTGAAGAAACCATCTCAGCTCCTTTTTTTAAAGATCTGGGATTCTAGCCAGCCCTGTCCTACCAGGACTAGAATTAGGTAGGATCAAGAGATAGCACAAGACTAGATTTTTTCGGTTGACTTGAAGGAGCTTATGTTGGTGCTTCATTTTTCAAACAGTTTGGTTTAGTTCTGTTTTGCTTTATTAGTGTGTTGCAACAAAGTACAATAAGCGTTCATCACAGAGCAACCAGAGACCAGGGACAGAGGGTCAGGAGGAACAGATGTGGCTTTGTAGATGCAGGTTAGAAGTTCATTCAAGTGGGAGGGAGAACAGCTACGTGTCTCAATGGGACACAGGAAAATAGGGAAGGGGCAGCAAGTCATATGTCTCTCCAGAATGCCTTGTGTCTATAGGATGCAGCTCTCTCTGAAGGGTGGCTTTTCTGCCGCTCCGAATTTCCAGAAGGCACAGAAAGCATTAATCTGAAACACGAAACCAGGCCCAAGGTCCTAAGCCAGCCTAAAATAGCAGCGTTGTTTCATTTTCCAGCTGAGTAATTGCTCCTCGGAGCCAGGGAGAAGGAGGGGCTTGGAATGTCACTTGGAAATGACTTCCCCACACACACACCTCCACTTCTTTTTTTTTGAAAGACTTTCCTTGCTATGAAGTCAGTGCTTAGTTCTGAGGAGCACACAAATGGTGATCGGTGTGTGGTATGCAAGAGGACTACCTCTTCAGAGCTGCTGGGGGGGACTGAAGGAAAAAGGGGAGAAGCCAGGTTAGATTCCAGGTTGTCAAATCGTGGAGGCAGATTCAAGGCCCATTCCAGCTCACCAGCATGGCACAAAAATGGCCCACTCACTCAGGCCCAAACACACAGGCTGTTACTCTTGAATTTTGGTTCTTATGAGGGTCCATGTTAAAATTGGTAGGGTACTACCCAAAACTGGGAAACTTTAGATCTCATTCTGGTCACAAACCAAGTGAGCAGTGTTTAGCTGAGAAACTCACCTCCACAAGCTTGGGCTTCTGCCTTTCTGTTCTTGACATTCTTTCCACAAGATCAATAAAAAAACCATTCCTTTTCCTTCAACTTTTCCCTTGTTTATCTTCCTATTCTAGTTACCATCACTCTTTTATCTGACTGCCCGTGTTCCTGTTTTTATTCCTTCTCAATATTGAACTTACCTATTGATGGGATCAGTATCACTGTCTATCACCACGACGTGCAAATGCTATCTCTAAAAATTAGCTAAATGTTTAGTAGATTTCATGTTTTTTTTCTGGTACATTGCCCATAGCCTTTTTTTTTTTTTTCTTAAAAAAAAAGAAGTGTTTAGGGTAGAGTTCTTTGCAGGGCAGGACTGTTGTTTGGGATTTATTGGAGACAAGGGCCATGGTGTGGTGGAAGGCTTTTCTGCATTGTGATGGTGTTGTCCCAAAGGATAAAAGCAGCTGCGAAGGTTCGTTGATCAGAATTCATTTTAGTTTCTGGGTTTTTTAGCCCATCGACTGCTTTAGAAATTAGCAGCAAGTTTTCAAACCAGCTTCTAAAGCTTCTGGAAGGGCGTCTTGACACGGTGGTCTGAGTCCAGGAGGAGAAGGACAGAGGAAGTCTGTTAATGCTTAAAAGTTTTTTAGCCACAGCAAATGAAGCTGCCTAAATCTGGATCTGACCAAGGCATGGGTTGATCTTTGCTAAGGAGTAAAGAACAAGTTCTCTGGCAGAGCAAAGGAGGGAAGAGATGCTTGCTGGCCATCCACACCTAGCAGGGTGTCAGTCAATGCCCTGGTTCACCACCTGACTGTGACAGCTCAACTCCGGAGGTTTTGGGAGTACTTTCAGGCAGTTCAAAGCATTTTCCGCAGTCTGAACAACGCTGACTCAGTCTTGCCTAAGATCAGCTTGAGCCAGCCAGCCATCCTTTATCAGAGAGCAGAATTCCTGTAAGTGTCCTGTTTTTTCACAGAATCATAGAATAGTCTAGGGTGGAAGGGACCTTTCAGATCACCTAGTTCAACCATCAACCTAAGTATGATAAAAAAAACATCACTAAACCATGTCACTAAGCACTATGTTAACCCGTCATTTGAACACCTCCAGGGATGGTGCCTCAAACCACTTCCCTGGGCAGCCCATCCTAAAGCTTAATAACCTTTTCAGTGTAGAAATTTTTCCTAATATCCAACCTGAACCTCCCCTGGTGCAATTTGGGGCCATTTCCTCTTGTCCTATCGCCTGTGCCTTGGGAGAAGAGACTGACCCCACCTCTCTACACCCTCCTTTCAGGTACTTGCAGAGAGTGAGAAGGTCTCCCCTTAGCCTTTTTCTCCAGGCTGAACAACCCCAGCTCCCTCAGCCTCTATTTTCATTAATAGTAGTAGCTGTAGCTGTTGAAAGTGTCCTGGCAGTGTTATCAGCTACGTTTCTGTCACCTTGGAGTGTCCATCCATGTGTGACCCTGCAGGTGAAGGCCTGGGCAGAAGATAAAATTACATGTCATTCTGAATTCTATCGCTTTGAGGTACCTCCTCTAGTGGGAGGCGTGCCTACCCATGGCAGGGGTGTTGGAACTGGATGGTCTTTAAGGTTCTTTCCAACCCAAGCCATTCTATGAACCTATAAACAAGACATTGCAGGTACCACAGGGCAGGGTGGCCTCTTGCTGTATCCGGCATTTCATAGCTTTTTGCAGCCATGGCAAAATGGGTCCATGTGGGACCGTCAGGCTTTTCTCTTTGTCCGTAGTAGCCCGACTGGCAATAAAGACAGGCTCTATTCTGTGTCCTGGTGTGAACCCTGGCTGTGAGGCCTCCTGAAAGCTGGCAGCTGAAAGCTGTTGGCACCTTCTGGTTACTCTGTTTGTAATAGTTTTTTGCCCAGAAACGAGATGGCAATTGCAGAGATCTTCAGGGGATAGCGTGTCCTTTCTGAGGAGTGGAAAAAGTACTTATTTTTCAAGCAGCTTGATAGGTGAATCTCCCTGACTGAGGCACTGACTATTTCCATCTTTGGCAGGCAAACTTCTTCTGAGCTGTTACTGATACAGAAAGCCACAGACCTGTTTCATAGTTTACGGCTCTAATCTTTTAACACTTTTCTTGAGCTTTGGCACATGTATACGGGATGGGATCATTTAGAAGTGATGAAGCAGGTAATTGTATTTGTTGAAAGATGGAGCATTTTCTTCCCTATGTACCGCTCCTGTACATTGATGGTTCTTCAGAGGTTCCAGGGCTTCGGTCTAACATCTTAATTAAACTGCCTGGCTTGATGAGCTGTTTTATGAAGTGAACTAACTATTCTGGTTGTAATTGTGCTACACTTTTTAAAGAGTTATTTCTGCCTGTCTGATTCATTGGTCTCGAGCCATCTCTGAACCATGCTGAACTTCCTATCAGTGTGGGCAGTTTGGAATTTACACCTTGATGAAATGAAGGTCATGTAGTTGGGCTGCTGGTGAAGGCATTAAGGAATGAGTATTTCTGTTCTCCTAAGGTAAGTGAACTTTCCAGAGAGGAGGTTTCTCTTAGAAGCAGACCTGTTTGGTGAGAAAGTTCCAGAGCACTGAGAGAGCAGTGGTGAAAGGAGGAACCTGGGCTTGATAATGTCCTGATCAAACCAGAAAAGTGGTGTGTTGGTTTCACTCCATCAGCCACTCCTAAGTGTTCAACCCTATGCATAAGGTCTGTAGGGCATGTACCTTGTTCAGCCAGTGGAAACCTCACAGGTATTGCTTTCCTATTGGTCTCCTGTCCAGTAGAAGATTCTGGTCTAAGATGGCTGTGCCTCTTAGTGTTCTCTAAGTGGAACACTTAGGAGTTCAGCCACCCGCTCTTTTCTATATTTGTTCATTCTGTGAATTGTTCATACAAAGAGTTCTGTAGACTCCAGAAATGTCAGAAATGGTGTGCTGCTCCTTACCCAACGCTCAACCTGCCAACATCTCTGAGACAACTGGTAGTGTAATAATAAGGAATTAGTTCCTGTGCTTCATGTGCTTCAACTTAGCTTTAGGGTTGGGGGATTGGGTTGCTTTATTTGTTCAGGCTTTTCTTTCTTTTCTGTCTGTCTTTCTGTCTTTCTCAAATGAGAGCTGTGACTCTATTTCTGGAGTGTCTGAAGCTCACTTCTGTTTCTCGTCATTCATAATCAATTCCAGTTCTATCAAATATTTCATAAAATGGTAGCTACGCATTTTTTCCTACATCAGCCATTGAGACTAAAAAATAAATGCACATAACAGGGCCAGAACCTCAAGACACGTGTGACACTTTGTTAAGCCTGTGAATATCACAATACAGCATCTGAAAGTTCTTGTTCTTTTCACTGATTGTATTCTCAACTACTGTTCTATTCAAGTTTAGCCAAAACCCATGTTGTTCTTGTTCTAGTTCCCATTAACAAAGTACATAACTTTTCATTTTCATTCTTGTCCTTAATAATGACAATAATGCAAAGTTACAAAACAAATATAAACAGTGAAGAACCTCTAGCTGATTGTCAACTTCTACTGGAGGATACATGCTTTGGGAGCCCCGTGTAGGCAGCTTATCTATCTGACAATCAACCAGTTCTTTTATGACTCATTCCAAGCTGCTGGAAAAGGTACTAACGAGAAGCATTTCCCCAATAAAGTGAGAAAAATAATGTTTCACCTACCAAAAAATCCCCGCAACACTTGTTGCTCAATATCCTCAAGTGGAGGAATGTGGCCGTGCGTCTGCCTCTAAAATATGTGTGTCTCAGAAAGGAGTCAGACACTATGCTGGGCCAGGAAGGCTCCTTAAAATTCTATAGATCCACTTTTTTGACTCTTCCAGAAGAAGCTCAAGGCGCACTAGACCTGAAGCCTACATCCTTTCTTCCTTTCCCTTCTTCTGTCATCCTTTTGGACATCCTTTATGGACACAGAGGATGCTGTCGGTATGGCTTCCAGAGGCAGCTCCTGCATTAGTGGAGGAATGCCCAGTACAAACTAGTTTGCTTACCTCCCGTGTCAGCTTGTAGGTGTGGGAAAAAAAGACGTGCATGGAAAATGCCATCCTGACTATTATGCTCGATTTTTATTGTGTTTCGGAACATTTACATACGAGCCTTTAAGCATAATCACTGCGAGCAATGGAGTCAGAGAGCTGTTCCTTCTTATGGTGTAATTCTCCTTGTCACGGATGTACATATTATCTTCTAAAACTGGGCTTAATCTGTGGTTTGGATTTGCAGGAGCTGCTTTTTTTTGGCTTTGTTATGCAACCACGCTTACAACAGGGGCCAAGTAGCCTCCTGTTTCAATAGCATGATCGTTCCTGAGGGCAGGAGGGAGGAGAGCAAGGGGCCGAAGTGCCACATCTGCTTGGCTTCCCGAATATGGCACCTTGTGCCCCCACAAAGCATTTGCAAACGTATAGCTAGGAGTGTGGGCAGGGGCTGCGTAGCGTGCTTTAGAAATTTATTTCTTTTCAAAGCCTCAGAAATCTCGTGGGCTCAAAATATTCATCAGCATACTAATGTTTAATAAGTTACCGTCGCTCAGCTGGGATGTGGTAATTCCAGTGTGGATGCTTTTAGCCCACGGAAAATGTAAGGCAATTTGATGTAGCTTTGCCTGCAGGGAAAGATGGCTAAACTAAGCCGTAATACCCTGTGTTTGGCCAAATTAAAAGTGTGCAGCCAGCTATTTCCTGGGCCTCAGCTGATTTACGATAACTTGACCTGCAATTGTGAGTCCCTCTGCACCTTCATCTGCAGCCAGAAGATACTCAGAAACTGAAATCTGGAGGGACGGCTAAATATAGCCATTTTTTAATGTAATTCAATTGCTTTGGCACCAGAAAGCCTTTCAGAATTTGCTCTGGCCAGGATGCATGGAAAGAACTCTTCCCTGACAATGTAACACTGATTATTTTACAGATTTCTGCACTTTGATGTAGCAAGCATACAGGAGGTACCCCCATAAAAGTCTTTCCAGTGATCTTGTGGAGAAAGGTTTCGGAGAATAACTCAAGAAAAAGGAGTCATCTGCCTGTTTTTTTTTGCTACCTACCATTGACTACTCTTGAAAAATTGCAGGGGGGATAGGTGAGGTACAAGTGTGCAACTGGTACTGCACAGTGTGCTACTCTGTACAGTAGAGGCTTGCAAGAAGTAAGGTCTGAATATCACTCTCAGGCCTTGAAATTACTGTTTCATCGTGTATCGCCCACATTCTCCTCTGAAAATTCAACTTCTTCTTAAGTCTAGAAGGGACATTATGATGTCCTGTGCTTTGTCCTTCCCTGCGACATAGCTTGCAAAAACTAATTTTGCAGTTCCCAACTGAACCAAGCCTAGAACCCAAGCAAGCTCGACACTGCAAGTTTGAAAAAGTTCACTTTTAAGAAGAGGCAGTTGGAAACCTCAGGCAGCAGCACGCTCTGACTTTAGAGGAAAGCGAATTTGATTTAGATCTGAACTTTGTGCCTTGGCCTTGACTCAGTTTTTTTCCAAGCAAAATTAGTATCTGGCCAAAATACCCCAGTCCCCCTTGCTTATTGGGTAATATAGTTCACTAGTCGTTTAAAGAAGTGTAAAAAGATATACTTGGGAGACTGCATTCCTTTGGAAGGATGCAGAGTACCTCAAATGCACAATAGCCCCCGCTACGGTACGAAGTGCAGCAGTTTTATTTTGTAGAAGCAACTGATTACAGAAAGTTCTGATCAAAACCAAGATAGAAGTAGTCCTCATCTCTTCAGTCTTCACTGAGGCAATGACCCATTTGGAAAAAAAAAAAAAAGTAAAAAAAAAGTTTGGATTTTACTTCTATTTTTTATTTAATGACTAAGTGTAGACACTAAAGAAGGGAATTGCCTGTTTTTACTAGCTGATTCCCTTTCCTTCCTCCTTGGCTCATGTGTCTCTCTGGTGAGTAATGGGGAGGTCGCTTCTCTGGAACACAAGGGGAAAGTTTCAGTAAATTGCAAAAGCATGTTTGTTACTTGGAAGTCTTTTGGCACATTTTTGAGCAAAGTTCATGGAAACCTTTAAAACTATTGTGAAGAGAGACTGAGAGGCTACATTATCAAAAAATAAGCACCTACGCACAGGGACCTGCTCCTGAAGAGTTCATTGCAAAATCAAGAATCTAAGCATTTTGTGCAGTCAAGCAGGTGTCCATACCTCATAGCAGCCTATCAATATCTGAAGGGAGCCTACAGGAGAGCTGGAGAGGGACTCTTTACGAGGAAGTACAGCAACAGGACAAGGGGCAATGGTTTTAAATTGGAAAGAGGGAGATTTAGATTAGATATTAGGAAGAAATTCTTTCCTGTGAGGGTGGTGAGACACTGGAATG
>JAOTQQ010000032.1:59039760-59049945 GCA_026546715.1 Gallinago undulata
TGGCAGGGGGGTTGGAACTTGATGATCTTTAAGGTCCCTTTCCAACCCAAATGATTCTATGATTCTATATTAATTTATTTATATTTGCCTATCGGAAATGTCACTATCATGATACACACTGGGACTACTGCAGTAATAGTATAGTAGTAGCTGTGCTATTACAGTTAATTAATAAAAAGGCAGCATTCTAGAGATCTGAATGGCAGCCTTTGTACACATTTGGGGCAACAGGGTGGTGACAGTGGCTGAGAATTGGCAGTGTCAGGCCAAGAAAGCGACGGGGGGCGGGGGGGAGAGAACTTTTTAAAAGCTGACTGCCTGAACTGGCAGTAAGAGTACATAAGATAAACAAGAAGAAATCCTTTCACAGTGAGGGAATGTAATGATTCCCATAAGATCATCTTTTAATACCCTCACTGCGAGCACAGTTAAATGAAGTAACTGGCAGTAACATCCAGCATAAAGTCATCCGCTGTTTATTAACAGCAGCTCTAATTAATCTAAAGTCAGTGCAATCTAAACAACAAAAAAAATAATATCTGCAATCAATCTTCGAAGTTTTCTGGACCATCTGGTAGACTCCTCTCCCTCCTGCAGTAATCTTATCTGATTACCAGGCCAGGAGCAGTTGTGAGCTCCCCAGCAAGAGCTGTGTTTTCTGTATCACACGTCGGGGTGCATGGAAACTTAGGAGGTGACCGAGGTGAGAAGGTTTCAAAGTAGGAGGAAGATACTTCCTTCCCACACTTCCACGTGTGATCAATAGATCAAGTGAAACAGGTGCAAGAGGGGTGAAACGGTCTCCTTAAGGTGATTCTCTGCGTGAGAAGGAGAGCGGAGGCTCGAGGGACATCACTGGAGTGGCATTGGTGGGCTGGGACTGCTGGGTCTGCATGATGCCCTCCTGATGTACTGCTCAGGTCAGACAAATCAGAAGTAACTAGAAGCACTGGTGCTGCAAGTGATTTTATTCAGGTTCAACTGGCCTATGCGTGGCTGTGCGATGAGGAAAGCCAGCTAGCAACTTCAACCTAAGAACTCATTCCCAGCTATCCTGGGTTGAGGGACACAGGACTAACTTCTTCTCTAATGCTGGGAAAAACTCCACTTTTGGAAGTCTCTAGTGTCTGAATTTGTGTAAATATTTACTTTATAGGCAGGTAGGCTGTGTGGGATTCAAGGTCTCGGTGTTTTTGAGCCTTGCCAGGTGTAGGGATGAGGAGGAGTGAGAGCCAGCCATTTGATCCAGGCTGGCCAACAGGTTCTTGTATATATTGAATGCCACATTCAGTATAAATTAGAAAGTTTGCTGAGCAGTGTCTCTCTCCCTTGATGGCTGTGACCTTGAGAACTCCTTGCCCTGGTGCCGGAGCCCTGAGCCCTTCCCTTCCTTCTGAAGTCACAGCATTCCAGTGTCCCATGTTTGCTGTCCCTCGGTGAGAGGGCTCAGACAGGCCCTCTCCTAGCAATTTTAAGGATGTGAATATCATATGCAATATAGAGAGATGTACAACACCAAGAGACAGCATGAGATGACATGAATGAGATACAGCATGCTGTCCCTGCCCATGGCAGGGGGGTTGGAACTAGATGATCTTTCAAGTCCCTTCCAACCCAAACCATTCTGTGATTCCATGAAAAGATTTTTTGCTTGCTTGATGTGCTGTCTTGTACCTGTTTATTTAGGATTTCCTTTATTGCAATAACTGATCAAGCAACTGCACTGACTCCATATGGTAAAAACCTCAAATCCCAGTGTCACGTCAGGGTACGTGCCTTGGTACCACCTCTCAGTTTAAATCAAAACGCAGGTAGAAGAGAAGTTTCTTGTGTAGCTACTCAGGCCAGATTCAGCCAGTTCAGGGTGGGACTGCTGCCCTCTGGAAAGGGTCTTCTCAACCATTCTGAAACAGGGGGTAGCATGAAGGGACCTAAAGGCCCTTTGACCTGTCTCGAGATGGATCACTTTGAGGGTCTCTTTTGTTTTCGTTCTGTCTCTTTACTGTCTTCTGGAGCATTTTGTCTAATTCAAACGGTAGCTGTGATTGTGGTAGGTCAATGTCTACTTCCCCTCCCTCTAAATAACTGGTTAGAAAGAGCAGTGACTTGTTTTTCCAGAATACTGTGTTCCTCCTGGCTGTGACCTGTCTATACTCATGATGCATCAGCCACACGTTGCTTTTATATTATGAGCGAGAACGAGTATTTGTCCTGTTTTTCTGTTCTTCCATTTTCTATGGAATCAATAAACACTGTGCATCACCAGAGAGGATACTTCAGTTAGAAAATAACTACACAGAGTCTTGTCTTTGGGAGCTCCTTCTTGCCTAGAACGGAGAGAGGAGTGTGGGAATCAAGGACATGCTTTACGCCGCTGATGGCTCCTATTTTTCCTTCTGTGTGCATGCTTGTTTTAAAGGAGTTGTGTAGAAAGCTTTGCTGCACTCAAAAACCAACAAGGATGTTCCGGGGTGTACTTTTTTATTTATTTTTATATTTTTTTTTATCCCATTGCTATTTTAAACATGTGGTTATGGCTGCGGGAGACAGGGTTTCACCAGCCGCACCCTTCTCCTTTTCCCAGCTTCCTCAAACGGTTCCCCGCGAGAGCAGATTCCCTCCACGTGGAGCAATTGCACAATCTTACATCATCCCTCGCTCTTCGCCTCCCCGTTCCCCTTCCCCGCCATGAAAAGAGTTGCTCCAACATATTCAAGATGTTAACGGGAGCGTGGTTTGTTTTTTTTTTTTAATCGAAGATCCTCAAGTAGGCACTGCTGTAATCCGTTTGCATTTTTTCCTACCCACCAAATTACCTACAATTTCATCTCTAACATCTCTGAGTTTCACGTCGGACAAATTTTCAGCAATCTTTTATCACTGGCAAAGATTGATGAAGGAAGCAAAGTTTTGTGGGATTATTTCCTCATACGATACTTCATTTCTCATGTAAATAGCCTTTGATGTTCCTCTATTTTGATTTTATTTTCATGTATCTTAGCCACCACATGTTGAAAGGAATAGTAAAAACATTATTCTGATAGAATGCTATCTAGATAAACACCATGTTTGTTACAATGCTTTCTAGGAAATTAAGCAGAAAATTAAAAAAAATTACCAGTGGGGTCTTGTCATAGGTCTGCAGAAATTGCAGAGTGGACTGAAGTTAGGAATAAATGACAGGTATAAACACAGAGAGCTTTCACTCTTAGTTTCAATTAATACTGACCTTTTCCAAAGTGTCATTTTATAGAGTTTGTGTCTCTGCTGTACCTGCTTATTAATACATGTGTTTTAATACACATTCCTGTGGCACAAGGAAATAATTCTGTTTCATGGATGAAGAGTTGAGAAACAGAGATTAAGCAATTTATCCGAGGTCACACAGGAAACGTGTGGCCAACCCTCCATCTCTTGAATGCCAGTCTGGTGCTGCAACCACAGCAGCAGCTCTCTGCTTGCCAAAAAAACAAAAATAAGCTTTGAGTTGTGCTAAAGCCCTACGTTCTATATTGTAAAAAATCAAGGTGATTATTAACTTTTAACATGCTAAGAATGATGCAATGGGTAGCCCTGTATTCTAATTTACTTAAGTTCTGTATTGTTGCTGCTCAGAGCACGGGATTTTGGAGCAAGGTCTACAAACATTGACATACCATTACTGCAAGAAGTGAATGAGTTGTACTTGTTCAACTTACGCGGTTAAGATATTTCCCTCCTACCACTGCAAATTGCAATCCTGTAGAAAACTGCCTAACTCCAACCTAACTCCAGTCACCCACTGTGGTTAATGTGTGTTTTGTGACTGCCCGCTTATGCACAGAGTCCGGGTTAATACCCTTGAATATGCTTCATAAATATGCTGATAGAACATAGACAGGGACTGCAATTAAAAGGTGATTTTCAATGACTTTGTACAAAGTGCATTGCTAAATTCAATTGTGAAAATCCTGTTGCTGATACAACTTTTTAAGATTTAGAATTATCTTTGATATTATGTGGAAGGGCTCATATAATAAGGACATGGGCATCTTCACAACTCCTGTGGATTTCTTGACTCATGTCCTTTCTCTGGCAACTAGAAGACCATGATGTACAAACATATTGAGTTCACCATGTGGCACTCCCTTGTAAAGTGCCTCCCAAATCTCTTGTTCAGGTTTTGGTTTCAGTTTTCCCCTTGCCTGTTCATTTGTATGCCTCAACCCAAGACCCAACACGTTGTAGGACACCTCCCTACCAGTTTCCTCTGCCTGATGGAGATCCCTGGGACTTGTGCCTGTTTTCATTCTCTCATCTCTAGGTGAACCTGCTTTGTGAGGGGAGTTGGACTAGATGGTCTCCAGAGGTCCCTTCCAACCCCATATCATTCTGTGATTCTGCGTTTTGCTGTTTATCTGGGCAGAGCGCTGCTGCACAGCATCCACCACATCCTCGGTTGGTTTCAGGGAGCTTTAGGAGGGTCCTCTGTTTGTTGCCCCCTTCCATCTCCAAATACTGTTTTTTCATTTCTAGCCAGGACCACGAAGTCTCTCCTTTTGTTTCATTTGTTGCCCTCCATCCTTGTTTGTTTTCTCCCCAGTATTTCTTTTCCTCACACATTTTGCTGGGAGGTCATGAGGAGAGGGTGTTTGGCTTTGTTCAGCTTTGTTAAGGCCTGGATAAGGCTCCTTTTGGAGGAAAATCCACTAGGAACAGTGAGCAACTTCAGGTGCTCTGGGAAGCAACCACCAGTTTTTCCCAGATTACTTTCATGCACACCCACTGGTCCACTGCCTTCTGAGGCAGGCGCAGCCCTTGATCTCCTTTAAATATGATGAATTTTCTTAATACTGCTTTCAGGTAAAGGTCATTCTGAAGGTATTTAGCGGGATGTGGATTTAGGTATGGGCATTCCTGTAAGCCTGACTCTGGACAAAAGCATCAGAAGATCTTCTGAATCACAGAATCACGGAATTGTCAGAGTTGGAAGGGACCTCTAGAGATCATCTAGTCCAACTCCCCTGCCAAAGCAGGATTCCCCAGAGCACATCACTCAGGACTGCATCCAGGTGGGTCTTGAAGATCTCCAGAGAAGGGGACTCCACAACCCTTCCAGGGCTCTGGCACCCTCACCGTGAAGAAGTTTTTTCTCATATTTGAGTGGAACCTCCTATGTTCCAGCTTGTGCCTGTTGCCCCACGCCCTGTCACTGGGAACCACTGAGAAGAGTCAGGCTCCATCATCCTTCAACCCACCCTTTGGATAATTGGAAGCATTAATTAGGTCCCCCCTCAACCTTCTCTTCTCCAGGCTGAAGAGTCCCAGCTCCTTGAGCCTTTCCTCACAAGGAAGATGCTCCACTCCCTTAATCATCTTTGTTGCCATCTACGCTGGACTCTCTCCAGTAGTTCCCTGTCCCTCTTGAACTGGGGGACCCAGAACTGGATGCAGTATTCCAGTTGTGGCCTCACCAGTGTAGAGTAGAGAGGGAGAAGAAATCTTGCTCATAGAAAATGAACATAACATTTTCTTCAGAAGTTCTGGCTGTGTTAATGAACACCTGGTATTCTCTGCAGTAAGATGTGAGTCCACATAAATTCAATTTAAGGTCCTTGCACAACCGCCCTGTATTAGCTTTCATCCTGTAATACAGCATCCTGTATTAGCTTTCATGCCCAAAGTGAATATTCATACAGATTTATAAATCCTTTAGTCATCCCAAATAATTTCACATCTAGGAAGAAAAGCTGAGCAACTCAGCAGTAGGGCGTCCAACCTGAGCGATGCTAAGTGGATAATTTCCTCCTCTTTGCTTCATGAGTTACCTGCTTGCAGAATTCTTATTGTGGGTACGTGAATTATGGGAGTAGAGGACCAGTGAAAAAAAACCATAATGGTTAGAGGCTTGAAAAGTGAGGCTTTCAGCAAAGAGACATTGCAAGAGAAGTAGTCAGGAGGTACAGGGAACAAATATCAAAGAAGCGAATCATGGCCAGAGCTTAAAGGGTTAAGAGCACGATGGTGTGGGTGTACGTGTCAGCAAGGTTGGGGAAAGAATTTGGGTCCCGGAGCAACTTTTTCCTGCGATGCTGTTGCTCAGAGGCAGCGCTGGGGGAGTCCCTGTTCCTCCCAAGCTCTGCTAGACAGCTGACTAATAAAGGGTTTGCTACACAGACACGAGGGGAACAAAACCTGAACTTGCAAACCATCCGATTTGCATTGAAATCTTTGGTGATAACAATAATAATAATAATTTTAATAAAGTGAACGATGTTTCCCAGCTGTAACCTGTATTCTTAAGCAGGTTCTAGAAAAACATGCGGGTAAGAAATGATTCAGCACTGGATTCCTAATCTGCGAGGGTGTTCCTATCAGTTGTTGGTAATTAGCATCAGAAATATGTTCTTATCAGCTAGCCACAAATCCCATCTTCTCTTTCTCCTCTTCTGAGTGTGTGTTCATGAGGTTTGACTAACCTTGGTAAACAGTGCAAGGTAAAATTGTCGCGTTTGATTCCGTGACAAGAAGAAGGGAGAAGCTGTGGTTAGAGCTCGTCAGTCTGGAGTAAAATCCTACCACAGCTCAAGCACTTTTCAGATGAGGTAAGCAGCCAGGCAAAGATTGATTAAGCTCCTTATTTGAAACACAGGTCTTTCACCTCTGATCAGTCTGGTACAGCCGTAATCACCTCTTCTTTTGTTATTTTGATGGCTCTGAATTTGTTCTGAGCCTTTCCATGACATCTTCTGCCTGTAGAGTTACTTCTTGCTTTTCAGATTTCAGTTAAATACCTAATTTCTTATGTTGCTTGGCTACTCCCCGCATTTCTGAGACATCTCTCTTGAAGACATGAGAGGTTCCAGCTTTCATGTGAGTGTGGTTGTGGAGTAAAATACTTCAGCTGGATTTTGTTAGTGGCCTTGCACAGGTATATACAGATGCTGAATTAAGAGTAAATTTCTGCTAACTTCATGGGGTAGGTGTCCAGACCTTCCTTTCTAGTGCAAGTGACTATATTCATGGCAGGGGACTGAAGACCTGGCCATTGCCCATCTGAAAAATTCTGCTGCTGATAGTCACAGGATCACAGAATCACATGAGGTTGGAAGGGACCTCTGGAGATCATCTAGTCCAACCCCCTGCCACAGCAGGTCCACCCAGAGCAGGTTGCACAGGAACGTGTCCAGGCGGGTTTGAATGTCTCCAGAGAAGGAGACTCCACCACCTCTCTGGACAGCCTGTTCCAGGGCTCTGCCACCCTCAAAGTGAAGAAGTTCCTCCTCATGTTTAGATGGAACTTCCTATGTACAAGTTTGTGCCTGTTTCCTCTTGTCCTGTCAATTGTCCATTGCTGGCCAGCGATGAAATGACATTATTTTCAGGTATTTATCAGGTAGGGAAAACTTGGTAAATATAGCACTTTCTTAATTTTCTTTTTTAAAAAGAAATATAGGCCAGATAGCAGAAATGGAACTGATGTTGCACTATGGCTTCTTGTGATGGGCAATTAGTGGTTGTGCATCATTTAATGTATGGATTTCTAAGAGCAAAGCACATGGCTGTGTCTTAGAGAGCAGAGACTGAGCAGATTATTTAGACCAGCATTACAGAGAAAGAAGGAACATCTAGGTGTAGGAGATAGGGCAGTGGCAATCTGGAGACTTACATCCTTGACAGGGCTACTTGGAAGATTCCAGGAAATTTCTGGAAATAATTCCTTTATGAAAATGGTTACTTTTTTTTTTTTTTTTTTTTACAGTCTTGTAGTTGTTTTAAATTTTTCAGGATGAGAAAAAGCAGTTTATAACATTTGAGAATTTTAATATTTTTGTTTGTTTGTTTCAAACCAGGGGCTTTCTCCCTTTACTCCTTAGCACCTTAGCACCTGAGAATGGTTTGGAGGTGTGAAATGCTAGCATCCCTTTATTTTGTTCAAAGTTAAAAAGAGAAGTGAGAAACATCGACACCTTTATTCTAAATGAAAAAAAAAAAAAGTGGTAGAACTGCAAGACAGAATTAGAAGTTAGTTTTTGTTTTTATCTTTTTTTCTGAGTTCTTAAAATTTACTGATGGAAGAATCCAAAGATTGGGACAGTCCTTACTTTGGAGGCTTTTCTTATGGAGCTGCCAGCCCAGAATCATCCTGCATCTAATGGAGGAGGAATGAGAAGAGCTAAAATGGAATCAAACAACCAAATAGCCGAATTTACAGCTAAGACATGTAGAAATGAGTTAGATCCTGTAGACTAAGTATTAATATTTTGTTGTCCAACCCAAGAATAAGATTAAAATGGTAAGATCTCTATGAAGTCCTCTGGAAAATTTGATGAACAGGTTGTGAGGCTAATCAGCCATGTTGCGAGAAGGAAATAGTGCAATTTACCAAAACCTCAGGAGACTTGGGAAATTTACTGATAGCTCCTTGCCCCTGCAAGACCAAGTAAAGCCTCAGCATATAGTCAAATTCTTGAAATCTGTCTTTTCCACTGAAAATAGAAATTAGCCCCAAGTACAAGCCTATTGATTAGTCAAAGACTTAAAATCTGTCTTTTTAGAGTGGCCGGGTCAGGCAGGTTCTGTATTTCATCACATGGACAGGACGGGATCTAACCTGGATCTGACCCATATCAGTTTAAAAAAGTTTGCTCTTAGAGGTACTGCAAGCAAGACTGAATAACGGTAGTAAATGAACATAGGACATGATAAGTGAAGCTAAGCTATATTTACATTTTCCACTCTAAAAGTGAAAAAGAAAAAATAAAAAAGGGTTGGTGGCAGTGGAAAGCAATTTAGTATTTATAGAATTCATCCCTGTGAACAAAAGATGCAGCTAGAGTTTCAGTTGGTGCTATAATAATTGATGACTTTGTGTGGGGGTACATTATTATATACCTCATTTCCAAATTACCTAGCTTATTCAAACAAATCTTTCCAAAATGTATCAATTAGATTAGCTCAGTGCATCAATCAGCAGCACTCAAGATTGTGCTGACTTCAGTTTTGTGGTGTCTTCTTTGCAGTATTGTTGCTCTTATAAAAATTGTTCCTGTGGTCCTTTCAGATTTCCAAAGTCGGCTGCATCCAAATTCTTCTAGCAGTGGACATTTTGGGTAGTTAGGGATAACTATTTCCAAAACCACATTTAATTTATTTATTACCTCATCCCAGAACTTATTTTACCCTAGGGCACAACCAAAACATATGTAACTAATTATCCTGAGAATGTCCACAGCTCCAGTAAGCATGATTCTTTTTTTTTCTTTTTTTTTTAAATCCCACTATTTTTCATTCTTTCTGGTGTCCATTAAGTCCTACAGAGAAATTTCTGCTGGATAAATTCAGCTTTGAGTTCATGTGCAAATTCATTTATGTTTCAGAATATTCTGCTTCATCTTTTGCTGTTCAAGTAATGATCTAGATCTCGGTCCACATTAAGCCTCTTAAGCCTCTGTCAAGCATTTCAAGGATATTGAAAAAGAAAATCACAAAATGAAGGCACCAAGGCCCAGATTTAGTCAGTTGAAATTCCACTAACGTCCCCGTGCCTGGTGATTCCTCTTGGCTCCGCACGGCTGAAGCTGCAGGGCCAGCCAGGAGGAAACATTAGGCAAGAGGAATAAATTGGAATTTAACCAATACAAATGAGATCCCGTGTCTCTGATTTTGATTAAAAAAACAAACCACAAAAACTCTGAATTCTTCAGGGTAGAAAGCTGCCTTATGAGCCTGAAGTTTGTTTCAAAGCAGCTATTTTCACTCTCTGCCTTCCAGAAGAGGGAAAGAATAAACACAAAAACTTACTGAACTGCAGTGGAGTCATAGGAGGAATAAAGTCAGGCCATTCTGATTAGAAATCTCTTTCTTTGAATTTTTGTGATATGTGATGTCATAGAATCATAGTTGTCTAGGTTGGAAGGGACCTTTCAGATCATCTAGTCCATCATCTAGGCCAACAACCTAACTCTGATAAAAACCATCACTAAACCATGTCTCTAAGCACTCTGTCAACCCGTTTTTTAAATACCTCCAGGGATGATGCCTCAACCACTTCCCTGGGCAGCCTGTTCCAGTACTTAATGACCAACGGCCTGAGTCCTTTATTCTAGGTCTGTGATAGGAAGTATTTATAAAAAGAACCAAACCCAAACCACAAAATTTCAACAAAGAAAACCTGTAGTACAGTTGGGAGAAAGCTTCAGGTAG
>JAOTQQ010000032.1:59058707-59077842 GCA_026546715.1 Gallinago undulata
GGTTGCCCAGGGAGGTGGTTGAGGCCCCTTCCCTGGAGACATTCAAGGTGAGGCTCGACGAGGCCCTGGGTAACCTGATCTAGTTGGGGGTGTCCCTGCTGACTGCAGGGAGGTTGGACTAGATGGCCTTTGGAGGTCCCTTCCGGCCCAGATGATTCTATGATTCTATGATTCTGGATTTTGAACCTGACCAGCCATGTGATTCCATCATTTTGTCCACAGCCTCCTGCTTTTATCCTGTTTCCCTCCTATCTGTTGAGTCCGCGTTTGGAAAAGGGTGACAGGTCTGGTGGGACAGTGGGGAAGGGGAGAGACAGAGTTATCTTGGAGCTGATGCTGGGGCTCTGTGAGGGCCTCAAAGGCAGCGAGAAGCTGCCTTTTTCTTCCTTTTTCTGCTGCCACCGAAGCAGGATGCGAGATGGGAGGCACTCCCTGTGCTAAAACCTATCCCGAAACTCAGATGATTCTCCCTTCTTCTCTCTCTCTCTCTCTCAATGTGTTTCTCTGGGTCGATCACACTCAATGCCACCCCAGGGAGTCATCCTGGAGAGGTGGACGTTGAGCAGTCTGCTCAGTTGGGAGACTGGGCATACAAAATGACAGGTTTTGTGTACGGGCAAAGAAAAATGCGGGAGAAAGCAGCTTTCTGGGGTTGCTAAAAGTGCAGGCAAACCTCCTCTCTGTATCCCCTCTCCCCTTGCATGGGTGAGATGTCCCACACGCAATATACCTTCCACGTGTCACTGACTCATTTTCCTTCTCTTACTGAGATCACTTTGAAAGCAAAATTTCAGCCTTTAAAAGCAACTCCCTGCCCTTTTATATTTAGCACAAGCAGGCGACTTCTCTAAAATCTGCCCGAATTTCTCTGCAGTGGGTTTGTGGAGGCTATATCGCTGATCTGACAGTCATAGCGAAAGAGGAATATGACCCGCTCCATATATGAACCAGGAAGTCTACTCTTTGACGTAGAGTTAGTGAATTTCAGATGAAAGATCTGAACAACTTCCTTTTTCCACTTCAAGCTAAAAATAACGCAGCCCTGCTCAGAAGCCAGAGGGATAGAGAGGGATGGGGAAAAGGTGGGAGACTGTCCATCCTGCGGCCCCGGAGGTCGAAGGGCTGCAAGAACATCACACCCTGATACTGTAAACCAGATCCAATGAAAGTCTTGCAAGTGCTTATTATACTATTTAAACATACTTTTAAACCTTTCCGCACTGTTACTCTGCCTCTGTCCCACTTTGTGTTGGCGCTTTTGGCAATATGTTTTCCAGAAATGATGACTGGGTGTAAGAATTGTTAATGAAATGATCTCTGCCTGGTGCTACCAAGAAGCACAACTACATCATTCTTACTGAAGTCAGCTATATTTTGCCCACTCTTCATGCCTAGTTTTGAGAGATCTCATACTAGAAGACTAGAAGACTAGAGACTGTGGTTTTAGTCTGTATTTCTGGCTATTTTCTTTCTATAGGGGTACAGTTTTGGGTCTCTAAACAGAGTCTGGATGTCTCTCTGGCTATATTTAGCTCCTACAGCAGGTACGTGCTGTGAAGCCCCTCCAGATGGCTATATTCTAGATGTCCCATTCAAGCATGTGGCTGAATGGTGGTGGGTCCCACCTGCCCACGAGTCCCTCCCAGGAGCTGGTGGGGAGACATCGACCACCCAACGCACACCCAACTGTGACCGGGCATGTGGGTGTGCAGGTCGATGTTCCTTTTGCACGGCTGGAGAACCCATATTGCATATCTGTGGGCCTTTAATGAAGATCTCAGGGATGGCTGATAATCTCATTGATTATCTTCTGCCCCTTAGCAGGAGGGTGGAGCCAAGGAGTGGAATTTGGTATGTAAAACACCAACTTGAGAAGACAAGCAAGCAAGTTGGCTAAGAGTTTCTGTACCTAGCATTGCTTCAACAACTTCTAGAATAGTGCTGTTCTTGTTCCTACTATTCAAGAACAATCTCAAAAAATTGGAGACAGCTCAAAGAGGATCCCCAGCAATGGCTAAAGAAGTGGAGGATGTACAAAGACTCCCAGGGGTTCAAGTGTTGGTAGGTGATAAAGTTAGGGGAGAGCCTCCAAGTCATGCTCATTGAGGAAGGAACAATTTGATGATAAAGGGCTTTCTGATCCAACAAACAAAAGTCCAGGACCTAATAGATGTTATCTGAGGCCTTTCCTAGAAGCCCAACAGAAAAGAAATGTCCTTCCTAACAGCTCCCCTTTAGTCCAACTGAGATGGTCAGGGAAAGAAGTGTTCCTTCTGCTGGACCCAGTGGAGGCGCTGCCTCCAGCAAGGCAAGCTGTGGCTGAGGACCTGGTTTGGCCTCAGCGGCAAGGACAGGGTACAGCATCAACATTTTAACATGTATTAGGATTGAGCAAACAGGACCAAAAGGGAAACAAATTTTATTTTGGCCCTTGGAGGATGAGCTTTTTTTTTTTCCTTTATTTTTTTCCTTTTTTTGGGGTGCTCTTATCATTGAATTTGGCGAAGTAGGGTCAGAGGCAGAGACAAGGAAATCCCACAAGACAGCTTGTTCCCACAGATGTCTGACAAATTCTGGAGCAACGGGGAAATTATTTCTGCTCTTCTGATAACTCAGAGTCAGCATTTCAGCTCAAAGAGGGTTAGAGAATTTCAGATTTTCTAGCCACACTTAAAGTAAAACGTTGAAGACTTTTTCTGTCACATACCACCTCAAACTGATAACAGATCCTGCCATTAAAACTAGCAGCCATCAAAACTCAGGCAGCAGACTCCCAGTGCTGCAGGAAGCACTGGGCTTGTCAAACTGGCTGAAAATCTTCTTATACAGTAAAGAAAGAGGGCCACTTAATTTTAGAATGTTTTCTCTTCTTTTCTTGAAATTATTGGATTCAGTGATGAAAACTTTACAGTTAACTGAGTGTATACTGAAAAAGTTTTCTGGAATAATGAAAGAATGCTTAGAGAGTAGAAAAAGTCATCACAAAATCTTTAAGAAATTAAATTTTTAAAGAAATTCTATAGCTGCAGCTCTACTGATGCATCACTTCACTGTGGTTGTCCCGATGTAGGGTAAAGAAAGCATCCAAAATTTTATTCTCTATATCAGGGAGACTAGTTTCTGCAAAAACAATTGCAGAATATTTATTGCAATGAAATTTTCTGTGTTGTTTTTTTGGAAGAGTAACATTTAACTGGTGTTGAAGTCCAGCCCATAATTAAATTGTGCCTGAAGTCCACCTCTTGCCTAAACCCACGGACACCATCATACTGTTTTATACCTCAGTGCTGCCTGAGTTCTTTTGCTGAACCAAATAATTCTGCTGTGCAGCTGGGATATTTGTTCATAAAACACTTTCAAACCTTTTAAGTAAAAAAAATTCTCAATGCAAATGATAAAGGCAGCTACACACACAGTGCACAAATTCCTCAGTTTTTAGTTCGATGGAAACCTAGCTTATTAATAAAATAGTCACATGGAATTATTATATCACCATGATAATGGGCAAAAAGAGAAAGTCATAGGTTATTATATGTGCAATAGTTTACTATAAGTGCAAGACCCTTAGAGTATTATGGATTAACATCTTTAACCTAAACTTAATTTTTATCATGTGATTTATAACCTATTTTTCATTTCAGCGATAATTTATAACAGTAAAAAAAAATTGAAACAGCACATTTTTTCCTAAAAATAAAGTTGATGCTAAAGTGAAAGTTAAGACATTTAATAAAGGACAGTTAATTGGAAAAGTTTTCTATATATATCTTCAGAAAGTATATATTGCTTCGTACATCCTTAGTAGTAGGGGCTGTTTTGTCTCCTTTTTATTGCCTTTAGAAGTAATTAATTTTGATGTTAAAAATTAAGAAAAGATCCTTGTTTCTGAGTAGGAGGGGGTAAGGGATGATTCTCAGACATCAAAAATACTTTAATTATAATTTTTATATATCGAAATATAAAATCAAGGGCCAAAACTAATAACCTGAGAGGACCACAAACAGTTTACTTAGTCATTATTTGGGGAAAGTTAGAAATAATAAAGAAAACCCAAAAATGTTCAGTAAGTGGGTTTGTACTTTTCTAGGGGAGGGGGAATACAACAGTAAATTTGTTGATGAAATGCTGTTGATGAAATGCAGCAGTTTTCAAGAGGCATCTCTATTCAATGTATAGAATAGAAATGGGATCTTTTTGCTGCTCATTTATCCCACCTTCCTTGAGGTCCGCTCCCACTAAATCACGTTCTTAAAGTGCCTGAAGACCGAGGGAGGTATATGCCATCCTCTGGGTTGCATAGCATAAATTCACATTGTAAAATGGAGTTTCTCATCAGGATGTGATAAAATAATAAAAAAAACCCAACAAACCCAGAAAGGCTTTTTCAGCTGCAGGGTGCGGTCAGGGGAACAAAGTGACCTGAACGCAAAAAAGGGACAAGTAATCTCAGGATGAATCAGGTGAGGGGAATCTTTTTTCTTTATTTCTTTTTTTTTTTTTTGTTTAAATGGGGCAATATTCGGGCTATTTGCCAAGGCTGTTGGTAGGATGTTATCTGGGAAGTCTCTTCGCTCACATTTGAGAACTTCAAACTTGCGCACGGCGGGTAGAGCAGGCACCTGGACGGATCGGGGGGAAAATCGCTCCCGCCGAGCGGGCGTGAAGGAGCTTGCCTTGTTTATCGTAACGAAGGAAAGGCTGGGACGTGATCTGACTGCTTTCTGGAAATACATCAGAGGGCTGATCTCCACGAGAGGAGAGAGGTATGTGAACTAACAGCATAGGCAGGAAACGGGAGATGGGGAGGTGGATAGATAGACAGACAGGCAGATATATAGACAGGGAGGTAGATGGATAGTCACATCCAAAGTGTCTCTTTCCCGTGGAGAGGCTCAAACAGTCAGAAGCTGAAAGGAGAAAAAATTCCAATCAAAATGAGATGAAAAATTTTAATTGTGATGCTAATTGTAGCCATTTGTCGGTTTGCAGTAGATTCTGTCTCGGGGGAAACTTTGAAATGAAAGGGGCACATTATCTCTAAAATATATGGAACTGGTCTGGAATCAGGAACTGATTGATGGAAATCCTTTGGCCTCTTGTTTTTCTGAGTGCCAACTATATGATTCCCATAGTGCCTAAAACCTTGTTGCTATCATTCTACTTAATTAATTTACAGTGTAAATCAGACCCAATGGAAATGAGAGCAGGGTCCTATGCTTTGGCACTTCTGCGAAACAAAAAATCCATTGTTTTATGTGTCTTTAATCTTTCTTCTTGAAGGGTTTTATTTCATGCATGGTGATAGCTCAGTAGAAGGCTGTTGTTAGCTCACAATAATAGATTATATTCCAGTTTTTTTTTTTTTTGGTGTAGCTTCCTTTGCTGAGGAGGCCAGCCTCTAGGTTAACTTCTGGAAGTAACTTTGGAAACTAATTTTCAGGCAGCGCTCCAAGAAAAAGAGGCACATGTTGAGGAACTGACATAACTTTTTAACACCACAACCAGCATATTTCTTCAGGCAAGCCCAGCCAAAACAAGTTGCCAAAATCAATATTGATCTAGTCCTTCATCCAATCAACAAATGCCATTGTTTATAAGATATAACTTTTCTTGGTTAAAGTTCAAAGCTAAACGCCAAGGATTTTCAAAACTATTAAAATGAGAGGATTTAGGTTTCCAGAGACTCTGGCTTGCTGTCAGCCTCAGTGGGTATTCTGAGCCATTAGAAACTATCCAAAGAACCTCCACAGTTTTTATATAGAACCTGATGGTGAAAGAGGACGTGGGTGTGTGCACGCATGCATGTGCGTGTGATATATGTACATAAAAAGGTACTTTATAAATATGAGATCAAAAAATGGCACTTTGGATTTTTCTGGATCACTAAAATCTAGTTTGAGACTAAGAAAAGAGAATTATGCAGCATGATTAAATTGAATTTGCAGGATCTCCCGTGTGTTGATAAAATGTCTGCTCTTCCAATCCAGCAAAATAAAAAATATGTTGGGTTCAGAATTCCACAAGCTTGGGTTTTACAGTCGTAAATCCATTGAATCATTGCGCAGGCATGAGATTTATTTAACCTTTTCCTTAAGATGTTTCTTTAACACAACCAGCCAAATATTCCTGAATTTTCCATGGTAATAGTATGCCCAGAACTACAGAAACCCAGAAGAGGCAATGCAAATGTCTATCTCTCTTAGCAAGAAATTTGCACAATTCCAGTCAAGGGTTATATTCCAGAATCTGGGCTTCATTTTGTGAGATACCCTATAGGAGCTTTAAATCACAGGTAGACCATATGGCAAAAAGCCATTTTCAAGTAATCTTCAGCAGCCTCAGTAAGTGGGAGCTGCACTTTTGAAATTTTTGAGTAATAATATTCTCTTTTAGTCTGGAGAAGGCTGGGGGCGGGGGGGGGATGATCAATGCCTATAAATACTTAAAGGGTGGGTGTCAGGAGGATGGGGCCAGTCTTTTCTCAGTGGTGCCCAGGGACAGGACAAGAGGGAACGGGCACAAACTTGAACATAGGAAGTGGCCTAAACATGACGGGGAACTTTTTCACTTTGAAGGTGGCAGAACCCTGGAACAGGCTGCCCAGGGAAGTGGTGGAATGTCCATCTCTGGAAACATTCAAAACCCACCTGGACATGTTCTTGTGCCACCTGCTCTGGGTGGACCTGCTCTGGCAGGGGGGTTGGACTAGATGATCTCCAGAGGTCCCATCCAACCCCATGTGATTCTGTGATTTCTGTGTTCTAAATAATACTATCAAGGTGTTCTTGAAATACTAGTGCGTAATATCTCCCTAGCTTTGGCAGGCCATTTAGGTAATGAACAAGCCTCTTGTTTGGATACTGAATGGTAAAATTTGCTTTATTTTCATAGCCTTTAATTTCCTGGAACCATAGCGTAGACATCTGAATTTCAACAGGCTTATAGGGTAGTACTCAGGGGCTCCTGCTTTGCTTTTACCTTAGATTTCGGATTTTTTGCTTTCCTAGCTTGAGGATGAAGTGGTTGGAATGGATTATCATTTCCAGTGTTAACTTGTTCCTAAACAAAAAAACAAAAAACAAAACAAACAAACAAACAAAAAAAAACCCAAAACCCCAACCCTACATGCTTATTTGCTAAAAAATTCTGGTTATTCATTGTGCTGAGTGGAGACAGTGCTGCCTTCTCCTCACTTTTACCATTTCAGTGGCCTGAGACCACCTAAAGGATTGCACCAGTTTGTGCCTCCATGTGCAGGGGGACTCAAAGTTTCTCTTTCCTGGCAAAACAGCCAGCAGTGGCTTAAACTCCCCGTTACTGAGTGTTATATGTCAGAATCCTGGATATGACTGAGGACTGCGCCGTTTTCTTAAAAATCAGGGTGTGTGTGGGTTTTTTTGTAAACAGGAATGCCTGGGTAAATAAACGCAAATTGCATTAGTTTTTGAAGTTTTCTCCCTAACAAAAATAATATGATAGATTATATAGTCTGGTATCTGGTAGTCAGGCTGTAAGATGAATAACCCAGCGTGTTAGAGAGTGGGAATTTGGTGCAAAAATACAAAAAGAGCATTGTCTTTTTAGGTATTCTGAGAGTCCTTTGGGTCATCTTCTAAGGAGCAAAAATAAGAACCAGTGCTGTTTACTGACGAACATTCACAGAGGATGGGCCTAGTTCTTCCAGAAATTGTGCGTTATTGTGGTCTTAAGCTATGCCATGCTTTAACTTTGGGGTTTCATAGTCCTGGCATAGACTCTGTGGTAAAACATACATTTCATGCAGCTAGTGTCACAACTTACAAAAAGAACCCAAACCCAAACCCCAGAAAAATTTCTCAAAGAAACCCCTTTGTCCCTAGTTTCTGGATTATTAAACTCTGTCAAACTAACTTTTAAGCGTAGCTTCAAAATGAGCATTTCACTCGGAGAAATACCTACTTCCCCCTAGCCCTTACCTGCAGGTCAATCATCTTTTCTTTATTAGATGTGACTTGCTCTGGTTTTATGGCAAGGGAAGACAAGAAACTCTTCTACCCCACCAGCAGAGCCAAGCCCTCCCTTCATCCAACAGCGTAGGCACTTTTGATCCACCTCAACACAGAAATCAGACCCATCCCATGAGATGAGGAGAAGGACATAGCTCCATGAAAAGCTCCCACCCAGCACCTTGGAGACACCACCATATTCCATGGGGAAGGGACAGATGGGAGGACAAGCTCCTGCTCTGAACTGGTCAAAAGGAGCATCTCACAGCAGGAGAGGGCACTTAGGGCCAACCTGATTTATTGATAGCAGGGGGACAACCCAGTCTTCTGCTGTGGTTACGTGCCCTGCCTTGCAGGTTGAGTGGTTTGCACCGTGGTGGCCTCAGCTGAAAGTTTCACCCTCTTGAAAGTGATGAGGAGACGCTGCCGCTGTTGCTTCTCAGCCCTGATGGTCGAAGTGCTATGAGCCAGTTGGACCTGTGAGACCTGGTGGATTGGGTACAGGCCAGAGGACTTACCAGGGGAAGGAGTTTCACGTTGACCTGCTAATCACCTAAGTTTGTAGGACTGCATGGGGTTCATTTGTTCAGCATTTTAGGATCAGCTGTGTCTGTACAGCAAAACCAGAAAACCCCACACTCCTCAGACCTTGCTTGCTTTTTTTTTTTTTTTGAAAATCCTCCTGGATTTTGCTTAAAAGGAGTTGTACTGCTCACTTTTTTCCTCCTCTCAGATACAGAGGGCTATTCTGGAGTGGACATCCAATGACATATTTTGTTTTCGGGGAGATGTTTAAAAATATTTGAAATCTATCGCCAGTAAATATTCATAATATTCCCTGTGGAAAAGTTTGTTCCCAGAAGTTGCCATAGGTGACACTGAAGTTCAGGAATGATAAATGTTTCTTTTTGCTGACTATTTCACATTTTCTCCTTGCTGCTGACATTTAGACAAAGTTTTCTGCTGACATTATAAAAAAAAATTATTTTCCCTGTCCAGACGTTCCTGGCCAAAACACCACTTTTGTGCTTGCTTTTACATTCTTAAGTTCCCAGTTGTCCTAAACGAATTCTTTTTTATTGATCTAATGATTACCGAGTTCAAATTCTCCCTGATTATTCTTTCACTTTATGCCTTATATCTGTAGCTGTAGCAGGAAAGCTCAGCTGTTTCATTTTAATACTTTTAGGAATCTTCCTTTCTGTCTGTCCGGCCACACAACAACATTCACTTGACTTTATCTTAGTTAATGGCAGGTGGCTCCACAAATTCACTTCCCCTCACCACCCCCCATCTCTTCTGCAACATGAATTAGTGATCCTTCCCTTCACACACATTCTCCAAAGTGCATCTACCCCATCTGTTTGGTGCCTTTGTTTTTGTGTTGTTTTACAGCAATACGGTTGCAATTTCTTCATTTACGCTCTTCCATTATCAGGCGTCTCTGTTTCCCTGATCACATCTAGCGTTGTCCATCCTCTGGAGCTCCAGGCTTGGTTTCTCTCTTAACATCATCCATAACTTCCCTCAGTTCTCTCAAAGTCAGCTCAGGCCAAAACTTAAGGTTGTGATGGCCACAAACGAATATATTTTGAAAGGGACTCACTTTCTAAACTAACATTCAGTACAAGCCTGATTAGTTCCAGATTTGCACAGATTTTTTAAATGCTGCTAATTCAAAACTCTTGAATTTACTTTTATAACACTGAGACAATTAAATGCAGGCTGGACAACAAGGAACAAATCTGGAACTTGTTATGACACCATTGTTGTTATAACAGTTCTGGCTGTTTGTATTTTGAAGTGAGAAAATTGAAAGTTATTCTTTACAAAACCAATGCTTGTGAATGCTAAACTTTTAAACTCAATTTCACTGCCTTTTGGTTTTTCTACCATGGAAAAAAAAACAACAAAACACACTCCTAAAAAAAAAGAAAATCACAAAAAAATATCAGTTCTTGAGTGTCATTATCTGGCTGCCAATCACTAGGTAAGCAAGTGCAATAACACAGGAAAAGGAAAACGGAGCATGCAGGCCAAATCCTAGCAGATCTGAGAAATTAAACCAGCCTTACCTCAAAAAAAAAAAAGCCAAAACCATTGGGGAAAGGCAATGAAAACGTTCTGCAGAAAAGCATACTGCAGCTCCTTTGGAAGTTGGAATGATTTGTTCCATCTATTGCTGCCAAGGGAGAGGGAAGAGAGGACAACAGAGGGTTTTGCAGGAAACACGTGCTTGTGCTGGGCTTCTCATAGAACCACAGAATAGTTTGGGCTGGAAGGGACCTTTAAAGGTCACCTAGTCCAACCTCCCCTGCAATGAGCAGGGACATCTTCAACTACATCAGGTTGCTCACAGCCCCGTCCAACCTGACCTGGGATGTGTCCAGGGATGGAGCTGACACTCTTCTTGTTTATCACTTAAAACGACAGGAACCCGGACGGCGGCTGTTCCCGACAAGAGCAAATCTCTTATGGTGGTAACACAGGCCAAGAAAAATATCTTAGTTTGGGTTCGTACCTTCATTCCCTAAAGAAAAGCCTCAGCATGGACATCTGCTGGCTGCAGTTTCCTGGGGTTCTGGATTCTTTGGATCCACACCAGGAAAATAGCACTTTGGCTGTGGAGCCAAATTGACCGTTTCCGTGCTGGCACCTTTGCAAATCCAGATGCAGCTGGTACCAGTAGAATTGCTTTGCTTTAAGAGGACACACACTATACTTTCTGTCCTGCAACTCCAAACACTCTGTAATAATCTTTATAGTCCCGCTGACACAGGGGTGGCAGGCATCACCTCTGATGAAGACACACTTGCCAAGGAAATTAAAATATTAAAGAGACAGAAAAGATAAGACGGTCTCCTAGTTTTTCGCCCCATTTTCTCAGCAATGCCAAATACCATCCTGACGTACCACACTGTTCTCTTCTGCCTTAACACACAAAAGAAATAATATTCTACCGTGTCTTGGAGCTTTAAATATCTGCAAGGTTAGAGGCCCTATTCTGGAAGGCTTGGTTGGAGGTGAAGCAGAGAGCTGAAAGCACATACAGCGGCGTTGGAGGTGTATTACAGGAGAGAATCTTCTCCCCTGTCACAAAATTCATTTGAATATGAAAAGAATGAGACTTTCTAGCAGGAAGCAGTCATCCAAGAACTTCCTCATTTTGCTTTTCTGCTCATGCCCCTCTTCTTGCGCCCGTGAGAACGCAGCAGTGGAAATGAGAACTGGTTCAGCTTCAGGGAGATATAATACTTGATGCACTACACTTCAGTTAAAACACTGACACCTTGCCTTAGGTGAGAGAGGATAATATAAATAACAGGAAGTTTCCTGCTGCAGCAGGAAGCTTTTTTTTGTGGGTTTTTTGTTGTTGTTTTTTTTTTTTTTTTTTTTTTCAGTAACCCTGCAGAGAGATACGGTAGATAGAGAGCGGTGATGCTTTGCTGTTTTTCCAACTCCTGTGACCCAGCACAAGGTCCTGGTCTGGAAACTGTAGCACCCCAGAATCAAAGGTGCTAAAAATATGCATTGTTAAATGTGGAAGGCAGGTAAACCCAGTACTAAAATAAGACAGCGCTAGATGTTCTGGCAACTGTCAGCTTTGGAGCCTTCCAAAAATCCCAATTTAGATGTATTCTCAAATGATGGTGTAATTCCGAGTTCAGAGAGGTACCACTGGCAACGCACTTTCCTTCTCAACACAGTTACATATGGTTCAGCCACAGGAGCACAGGAAATTTAAGAATTAGGAAGCTATGGACTTTTCCTTACGCATTGACATTAACTGTTGTTTTTTTTTCATAAGTAGTTAGACATTTGTTTGTCAGCCTTAAAGGGGATATTTTATGAAACAACCCATAAAGGAGAGCATTAAGCATTACGGCTGCTGCCTTCACGAAGGTTCTACAACTGGGCAGAGACTTCACCAGAGCAGCAGAGAGAGCAAGAATGACTCTTCTGAATTTCCAGTTCTTGTTCAGTGTAACAAGTATGGAAAACTAAAGGAGCTGGCTACAATCCCTCCTGCATGGGGTGAACTTCCTTGAATTTTAAGCATGAAGAAGCTGGACCTCGTCAGCAGGGCTCTACCTTTCCCTCCGTTAGGGTAACCCTGGGCAATCCCCTACATTTCAAAAGAGCCTCTCCGTTTGAATCTATCAAATTTATTAAGTACCAACATTTACACTGGAGGTGGCCAAACCCCAGAATATCTGAAGGGATGAAACTTTTTGGCATTTTCGAAATTTGTTTGTGTGCGGATTGGAGCAGAAAAAAGCCTATGAAATTTCCCCATTGAGCAGGCAAAGAGGAAAAAAAAAAAGAAAAAAGAGTTCTGGAAATACCAAGACACATAATTTCTGAAAGGCAAAAGGTGCTCTGCTGGGGTCACAGCAGCGGTTTTGAGAAAGCGGCTGCTCGTCAGGGGCAAGCAGGAGGGAAACCAACAGGAATCATGTCAGCATCTGCCATGGCTTTGAGACTCCGGGCGGGCTTGGGGAGCCCAGCAAGCCAGCTGGACCGGGAACCTGGACACCCCGGGATCCTGGTCACCCTGAATTAGCAACGAACCTCCTCAGCCTCCTCCGCGGCAGGACGCCTGGCAGGCAGGAGAGCGTTGGCTCGGGCTGGGGCTGCAAGCTGTCTGCTCTAGAGATGGAGGCCAAGATAAAAGTGAAAGCCAGAGCTTCCAAGGCTCCCCTTGCTCTTGGCTCCAGTAGGAGCCCAACACCCCTCCCAACAGCCCCAGATTGCGCAGGGGGCTGTCCTGGAGCTGTGGGCTCCTAGACCTCACAGCAAAGCCCACTGGGACCAGGAGAGAGCACGTTGGGTTTGACAGATTTGTAGAAAAAAAATTTTAACTATTTTTTTTTCTTTTTAAACTGACAAGCTGACCTCTGAACCAGTGCTTCCATCCTGGCTACAGGGATGCGATGTGTAACTGGAAAATACAGACGCCTCAGCCTGAGCAAAGACTGTATCATAACTTCATAGGGTTAGTAAATGTGTTTGGAAAATGCCGGGAGAGGCATGTGCTGTCATGCCATCAATCCTATGGCTTTTAACCCCACAAGACGGGATAAAAACTCTTCCTACTCATCTCAATTATCTCGCTGAGGCCAAGACTGGGATTTTCATTCTAACAACCAGGTCACAGCACATTAACAACTATCTATCTATACATCATGTGTCAGCTGGAACTGAACTAGTAGAAGGACGACAGTGTAAGAACTTGCCTGAACCAGAAAAGCTCAACGGGTCATTTTGCTTTTGACTTTACTACCACCATAATTAATTATATTTTTTTTCAATGTCAGCGTTCAAAGGACCCAATTAAAGCAGGTCTGCACTTTGGCCTGGGAACTGAGTACAAACTGAATCATAGAATCATAGAAATGTCTAGGTGGGAAGGGACCTTTAAGATCATCTAGTTCAACTATCAACCTAACTCTGATAAAAAGCCATCACTAAACCATGTCACCAAGCACTATGTAAACCCGTCTTTTAAATACCTCCAAGAGTGATTGTACTTCTGCATCTAGACTGCGAAGAAGTACGTTGGCACACAACACGTGCAGTTTTTTAAGATGATACAGTTGTATCCTTACACTAACATAATGAAAGCTGTATATCAAAAACACTACGAAACATCACATTGAAATACTGATTCAACTTATTGGCGTAAACAGAAAAGAGATGCTCTCGTGGACCTTGGTTGAAGGCTAAGGCAACACTCTTCTCTGAAAGCAGCCAATATCAGTTTCTCTGATACTGATTTCATACTTCTGTCAATAGGAAAAAATATCACAGAATGATACAGAGTTGGAAGGGACCTCTGGAGATCATCTAGTCCAACCCACTGCCAGAGCAGGTCCACCCAGAGCAGGTTGCACAGGAACGTGTCCAGGTGGGTTTGGAATGTCTCCAGAGAAGGAGACTCCACCACCTCTCTGGGCAGCCTGTTCCAGGGCTCTGCCACCCTCGAAGTGAAGAAATTCCTCCTCATGTTTAGATGGAACTGCTCATGTTTGTCTTCACCGAGCTAGTGAGCAGCCTGTGAAGCAGGACTGATGCTTCTGGAGTTTCTCCCCAACTGGTAGCGTAGCAGTGGAGGCAGATGCAAAGACACTGCAGAACGCAATGTCCATCAGTTTATTGACTCATCCTTATTCCTTTGGTACAGTATATGAGCCCATATGCAAGAAACGTGGCCCTTGCAAACAGAACAAAAAATTAGTGGGCAAGAGGAAGAGCTGAAGTTCACGCACAAACATATACTGCCTTTTTTCTCCCCCTTTCCACAAGATGCATTTTTTAACCATGGCCCAAGCTCAGTGTTCTTTTTTGGCCTGAGCCCCACGCTGCAGTCTCTCTCACCCCCCTTCCCTGTATGCCTATAAAGCACAAAGTGGTGGGAAAGCACTGTGACTGCTTCTTACTGATTACTGTACATTTTTGCGATAAAATGGTTTGTGGGACTATCAGGATGAACTCCAGCTGACTGCTTCCAGCCCAGCAATATTCCATATAGCCAGGAACTAACCCTTGAAGCATTTCCTTCTTTCCTTGAGCTCTGCAGTGAGGAACACTGACGAGTTATCTGTACATCTTGAGTGCTGCTCTGTCTTTCTTTAAAGCAAGACAAAGAGGCATTCAATAGGAATTCGCCTATATTGTATAGCTTCTACTTCTGGTTTTGCCATTATCACGTATCAGCTCTAGTTTTGTTCCCCAGCCAAGTTCTTTTCATATTTTCCAGATCATTCAAGTGCCTGCACCCGGTGCCCCGGCAAAGTTTAATGAACAAGGCAGTATTACTTTTTTAATCAAGCAATTATTTTTGATTCATCTCTTTTCAGGTCTGTAAGAGAAGCAGTGAATTAAAGAAACTAATGGAAAGGAGTTCTTGCTGCCACTACCATGTGCTGGCACACAGCCAGTTTGACATTTGCAGGAGAGTCAGGAGTGTGAAATGAAGGTGGACCATGGCTTTTCTGTAAAATGATGAACAGTATTGGTCCTCCTTCACTCTTCTCAGGGAAGGAAGTCATTCAGCTCTTCCAGAAGAGCTAAACCCAAAAATATTACCCATGAGCTTGCAACAGGGAACCAGGACACACTCAGCCAGAATTAGCACATCCAACCTTTCCCCCTACTCCTAAATGCATTAAGAGTTTGTAGACAGGGCTATGTTTGGGAGTCTGGCACGTGTGGTTGTTGCCATCTGAAGTAGCTCAGATCAGGATTAGGTCTTCTAGATGAAGCTTTGGAAGTCAGAAGTTTTGGAAGATGAAGCTTTCCAAAGGTTCAACTTTGGAAGCTGAAGCTAGATGAAGTCCATTTATTTCAAGGTTGTTTTCTTTTCCGCTTCTGTTGGTCTGGAATAACTCCAGATACGACATTTTTGCATGCCAATGTCCTACCATTGTCAGTCTTGAGGAGAAAACTTCCTTGTCCCTCTCACAAGAGAAACACAGCAGAAGCTGGTATTTTCCACCAAATTCTGCCTGAATAGCATCTTTTTCTGTTTTTTTGTTCCCTTTTCAGCTATGGTTTTCCTCATTTCCCTGACATCCCAGCCTACAAGCATTACTTTGTTTTTCCAGTATCATTGACAGTTTTTAATGCCTTGCATTGGTGGATTGGAACATGTGACCCAACAGCCAGAAGTTCTGACATGACCGTATCTCCAGTGGCTGTGAAGGGCAGAGGGAGGAAGTGTGGGATGTATCCTGTAGACAACTTCAGCATCAAATAGGTGCTCTTTGGTCTTCACTTATCTTGGGATAACACGGAATTGCAGAATCACAGAATTGTAGGGGTTGGAAGGGACCTTCAGAGATCATCTCATGCAACCCCCCGGCCAAAGCAGGGTTACCACCGAATCTAGAGCAGGCTGGACAGGAACGCATCCAGGCAGGTTTTGAATAACTCCAGAGAAGGACACTCCACATCCTCTCTGGGCAGCCTGTTCCAGGGCTCTGGCACCCTCACAGGAAAGAAGTTTTTCCACATGTTGAGATGGAATTTCCTGTGTTCCAGCTTGTGTCTGTTGCTCCTTGTCCTATCACCAGGCACTGCTGAGAAGAGCCTGACGCCATCCTCTTGACACCCACCCTTTAGATATTTATAAGCATTGATGAGGTCCCTTCTCAGTCTTCTTTTCTCCAGGCTGAACAGACCCAGGTCTCTCAGCCTTTCCTCATAAGAGAGATGCTCCAGGCCCTTAATCATCTTTGTGGCCCTCTGCTGTACCCTCTCCAGGAGTTCCCTGTCCTTCTTGAACTGGGGAGCCCAGAACTGGACACAGGACTCCAGATAGGGTCTCCCCAGGGCAGAGCAGAGGGGCAGGATGACCTCCCTCCACCTGCTGGCCACACTCTTCCTGATGCACTCACAATAACACAGTAAAAGTCAGATCCTAACTGTAGTCTCCTAAGAGTATCTCACCGAGATGGCAAAAGCAGGTAGCTTTTGTCACTTTTCTACATGCTTACAATGCCAGAAGATAATCCCTGTGTTTTGGTTTTGCATTGGGAATCTGGCTCTGGTTCTGCCAGAGCTCTCTCGCACTGTGATTGCTGCCACCTGAACCTTCTTTTTCTTTCTCCTCTCTCTGGTTGATGCTAGTATGAATGCCTAATACTTAGGGTGACACTAAAATTTACCTTTTATTTTTGCTTGTGTTGTATGTCTTCAGGCTGAGTTAACATTATGGCTGTTATTGGAAAAATGAGTCAGCGCTTTCAAAAAGTGCAGTCTGAAGTCCCCAAATGCTCAACCTTAGGAGAATAATTTTGTATTGGTAGCCAGGGACTCTCGAAGCTTGGGCTGGGACTAGCTGGGATTGTAGTGCTTTTGATGCAGATGTAAGTTTGCAACTTTTATTTCACCCTAATAAAGTTTCCAGTATTGCCCATAGATGTGACTGGGCAGAGATCGTAGAACCATATAAATGGTTTGGGTTGGAAGGGACCTTAAAGACCATCGAGTTCCAACCCCCCTGCCATGGGCAGGGACACCTCCCACCAGACCAGGTTGCTCAACTACACCACAGATGCAACAAAGATTTAAACACATTTGAGAGATCTTGAGTTAGACTCCTGTTAAATCTATTCCCTCTAATACTTTGTTTTCAGAAAAGCTGTGAGCCCTTCTGGTGCAGCAGGGCAGGGCAACATTCCCTCTGCTACAGGTGATGCTCAGGTGCAGGCAGCTGGATCCTCCCAACCCTCGGCTTTTCTAGCCCCATCGCAGAGCTTGACCTGAAGATGAGCAACGTGCCTAAACTTTATCTTCTTCTTCTTTTGGCATCGACCTCTATTTGCATCACAAGCCCCCGATTTCGTTATCGTTAAAAAGGCCTTTATCTCACAGAACCGTGACCACAGCTCCCAGCAGAGCTGCGTATTTCCAACTCGTATAAAGCCCAGTGTCTCACCACACCTTCCACCTTCCCTCTGGAAGCATCTCCCGACGTTGCCTGCTCCGGTGGCAAGGACAGGGGCCATTGCAATTGTTCCTCTGGACCGACCGTAGCAGAGGAAAAATAATAGAGCAGCAACTTTCTAGGAAGGGTTTGGTGTTGGTTTTTTTTTTTTTTTTTTAAAACGAAAACAAAGCCTATTGACTGGAAATGATCTAAATGTGATTCTAGCCACTGCCAGGTCTCTTGGCAGCGCGAGCTGCCAGCTTTCCTTTCCTGTTTTTTTTCCCCTCTGATAACATATGTAAACAATCAGTAGTACACTTCAGAAGGTTTCTCTGAGGCTTACGTAGGACCCGCAGCTCAAAGCACACACGGGGCAGCGGGATGGTGAAATCTGCCCCCCTCGGAGGCAGGACCCCCTCCGTCACGGGGCAGATTTGCACCCGCAGGGCGGTAGAACAGCCTGAGGGTAACGGGGAACTATTTGCAATTCGGGGAAACAGATGCTGAGGACAGGGTCAGGTGATTGCCAGCCTCTGCCCGAGGCACAGCGTGACATGAAGGTTGCGTGGTCCTGGCTTCTCACGCCCATCCCGATGCTCGTTCCCATTTGCCCCTCCCGGGCTGACGGAAGGCAGTAGAGGTCACTACTGACCAAGCCGGGGTTTGGGAGGGCTGAGTAGGGTCTTCACGTTTGTCTCCTCCTGGCAGGTGGGGTCATTTGGGTGATAGAGTTGTCAGGGGAGCCCTGAAGCCACTGAAGGTTGCTGAACCCCAGGATGCAGATCAGCCTCGCTTGTGGCTATTGATCCAAACGGCACACGTGGGCATCAGCACGGGCATCAGCATTTCTTCAAGAGTTTTAAATGAAAGCTGAGACTGTGATACCATCAGATAAATCTCGGGAGGTTTTGGCTCTAAACTGTTAAAGGGAATTATATCAATGCTGCCATGTATCTTCTTCTCATCTTCTACCCTTCATCAGTTCTACGCACCCTCCTAACTTGGTTGAAGTCCATTAGAGGTCTTTGCCAAACCTTAGCTATTTGGAGCAGGGAAGGGGCATGATATAAAAAGACTGAAAAGGCTGTAGAAATTACTGCTGAAAACCAGACAAGAATAAAAAATTTTGAAAATATGAGAAAAGGACACCCCAAATCCTCTCCTCGCGAAATGAAATCTCAGGGATCGGGGGGTCAGCAGAACAGGGTAATTAAATTCTCTGCCCTGTAAACACTGACCTGGGTGGCTCCTGGGACTTCCCGGGTTTGAATCACCGAAAGACTTCACTGGCAACGGAGAGTATGAAAAAAAAATGCATTGTGTTGCTTTTTTTTTGTTTTCTCCACCAATGCAAAGAACACAGAACTATGTCTGTCAGAGTATCCTTAGAGACACTGACCTGCTGAATATCCCCGATATTAAAGGAGCTGCATTAAATGATTCTATCAAATGGACCCCTGGCTCAAACGGCCGATCCTTCATTATCTTGAGCATTACTCAAACGGAAGCCAACAATACCGGTTTTGAGACAGCAGGAAGTTCATTAGTATCCAGATAACTCTCACTCGCTAAATTATTAAGCAGGAAATAGGTTGCGTTATGGAGTGTCACCTGCCAGAACCATAGAATCATAGAATCACATGGGGTTGGAAGGGACCTCTGGAGATCATCTAGTCCAACCCCCCTGCCACAGCAGGTCCACCCAGAGCAGGTTGCA
>JAOTQQ010000032.1:59095055-59110833 GCA_026546715.1 Gallinago undulata
GTGTCCCTGCCCATGGCAGGGAGGTTGGAACTCGATGATCTTTAAGGTCCCTTCCAACCCAAACCATTCCATGATTCCAAGATGCAGATTCAGATTTTCTTTGTGCTACCAGCCTCCCTGAGGTTATGACACGCAAGCAAACATTACTTCCCAAAGTTCCTGCTAACTCGCCCGTCCTTTCTCCCCATCATCCTCAAGAAGACGCTGCAAATCCTCTGAGCTCTGTGAGACGATGGAAGCTTCTCTTCCAAACAGCAGAGGCACTTCTGACAACGAGCTGTCCAGCCGGCAGCTGAAGCGATAACTTTTGTTGGCACACACACCGAAGTTCAGATGTAAGATACGTTCTGTGGGCAACGGCCTGTTTGTTTTCTTTCCTAGACACGCGGTTAAACCACATTGTACATCCTGTGCTTATAAAATTCCAGCAGGGTTGTATCACAGTACCTACTCCTAGAGTGTGTGATTTATACCACTGCAACATCTCGAGATCAATCTGCTGCTTATGATGAAGATTCAGATAACCATGTGGTTCTACTACCTGCTGTGCTTTTTAAGGTCATGGGATTTTATAAATAGATAAGATTTTACTAGTTATTTTTCATAAAAAGACTGGAAGGGGACTCTTGTCTTCTTGCGTGACTCTTCCCTACATGCTTGTGCTAAGCAGATGAGAGACACAGGGTGCTTCTACACAACCAGCTGCTGGTCTGTTGTCTTCTCACCTTTCTCCAAGCTAGTGAAGGAAGAGGCAGTTGCCAAACAAGAAGCCAGCCGGCATCTTAGCTAGTTCTGTCCCCAAAGGAATGAGGTTAGGGGAAGCCCAGAGCCATGGCTGAGCTGGAGAAAGTTTGGTTCAGACTAGTCAAACAAGCTTGTTGAAATCTTTAGCCCAGTCATTCAATCTCACATCCAGCACTCCCTGTTCCCATCTGGTCCTTCTGCCCCAAAGCCAGGCAAAGACCTCCCTGTCCATGTAGAGCCTGCTCTCTCTGTGGGCTCTTGCTGGGCTCCCCGTTTAAGATCCTGAGAGGACAAGGAGAACTGTATGAATTCCCAAAGGAAGCTGCTGGCATCCACTCAGCACAGACCACGCATGGACCTGGCTCTTTCCACACCTGCATGTCTCGGTGAATCCAAAGAAGTAGGAGGTGGTCCTGGCCCCTGGTTTAGAAATGAGAGAAAACTGGATTTCCTCCTTTAACAGTCTTCTATTTTTGAAGGCGGTTTAATATTCTGGAGTTGCCCAGCAGAGCTCCTTCTTGGAAGACAAGCGAAGCCCTACGCTTGTTGAAATCCTGTGCTTCAAAGGTGCCTCTGAGCTGGGCTCCTCCAAATCATCTCTGAAGTGACAGGCATTATTCAGAACCTACTGAAATAGCAAACACATAATTTTAAAAGGTGTTTAAATGGTTTAAAAACCTCGGATTTAAATTTGTTTTTCCTACTTGGGCTCTGGAAGCATTTACATTTGTTACAGACCAGAAAGAAGGCCCTAGTTCTCCAAGGCACTAGATGCTTTCAGTTTCCAGTAATTCCATTCAACAGGAATTGCTCATGCTCCACTACGTGAAACACAAACTTTTAGCAGAAAGAAGAAAATTCAATGCATGAACAATATTAAAACACCCTCTGTGGTTTTATTATCTTTCCTTCCACCGGCTACTCACATAATTTGAGGCTATTGTTTTTGATTTGAATAGTATTCCTGGCCTTTTGAACTACAGATTGTTTATAATCCAGAAGGAAAAAAAAAAATTCAATGGCTATTTGTTTTATAATGTACCTCTGTAAGTGATGGAAAGGATTACAATAGTTTCTGTAATTATTAATTCTTCGAAATAATATACCTGCTCCAGTACCCAATTAATCTGGTTATTAATCAGAATGCCCTCATTGTAAAATATTAAAAGAGTCTAGACACGGCAGATTATTGTGTGCTATATTTTTAGATTTTTCCAGTTTGATTCAAAACACACTAAAAGAGGGGCCCCAGAAAAATGACCATCTAGAGACAGTCCATGGCAAATATCCAGGAACCATTCTTAATGGCATGGAGTTAGCACGAGCTGAGATCATACTTTAGCCTTGGGAGAGAGGAAAAAAGGAAAAAAAAAAAAAGGGGGGAAAAAAAAAGGAGAGAAGATGTTTTTAGGAAGAAATTTCCAAAGGGATTACGAGTTGCTCTTTGCAAACAATACAGAGGATTTCCAGTATGCATTGTGCTTTTGCCGAGAACTGTGCATATGAGGGAGCCAATCAAAGTCCTTTCGTACCTAATGAGGAGGGCGAAATCACGATGGGGAAAGTCCCTTAATGATAGCAAACAATAGCTGTTTGTACAGCGAGTAGAATTACAGCAAACTCTGTCGCCAAGCAATCTCTTAAGACATGATTTTACTCATCTGAGACATTATTCATTGAATTAGTATTAGCGGTGGGGAGCACATGTGGCAAGAAACCCAAAATCATATTCACGGGATTACTGAAACGTTGATTTTTTTCCTGATGTGGGAGATAGCAGAGGTACGGAGATAAAGTAATTAAAATGATGTGGGTTTTGGAATCTCAGCGGATCTTTAAATCAATGTTGCGTTTGTGCTTGAGGTTAGATTGAGATGTTATACTAAAGACACGGAGGAAGCTGAATGTACAGGATGGAATCTTTGATCTAAAAGGATTAATTTTCAAACATGGCCTTTAATGGGCGATCAGACCCTCACCCTGAGTTAATGTTGTTAAATCAACCAAAGCTGCCTCTATTCAGCAGCCCGAGGGGTCACCACAAGGTTCGCTTCATTGGTGGCACTCTTAGCTTTTTGACTCAACAATTCTTGTTCGCTGAACAAACATACCTTATGCATTTTGGTTGCAGATGGTAATGAAACTCCGAAAACAGGTTTTTCACTTAAAACCAGTATTTCAAAAACGTGATGTAAGAAATCTAAGAGATCTTTCTAGTAGCTGTGCCTCTAGACCCCAGCCTCCTACTGTTAGTTTATATTCACTGTTTGGAAAAATAATTTCCTTCCTATTTCCCACTGCTTTCCGAGCTCTGTATGAATTAATTTTTAATCCCAATAATGAGTTTAGAGGCGTTTGGTGTGCACAGCGAGACGGACCTACCAAAAGCAATGAGACAGGTCACCTGGCCGGTAGGTTTGGGCTTTTTTTACAAGTCTGGTAGGACACCCCAGGTGCTGAACCGTTATCAGCCTGGGGTGGGGGTTTTTTAATACGATTTAAGTGATTCTGAGCGAGCAGCTACGTCACTTACGGACAAAACTTCCACAGAAACTCCAGTGTGACATCCTGAGAGAACATTCATTTGGCGCTGAGGGAAGAAGCCTTGCCCGCCTCCCACCGCTGACCGAAGGCCCCGTGGCCTGGCGGGCTGGAGACCCCGCAGGGCCCAGGTCCGGGCAGGGAAAGCTACGACGCCGGGGCCCCGCACCAGGCCCCCTAAAGGCGGCTGAACCCGGTGGCGGGGTAGACCGGGCCCGGGGGAATCCGGTCCTGTAGCAGGCCCTGGCCCGGGGCTCCCGGCAAGGCCTGGGCCCACCAGGCCGCGCATGTGCCGGGCCCACCGACCGCACGAGGCGGGCGGCCCCACACACGCTCCCCACGGAGGGGGGGGGGGCGTCGGGTGGGGAGGAGGCGGCGGCGAGTCCCTCTAACCGGCGCATCCCCTCGCGCTGGCAGTCACACCCCCTCCGCCCCGGATGGTTTCTCCCCCTTCCCCCTTCCCCCCCCCCCCGCGCGTTGGTCCCTCCCCCCTCCGGCAGAGGGAATCCCTCGCTCTTCCCCCTCTCCCCCCCCCCACACAACGCCAGCGGCAAGCCCCGCTCTCGCGAGAGTTGTCCCGCCTACTCTCGCGAGAGCGGCGCGGTTCCCACGCCTGGGCTGTTGTGTCTGAGGGGGGAGAAAGCCCGGGCCGCGCTGAGTGGGCGGCGCGCGCCGCTCCCCCCGCCCCGCGCGTGTCTCACGGGCCCGCGCACGCGCGCTGGGGGCTGGCGGAGGTGGTAGTGGTGGTAGTTGAGGGGGGGGTGTGTGTGTGCCCCCCTCCTCTTCCCACCCCCCCCCCCTCCCCGCTCTCGCGAGAGTAGGAGTTTTGGCGAGAGTTTGTGGAAGATGGCGCCTGTTGTGACAGGGTAAGTGCGGGGGGTTCGCGGCGCCGCGCCGGGAGCCGCTGGTCTCTGGGGTTGCCGGGGCGCCGGCTGCCCCGCTCCCGCCCCTCGGCGCCTCCGCCGCCCTTCTAGGGAAGCGGGGGCTGGACTCCGGGCGGCCCGGCGGCAGGGCCCGAGAGGCAAAAGCCCCGGGGGGCTGGGATCCCCCCCGGGTGGGCGCACGGGAGGAGGCCCCCCGCGCCCCGGCTGAGGGACCGCCGGCCGCCGGGTTCTCCCGCGGGGCTTCCCCCCCCGGCGCCAAGGTTGCCGGCGAGGCTGGGAGCTTCCTTTGCTCCCCCTTCTCACCGGCCGGGACTCCGTGTAGGGTCAGTGGGTATCCCCGCCGCTCCGGAGCGGGTCCCTCTCTGAGGGCTCGCAGGGGAGGGGGAGCCGGGGTTGGCACAGGCCCCTTCCCCTTTCTCCGTGGTCCCGGCTCTCTCATCCTGCCCGTAGGAGGTTAGGGGGGGACACCTCCGGGCTCCCTCGGCCACAGCCCGGGAGCGCCGGGACAAAGGGGTTTGCTCCCGTGCTGAGGAGAAGTTGAGCGCGGCCGTTCCTCAGCCCCGGTCCCGGCCCGGGCTGCCCCAACCCAGCGGCTGTGTCACTTGTCGCCGGCTGCGCTTGGAGCAGCCCAGCGCCGTCAGGCTGCCCGCCCCTGCTAGCAGGACAACCCGTTCCTTCGGGTCTAGGGGACTGGGATTGCCTTTCTCCCCTCCCTGCGCACCGTTCCCGGGCTTTGTTGAGTTTCCTCAGCTGCCTTCCTCCTAACATGGCATTGCAGCGACGGGTAGCAGCCTCCCCACCCCACTAAGCCACACTGGATCATAATGAATGATAGTTGCCGACCCTTTCAACCACACTGGGTAATACTTAATCATGGCTAGCCAGCTGTAGCGTGTGTCACTGTAATAAGTGACACCCTCTTAGCCACCTACAGCTGATGAATAATAACATTTCCACTGCTGGCGTACAGTACGCAATCTCACCTGCAGTGTTCACATTGCATATTGCCATCCTCACCACAGTGTGAATTCTGCTGCTTGCTCTTAAGTGCTGTGTCCTTAATTTGGGGCTATACAGAGCACGGGTGACCTCCCTCTAGGTGTTGAGGAAAAAGGGCAGTCAAGAGAAGAAAAGGCAGGGTCTGTCCTCCACCTGTTTGTTCCAGATGAAATCTTGGCTGTTGAAAGTACTACTGTGTCTTTCTAAAATGTGGACCTTATTTTGTGATTTCACAGTGTGTCTGTGACCTTCTGTCTTCCCTGTGGGATTACATTGTCTACAGCGTTGGCTCTGTGGTTAGAGAGCAACAGCCTGCTTGGGGGTGGGGTGGAGTTGGTGGCTGATGCTTTTGTTCTCATGGAGAAGGTAGCATTATGGTATTTTGTTGTTTTGTTTGGCTGCAGTAGTGTTTCCAATTCCTCACTCTTGTTTGTCGAAAACTAAATCGAAGCCTTTGCTTGATTTCTCTCCTGATAAAGGCATCTTGCTGCTCATACGCATTTTACCAATTAAATGTTCTTTAGGGAAGCTGGTCTTGTTTGTTATGGTTCCTGGAGTGTACTGCTTTAGAGGTTAGAGTTGAAGGAAGGGAACAAATGCTTTTAAAGTTTGCTATAAGTATTAGTCTGCACTGTAGTTAACGATTAAGTTTTTCCACGTTTCCATTCGTTTACTCATCTGAATGTTTGGGCTCCCTTTGCTTTTGTTTATTATTATTACAGGTTTGTCAGAAGTGTTCTCATGTTTGTGACGTTACTTTTACCCTTCTTGGAGATCTGTTAAAATGTCAACAATAACAACTAAAGCTTTTTTTTTTTTTAAATAAATGGTCAAATGATTTTAACATTCAGGGAAAAAAAAATAGCATTATAACAAGAATGAGAAAAATTGCGTGTAGTTTAGGTTTTTAATGCTAAATTTATTGTTCAAAACCTCCGAAGTCCAGTCCTCTAAAATAATTTTCTTGTTGCTAAATAACTTTAGCGCTGTTAAAGTCTGTTAACTTTGTATAATGGTATAGTTAGATTACATTATTATATGACCTGGTTTTGGGAGTACAGTTCTGATGCGGAGTTGTTTGTGTGTATTAGGATTAAAAATTGATGATATTCCAGTAGCTGATATTTTTTTTGATTTTTTTTTTTTCAAAACAGTCAGTAAAGACAGTTTTCTTTCTCGACTGTTCTGTAAAAGCTGACTTGTTGTTAAAAAGCTATAACTGAAGAATGTAGTACCCGAACACCACACTGTATTTGCATGGGCAGCGTGCAGTTCTTACGGCTCCTCAAACTTTGAGATAAAGCATTTGGCTTTTCTGCAGCCAGTGTAAGCTGAATGTAAAACCACATTTATTTATTTATTTATTTTGCTCCCCTGTGAAAACTGTATGCCTAAGCCTAAATTACGGTACTTAGGTTTATGCTGTGTTGGAGTGGAAGAATAGGAATTCACTGCAGGGCTTTTGGGGGGCAGTTGGGGTACGTTACCAGTTTCTTGCTTGCAGCGTGTGGCACGCTCCCGCTACTTGCATCAGAAGGAAAGTTTTGATCAGAGCTGCTGCTTTTGTGTCCGGTATGATTAAACCTCAGCTGCACAGTGGCAGAACTACCTACAACGAGAAAAATACGCAGGGACACGAACCGAGTAGCTGAAAATGAACTATTTGAACTATTGTTTTAAATGAAGTGGCTAATTTATGGCTGGGGTAGTAGGATGGTATTTGGGGGGTTTGTGGAGTATTTTTGTTTTGCTCGTGAGTGGTTTAGTGAAACATCATTTTAAGATGATGAAATTAATGAACATGTTTTTTAATTAGAGAAGCATGTTTTGAGTGCAAAATGCTTTGTTGTAAATAATTGCTGATACTACAAAAATACCTGTAGGCCTCAATTAGTGTGAAATTTTCTGTGCTATGCCTAATACACATATAGCCATATCACAGAGAGAAACTCTAATCCTAAGCACTTAATTTTGTGTCATTTTAACATGAAATAAAACATGGAATGGTCTAGCCTGAGGCGACCTCATCTTTAAAATACTGGAAAATAATTCAGGAAGCCAATGCAAAAAAAACCTTGCAAAGATTTCTATACCAGCAAACTAGTGAGTGAAATTTAGAAAGGGTAGATAAAAACGATAAATGCTAGATACAAGTTTGAGTACTTCATTAGCGGTAAAAACCTCTGTAATAGCAGTATATAAGACAGTGTTTGGATTTTTTTTTTCACACAGGTTGAGAAGCCTTGAAAAAGACAAAAATAACTGAGTGGGCTTATCACTGGTATGATGTTTTCCATAGGCACTCTAAAGTAGAAGATGATTTTAGTAACACTTTTCTAAGTATTAGACTATTTAAGTAACTTGTCTGAATTAGTCATCCTGAAGTTCTGTGGTTAAGAGGTGTTTCCTGACCCAGAAGACTTAACGGTTTAAGGGTAAGGGAAGACACAACAGATCTGTGATGATAAAGAAGAATGTTTGGTATCAGCGGAGTGAATTTTAGCACAGTGGTCTAGTGCTACCCATCTGGGCGTTTTATTTGTTGTTTGTTTGTTTTTAATGAGAACTGTGGAAAAACTTGTAGGAGGTTTTTGAAAGAAGGTGCTGCTCTGCAAAGCTCTCCCAACCATGACGGTAACAGAAGTAGAGACATGTTTATCAAAACTTCAACTTCATCTACATTCTGATTAGTAATTTTAGGATGGGGACATTGACCAGCAAGGATCTTGAAGTCGAGAGTGAAGTGGATGCTGTTCAAGAGAAGGGGGAAGACTTGTGTCTTCTGATCTGACCTTAGGCTAAAAAAGCGATCTAGAGAGGAATGCTCAGAATAAGTAGAAACAGGGTCAACTCTGGATTTTGAAAGGTGGAAAAAGCATCTTCACTAGTTCAGATATGAACTGCTGTGATCGCAGGATAAAAGTGAAGCTACTAAAGGCATTGTCTTGGTGATGTTGTTGGCATCGCCAGGATCTTAAAACCACGTTATTTCTAGGATTTGTAGAGAACCATGGTTTGAGGGCTGATGCGTTGTTAAGAGTCCTGAAAGTCAGTAGCTTGCGGTGGTAGAAAAGAGACTGAAGCAGCGATAGAGCAGGACCTGTGTTTTGTCTCTGTTGAGACTGAGCTGATAGTGAGGCATCTGTACAGAGAAAGAGAGATGCAAGCCGAGGTGTTAGCTTGGACAAACACAGGAGATAGGAGGTAGAAAGTACGTTTCTGATTAATGGTAGGGAGTTAATAGTTGGATTTGAATCCTGGCCCTGGATAAAGTGAAGGAGAATGGAAAGGGATGCAAGACGGAGACCTATTAAATGAATCATAATATAGTACATGTGAATGAGGAGGCTCCTTCAGGAGGATGCACTGAAAGAACGATTAAAATGATAAGAGATGAATCATGAGAGCGACAATGCTGAGGAAACCAGGGAGGATACTTCCAGAAAAGAAGCATTGCTGGTAGTCTTGGGTGATTGACAGGTCTAGGAAGATAAGAACTACATATTGATTCCCAGCTTCATCATAGGGTTAGGCTGGGAAAGATGTCAGTGAGACTGGTTTCAGTGAAGCTCAAGGAGTGGAACCGGGATTACATGGGCTATAGGAGTAGAATTCAAGGATGGGATCTTCAGGCTACAATTTTTACTGTCACTGGAGGTTTAAACATAGTGCTTATTAAGATTTGAGTAATAGCATAACTGCAGCTATTGTATTGTGTATGTGCACATGATGAGTATTAAAGGTTGGGAAAAACTCGTTTACAATCAAATGAGTAGATGGTTTTGTGTGACTAACATTTAAATCATTATCAAGGAGGATGTCAGTGTCTTAAGTCTGGCTATTGGGAAATCTTTGTGAGCACTATATTCTTGAAAGAGTCTTTTGAGATGCTTGCACATGTTCTTCTAACATTTTGTAGTTTCAGTAGAAGCAATTTGATGAAGTTAAGCTCTTGATTGGGATTTTATTTGCTTTCATTGTTTATTTGTTGTAATGAGTAGCTCTCTGTCATTTCTGACTTATTCTGGTTGATCTAGAGCACAAAGAAACTTTGAAAACAGTCTTTTTATAGCTTGATTTCTCCAGAAATAATCTGTAGACTGTTTTATTAGGCATAATATGTGTGCCTTTTTTACTGCTAGTTAAAAGGCAATATCCTTTGCCGATATCTCTTTGCAGAGATAAGTCTCTTTTAAATATGCTTCTCTGTACTGTGAATTGCATAAATGATCCCGGGTTTGTGAATGAGAGAGTTTCTTTCTTGTGACTTGCTAATTTTGACTTTGCAGTAGTGATTAATTCTAGGGCTGGTTCTCATTATTTTGAACTTAAGCAATTTCTATATTTAAAAATAACGTGAAAAGAGGCTAAAGTAGCCTATAGCTACTTATAAAGCCTTCCTAAAAGACCTGTGGTGCCTTCATAGGCAAAGATTTTGAAAAAAGGTTAGTAACTCATTTTTTGGTGAAGAGTACAGTTCAGGTGCTGTTTGATTTTTTGATAAAATTGAGAGAAATAATAACTTCAGATTTGTAAAAAAAATAATTCATGTTTATTAGAAACAACTGTTCTTTCTTTGTAGTACACTTGAATCTCTATTGGGAATGAAGAATGTACTTTATGCAAAATATTAGTTTCACATTTAGAGGGCAAACCATGTCTGTGGAATTTTTAAGATTCAGGACGTCTTTTTTATGTTTGTAATACTTGCCACCCTAAATTCTTTGGATGTTAATTGCAATCACATTATTAAATGACCTATATGGCACTGTAATGTGCTGAATCACTGCCTCCCAAGAGCATTTCATGGGGAAGAGGTACTATTAAGTGGATTTTTAAATAATTTACATTATTGTAGAATTTTTTAAAAAATGAGAAATTTTAGTGTTTGCTTGCTTTTAAAAAGTTGCTTATTTTTTCCTGTGTATGTAGGTCAGTAAGGGAAAAAGATAAATGTCACTAGCTGATTGTCAGATGAAATCTTAATTCTGTTGACAAAACTAGATATGCCTTCTACTTCTATAGTATTTTAAGGCAAATTTGTAATTGTAGGTGTAAAATTATATTCTTGATCTTGCCGAATTTTTTTTTTCGTTATTTTAATGTGGAAATGCTTATAATGTTCTAATATTGTACCTTTTTCGTACTTGTCTTCCACATAATCGCAATAATTAATAATTAAGATTATATGAGGCAACGAAGTAATATGGAATTACGGTTCTCTCTTTCTGGCGTAAAAACTCAGAAAAGGAAACAGCCGATAAATTTCTTTGAAGAGAAAATTATGAATAGAAAGTAGTAATTTCCATATCATTATATTCTTACTGAGTCTTGGAAAAGTAAGTGCTAAACTTAGAGTTTGACATTATCTCATTTCCTAGGGTTCTACTTATGTTGTGGTGCTCTTTACTCATAATTCGTGTACGTGTGTGTATTTTGTGGTTGCGAACTTCTTTTAAAAAAAAAAAGGCTTTACAGCTTAAAGAAACTTTTTCATAGCCTGTTCTAGGATGTGTACTATTTAAAGTAATTTTATTTACTAAAAAATACTTTATGCTCTTCAACTTGTAGTTAGCCAGATGGTGATATATGGCCATGTATCTTCATGCTCTTTTGTTTGTAAATGCATAAACTACATATTTGCAGCAGCAAACTTTTTTTACCAAGAAAGGAAAGAAGGCAGGGGTTTCAGTATGTAGGCTGTAAGACATTTCTTGATTAAAGTTGCAGTTTTACATCCTTATAATAGAGGCTATTTACAAGATTTTACAAGGCTTTGCAAGGATAAATACTATTTTTGTGTTCCATTTTTTTTTTTTATTTTTGAAAAACTTGACTGATCTATAAAATTTTACTATTAGATATAATCATTATAATGTTCTTCTATTTTGATTAATCAGATTATTTGATGAATGATGTACTGCTGGGACATGATTTATTCTTTCTAAAGCAATCTGAACATTTTAGTCAGCAGCATGTTTCTTCAACTATTTCATGACGCTCTTTTTTGAACATGGCTTTTTATGTACATTTGTCTTGAGAACAGTCTTGTTGAATACATATTTCTGTAATTATTTACATAAAGTTGTTTTCGTAGCTTCACTTGGAAAAAATGAAGATATTAAGGTAGTTTTGTTAAGGTATGGCCTTCCTCATTTGTTTCTTACCCAGGAGCAAGGACTATCTCATTTTCATTGTAATTGTGTGGCTAACTTGTATGAAGTGCTATTTCATCAGTATATTCAAAATCCGGAACGCTTTTTGTAATAGGCAACAAACTGTATTAGGAAGTGGTCATTTTTAACTGCTCCATGTGAGATTACATCTATTACTTCATTTAATTTTTCTGCTTCTGCTATGTGAGATTCAAGGATATGTATTGCAGTAGGCTCTAGACAGTCTTTTGATTGTTAATCTAATTTTTTATAGTTATTGTAGTAGCAGAATGAACATTTATAATAAATTTTCCCTTTATGAGTATGGGGAAATGTAGAAATTTTTCTGTATGTGCCAGGAAAAAAAGTCTTTCTACTGGTATTCTTGATAACATTGCTTTGTCTGTAGAACGTTTCATCTGCACTTTGTGTTTTTTTCAAAGCTGTACTTGTGGTGTATTTCCAGCGTGTGGTGCTTTGGGAGATATCAGGGAACTTGGTATCAGAATGAAATTTGATCAGGCAGCCATGAAATTCAGAATTTTCTAAGCCTGGGAGACAGAATTGAATTGTGTAAAATACTGGTCCCTAATTTTTGCCGGACCATAGAAATGGCACAGAGTGAAAAAAACAAAAAATACTCTCTGGGCAGTATCCTGCTTTTCCTGGCAGCTCTTACTTTAACTCCGTAATGTCATTTTGTCTGGGAGCAGCGGCAGAGGATCTTGCAAGCAGCATTTCTTTTGCAAGCTGTGGATTAGGAACTGCGTCAGCGTAGAAAAGAAAGTTAAACTTGTTTGCTCAGCAGAAGAATTTGTGAAACTAAGCTTTTATCAGTTTTTGATACGATGTGTGTGCGTGGGGATGTCTCTGATAATGGGTTACTGCTTTCACCAGTGCTTTTACGTAAAGGGAGCTTCAAAATGAAGGTCTAGAGCATCAGAGGTGCTTGTGTTCGCTCTGAATTTATGCCATTGCGGAAGAGTTCTAAGGCCTGGCATAATAGAATAAATAATAATTAAACTTACTCAGTTATTTTGTTGTTGTTGTAGTTCCAGCCATCTGCGTAAAGGCCCTTCATGTCCTGAACATGAAAAAACAAGCACAAAAAAAAACCCCCAGTGAGTCGCCAAGGTCAAATGCAGAGTCCGTGGAGAGGTGGAACTAGAATTGCTGTCTCCCCGTTGGGTTCTCGTTGCTCTTTGTGGTTCTGGGCCGTGCGGGGTTTGCTGGGCTCTGACAGGGGGCATCACGTCTCTTCTCTCCCCGCTGGGACTGTGCGAAAAGCGAAAGATGGGCAAGAGATAGCAGACTTTCTTAGGTTCTGAGTCTGCATAACACAAAGGTATGGTAAGGAAGATTAAGAGTGGCTGTGTTCATAATTAATGTGTTTTGGTAATAGCGGGGGATAATAGAACAGACACTAGAGAGATGCTACTCTTGCCATAATTGAGACATAAGAGCAATGGATAGGGCAAGACTAGTGGGTAAATGTGGCATGAAGGAAAATGGAGCGGCGCTGCGGTGTGCTGGAGCCATGTCTTTATGCTGCTGAGGAAATTCAGTATAGGTATTTATTTTTAAAATTCAAAATATTTTACCACTTTCCAAATCAGCCGTCCAATTCTGGCTTCAGTAGTGAGTGTAAGGATTCAGAAAAGGAAAAGCTTTATTGAAAGACTAGTGTTATTCTGCATGTGTGTTTCTTTTCATGCTCTCTTATTTTTGTAGTAGATATACAGTGATGACTAGTAAAATCTTTAATAATGTAATATCTTCCAGAAGTGAGGGGGATATAGCTTAACTATTTTGGACATGTCTTTTCTGTCCAAGTATTTTTCTGGCCAAATTTTTTTTCTTCTGCTGTTCAGCACTTCTTTGCCAGCGCTGAGTCCTGGGGTGTTGTTTTTGGTTTGGGTTTTCTCTTTTCCTTTTGCATTTTTTTTTTTCCCTAAGTATTGCATGGTTGGTGTTGGTTTTGGTTTGTTTTGTTTACATGTGTAGTACAAATCTCTCATTAATAAGCTGTGCAGAGCAGGTAATCAAAATAAGTCTTTGGGATCAGGCTTCCTCTTTGGAAGAGGCTTGTAGCACGCTTGGTGCATAGTGACAAACTCTTTTAGTCAGCACAGATGATACTAACTTTGAATCCTAATCACCATGTAAAAGCTTGAGAAATCTTTGTTTAAGCCACTAAATTTATGAGAGTGGCTTCCTTTATTGGTTTGCTGCTGATTATGGAGGTGAATGTCCATCTTAGTTTGTCTGCAAGAGTGATAGAAAAATATATTAGAGAAAATAGGGAGTTCTCTAGGTTTGAAGTAATTTTTTTGCCATAGAGGTCATCAGAAACAAGAAAGTTACGGCAGCAAAATTTACTCTAATACTTGTTTTAATTGATAATACAGACATTGGCCAGGTTCATGTTCAGTTTAGATAACACAGTAAATAAGATTTGTGTTTGCAGTGCTTACGTTTGGATAGCATCACTCTGAAAATACTAAGAACTGTGTCAAAACAAAGGTGAGAGCTACGCTAAAGCAAACGTCAGAACTTTCTGCATTTTTATTTGCAATGAGCAAAATACCTGTATTTCACAATAGCTAACAGACAAAACAAAGGAGTCCTTACGAAACAATGTTTTAAAAAGGTCTTATTGAAAAGTTTTACTCTCAATTAGCTTGTTGAGGTGATACATGGTTCAAATGGTAGCAAAGGGAAAGTGGACCAAGCTCTTAACAGTCATTTGCAAGTGCTAAAGCCTGCTACAAAGTCTAGGACAACTTTTTTTTTTTTATTGGATCCCTTGAGCTGTAAGGATAATTTTTCTTCTGTTCCACTGGCTGCTGCATCCACATGTAGCTTTTGAGACTGCAGTAAATAAAAGGTGACCTCAGAAGATAAGCTGAAGGTACCTGTCCAGGCTGAGTTTGAAACCAGTCCCTGTGTGAGTGTTCCCGGAGTCTAGGCTGAATTTTCATATGGAAATAAAATAGATAAGAACTTTCTGGACATATCCAGGGATTTTCCGAGGTTTCATCCAGATGGGTTTTTTTTGACAAAAATCTTAATTATTTTTTTTCAATATTGTTCAATACTTAGTAAGCAATTGGAAAACATGGACTGATTCTTAACTGTTTCACCTTACTGCTGTATGGCACTTGGTTAGCAGCAGACTGGTTAGACTTGTCAGTTTGCATAGTCATGAAAGTCGTATTGCATCAGTTCAGATTTGAAATTTTATCTTTTTTTTTCTGTTAGAACAGTTCTTCAGAAACACAAAAAGCAGCAGACCTATGTCTGCCAGAAGTTATTAAGCAGTGATGAGTATTACATCTGCAGAGATAAGCAATGTCTGCACTTACTGGAAGTTTTCCTGTGTGTTTCTGGTGCATAGGATTCAAATTGTGAAAATTGTTGTTTAAAGTGCATTCTTAACATAGATTTTACTAGTGGCACTTCTGATATTTCTTCGTTGTATTCAGTGTTCTCCTAGTTCATGTCCTGATTTTAGGCAATTTCCTTCAGTAAAGATGTTACTTTTTTTTAAAGATTGAAGATACTATTCTACCACTGTCCAAATTGCTTTCCTAGGTAATATTTTTCTCCTTTTTGTTTTGACATCAGTTGAAAAATGTGTATAGCCACTGCTGGACATTCCTTTCCTCTGATTCCAATTTAGATCCGGTCAATTCTGCTTCCTCTTGTTATATACAGCATATTGAATTAATGCTGGGTTTTTAAATTTTTGGTATTTGCTTCCAGTTTTGTTCTCTCCTGAATTTTGTGACCACCCCTCAATTAGCTTTGGTTCTATAAATGGGTTTTTTTTGTTTATATATTTTTTAAGGAGCATACACCAGAATACTTTCTCTCTCCCTTTTATTTTTTTCCAGTGAAGTTCCTGTATAAGCCATGTTCTCTTTATTCCTGGGTAGTCTTTGTCCAGAGCAGTATTTCCAGACTACTTCCCAACAGTGTTGTTCCTTAGTTTGGATTTGTCTTGTTCCTTTCTCCCCCCACCACCAATTTTTGCTGTTACTAGCCCTGTAAGGCTTGTGGTGTGCTCAGAGCATTGCCATCAGGAAAGTCACTGTTCCTACTCCACCAATGTGATAATCCGACAACTGTATGCTTTCAGTCAAGTCCAGATCCTGTTCCTTGATTTTTTGGAACCTGGACCTTGGCCACATTGGTGTCTTTGATGGTGAGAGGGGATGGCTGATGAGCACTGGTATCCTACTTGTCTCCCAGCTCAAGAACTGGTGAGGACTGGAGAGAAAATAGAATCCAAACAATTCAAGACCCCCAGATATCTTGTGTAACAGAAGACAGAACACTGATACAGTGAGCTGAAGAAAATAAAGTTATATGGAGAAAGTCAAAGAAAGGTCCTAAGTGTTAATATTGTGAAGGCAGGAAGTGTATTGGGGGGGGGGGGGGGGAGGAGAAAAA
>JAOTQQ010000032.1:59110933-59138795 GCA_026546715.1 Gallinago undulata
GGGGGAGGAGAAGAAGACATAGTGGAGGATCACTTTATTTTGCAGGAGGTTCATTATTTCCTTTCACTCCCCTTCTCTCTTGCCGTGTTTCAGTCCTCTTCACCATCTTAAAAGTCCATGGGAACCTATTACTATTTTGTTATCCTTGTGCTGCTCCATGAGGGATGGATAAAATAGAACTTTGAATGAATTCAGAGACTGCAATCTGTTGCTAGTGGCTTTACAGGGACTATATTGAAAGCTCTGAAGAAAAAGGACACTTTGTTCTTTCTAGCACAGTTCATTTCTAAAGCAAGAGAACTGGGAGAAAGGATTGTTTTTTGAAGTGATGAAAGCAAACAAAGGAAAGCTGAGACCAAGTTTTGGAAGCTAAATTCTGTAAATAAGCATTGCCCCAAGAGGGCTGTGTGTATACAGATAAACTTCAGGTTGTTTGTTATACAGCTTTGTGATACAATTTAAATTAATATTTACTATACAGAAAGTTTCTCCTAATATAAGATGGGTTAAAAGAGCATGTGTAACTTTCTGCATAAAATCGTAACTTTTCTTTTTTGCCTGGTTCAGTGGTTGAGTAAAAACATTATATTTGCTTTCCTTTAACACATTTTCAGAACCTTAGAGAAGGTATTCATACTGGGGTGGTTTAATGTAGATTAAGAACTACTGGTTTGATCGAAATAGTTCTTTCCTACATTTGTTGTTCTCATCAGAGAATGAATCTTTAGTAGTTTGTAGATTTTTGTGATACACTTGTCATGAACTTGTCCTCTCTTGTTGCATCAAAGAAAAAAACACTCCTCCCCCCTGCTTCATTTTGCAGCAAAACTTAAAAAGTCACATTGGGGTGTCCTTTGGATATCAGAATTGAATGGTGGTTCCAGCCAGCAAGGCTCAATGTGGGCAACCTTTCTCCTTTGCTAAAAGGAACCTGCTCACATTCAGTCTTGCAACACTGGCCAGTAGTTGGAGAAACAGGAAACGCTTAAGCTTTGTCCCAGATCTTCATTGCTCCGTCTGTGGCCTCTTCCTTTTTCTTTTTTTTTTTTTAATTTTTTTTTTCAACTGCTTTCTTAATTTCTGGCTTGGAAGCCAAAAGTAACTTCATGCTGTTCTCCTAAGAGTTGAGTCATTTATCAGCTTCTCTTTTGCCAAGTAATCTGTAATGGAATCCACTACATTTTCTTCTGCCTGAGGCCGTTTATTGCATTGTCCACTTGCTTTTACTTTTCTCTCGCAGTCCTCTTTATTCTTTATTCTGTCAGTCTTCTACAGTGTCCACAATTGATTGTAGCTGTTAGGAACATCTTCTTGAGGACTCTAAGTGCCCTAGGTCTTGGCTATCATTCCTGTAAGTAGCTGTATTCACCTGCTGCTTGCAAACTTGATCTGTTGGGTGGGTCCGGATTCAGGAAGCCCTTTTAACAGGGGCTCCAGTATACCTGAAAGGATGGACTGCAGTAGGTTTTGTTGGAAAACCAGTCAGGATAACTGGAGGTTTTGGGACTTCTCTGTATTCCATCCGTACTGTGAAGTGTGGTGGCCTGATGGTGGGTATGCTTTAGGTTTGTCCCAAGGAGTGCTGGCATGATTGACCAGATCTTGTAACTTTTAAAAGCAGCAGGGTAGTTGAGCAGCTGTTGAGTGCCTGTTACAGCAGTGGTTGGAAGGTATATTTCCTAAAGGGCATTGTGCTTTGTAGTTGCCAACCTCTGGGGAAAAATGGAAAATCCTTTTCTTGGTGGGAACAAACAAACAAACAAGCTTAAACCAAACAAAACAAAACCACCACCCCCTCCAAATGGCCTCCAAAAACTCATCTACATCTGCATCATCTTTTTGTTTTGTTGTTGTTGTTTGTTTGGGTTTTTTTAAGAGCTGTGTTGTATTTATTTAAATTAGCTTTGTGAAAACTAAATACGTGACTGGTAGAGACTGATTATGCTTTCCCATACTGTTGGTAGTTAATTTTATTAATCAGCATTTGTATTATAGCACTGCTCCTGACAGCTGGCTGGCTGTATGTACCTTCTGAGAGCAGTGGGGTTCTGTCACAGGGGTGAGCATCTGTGGCTTCCGAGCTGGGCAATTTGCTGGCTTTTCAAGTGTCACTCCAATATTAAACTGGCTTTGCTGACGTGGTAAAAGTGAATTTTAGTTCTGGGGTGGGGTGGCCCTTCGAGGCTGGTGGTACTGATGATGCCAAATTGCTTTGGGATTCCCTTGCATATCTAGTGTAGCCTTATTCTATAGCAGAATGCTCCTTTGGGCTCTTCTCTCCCCACTGGTCTCTAAAGCACATGGTATGTGTCCTTCGCTGTCTACAGTAGGCTTGGACCATGTGAGATCCAGTTATTAATAAAAGCTGTGTTTATTCCTGGCATCAACATGGGGGTCAGAAATCCCCTGAACTGAAAATAGTCATAGGCAGGAGAATGTTCAGGGGAAGTACAGCTTAGGCTTGTCTGGTTCTTACTCTTAGAATCATAGAATTGCCCAGGTTGGAAGGGACCTTTTAGATTGTTGAGTCCAACCGTCAACCTAACACTAACAAAAAACATCACTAAACCGTGTCTTTCGGCACCACGTCTGCCCAGCTTTTAAATACCTCCAGAGATGGTGACTCCACCACTTCCCTGAGCACTGTAGAAATTTTTCTTAATCTAATCTAAACCTCCCCTGGCACAACTTGAGGCCATTTCCTCTTGTCCTATCACCTGTGACTTAGGAGAATTGATGGACCCCCCCATCTCTGCAACTTCCTTTCAGGTAGTTGTAGAGAGCAGTAATGTCTCCCCTTTGGGGAAGAGAATATGAAGGTAGATAATGATGTGTGCATGTCTGTGTAGATGCGTTCTAATCTTTTGCCTCTTGAATTTTCTACTCCTGCAAAGACTTTGTTGTCTGAAGAAATTTTCGAGACAGGAAAACGAAATTTCACTATTTCAGTGTCGAAGTTTTTGTCTGATACTTTAGATTTTTTTATGTTTTTTTTTTTTTTGTTCGAGTATGGAAACATTGAATGGCTTTTTTTTTTTCACGTTCTTGTATTTAGCTGTAGGGAAGTTGGTCTTTCTCCCCCCAAGGGAGTTTCCTGTGTATATGGAAAAAATACAAAACAGAAGTGAAAAATACCTCGGGCTTCCAAACCTGCTGCTCACATTTCACTTCTCCACTACCCTTCTCGTCATAGAAACAGTCCAGCAGTTCTTCCTCTGTCCCTGTAGCAATGCCATCCATTTAAAGAGCTAGACACCATCATAGCTAATACAGTAGGTAAATTGGCAGACAAAATTTTTACAACAAGCCGTGAACCACTGGGGAAATAAAGAAAAAAAAATTAAGTTACACAGTGAAATAATTTTCTGGTGTTTATCTTTAAATTGCCAGAATGTTTTATTAGGCTTTCTTCAGGCTAGTAAACATAATTTCATACCTGTTCCAAGAGGTTTATAGTCATAAATAAATTTAGTATGCAACTCATGGGGATTTTTTGTTTAAAAATCCACTTAAGGCAGGGGCCATAAAATTGTGTGTAACTCAACAGTTAAGTTGCATTTCATAATTTATGATTGTCATTAGTAATTCTGGAGACCCTCTGCTTACAATCTGACTGTAGAGCAAACAGTTGGTTTCTGTATTTCTTATTGCCTGGGTGAATAGTATGTAGATAACAAACTGAAAATACTGGTGGTGTATTTTATATGCATGAAAGCTGTTTTTGACAGTATTTAAACTTTCCCATAACCATAGAAGATAATTTAAGCCCTTTAACACTGGCATTCTGAATTTTCTTCATTTGTTTGGACTGTATTTTGCATATGGAATTTCCAAGTTCTACTTGTCTCTTCCAGCGACATCAGTATTTTGGAAATGTCTATCCAGCCTCCGCGTTTTCAGGAACCTCACAGCAACTTAATTGTCTTTGAAAGCTCTTTTCTTCTTTTGAAACTTATTTAGAATTGATTTATGGGTTCCAAAGTTACTGCAAGGATGGCTAATCGGTTTATAGCATAAGCTTCATTTTCTGGTAAACAGGGAAACTGAAGCAATGAAGGAGTCTTCAAACTCTACTAGGAGTTAGTAGAACACTAAGCTGGATCTGTGGACACATCAGCATTATTTTCCAGAATGCATTAATGCCTTGAAAGAAAAGATATCATCTCTTAAAAAGCTGAGTTCTAAGCTGTAACTTCTAATATAGGTCATGCCCCGATTTTTCTTTAGGATGGGGCTTTTTTTGTTGTTGTTCTTCATTTATCTTGGCTGCGCAGGCATTTTGCGTGTTTTAATTCTGGAGTTCAGCTTATCTGATTGTTGAACCTTAGTGATTGTATTTGTCCTTGATTTTTCCCATTTTTCTTGGAGAGCCCAGTTTGCCCTGTTTGAGGCAGCAGTAGGCGGGAATTGTGGGAAGGAAATATCCCTATTGATATTATTAATTATTATTATTCCATGTACTACCCACTTGGCGCTCCCATGTTGGTAATTGTTTTTAAACCGGTCGAGATAGGATTGGGACGGCGGTAGCTGCTGACTGAAACGACTTGGTAAATTTTGGTTGTTTAGTACTTCGAAACAGCCTTGACAATTTGCTTTCCCTTCTGGCCTGGATATACTTGAAAGGATGAGACAATGTTTTGAAAAGAGGTTGGGTTGGGAGCTCAGCAGTTGGGAGCCTTGGCGGCACGCTGCTTAGGCACGCTTATCATGCAGTAAAATCCTTAACACCAAAATTTGTGCCAGCACAGGCGTTATTCTGGGAAACTGGTGGTGTAGCAGTCACAGGGTCAAGATCACGCAGAAGCCAAGTGCTGTTGGGTAAAACTTTCACTTAAAATACTAGGTCCTTAAAAGCTTAGAACACACCTAAGTCAAGTAAAAATTGTCTCAGAAGCGTTCTTGTTTTCAAGTTGGCTTCATAGTTTATAGTGTACCTCATTAAGATGCAGGGAGAAGTTTTACCAGTAATTTGCATCTGTGTGGAGTTTAAACTTGACAAACCTGAAAAGCGAGCCCGCTTGAATTAAGTATGATTCACACAATTTCCATTAAAAAAAATGGACAATAACAACTGCTTTGCATTTGTGCTCTGCAGATGTTTTTTCTTATGAAAAAAAAAAGCCCCATAAAAGCTATTGGGGCACAATAGGAGCATATGTAACTACGTAAGAGACCTGTAATATTATAATAGCAGAAGAAAGGATGATGAGGTGTTAGCCTGCTGACATCCCAGACATCTAATCTAATCTTCTCATAGGGTTGTTGTAAATGTACCGTGATAAGGAGAAGTAAAAGTGCATTTTCGGAGTGTCCGTTTTTTTTTATCTCATTCAGGGATCATTGACCCACTTACCACAACAGTTATTAGAAGTATTAGCATATTTGACGATAGGTATTGTGGAGATTATATTTCTCTAGCAATTTGTTTCTAAATATTTGTGTTTTGCAATAAAAATAGCAGTAATTGAAAGGAACTTCTAACTTGTATCATTTAAAAAGAAATATACTTGCTCTTCATCCCCTATTTTCCTCTTTCAATAGTCAAGTATTTGTTAAATGGGAATCTGAATTTCTGTATCATTTCTGTGTGGGAATGCTCTATTAATTATTGCTAGGGCTGTAGCTGAAGTATAAATTAATCTCTTGGAAACATAGAAGTAATTTACCTATGAATCAATTCAACACCACCAACAAGATACTCAAAGCTTTTGAATCTTTTAAAATTTATAATTTCATTTAAACATTTATGTTTTTATTAAAATGCAGGTTTTGCAGAGGGAATACCGCCTGTTTTTGCTGCCTATTCAGGTGACTTTAAAGGTTTAAGAATAATTTGCTTGTATAAAATGCTCCCCAGTTGGAGATTGTCATCAGAACCGCGGTGAAAAAGAGTGATGATGAAGAGTGGTCTCCAAATGATTTAGCCATCCTAGAAAGTTGAAAAAGAGCCTTCTAATTATCCCTCTTTTCTGGAATGTGTATTTATTGCTGTTGTTTTTATATTCGTGGGATGATGTATTCATAAGCTTAATTATGAAACAATATGCTTGAGATTGATTAATTCTAGGATACTGACAGCTCATTTTGCGACTGCACCCAGTTAATGTTAGTGTAACCACATAATTCCTGGGTGATGCAATAAGAAAACATCTGAAATCTAGGAAAACCTATAATTTTGTGAAACAGGTTGGTGCCAAATACGGCTTTGATAAAAAAGCGTATGCATTCACGGGTTTTGTGTCATAATCTACTGAAGAGGTGAATTTTATTTGCCAATTTGGAAATTACTGTTTGCACGGAAACCTGTTTATAAGCTGATAGCGTGCTTTCTGCTTCCATACCGATATCATTTGCGAATTGTTTTACGAGTCTAGAATTGGTGGATGAAGCATAGTGGCGTAGAAGGAAGTTTATATAACTCTAGCAGTCTCCTTTCAATGAAGAAAAGGAGCCGCTTCCATTTTGCCTTTGGAAGGATTACAGCAGTATGGGAGTCGGAGGAGGAGAGGGAATAAAAGGAGAGGCTACAGACTGTAATAATTCTGTGTTTAAAATAAAAAAAATATATAAAAAGATGACTCAACTGACTGAGTTGCTGGAGGAAGGAGGTGGTAGGGAGTTGTTCCTATTTCCTATAGGTGTTTTTTTAGAAGTATAAAATAAAGATTTTCAAAAATGGCTCTTGAGATCTTGCTTTGGTGGGCTGAGCTGGATGTACTATCGCTGTCAGAGCTCACAGTTCCTAAAACAAGATCAGTAAAGGGATTGTATGAATTGTGGTGGTGTTTTTTTTTATTACATTATTTAAAATACAATTAAGTGGTCCTAAAAATGAAGCTGTGGGTGCACCAGATCTCTAATAACTCCCTGCTACCAAAGTGGGAGGTCTCGTTCTCCTCCAAGTGTTCCTGTGGATGGCATTGTGGTAGTGCTGGCGCTCACTGCCTTCATGACTGAATCAATAAAATTCACTTTCCTTCCTTCCACCCTCCTCCTCCCTCAAAAGACGAGAGACCTGCATTTGGGGGTGACAGATGGGCTCAGCTGCCTGGGAAGCCACAGTCCAGCCACAGACTGGAGCAGCTGGGACACAGGCACGTTTGCTGATCCTGACCTGGCAGAGAGGTGGGAGAGGCATTTGGGACAGCGGTGACTTAAACTGTCACAGCAGGCTTGTCAGAGTTGGTCTGCTTAAACCTCAGAGATTTTTGTGTATTGAGCTCTCATTGTGCATTAAGTTCTAACTGCATTTGGGGGCAGAGTCTTAAAACCACCCTAAGCTAGACTTTGACTGAGGGTGTTAGTCTTCTGCAAAGATCTCTTAATTATGCTTAAGACTTGGGTTTGTTTTTTTTTGCAAGTAATTTTCCTTAAAGAATTCTTCTGTGTTTTATTTTCTTACATATAGTTCTTTCCCATGAGAGGTACAGGCTGGCTAGAATTCAAGACAAAAAAAAAAAAAAAAAAACCAAACCAAGCTCCACTGTTCCTTCTCTGTAATCTATTTTGGCTTCTGTTAAAGTTGAATTTGCTGAGGTGACCGACCAGCTTTCTGCAACCAAAGCCACTGGTTTCTCTCTGTGTATTAGTGGTGTGACAGATTGACGGGCTGAAGGTCTGAGCTGTGCAGGTGGTGCAGGGGAAGCTGGTTGAGGAGCTTGGAGCAGGACAGTAAGCCCCTCGGAGACAGATTAGTATGTTCTCCTTGTTTTCTGCTGAGATGAAGCCGCAGTAATGAAGCTCCTTGGTTTATGTGGAAATAGAGTAAGGAAAATCGCAGGGAAGAGTGGTTAGTCTATTGCTTTAATAGAAATTTTGAGTTGACCCATGACTACCCCTGTCAAGAACCTGTTGTCTCTTCAAGAGGTGTTCAAAAGAAATACGTATTTGCCTTTATGGTTAGTGAGGTTAAGCTGGCTTTTTGAGAATCTTCTTCCTTTGCAAGTTCAGTATGGGTCTTTACCACTTCCTGGCAAAATCATTCACAATTTCTGCTTCTATTATGTATTTTTGGCATTACAGCGAATGGTGGCAATTCAAAGAAAACCCTGAGCTTTAAGTTTTTGTGCTTTTTTTTATTAACTTTTTTTTTTTTTTAAATTGCTTTCAGCACAGAAGATGAATACTTATCTTCCAGTTAAGGATGGAAAGTGTATTTAAAGAGGAGAAGCTGTTCTCTGAACACTGCAGACATTCAATCATTGATATGTCTTCATTGAGCAAATCCTCAGGTACTAGAGTATAGGGGAGGGTCCCTATATTGTCAGTAAACTGGTCTAAAAAGTCCCATTTTGTGTCTGATTTGTGAGTTTTCTCATCAGGCAACTGGGGTCACAATCAGTAGGTTTATTGAAGTTGATTCCTCATGCATCTAAAAAAATATCCTTCTTCAGACTAAATCTTGTTGCAATTATGAGCAAATGGTAACTGTAAAAAAGCACCGCTTTGTTACTTAATACCTGTGTTCTTACCGTATTTAGAAATTTAATTTCTTTAAAGGTGGCTGCTTGCTTTTTTAAAGGCTCGTCGGTACTTAAATCATGGTTTAGTGGGGGCATAGAATCACCGTACACTGAGCAAAGTAGTTGGCACAGAAAGCTGGGAATGTGGGGCATTCCATGTGGAAGCACATTTCAGCCTGGTTTTATGTATTAGCAGTTTACAGTTATTTTAGTAGCCAATTTTGCGAACTGTGTGCAGTTGTCTAACTTTTTCCTAACAGTCACTCTCTTTTTTTGGTTTGAGTGGATGAAGATAAAACTAACAAGCCTTATATTGCACGATCCCAATCTGGTTACAATAGCCGAGCCAAATTATATTGTGTTTTAGGGACTGAGATTCTGTTGGCATGCTGGTTTTTCAAGCTGATAACTCTTTCAGTTGCTAAGGTAAGTGTGTGCAAATCTGTAGTGTCCACCAACCATTGGAGCCAACATTGTTAGGGAGTCAAACAAAAAGAAATAATAGCATGTGAATATAAATCACATGCTATGTGAATAGCATGTGAATCTTAATAAAAGGAGTAATTTTGATGATGTTTCTCACATTCTACACCATTCCAACATATTAATTACATCCTTTAAGTTGATAATATCCAAGTTCTTTAGTATACTTGAGATCTTTGGGCTACTGTAGCTTCTTGCAGCAGGTACCTACAGCAAAAAGCAAAACACATCTCCAGATATATTTTTTAGGCACTTTCTTGTTCTTAAATAGGCTGTCATTGCTGACTTTTTACTTTGCTCAGTGTGGCGGAGTTGTGTGAGTTTTGTCTGGATTAAAATTATGTCTTTTTTGGACTAGACCTTTGATTTTTAGGATCACGTACAAGTACAGTGATTTACTGGATGAAGTTTTTTTTTTTTCCAGACATAGGCAGACAACTATAAAGAAGAGAATTTGTTTACTTTCTGTAAGTTGTTTAAAAGGGAGCCTATTTACTGATATGGTGCAAGCTGTATTTAAATTGCAGTTGTGGTTCTGCGATTTTCTTTTTTTTTTATGGGGATTGGAAAAGAGAGAGGACAATAATGAAAGCAACGTGGGAGGATGAAAGCGGGTTAGAAAAGGGAGAGGGAGTTTCTAATTGAACCAGTGACTTCCAGTGAGAGGGCGTGACTAAACGAAGCAGAGCTTTTTCTATTGTAGTTATGTCAGTATTATTTGATATAGTGCCAAAAGTGTATATAGAGCTGTACAGTAGAAGACTTGTTTCAAACATGTAACATGTTCCCTGTGCTGGAGGACTTAAATTCTTTAAGTATAGGCCGGAGCGGTGCAGGATCATGCAGTACAAAGATGTGATAGCGCATTGTTGGTGGCATTCACCCTGGAGCAGGTGGGTCTTGGTCTTGGGGGTTTTTTGTTTGGGTTTTTTTGTTTTGTTTTGTTTTCATTGAAGAGAGGGAATGTTTTGTGTATGGATCAAAAACTTTCTGGTTTTGTGATTTCGGGGGCTGCTGTGCTCCCTACTTCCAAAGAGCCACAGTGCAGTTGGACCACCCATCATTTGCTCTTCATGGAGGAGAAAGGGATGTTAGGAGTAGGAGATATACTAGTATTATTCATGTCCTTTTGACATTCTCTACTGGTGGGGTTTTAATTAACTTTATCTCCTTTTGTAGGATGGATAAGAAAGAGGGTGTATTGGGTCAGTAGTATTTCAAAGCAGATTGGCTGAGGTTGGCTCTTTGTACATTATGTGTGGACATGAAAAATGTATTTCTTTTTTTAAAAATTGGGTTAGCTTTTAGTTCAACTCTTAATCTTTGTTTCAAAGCCTTGGTAGCGATACTTATTACAGCAGGCACCCTAATGAGGATCAGGTCCTAAGTGCTGCTGGCAGGCAAAAGTGAGAGTGAGTCGATGACTGTGAGTGACTCTGTTAGTGCCTGTGTTCATTGAATGATGACCCAGGCACTGGTGTGATGGGTGATCTGGAAACTGTCACTTTGCTGACCTCATCAGCTCTGGAGGATCACTCTTATACACACAGTTACACCCATGTCCCCTGTTGTTCCCTTCAGGTGCCATTTCTTCAGCATTTACTGTACCAAAGGTGTGAGAGATTACAGAAAGAATAAGAGCATCTGAAATGCATAATTTATCTATGTATGTAGTTCCATATGCCAAAAAAAGAACAACTCTCCTAAGATACATATATCACTGCAAAGTAATGTATCTGCGTAATCTTTAGTGTCTTCTGCACCTTTCTTAGAACTGAATGATGGCCACAGCAGTATTTTTATTGAGGAAATAGCACAGACACCACTGCTGTGGTTCTGCTAAGCAAAAGGAAGTAGTAGGAGACCATAAAATGTTTAGGGTATGAATAGTCTTAAGGATTTAAAAACTTCTTTCTCTAAGATGCTACGGAGATAAAGCCACAGTAGTTAGGGACACTTGCAGCGTAGGCTGGGACATATTAGGCTGGGTGGCATTAAGTTACAACAAACTGTAAGGATCAGTGGAGGCCAAAGAAAAAATACAGCTGGGACATGGAGTGGGGTAGCCTGAGAAAGGTAAATCTACTCAGAACTTTGTGAAGAAGGAAGATCGTGTGGAATCATAGTCGTAGAGTGGCTGAGAGAATTACTGCAGGAATACATCACCTGTCCTTTCTTTTGACAATATAAACTTGTTTATTTTAGTTCTTTCCTTTTAGTTTGCGTTTCCAGTGTGGTGTGTGTTTAGTGCTGGATGTTGCTGGTAGTATGGATGCCTTAACGATCAGACCTATGGGTATTGAACATGTTTTTGTTTTGGAGAAGATAAATTTTTCCTTCTGAAGGTCTTTGTTTTAGCCATTTGTATGCTTCATTTATTCAGTATCCTCACCACTGGAAAAGATAAATGTGGAATGTTCTATTTGAGCATCAGTAATATTAATTGCTTGTGTTTATTCCATCTTAACTGAATTAATGTGTCAATGCATTTTGCATTAATCTCTTAGAAATTGTGTCCTTTAAGTGTTTTGGTTTTTATAATAATATGTTAAACCTGTAGAACATCACTTCTGAACTCTTGAGTTTTTACCATTGGCAAATCATAACACTCCCCTATTTTCATGTTAAAAACAAAGGATATCAGTGTGGAATAAGGTGCACTTTCAGAAATCAAATGCATCAGTTATCTCCAACAGCAAACAAATAGTAAAAGTGAAGTAAACCAACAGCTATATTTAATGTATATGCCATAGACCAATCATAACAGAAAACACTATGAAATTTTGTGGTCTGTTTTACATGCCAGCGCATGCTGGATCATAAATGGCCATTTTTTTAATACATAGCAATTCTCTTTGTGTCTGTGAAACCACCAGATGGGATAATGTTTCCTTGTGATGGTTGATCTTTTCCCTTGGGAGTTGTGTTCTAAAATGTCTGTAAGAGAATATGGTTGTGTAGGTGAATGCACAGAAATATTTTCAGCATTTGCATCTTGTCTTCACAGAAATCTGTGCAGAGGAAAATATACTGACATTAGCAGAAAATTCCTGTGTTTTAAAATGTGCATCTGCTGTTTTGATTTCACTGTTGATGTAACGTGTTGCTCTAGATGTAGAAATGTGCAAAGCCAAAATAAGGCTGGTGTGGAGTAGCTGAGTCTTACTGTGAAGGTTGCAGGATACTGCTTAACCTGCATGAAGTGTTTTTAGCAAATGGAAGATGAAGTGATAGTTCTTGAGGACTATTCAATGTGTCCTGTACAGGGCACAGTTGTATACATGTTGGCTTTGATAATTTTAAGCATATTTAGTCTGTGAGTATGAACTTTCCTCGGTGCTTCTTCAGTTCCTTGCAAATTTATCTGTGGTAAGAAATTGAAGCTGGAAACGGGCAGAGGATAGAGGATTAAAAGAAAGAGAAAATAGAATCTCAGCGTGCTACTTGAATGCATCTCTTTGTTTTTCTCAGATGATGTCTCTGTTAATGGCTGAAAAGAAATACTTTTCTATTAATCCTCAAACTTTAAATGTAAAACTAGAAATCCTAGTATTTCCCTTTCTTAGATCTTGGGTAATATCAGTAGGCCAAGTAACCCTGGTGAACTCACATACTGGTGAGCTTTGTAGTGCGCCATGTTTAATAGATTTGTGATAACTGGTTACATAGCAACTTGAAATTAATTCTTTAAAAAGTATTTTTGTTTCTTAGGGTAGAAGTCCTTATATGACAAGGGTCATAGAATCACAGAATGGTTTGGGTTGGAAGGGACCTTAAAGATCATCGAGTTCCAACACCTCCCACTAGACCAGGTTGCTCAAAGCCCCATCCAGCCTGGTCATCTTGTGCTAAAGGCTGAATGTATATTTGAAAGACTTCTTGACTTTCCAGATGCATACTGGTTGTTTTAAAGTTGAGGGAGAATGATCTAAAATACCTGTAAATATCTTGTCTTGTTTTAATTTCTTTTTTTAAAAGGCTTTTGTCTCACTGTCCAACGTCTTTCACAAGTTTCATGGCTGTATAAGAGGTCTAGGAGAAGGTTGCATTTGACAGTTGATTCTGGTTTTAGAACTGTAGCTTTTTCCTGCTACACTTCTAACTGCAGTACACCTATAGTGGTTGAAATGACAGTATTTCTTCCTCCCTGATCATGTCACACTTAATTGCTTTTGGGGATACCAGCTATTTTGTAGATATTAGAAATGTTGGAACTTAACTTCAACCTCTCATCAAAAGTCATTGTTACTTCATATTATTGGATAGCAGAGGTTAGAATATCTTCTGTTCTTTCTTTCTGAATTGCATAGTGTATTTTGAGACTTCTCTAGAGATTATATAAAAATCTGAAATTCTTTTCATTAGACTCCTCCTGTTTCAAGCATTGTTTCCCTCAGACCTCCTCTGAGGAAGTACAAACTTTCTTTCATCACTCTATTCTGCATTTAATTTAGTCTTCCTAATCATCTCTATCGCCTAGGAAGCCTATGCCAAGCACTCTGTATTTGTCTCTAAATCAATTTATTTGACAGCTTTGTTTAAGGAGAGAGGAGCTTGTCAATCACTCAGTCTCTTGGTCTTTTACTGCCCTTCATTAATGGTTGCCATATCTTATTTATGACAATCACAGAATGGTTTGGGTTGGAAGGGACCTTAAAGATCATCAAGTCCCAACCCCCCTGCCATGGGCAGGGACACCTCCCACCAGACCAGGTTGCTCAAAGCCCCATCCAGCCTGGCCTTGAACCCCTCCAGAAGCTGCTGAGAGGTTTGTGCTTTGAGAGAAGGAGCTGGAACGATTGCACGAAGTTATAGGATAACTTCCTTCCAGGGAAGTTTCCTTCTGACCCTTGTCTGGGCATTGTTTCCAGAATCCATACTGGGGAATTGCAGCCATCTCTTGGAGCTTATTAATGAGTTCTTCTGATGTGTTCCGCAGCAGATCCTGTGATATGTGCTGTCATATAACTGGACCCATAAAGAGTTGGTTTGCCTATTCAGAAATAACATTAGGCCTTTGCTAGGTCAATCAAAAGCACCCACAAGTGTGTGGGTCCAGTTAGAAACGATTTGACAGTCGGATGTTTGGGAGTGAAACTTTTCCAATGAACAGGAGCTCTGTGCCTTTTCAAAACCTAGCATGTGTTTTCCATGTAGAAATCATCCGTTTGTCTTCAGTTTTCTCATTGTACCGGGTCTGGGTTGGGATGGAGTTAATTTTCTTCGTAGCAGCTGGCGTGATGCTGTGTTCTTTGTGACCAAAACAGTGTTGATAACACACTCGTGTTTTAGCTCTTGCTGAACGGTGTTTGCCAGAGCATCAAGGCCTTCTCTGTTTCTTACTCTGTCCTATGTCCATCCCCCCACAGTGACTGGGGAGCGCACAAGACATTGGGCGGGGACACAACCAGGCAGGTGACACGAACAGACCCAGGATGTTCTGTGTCAGATAATGTCACACTGGGCAATAAAACGAAGAGGAATGGGATTTAGAGAGGTTATCCAGCTTTTGCTTGGGAGCTGGCAGCTCATCAGCCTACTTGTGGGAGGTGGAGAGTGATTGGCTTGATTTGCTTTATTTCTCTATTCCTGCACTTCTTTGTTTGATAAACAATTTTTATCTCGACCTACAAGTTTTCTTGCTTTTTACTTGTGCTTTTCACCCATCTGATGGCAGGGGGTAGAGGGCTTAAGTGGCTGCCTACTGGGCTTAGCACCCAGCTCCCATGATGATTTCTTCATAATTGAGCAAGTCAAAAAAGAAAATTGAGAGATCTCAACTCAGATCTCAACAGGTATCTGCTATAATATGGTTTTGGATTCTTCAAGGCAAGTACTTTGCTTTTATTTTCAATGTTGAAATTTTTAAGGCACTGTGACGACTTCTGCCAACAGACAAAACAGTAACTCTACTGTATTTTTCCCAGCCTCTATATTCTGGAGTTAAATCTGAATGGTTTGCCTTGCCACAGGCTTTTCTGGTGCCTCATCTCCCCTAATCACAGAAAGCTATAGGGTTGGAAGGGACCTCTGGAGATCGCAGAGTCCAACCCCCCTGCCAAAGCAGGTCCACCCAGAGCAGGTTGCCCAGGAACGTGTCCAGGCAGGGTTTAAATGTCTCCAGAGAAGGAGACTCCACCACCTCTCCGGGCAGCATCTGCCAGGGCTCTGCCACCCTCACAGCAAAGAAGTTCCTCCTCATGTTAAGATGGAACTTCCTATATTCAAGTCTGCACTGGTTTCCTCCTGTCCTGTCCCTGGGCACCACTGGAAAAAGACTGGCCCCATCTTCCTGACACACACCCTTGAAGTATTTATAGGCATTGATGAGATCCCCCCTCATCCTTCTGTTCTCCAGGCTAAAAAGACCCAAGTCCCTCAGCCTTTCCTCATGATGTTCTCAGGCTCCTTCTCACCTGGCAAGTCTTTGTTTGCCACTCATGTCTTCCCATTCTCAGTCCTCACTCTCCCTGTATTCCTTCTGTGTTGGCCTCTTCAACCTGCCTGCTTTCTTCTTGGCTGTTATTCCTACTGTATTCAAATTTGACAATTCCCTTTTGCTTTTTGCCTCTCTGGAGAGAGTATTATTTACAATACATTACATTACATTATGCTGTTCCTATTGGATGCCAAAAATTGTGTCAGTCTAGAGTCTGAGTGCAGGTAGAATTCTTAAGGCAAGTTGCTGAAGTTTGACCCTCTTTGAATATTGTGGAAATGTATATATATATTTTTAAAGGCTTACATGCTCAATAAATAAAGGTGAATGGACTTTCTTAGGAACTGTAAAAAGGATGTTCTTGGCTAAAGGCCAATACCGGAAAAATTTGAAGCTCATCTTCCAGGCAGGAGGATGCTAGAGCAGTTTAGTGACCACGGATTTTCAAAGTTGAGGATGGGACATCATGTGATTTTTTTCCTTTTTCTTTATTAATAATAATTTTGTTCTTTGAAATTAGTTTCCAGGAAATTTAATTATTTATTAAATTTAATTAATTTTAATGTATTTATTTTTCCTTCCAGAGTTGTTTTGACTGGCAGAACCATTGGGAAAAAAAATTGAGCCATAACATTAAAGTTTATCTCCAGACAGTGACACTGTTTGGTACTTTAAGTAGAGGCATATGTTAACCGATAGATTGTCTTTGTGCACGTTTGTACATGCTGGCAACAGTGGAAATTTGTATACCTGCAGCCACAGAAACTGTGTGTGTGTGTGTGTATGATTTAGGAATTCCAAATAGGATTTGACATTCTGCTTTTTTCTGAAAACACTTGAAACTTACCTTGTACGTTATGTCATGTTTTTATCTAACCCGAGAACATTAAAAATTTGAGCAAAACTAGTGTTCTTGTAAGATTAATGTTAGTTCACTTGTTCATTTCCATAGTTACTTGAGGATCAGTAAAAAAGAAAAAGAGTAAGTTCACTTCCCGTTCTGTGAATGGGGAAAAGAAGCTTGAATAAAAGTCTGAATGGCAAACTGGGACTTGCTAAATAAAAAGGATGGACTTAAAAAGGAGAATGGTTTGGGACATGATGTGGGAGAAAACTTATTCCTACAGTGCAAAATGTGGAAGTGAAATGAAATTGTGCAAAGCATAAGAAGACAAATAAAATACATGAAATAATAAAATGCGAACTAGTCATCAGAGAAAGTACAGGACTGGGAGAAGAATTATTAGAACAAGCATAACATCCTGCAACAGCAAGTGATTATGGTGTGACTAATGCTCACACTCATGTTTGCAGAGCAGTGTGTTAGGGAAATACTAATAAAATACACTTTGCACTCAATTAGTGTTGTGAATTGAAACAACAGATTGACTGTGTGTCTAGAATTCCAGTACAGTCCACCTGAGACAGTGCTTAGTCTGGGGTAGTAAAGTAACAAAAACAGGAAAGGAACTTGGTGAGATATAATGATACATAACTTATAATTAGGACTTCAAATTATATATATTTATCTTGTTTAAGAACCACTACTGGAATATAACTGATACATTTTTAGTTTGCTATATATTTTTGTTATCTAACAATCTGCATATTTTCAAGACATAAACAAAAAGGAGGAGTAGAAATACTGAATATAAAAAGAAATTCCAAAACAGTGAAGTCTGGAGGAAACCTATGCAAGAAAAATGTTGCCTTCTCTGTCATCTCTGACAGGAAACCTTGAAATGTCTCAACTGGCTCATTTTTCAACATGCCAGTCAAATATGAAAGTGTGAAATAACAGTGATCGTAGCTTGTACAATGTCTGTCATTTAGTATGAAAACGTAGATAATGTGTTTCTTGCACTTTGAAATGGGCTGTCTTAACATCAGAAAAAAATGAAGAAGCTTCCTAGTCTCTTCTACATGGTAATTACTGGTAGGTTTTATACTTCAGGTTGTGTTGTCAAGAGAGGATTCTACATCAAGTTGCCAAGGTATGGAAAGAGTAAACCAGATGAACCATGAAATGAAATACTTTTGGTACATTTTTTTTTCCTATTACTATTATTTTCATGTCTTGTTTCATATCTTGAGTTTTGCAGTGTGACTGAAAATCTGGCATCCTGAATGCAATTGCTGCTGTGGAATGTGTCAGGTTCATAGGAGATAGGATACTGGTTGTCATCACTAATGATGATTAAGGAAAGAATATGAAAGAAAGGGGAAATATAGACTGGTTTTGGTGTTACGGGGTTTTTTCCCTACTGATAACTTTGATGCTGGTAGAAGATGGTTTAGGTTTTCCTGAGAACAAAAGTAAGTAGGTCATTATGCTTAATAGCAGCTGGTGGAGTTCTGTACCAGGGTTCTGTATAATCTGTTGAATCCACTTGTCTTTGCAGCCTCCATAATATCGTAGAATGGTTTGGGTTGGAAGGGACCTTAAAGATAATTGAGTTCCAACCTGCCTGCCCTGGGCAGGGACACCTCCCACCAGACCAGGTTGCTCAAAGCCCCATCCAGCCTGGCCTTGAACCCCTCCAGGGATGGGGCAGCTGCAGCTTTTCTGGGCAACCTGTTCCAGTGTCTCACCACCCTCACAGGAAAGAATTTCTTTCTAATATCTCATCTAAATCTCCCTTCTTCTAGTTTGAAGCCGTTACCTCATGTCCCATCACTACATGCCCTAGTAAGAAGTCCCTCTTTAGCTTTCTTGTGGGCCCCCGTCAGGTACTGGAACGCTGCTATAAGGTTTCTCTGGAGCCTTCTCCAGCTCTCTGACAACAACCCCAGCTCTCTCAGCCTCTCTCCCTAGGACATATCCTTTGGCAGCATGAATCACAACTTCGTTATAACAGTGTTTGTAGAGCGAGGAAGATTTTTGTTGTTGTTCTACAATGAAATTTTAGGCTATTATAGATAAATCTCATAATTCCTGTGTTTGTGAGAAATGGAGAATAACTATCTCCTTTTCATATTTGGCATATCTTTTCGTAGTCTTTTCTGGTCTTTGCCTCCGTTTATCACTTTTCTCTCATGCTCTCAATTCTCACTAAGGTTTGAAGAGTTTTATCCAATTGCATGTGAAAGCTGTTGATCACCCATACTGACTTTTGTGATATCTTTTATTACTTTGAAAACATAGAGGAAAAATTATCTCGGTGAACTTCAGGCAGTTTTCAGGATTGTGGGTGTGTGGCAGAATAATTACAGGGCAATGTTTGTGTTTCCTATTCTACTTTTAAATCATTCTTGAATTCTAACTTCTTTGACCATTGATATTGAGCTAAGGAGGTTTCTTACTGGATGTAGAAAAATGCAGTGTCTGTCAACCTTATTCATATACTTATTGGTTACTTAGTTAAATAATTGACTTATAGGATTCCTGTACAAGCCACATTAATTTTTCTTAAAATATAGTTATCTCTCTGAATATGTTTACTGATCTATGTGGTTTATAGGTGAGGTCTGGAATTTTTAATTTTGAAGAACTTTAAGGGATCTTTGAAATTATTTTGAGGTAGTATGTGAGCTGTTCATTGACACCATTTACTGATAAACAAGTCATTTGTTAAGATGATATGATTGAGGAAAAAGTAGCTGAATTTAATTTAGAGACAATGAAAAATTGGACTTAAAGTAAATACAAATATATGATGTCTTCTTATTCTACCTGTTCCTCTAATGTATATTGAAAGAAAGATCCACCAAATCCAGTTTATATCATCTCTTTGGAAGGTTCATGTTGCTAAGGGTAGCATTTACATGTGTTCAGAAGTTGATCACAGTCACACCATTCACTTCCTTTTGGATGGAGGAGGCCAGGGAAAGCTGGTGTGTGATTTACAAAGATGCTGCACCGAGCATCAGATGATCAGAGTTTATCCTGTGCATCTCCAGAATGACTCAGGGCTTTATCTCTGAAGAATGGTGATTTTGGTACTCTTTTCCTGTGCTGTATATTCAGGAAGAATGTGACCAGGTGGAGGGAGGTCATTCTCCCCTGGGGAGGCTCCATCTGGAGCACTGGGTGGAGTTCTGGGCTCCCCAGTTCCAGAAGGACAGGGAACTGTTAGAGAGGGTACAGCAGAGGGCTACAAAGATGATGGGGGGCCTGGAGCATCTCTCAGATGAGGAGAGGCTGTGGGACTTGGGTCATCTTAATCTGGAGAAGAGAAGACTGAGGGGGGGTCTGGTCAACACCTATAAATATTTCAAGGGTGGGTGTCAGGAGGATGGGGCCAGTCTTCGTTCAGTAGTGCCCGGGACAAGAGGAAATGGGCACAAACTTGAGTATAAGAAGTTCCATCTCAGCATGAGGAGGAACTTCTTTCCTTTGAGGGTGGCAGAGCCCTGGCAGAGGCTGCCCAGAGAGGTGGTGGAGTCTCCTTCTCTGGAGACATTTAAACCCTGCCTGGACATGTTCCTGTGCAACCTGCTCTGGGTGGACCTGCTTTGGCAGGGGGGTTGGACTAGATGATCTCCAGAGGTCCCTTCCAATCCTATAGCATTCTATGCTATAACTAAAAGAAAAGATGGGGTTTATTTCTTTAAGTAATTGCAACTGTTTTGTGTAGACACCTTGCTAATAAAGCTCTTTATAGACAGCAATAAGCGTCCACGCAAGGGGAATGTATCTGATATGCTCAAGTGGTCTGCATGGATAGATGTTGCCTTAGGGGAGTGTAAGATTTTTTTCTGGGAGATTATTTTCTTGTGTTGATGCAGTTTCTGATATCTGAGTGTCCTCATCTTGGATTGCATCTCATGGCTCCAGTAAAATCAAGTGTGGTATACATAATGCCTCTTTTACTCCAAAATAGGCACCACTTAATTATTATTTTTTTCCACGGTGAATTAAAACGTGTGGAGGGATTGAATCAAAGACTGTAGTTCTACCCAAAATCAGGGAGTTGGTCTCTAGGGATGTTTTTTGTCTGCAGAGTGTTGCTTAAAGGTATTCTGTTGTCTAGTCGGTGAGTCACGGGGAGGTGAATCCTCTGCCAGATACCATGATCCCAGGTCTTCAGGGGATGGTGCTGGGAAGGGGGGCGGGAGGGAAGTGCACACCTACTCACACAGTTATCCAGGGAAAAATCAGAGGCACAGGGCGTGCTCAGGAGACGAAGCTGGGCAGATCTGGGAAAGATAAGTAATAAAAGCAAAAAACCTTTAGGATATAACTTTCCTGCTGCCAAACTGCAAAGCTCTTTGGGTTTTCTAGTGACCTTTTTGCATTACAAATCTGACAATGCAGTGAAGTGTACCACAGAGAAAAATATAAATGAAGTATGTCTCCCATAGACCTCGAAATTTAAAATATATTTTTAAAAAAAATCTTGCAGCAAGAATTAAAGTTAAAATAAAGAAGTTAAAATAAAGCCAAAACAAAGAAACCAACACCAACTAAGTAAAACATGAAAGGAACTTATGGCTGGTTGGAAAAGTAAATTTAATTTCATTGTTTAAAATGAAAAAAAAGATGGCTTCACCTGGCTTATTCAATTCATCTACCTAGAGTGGACTATCAGTACTTTAGAAGTCCAGTTTCTCAAATCTTGAGAAATAACTTCAAAACTTGCTGAATGTTCTTGTCACTGTCTTTTCAGGAGAGCACTATTCTGCTCATCTGTATAAATGGCAATAGCTATGGATTTTTACTTTGCACGTTTCTAGAATTATTCAAATGAAATTGGGAAGTAGGGAGTCATTCCGCCACCAGTTGCTGTGTGAGTTCAGGACAGATCCACTGCACAAACAGGGGGGATTTCTTGTCCCATCATTTAATGATCAAGTGCCTGTCCTGAGGAGCTCCAAAGCTGCTGTAGGCAATATCAGAAGAGGCTTTTTTTCATTCTACAGGAAGCATAAAGGGAAAGATATGCCCACTTATCACAGTTTGGCTAGTCAGAGAGATATTTATGAACATTGGCAGCAGAAGCGGAGTCTCTTATGCCTCAGTTTATTTTTAGAAAGAAAGGTGTTAAGCTAAGCCTGCTCTTTTTTTTTCTTTTTTTTTTTTCTCCTCCTTCCTCTTTGTCCTCAGTTTAGCTTGTGCTTATGCTTTGTTATCAGGTTGAGCAGATGTATGTGGCTGGGTAAGACCTTCCTTTTTTCAGGTCTTTCACCTGACCATTTTGGGTTTAATCCAAGTGTGTTTTTGTTAATTAAAACATTTCTGTTCTATGTAAATGAAGACTTTTGTGGAAAACCTTAACCTACTGTAAAAAGTGTAGTCTCTCTCAAGAAGAGTGTTAAAGCACGGAAGGAAATACAGCTGTCTCAAAACACTTTATGGCTAAAAAATGTTAAGTGTATAGCAGGGTGTTTCTGGATTGTGCGTGGTTACATTCCATAAGAGATATTTATATTTTTTTTATAATTCTGTATCAACATGTATGAAATAAGTTGTCATCATTTTTCTAAGAAGTCATTGAGGAAAAACATATTTCTGAGAAATTATCCTGATGGGAAGCATTCAGTGTGATGTGTCAACTAGGAGAAAAGTGTGTTAATTTCTGTATGTTGATGATGACTGGGTTTTGTTGGCACTTGTGGCCAATGCTGTGGCAGAGATCTGGTTATTTACATACTTGTGGTATCTGAACTTTTCTGAAAGCCATTCTGAGGGAGAGTAGATGTGACTTCAGCGAAGAAAGTTATCTAGTGTTCCAAATCAAAAAAGCCTCTGCTGTTGTGAGAAAAGATGTTGCGAGGTGGTGGTTGATACTTCTCTCTAGGAAATCATAAAGAAAAGACACAAAATTCCAGCAACTGTAAAATTGGGGATAATATTTCACTGCAAAATTATGAATAAACACTTTTGTTTTAAATTAGCAACTTCTTATTTTTTCAGGAAATTTGGAGAGCGACCTCAACCGAAACGGCTCACCAGGTAAGCATTAAAGAAATTGTTTTTAATAGTTTTCTAAAGTTACCCTTTTCATTCTTAGAAAGATTTCTAAGTCAAAAATCCTAGAATTTTAAATATCAAAGCTTTTCCATTATTGTATGTGATCAGCAACTGGAAGTAAAATTTTCAACAGTGAGTGGCTTGTTTTTAGTACAATACTCAAAATGCCTTTTTAGAAATGGTATAGACTTCACATATCAGTTATTGCAGATTATTCAGTAGGATGTGAATCTGCTTAGTTTTAAATCACCAGGAACAACCTGGATTTCTTTTCTTGGATGAAAGTGTCTTGTGAAGCTGTGTAAAATAACCCTTTTTACTGCCATAATTCAGCTGTCGAGCAGCGGGTAAGAGCAAAAGGAACCCAGTGCTGTCAAACAGTGGTCTTAACCCATTTTTGGTAATACCAGACAGTCAGAGGTAGCATCTAATAGTACAATGAAGTCAATCCATTCTGAAAAGCGTTAGGAGTGACTGGAGTGCAGTGCCTGGTCTGCCTGGGAACTATTTAAACTACTAGTTGTTAAATAGTCACCTTTTCTTTTTTTTTTTCAAACTGTTACAACACAGTCTGTGCAAGTATTTATTATCCTGTGCCACAAACTCTGCCAACTATAACTAGCTACCCAGTTTAAAATCTACTGTTTGCTTGAAGTACAAAAGGTGGGCAGGTTTTTTTATAGTTTTGTATGGCAATAGTGCTGTACAAAGCCATGGAAACCCATGATCACTCTGGCCCAACTTTTTGGCATCAAGCACAGGGGCAGGGGGATCATGTATGTTTTGTGTTGAGGATATCTGTCACTTTGCATCTCTGGCTAAGCTTCAGGTTAGCTTGAGTCGCTGTTAAACTTCATTTCAATGCAAAATTGATCTGTAACTGATTGAACAAGCAGCACTGTTTCCTGTTGGCCTACCAATCTTCACAGATTATCACAAAGATAGTAAGTTTTAAGTAATGAACTGTTTTCCATCTTGAGCAGTAATGCCTGTTACTATCACCCTGAAGTTACTGGTAGAGTCAACAACAATGTCTATTAAGTGTAAGGTCTTTCAAATAAGCTTTCTATTAACTCTAGCGACTCTAAATTTCATGTGCAGGATTTTAGCTCCTAGATGTAATGAAGTGGAATGGAATGGATTTTGGGGCTGCGTAGGGAAGAGTGTGGCCAGTAGTTTGAGGGAGGTCATTCTCCCCCTCTGTTCTGCCCTGGTGAGGACACAACTGGAATACTGTGTCCCGAGAAAGTCCAGCATAGGGCAACCAAGATGATGGAGGGATTGGAGCATCTCCCTTGTGAGGAAAGGCTGAGAGACCTGGGACTCTCCAGCCTGGAGAAAGGAAGGCTGAGGAGAGACCTTATTAATGCTTCCAAGTATCTAAAGGGTGGGTTGAAGCATGATGGAGCCAGACTTTTTTCAGTGGTTCCCAGTGACAGGGCGTGGGGCAACGGGCACAAGCTGGAACATGGGAAGTTCCACTCAAATATGAGGAAAAACTTCTTTCTGGTGAGGGTGACAGAGCAGTGGAAGAGGCTGCCCAGAGAGGTTGTGGAGTCCCCTTCTCTGGAGATCTTCAAGGCCTACCTGGATGCTGTCCTAAATAATGTTCTCTGGGCAGTCCTGCTTTAGGAGGGGAGTTGGCCTAGATGATCTCTAGAGGTTCCTTCCAACAATTCCATGATTCTGTGACGTGCCAGGTACACTTCCTGTGAGTATGGAGTAGGCATCTGGGAACCTCTGGCCATCCTTAAAAGCAGTAGCTTGTGAACCTTTTCTATGCTAATAGAGGCTGGAAACAAACAGCCTAACTTTTTTCCCTGAAGAAAAAAAGTCTGAAACGGAAAAAACATCACACAAATTTTGGAGTGTTATATGTAGTATTTAAAAAAAATGTATCTGTAAACCCTTAAGACATTTAGTTCAATTATTGGAAAATTATTCTGCTTTTTTGTGTATTGGCAGTCCTGTTTGTCTAATAATCCATTCATTGTCATGTAAGCTCCAGCAGAACAACACTACTTTGTTCCTGCTGTGCTAGTAATTTTTAGATGCAAACTGTATTACTGCTACCTTTGAGGAGAGTTTTAAGATTTAATAATGAATAATGTCATGTAAGAATTGTAATGGTTATTTTTTTATCTTTAACAGTGGGAGGGGTCAGAGGGAAACATTCCTAGTTCTCCTGGGAGCTTGGGTTGTACAAGTCCACTGTAGCAACAGACCAGTAGAAAAGGCATAATTTCTTCCTCATCCAGTGCTAAATAAGCATTGGATAACACATAGCATGTAGGTTGCTGGGTTTGAGTGGGGTTTTTTCATGGTAGTCAAGTCAAAAGTTTTTAGTATGATGGATGTTCTTAATTTAGTATGACAGTACTCTTAATAGAGTATTTCAAATTGTCAGATAAAAAGTTTTTAAACCACTTAAATGCAGCTAATATATATCATAATGAAATGTATAATAATAATTTCACAGTGAATTATGTTTTGTGGTTTAAAATATAGTCTTAAACAATGGCTGTAAATATAGTAAGACTGTGCTTTGAGACAGTTCTTCCATCTGTGCTTTCATGGATAAACATCAGTGTCACCAATGTCAAATGTGAATAGATTGAGTTAGTCCAGATTTAAAACAGTAATTCAAGTATTTTCTTTGCTCTTACATCCTGCTGTTTACACAGAAAATCTAACACGCTGATCACAGTCTGACGCAGGCATGACAAATGCAAGAATTCCCAAAACATCACTAACAAAGCTGGACTGTTGTTATCCAGCCTGTCCCCATCCCCGCTTTCCTCTGTGGAAATCCATGGAGGGATTTCTTTCGGAAAAGATCTTGTCAAAAAAATACTGCTTTTGATCTTCCATCTTTTTTCACTGGAAATGTTTGGTTTTCTAGATATGTTCGAAGGGACTTCAACAGTTGGGTGCGGTTCACACAAAAGAAACCCCACCAAAAAAATCCCTCTTCTGTAGGGTTTCATAGAATCATACAATGGTTTGGGTTGGAAGGGACCTTAAAGATCATCGAGTTACAAGCCCCCTGCCAGCCTGGCCTTGAACCCCTCCAGGGACTGGGCAGCCACAGCTTCTCTGGGCAACCTGTTCCAGTGTCTCACCACCCTCACAGCAAAGAATTTCTTCCTAATGTCTCATCTAAATCTCCCCTCTTTTGGTTAAAAATCATTACTCCTAATCTGATTTTTCCACTCCCTGATGAAGAGTCCCTCCCCATCTCTCCTGTAGCCCCTTTAGGGACTGAAAGGGGCTCTAAGGTCTCCCTGGAGCCTTCTCTTCTCCAGGGTGAACAACCCCAACTCTCTCAGCCTGTCCTCATAGGAGAGGTGGTCCAGCCTTCTGAGCATTTTTGTGGCTTCTGCTGGACCTGTTCCAACAGATCGATGTCCTTCCTGTGCTGAGGACTCCAGAGCTGGACACAGTACTCCAGGTGGGATCCCACCAGAGCAGAGCAGAGGGGTAGAATCACCTCCCTAGCCCTGTTGGCCACACTTCTTTTGATGCAGCCCAGGAGGTGGTTGGCTCTCTGGGCTGCCAGCGCACATTGCTGGCTCATGTTGAGCTTCTCATCCATGAGCACTCCCAAGTCCTTCTCCTCAGGGCTGCTCTTCAGCCATTCTCTGCTCAACCTGTATTTGTGCCTGGGATTGCCATGTCTCTTCATCTAACTTCCTGTTAAATTCATAATTTGTTTCTCTGGTTCCTGACTTTGAAGATGAGTGCATAGGTGGACACTCAACCTGCAAAAGCTCCTCCAGGGGTTTAAAAGTGCTCCTGTTGGCGCTCTGACACAGCGAAACCCCAGGCTGTTGAATTTGGCGTGCTGCTTAATGAACAGTTAGATTGTTACACAGAGGAATGATAGGGTGTATTGTTCTCTTCTAGCAAGGAACTGCTGGTGGTGTGTTTGAGGTAATGATAGCTCTTATATGATGTCTGTCATTACAGTGATGATGAACGATAGAAAATCTAATTTATTTTCTTTTTTTTAGCTGATTGTATGCAGGAAGTAGAGGCTTTCTCTAGAAAACTAGATTAAATAATAAGCTGAAGAATTTTGTTTTCTCTTAGTATCTTCACAACCAAAGGAAAACTTTATATAAACTTTGCAGTGATTTAGTTAATAGCTCAAAGAAAAACTCAGAGAAATTTGTCATTATCATGAGAGGTTAAATTGATTAAGGAGACAATATTAAATTCATGAAACATAATCAAATATTTGTGGCATGGTAAGTTATAAAATTGGGCTTTTAATTTATAAAATTATGCCTATAAATACTTCAAGGGTGGGTGTCAGGAGGATGGGGACAGTCTTTTTTCAGTGGTGCCCTGGGACAGGACAAGAGGTAACTGGCGCAAACTTGACCATGGGAAGTTGCATGTAAACGTGAGGAGGAACTTCTTTGCTGTGAGGGTGGCAGAGCCCTGGCAGAGGCTGTCCAGAGAGGTGGTGGAGTCTCCTTCTCTGGAGACATTCCAAACCCACCTGGACACGTTCCTGTGCCACGTGCTCTGAGTGGACCTGCTCTGGCGGGGGGGGTCAGACTAGCTGATCTCCAGAGGTCCCTTCCAACCCCATGTGATTCTATGATATGGCTCTCTCTCCCATCACCAGGTCAGCTAAAAGATGCTCTTCTTCTCAATATCAAAAAAAACCCAAAAATTCAGATGGAGACAGCGCATCCCCATCATTTCCACCCCAATCTGGGATTTATCCTTCACTTGTCCAGCCGGAGCTGGGAGCATCCTTGCTTTCCTGAGGCAGTGGGTCGGGATGTCTCTGGGATGGGGCAGACGTAGCTGATCCCCACTTCCCCCGTGGTGGGGGAAATCGATGTGGCTTTGTGCCCTTATTAATTTCTCGCCGGGGAAAGCGCACCGGGCTTGCACTGAAGGATGAAATGAAGTAGGCAGGCAGCAGGGAGAGCAAATATTAGCGCTCTTAATGGCCTTTTGTTTTACTAGCAAAACCGCTATTAATCACCCCGGTGAGGGGAGCCGAGTCTGCTTCGGGGATGGCTTATCTGGGCAAACAGCTCTGGAAATGAGCAGAGGGGAGACCTCGGAGCATCTGCCTTGGCGCTTGAGCAAGGGAGTGAGCATGAGGTCTGGCAGAGCTGGGGGTGCCCTCCACCAGGCAGCCTTAAAAATGCACGGTTTTGGCTTCGCTAGAGAGGTGGAGGTGTCTGCTGGGAGGTAAGAGGCTCCGGTGGAGAACGTGGGGCTGAAAACCCCTGGGTGATGCTTCCTGGTGAGCTGGCAGGTTGCAGCACCGCAACTCAGGGACCTGAAAGTGCTACAGAGGAGAACGATCTGGGGCTCCTGGTGGATGGCAGGCTCTCCATGGGCCAGCAATGGACCCTTGTGGCCAAGAGGCCAATGGGATCCTGGGCTGTGGAGGGAAGAGTGTGGCCAGTAGGTGGAAGGAGGTCATTCTCCCCCGCTGCTCTGCAATGTGGAGGCTACAACTGGAATCCTGCGTCCAGTTCTGGGCTCCCCAGTTCAAGAGGGACAGGGAACTGCTGGAGAGAGTCCAGTGAA
>JAOTQQ010000032.1:59145922-59156430 GCA_026546715.1 Gallinago undulata
AAAAAGGATATGAAAAGACTTCAGGATGTTTTTTTTCTCAGTAAGATAAATACCTAAGGAAGAAAGCTACATGTGTGATGTTTGCTTTATGATGTTAGGTCTTCTTGGACTATAAAGGGTTTGCTTTCTTCTTTGCAAAGCGTTGCTCTATTAATAAAGGTTGATGTTAATATTTAGTCTGTGTAGGATTTCGTTGTTGGAAATAGCTTATAGTTGTTGGGAAGAAAATTAGTAGAATGTGTCCATTAGCACTTGAAAGGATCTTGTATCATCATTTAGTTTGAGGGTTCAAAAGCTGGCTAGATATGTGGTGTGCTTTTTCTGGCAATTTGAGTTTTGTTTCCAAATTTTGGATAAGTGTATCTGTTACTTGAAGTTTCTTTCCTCCAAAAATTGCATTTCCTAACCTTGGAGTTAGTTCATAACCCCCATTTGAAAAATATTATTCATAGAGGACCACCATCGTATTTCCCCTGCCTGGGAAGGCAAAGTAGAGTAAGTCTTCTGAACAGTACTTGACCATGATCATTGCCCTTGCTTGACCCTTTGCCAATCTAATAAAAATGTGACTTTCTTATCTGTGTATATCTACATATTTTTAAAATTCTGATCACAATTGTCTCTGGTAGAAATTTTCTCAGTGTAATTTCTGTTATTTCTTACTTTGTTTTGGTTTTCTGTTTTTCTAAAACATGCCAAAAGTTGCAGCAACCAGTAGATGAGTCTCAGAACACATTTCTAATGACAATTACGGTATTCACATACAGATGTGGGATGATATAGGGCATATAGATTAGATTGGTCATGTAGAAAGTCAATATATACATTGTACTTTAATATGAATTTTATAATCTTGACTGTTGCCTTCATCATAAGCACAAGTCTTCTTAAGATCACTTTTCCTTTTGCATATAGAAGTGTTTGAGGGAAATGAGATCATGTCACCTGTGCTGTTTGAAATAAATGCAATTGAAAAGTAGAAAATGCATTCCTGGTTTTGAGATTAAAAAAAATTGTAGTAGGAAGGGGAGGATGTAATTGGTATGAAACAAAATTGTAGTGTTCTTAAATACACACCTACTGCATCATTCAGCATCTTCATGAAGAAAGCTGCAACAGGTTGCAGAAGAATAAAGAATAAAGTACAAATAGTTAGAACTGATGCAATAAGCACATGAAAAAAGGTTAGTTGTTAAAATTTCTGTGTTTCCGAACAGTGTGAGGGCAATAAAAGGAGCAAATAATTGTTATAAGTCTTTGCTGAAATGAATTATCACAGTGGAGGAAAATACAGTGTTCATTTCTATTTGTTTAGAATTATTAAGTTTAAAAAGTGATCTGTAGGAACAGTTTCACAAATTCATGGGCTTCTCAAACATGCAGATCTTTTGATGTCACTCTCCTCTAAGGTGACTTTTTTCCAAACTAGAACATGACACTTTTGAAAGACATTTGTAGATATTTAAGCTGTATATAGATTGGTGTATCATCAGTTTTGTTGTGTTTTAAAAAGAGCAAAATTAAGTGAAAATTTTTCACTGTGTATTTATTGGCAAGATAGTAACTTGGAATTTTTTATGTATTTTTTCTTGCCTGCAGGGGGTGATTTTTTGCTCATTATCGTAACCACTGAGACATTTTGAATTGCACTAAAACTTAAAATTTAGTTGTTTGTTTCTCCAACAAAACATAGCTATTAATTGTGTGCATTAACTGAAACAATTACAAATCTTTCAATGTATTCATATGGATCCTTAATATTTATATTTTAGGACTTTGGTTTCATCTTTTAAGAATTCTGTTGCTTAGAAAAGCATTTTATACCTGTTAAAAATGGTAATTTTCCTGAATAGGTGAGATAAAGAAGTGTATTAAACTTTATTTTTGTACTAAAGCTGGCTTCCACGCAGTGAGGTTTACATGGTGTTTAATAGAAATATGCCATGAATTCAGTTGTCCCAAGCCAAACTTAAAAAAATATATCCTACCTTAAAACTTTTTCAGTTATCCTCTGCCATCATGCCTCTTCAGCTGCCTCACACCTGGATGAGCTCATTCTCCTTTCTTAACTTTGATTTTCACTCGATGATGATAAAAACACTGCAGCTGTTGGCTAAACTAAAACCAAAAGCGATGATTTTTTTCCTTCTAACAATTTTGCAGAAACCTCAAGTGCAATACATTGTGTTATTATTTAATTTTGAACACAGTGCTGTGTTGAACATGGAGCATCTGGACAGATTTCAGTCGGTGCTGCTAAAGACTGGGTTGTATCTTTTACTGATGAAGATGTCAAATCATCTATTCCATTTAAAAACCGAAGAGAGGTTTATGGTTGGAGGGAATAGACTCCCTCCTTGCTAATGATGAAACAGTACATGTTATAGGAAGTGTAGTCAGCATTAAATTAGTTTGTGGAACTGTTCTGTGTGCATTAATCACTGTGTGATATTAAGCACCTACAAAAGCAAAATGCTGCCCTCGCTTTCAAGGCTTTTTTATTTGAGAATCTTTTTGTAAGGCTAGAAATACAGAGATACAGGCTGTTACCTGTCATTTATTGAACTGGAGAGATACTCAGTGGCACTGCATATAATGCTGGTTTTCCTTGCTGTTTCTCTTTTTTTGGTTTGCATTTTAGAATATCTTCAAGGCACGTGAAAGGCTTGCACATAATAAACTTGAATGCAAAGTGTGAATTGGCTGAGGAAGCTTTGGGTACACGACAGTTTCCATCTCAAGAGTTTTTTTGAAAGCTGTGTTTAATTCCATAATGCATTTTTCTTTTTCAGGTTCTTTTGTCCTCCTCCATGCGTGTATCTTATGGGCAGTGGATGGAAGAAAAAAAAAGAGCAAATGGAACGGGATGGTTGCACTGAGCAAGAGTCACAACCTTGCGCCTTCATTGGAATAGGAAACAGTGACCAAGAAATGCAGCAGCTGAACTTGGAAGGAAAGGTAGCAGAATTGTAATAAACCACTCAGATTACTGCAGAGGATATTATAGCTTCATGGTGCATCTCTCAAGGAATACCCTTGCTTATTTTTAATCACTTTTGTTATACTGTAGCAGATGCTCCACTGGAACATCAAAAAAAAACCCCTCAAAAATAGGTAGAACAACTGAATGGGTGGATATGGTTTGTGAAATCACAGCAGGGCACTGACTTGTAGGTTGTTGATGCAAAGTCAGTAGGTTCTTTGGTAGGCACCAGTGGGTAACTGAAGTAAGGTTTCTGGCCCAAATTCCATGTCCCTCTCCCTGGTTTGCATGAATGGATATCTCATCAAGGAAGTATGTGAACGTCATTTGCTGCTAGAAGTGGTCTTTAAGTCCCTTTGTGTCAAAATACAATTAAAATAGCATCTTAATAAATTTAGTACATTTTTTTTTAACAGAGATATAACTTGCTATAAGGTTTTTTTAAAATAATTTGTAATGACTTAAACAGTTGGAATATAGAAGTGGCAACACGTGGGGCCTCATTTTAGCTGTTGTTTTATTAAGCAACATTTTATAGCTACCTGGTATTTCCAGGACAGTCTACTTAGGAATGCTTCATGTGCTGCTGAATAGGAAAAGAATAACAGAAGTTCTTTTTGAGATTATTTTTTTTTTAGCTCCCGTTGTCACCTTTTCTAGTGTTTCAAAGCCCAGTCATCCCCCATCATGTTGAGAAAAGGTTGGCTCAACACGTTTTCTATGCAGGTGGACTCTTGCATATGCCCAGTGTCGTGACCACATAGCTCTACGCAAATGTCATTTTTAGTAGTGCTCTTAACCTCCACTCAGAGCTGGCTTTGGCACAGCTTATAGTCTCTAAGCATCTCTTTTCCAGTCCTGGTAAGACTCTTTAGAAAGATAGAACAGAACATAGAATATAGAAGTTCCTAAAGTACTGAAGTCAGGTGCTAGACTTCACAAAGCTAAGCTGTAGTTCCCTATGAGATGGAAAAAGCAGTTTCTGCTCTGTATTAGAAACTATTGCATTGGTTTTTCTATTTTGTTCATAATATATATAGTTTCTTGAACTGGGTTGACTTGAAAGAAGAAACAACAGTATGTTTTCACCTACAGAATTATTGCACTGCCAAAACATTATACATATCAGACTCAGACAAGAGAAAGCACTTCATGTTATCGGTAAAAATGTTCTATGGCAATAGTGACGACATTGGTGTGTTCCTCAGTAAACGGATCAAAGTCATCTCCAAACCTTCTAAAAAGAAACAGTCACTGAAAAATGCAGATTGTAAGTATTTTACATTTATTTTCTTTATGTAGCAACTAATTTTTGCCTCCTACTAATTTTTTCCTTTGTATTCTGAGGTCTGGCTACAAAGTATATACATTTAAATTTTCAATTTTTGTTTTTGCTAATGTTTTTCACAACTGTATTTTAAGATATTCCAATATAGATAGGTTACACCAAGTTTTATGCATTCACGGTTAATTATTTAGTAAATATAAAACGACCACCAAAAATTTTTATTCTGAGGAGTGAGTCCCTGTAGTCAAAGACATAAAGGATGATCTACCTCAGCTTTCTGAGCTGTTGGATCTCTCAAGGTGCCATGATCTGGTGCCAAGGATCTCTTGATGAGAATCAGAGGTAGCTTTCAGATAGTGATAACTGAGTAGCATCACGTTATCCAAACTGCACTGTGTCACATCACAGCCACCTTCTTTCTGTCTCATGCCATTTTCCTATTGGTTTTTATTTTTAATATGTTTTGCCTGATTCATTTTAACTGATTGTTTAAGAAATCTGTTGGGCAATAATTCACCCAGATTTATTTGCTTACCACATTTTTTAACTCAAGCTATCTCTGGTGCTAATGTATAATTGTGAGCAATTTTGCTTTTCCTCCAAAGTTGGGGTTTTTTTGCCTGCCATACAACTGGAGCACCTCAAGAGATAGCTTTTTGTTTTTCTCTTTTTCTTCGCCAGTGCTTTAAAAGGCTCTTCCACCTCTGTTGGGCTGGACCCCATTCACTTACGGGATATGGATCTTGGGGTGAATCTCTTGCCACATGGCTAAATGCAATTTCTTGCTGTGCAATTGTGGGCTCAGAGTGTGGCCTTTTATTCAGACAGGTAGTTTTGATTGACAATGAATATGAACGGAGCATTCTTCCACAGTAAATATGAACCAAGAAGAAGACACATCCCTGTTTTGATAGCAAAATTGCTGATATTTTTTTTTTTAGGGCAACAGACTTAGCATTTCTCTCTCTCTTGAATGATAAGTAAGTTCAGATCTGGGAAAATTTCAAGTTTTGATTTTACATAGTTATGTCTGTGCCTTTCAACTGACTGTGATTTTTAAGAATAATTTTTCTTTATACTCTAAATATATTTCATGTGATTGCTGAAAGTTGTCCAAATACTTCACAAGGGCAAGCTAAAGCTTCTGATAAAAAAATTGGTTGCCGGAGAGCTGTGAACAGGAGTTTTCAGGTGGCAAGCACTAGCCTGTTTGGCTAAGTGGCAAAATTCTGTGAACTAACATGTCTTTGGAGAACAGCCACTGTGTATGTTATCCCACTTGGAATTGTCTGATTATCTTTGTAAGGGACCAAAAAATGCATATTTTCTAAATTAACCAATAGTTGAGAATTCTTTCTTGGTTTCCAGTATTCAGCGGTTTGTTTTATTGTATTTGTGACTTTTTGTTCCTTTTCTGTGTAATAATTGAAGTCATTTTTATAATCTCAAGTCTGTATGTGTTCCTTGCAGTATGTATTGCGTCAGGGACAAAAGTGGCACTATTTAATAGACTTCGATCCCAAACAGTTAGCACCAGATATTTGCACGTAGAAGGTGGTAATTTCCATGCCAGTTCACAACAGTGGGGAGCATTTTACATTCACCTCTGTAAGTAAAAAAAAAAAATAAAGCAATATTTTTTTCACCTCCCTCCCTCTATCCCCACACGCGTTTTTTTTTCTTCCATATTAATTGCCCATATACAGATATATATTTTTTTGTTACTGAGTGTATATTTTGATGTAATAGTGTGATGTTAAATGTTCCTCCTATCAAGGAAAACAAATTACGTGATTTAAGCAAATTTTTAATAAATCAGATTTACGCGATTAAAACAAATAACGTGAAAATTCCTGTTTCACGCAGTGGACGATGATGAATCGGAAGGAGAAGAATTCACCGTGAGAGACGGCTACATTCATTATGGGCAGACTGTCAAACTCGTATGCTCAGTTACTGGCATGGCACTCCCAAGACTGGTACAGTTCAATTTCTCCACTGCTGTAATTAATTTGTAGATAGCTATTTATTGTAATTGCATAGTCGGGTTTGCACTGGTTGCCGTTTTCAGCTTTGTATGTTTACTTCTGGTAACTCATGTTTTTCATGGAAAATGGCATTAATTTTAGTAAAAGTGTGTTGGGGTTTTTTTTGTGGATTAATTCTATAAGCAGAGAACAGCTTGTAAACTAAGCATGGGGTATTTTTCAAAATTCAGACCTGCCAAAGTAGGTTAATCTGCAAGCTATCATTAAGAAAATGTCTATTTTGAAGACAGTAATGCAGGTCCCAGTGTAGGAAAATATTTAGTATCAGTATTTAAGCAGATGAGTAGCCTTTGCAGCCAGTGGGATAGTTCAGCACAACTTTAACAATGCTCTATGCATTTGAATCTAAAAGCACTTCTGTGTACATCTAAGGATACATAATTATATGAATATCAGTTTGCAAAAGCATTTTGGGCATTTATTGTCTGTTTTCAATATGGAACGTTGGAAATGCCTTTGGAATAATATTTTTTTTTAGAAAGAGACAATTTTAGCACTTGTCTTTGTCACAGATACAAAAATGATTATGACCAGTTAAGGTTTGTGAACCCAAAAAAATTATTTTATTGTTGGATACACAGTAATGTTTTTTATAAATAAATTTAAGTGTAATTATAGATATTTTTTCCTCCTATTTTATGCACTTAATGGCAGCCTAAGTGGAATTTTATGTGACTGATAATAAACAATGCTTCACTTGAGATCATCTGTGAAATTGTGGTTTTTCAGCCCATTATGAATTTCATTCAAGGCTTTGCTAATTCCATTTATAACTAGAAACAATTTTTAGAATGCGCCAAGGTAAAACCAACCTTTCCTGCAGGCAGGTTTTTGTTCCCCTTTCCAGACTTACTTTACTAGGACTACAATGAGAAATTCTTTCCCGATATCAAACTTAGCTAAAAAATACAGTAACCTGCTCAGAATAAATGGTATAACATGATAATTTGAGGAGATATTTTTATTATTTATCTTTTTTAAATTACAATATTTGCAGAAAAATCCAGACCTGCTTACTACTGATCTGGTTCAGTGCACATGAAATCCAGTAAGAGGATTTCACTTTTATCTGTGGGCTGCATGTTAATATTTTCTTACTGCTGAAAGAAGATGCACCATTTTGGATTCCAGAAAAATTATTTGTAGGTAGAAATGGATCAAAAAACAAATTAGGATAAAGGTTCCTGGTTTGTTTGCTGTTGAGAACGTTTGTTACGCTACCTTACAAAATTGATTGAAGGTGATACGATTAAAAAGTAACTAGCAGACATTTTAAAGGTTAATGCAAAGACCTTTGAAGAAACAAGTTAACCTTGAAGCTTATATTGCTAATAATGCCATTTATTATCATTAGAAATCCCAGAGGACATGATTGGCTTTCTGATTGTCGGCTTAGAAATATTCAAGCACTTTGGCTGCTGCTTTTGCTGATGTTGCATATATGAAGTATTGAACCTTTTTCTAGAAGTTGAATTAAAATTCCAAGCTACAGATTTCCACTGTCTGTAAGGGAATAACTTTTTTTTTTATTTTTCCAAATAAATTAGGATAACAGCTCTGAATTAAGCCAGCAGATATTTTTTTCATTGAACTGCCAGATGTAAGGAACAATTCTTCTTTGCAGTTGTCTTCAAGTAACATTTAATGACCAACTGTTGTTAAGATACACCACGATTGTTGTGTTTGCAAAATCATATACTTAAGGATATCTCAATATCTTTAAAGTAAATCTTTATTTTCAACTGTTTGCATTGAACCACCAATCTGCCACCGAATGCCATTGATGCTGTCAATGGTGAAAGCTTCTGTAGAAGTCTATTAATACTTGACCTACTGCTCTTTTTGTCCCAGGAAATGGAACAAAAGTAGGTTTTTGCTGAAGCTTCAAGTTTCTTCCCCTCTCTTACAGTAACAAAAAAGATAAAATAAATATGCATGCAGCACATTGAAGCTGTAGTACTGAGTGTCACTTCAGTGTTGTGTTCTTGGTTTCAAAAGCATTGCGAATTATCAATCTAATGTTGGTATTAAAATAAGAGGGATGGAAATTTTAAAACAGAAATGACCTTTCACTTTGTAATCTCCAATGTAATGAAGTACAGAAATTGTCCTAAATATGTGTACAATTTTCATTCACAGATAATTCGAAAAGTAGATAAACAAACAGCGTTATTGGATGCAGATGATCCAGTATCGCAGCTCCATAAATGTGCATTTTACCTTAAAGACACTGAGAGAATGTATTTGTGCCTTTCCCAGGAGAGAATAATCCAATTTCAAGTGAGTTGCTTAAAACTATTTCAATAGCTGAGAGGCGTGGTTGCAACTTTTTCCCAAATGCTCCCAAAATATGTGTGAATATTGGTTTTGCAGTTGGTTTTTGAATATGTCTAATGTTTTGTTTTGACAGCTTATACAACACGCTCACGAATTGTGGGTTTAATCTCATGTCTGCGTTACCGTGCTTTTAGCAGACTTTCAGCATGGTAATTCCCATCAGAGTAACAAGAGCGTGACCGAGTTCAGACCTGCCAAAGTACTGTAATTTTCAGTTAGTCGCTCAAATAGCAAAGGGTGTTGAGAGCTCAAGGAAGCTCAAGGAAGGTAGCCACACTTGGGAAAGACTTGGGACTTCCTTAGAACAGCTGTAGCTTCTTGGGTAAGAAAGGCAGAGGTAGGAAAGGGGGAAGCTAATTTTTTAGAGATTTCCCTTAATTTAAGGGGTCAGACAAGAAAGATTGGTAAAGGCCTAGTTGACTTCTATCCTGAATTGGGATGATGGAAAGAGAATATGAGAAGCTTTTTTCATATTTCAGGAAACATATTCCTGACTTGTGGCTCAGAAGGGACCACATCTATTGATTTACCTGCAGCAGAGGTGTATCTATCAATACATGTTCTTGAAAAGGAGACTGGACATTCATCAAGCTATGAAATGGGAGTTGTGATAACTAAATATCAGCCTTGCTGTTTGATCTTTCTCAAAGTATGTTGTGAGAAGTGCTGGACGCAGAAGCAACTCTTGCTTCTCTGACATCTGTCTTAGTTCAACACCCTGGAATTGCCTGTGGGGCTCCCAGGACATTCTGTCACTCTTGAGTTTCTGCAGTGCTTGTGAAGCTCACCATGATAGGAGCTCTGAACTTTCCATGTGGGTAGGGCTGAGATAAAGGACAACCCGCTATTCTGAATTCTTTGAGTGGAGTAGGTACCCTCTGCTTCTACTTGCTGAATAAAATCTGTTAACTTGCACATCAGGCTGTTGTCACTCTTTGGTAAGTGAAATCACTGTGGGAAATAAACTTTTTTGGCCAGTCGCAGGAGAGAAGTCCCATTTTATCTGTTTTTTCCTGTGGATCAGAAGACCAAGATCAGAAACAGGCATATGTAGCATCTTTCACCTGCTCCCTCTTACGCATTTATTTATGCTTAATACAGCAGTAGACAGTCTGTGGTCACTGTAAAAGAAGAAAAAGAAAAAAAAACCCACAAAAATACACAAACTTAACTTTAGGGTGAGAAGTCTCTGTTGGGTAAATGGAAATAGCCCAATATAGAGACCTGGTAGCTTTATGCAGTCCAATCCTCTGCCAGCATCCATACTTCATGTATTAAAGTTCTTAAAGGCTGAGTCCTTCACTCTATCTTTTAATTTAACTTTGCAGATGTATAGTCCATCAGTTTAATTCCTTTTGGATGTGCTGAGGCTTGTGCAATATTCTTTTTGTGCAATATTCTGCAGCAAAAAGGTGAAGAGGTTTCCTGTCCTCTGTATAGTAAACTTTTACTGTATTTGTTTTGAATGATCTAATAGTTCTTGTGAGCAATTCCAGTTTTGCAGGATTTATTAAACAATGGTTCTGCATTCGTCTTACCCATCAACATCTTAATCACTGTCATTATGACTTCTCAGAAGATCTGCAGCTCTTCGATGATTTTAGTTGCCCCTTCCGTACCTTCTCTTTTTTCACCATGCCTTTCTTAGTTGGGGAGATCAGAACTGCACACAGTATTCCAGAATTAGGTGAACAAAGGTTTTGCAAAATAATACCCGATTCCTTGTTTTCAGTATTTTTTTTTCCTGATGGTGTCCAACAGTATGTTGCCACTTGCATCTGCTGTTGCACAGTAAGCTGGTGATTTCAGCAAGCTGTCAGTGGTTTCTCCAGAATCCCGAGTTGTAACTACC
>JAOTQQ010000032.1:59156530-59169748 GCA_026546715.1 Gallinago undulata
CATCTGCTGTTGCACAGTAAGCTGGTGATTTCAGCAAGCTGTCAGTGGTTTCTCCAGAATCCCGAGTTGTAACTACCAGTTAAAAGTTCAGTATTTTATGGGCATCACTTAGAGAAGTTTTCTTTAGAAACATCTCTTCTATCTAAATTGAAGCTCATTACCACTTTTTTTCCCTCTGTATTCATTTTGATGTCCTTCTGGACATAAAATCCGTGCAGTTGTAACAGCATTTAACTACCTGAAAAACTTGAGATCGTGCAAAAGTTTGAATATTTGACTTTCCCAACACTCTGGTGAGCATGCTGAATAAAACTGATTGTAACTGCAGCCTCAAGGAGAGGGCTGCGCTGTTGGCTTTTGTACATTTGGAAAGGAGAAAAACTGTTAAGTTTTACCTTTTGCTTTTTGTTTTCCTTTTAATTAGCTTTCTATTTAAAAAAAAAAAAAAGACCCACAACTTTGTCTAATCCATTATAATTTCATTTCTTTAATATCCTTTGATCTAGAGCTTTCTTGAGGGTTGGAGGGGTGGTTTTGGGGGGTGGTGGTGTTAGTGGTGTGTGTTTTTTCTAAATCCAAATATATTATAGTCCTTTAGTCTATGTCCTTGTGTTTTAGCAGTTCTTGGGGAATTCTGTCCTCTATCGGTTAACGTTAAACAATTTGTTTCCCATCCTGTCTCCATATGAAGAAGTACTGAGCATGGTGTTAAGGCACCTCAATCTTCCTGATGAAAAAATTTAGTTATAAAAGGAAAGGACTGCTGTACCTGGAAGTGACAAGGAGAAGTGCTTCTCTAGGAAAGGAATCCCAACCTTTCAAGGATTTCTGTGACAGAAGGAATAATGTCTTCCTTAAGTGATTCTTGACGCAGCAGGGCTTTCAGAACAAATTCTGTGATGTTTGCCTTCCACTTTGTGGCAGGGGTTTAGCAGCTCTGAAGAAGCCAGTCAAGGACGTTGTATGGGGTCGTTCATCTTTGTTATCTGTGGTTTTATTCCTTCATGAGTTGAAGTACATCTATCCATGCCAACCTGCAGGAAAAATGTCAGGCATCAAAATAGGATACAACAGTTCCTCTCTTGAAGTTGGGCTGGTAATTTGAAAGCTCCATATGTTTCTAATAAAAGCATCAGTTGGGTCTTGAGCTTGGAAAGATCTTGCGGTTACTATCCCCGCTGCACACTTCCCTTGCAAGCTGGTTGCAAGGGCTTTTTCACATGATCATATCAGAATAAAGACTCCATGTGAGAATGCAGCTTTGATCTTAACTTCCTTTCATCTGAACTGGTAAATTTGTGATAACTGAGGTTTATCTAACAGTTTCAAAGAGCGAAGGTTATCGTTACATACCTAGATATCCTTAAAGCTTAATGGAAAAAAACATAATTCAGGTATTAAAGTTAGAAATTTTAAGTCCCATTTTTTGTCTGTGCCTGTGTTTAACCTATACACAATTTCCTTATTGTTTGCTAGATAATGGAGTTTTTCAGAGAGGCTTTTGTTGCCATAAAAAAAAATTGTCTATGTATATATGTATGTATGCTAATATACTAGTATTTAGTAATATTTACAAGGGGGACATTGAATGTTTCTGACTAATTTGCAAGGTTGTCATTTCAGCTTCTCTCCCGTGTCTTTACACAAATGCTGAAAAATAAGCTCATGTTTTCTGTCATTTTGTAGATGGCTAAAAGGAAAAAAAAAACCCAAAGCTTAGCCAGATGTAAATCATAACTAATGAAAAGTATTCCACTTTGAACTGTAGCTGTTTTAGTCACTTTGCACTAACAAAAGAAGATTTATTTTAAAAGTCGCTACTTCTAGTTGCTGTAGTTTGTTGGTCAATGGCTATAGAATAATGCTAAAACTTTGAAAGCTGAACTAAAATAAAACCCAGTAATAAACAGAAGGTTGGAGAGGTGAGAGAGTCATAGGTGAGTTACAGTGTTCTGAAAAGTTTTGGTTTTCTACTAGTTTTGCTGAGACGTATGTGACTATTTCCTGAGTTCATATTTTTAGAGGAAAAATGTGGTTTCGAGATATTTTTGAGACAGTGTTACTGGCTGAGGTGGTTTTTAGCTTTGTGACTTGGCAGATGAGTCTACAGGTCAGATTTAAAACTTCTCTTTCTTTCCAAGGCCACTCCATGCCCAAAAGAACCAAATAAAGAAATGATTAACGATGGAGCTTCTTGGACAATCATTAGCACAGATAAAGCAGAATACACATTTTATGAGGGGATGGGACCTGTCCATGCTCCAGTGACACCTGTGCCTGTTGTAGAAAGTCTTCAAGTAAGTTTATTTTTTTTTCAATAAACTCTCTTATATGAGCTTGCTTTGTCATACTGATTTAACCTTCATGGTGCCTTTGTGAAATATTGTAGGAAACATTCTTAATAGCTTTATAAATAGGAAAATTACTTTATTTTTCATATCTACATTTCAGAATACATGAGCCTGTCCATCATAAGAATGATATTAATATTATTCTATACATTAAGAATTTTATTTCTTAAAATACTATGGTAGTGATATCCTTAGGACTGCTACTTCTGTTTGATTAGCTAGAAATTGATTTTGGCTCTTAAAACAGTCAATTATAGATCAAAGAGAGCCAGACTGAAACCTTATTAAGAAAAGTGGCATTCTGCTTTGGAAAAACTTGAAGCCCTTCTGACGTGTTCTCTGGAAGATTCTTTGCTCTTTGTTTTTAAAGCCAGGTTAACTTCTAAGTAGCCACTGTCAAAACTTAAAAGTTCCTTCAGGATATCAGATTAATTGGCAGTATCTTTTAGATGTGTTACATCCAGCTGATGGAAACAGCGCTGTTTACAGTTCTTGTACACATAGGAAGAATTTTTTTGTTTTCTTCTGAGAGGAGGGGTGTTTGTGCTTATTAATACCCTTTTTTTGTGGATTTTCTTTTTTTTTTTTCTACTCAATTTCCAGTTGAATGGTGGCGGGGATGTAGCAATGTTGGAACTTACAGGACAGAACTTCACTCCAAATTTACGTGTCTGGTTTGGGGATGTGGAAGCTGAAACCATGTACAGGTACAGTATTCCCTACTTCTTTTATGGTGATTGCATTTTGCTGAATGCTTTGAAGATTGTATGCTCATGTGTATACACTCACATGTGTAGAAAGGGATCTGGGGCTGATGGTTGACAGAAGGCTCAGTATGTGTCACTGGTGTGTCCTGGCAGCCCCTCAAAAGAGGTGATTAACCCACTGTATTTAGTGTTGGTGTGGCCTCCTCTTGAGTACTGTGCACGGTTTTGGGACCCCCAATTTAAGGAGGCTGTTCAGGTACTTGAATGTGTCCAACAAAGCTGGAGGAAGCGCTGAAGGCATGTCCTAGGAGGAGCGGTTGAGGACTTTGGGATAAAGGGTGTCCTCATTGCTCTCTGGAGCTTCCTGAGGAAGGGACATGGAGAGGGAGGCACTGAACTCTTTTCCCTGGTATCTCATGCCAGGTCACTCTCACACTTCCCATCCCTGGAAATGTTCAAGGCCAGGCTGGATGGGGCTTTGAGCAACCTGGTCTGGTGGGAGGTGTCCCTGCCCATGGCAGGGGGTTGGAACTCGATGGTCTTTAAGGTGCCTTCCAACCCAGACCATTCTATGACACGTGGGAATGGTTCAGAGCTGCACCAGGGGATGTTCAGACTGGACATTAGGAACCATTTCTTTACCAAGAGGGTGGTCAAACACTGGAACAGGCTTCCTGGAGAGGTGGTCACTGCCCCAAGCCTGTCACTGTTTAAGAGGCATTTGTGCAATGCCCTTAATGACATGCTTTAACTTTTGGTCAGCCTCAAAGTGCTTCGGCAGTTGGGGTGGACGATCATTGTGGGTCCCTTCAAAGTGAATTATTCTTTTGATTCCAAGTGGATTGTTCTATCCTTTAAGCTTAAAGTTTTATTACGCTCAGATGACTCTCCTGTTTTTCAGATGCGCAGAGAGCATGCTGTGTGTTGTTCCAGACATTTCTGCGTTTCGAGAGGGTTGGAGGTGGGTCCGTCAGCCAGTCCAGGTTCCAGTAACTTTGGTCCGTAACGACGGCATCATTTACTCCACCAGCCTTACCTTTACCTACACGCCGGAGCCGGGGCCACGACCACACTGCAGCGCCGCTGGAGCCATCCTCAGAGCCAACTCCAGCCTCATGGCTTCCAGCGAAACAAACACAAACAGCGAGGGAAGTTACACAAACGTCAGCACAAACCCCACCAACGTCACATCGTCTACAGCGACTGTGGTTTCCTAACTACTGCTGTTTGTCTGGACTTTTAACTGACTTTTTAAGTGCTACGTTCAAGAGAACTGAACAACTTTTGTGGTTTCGTGGGAAAACACCTTTCCATTTTAGGTGATATTATTTGAACCTTGTTACCTGCAAGTGCTGATCTGAAATATTGAAGCCACAATAAAAAAAAATAAAAAAAAACCAACAACAACAACAAAAACAAACATCCAAAACATAAGAACTTTATTGAAAATCTATTTTTCAGCTGTTTTTTTTTTTTAATGGGCAAGAAACAAAAAATGTGGCTGGGATACATGTTGAGCAAACTAGAAAACATGAACACAACATAGTTTTTATGGACCAAGGAACTTGTATAAGCTTTAGTATAAAAGGTACATTTTCACCATACCTTTTTTGTATCACAACATATAGTACACTTTTGTTACCAAATAGTTTATATTTTTTTTTCCTCTGAGCTTTTGCTCTGAAGTATATTCAGGTTCCAAGCCTGACCATGCTTGTATAATCTAATTACCATACTCTTCCAGTTTTAAAAAAAATATATATATTTTTGGTCTGTGGCTGGAACTGTTCCTTTTTTTAAACTGAAGTCTTGTGACTTTTTATGAACTGAAATTGTTTTTATTTCAGCAAGTAGAACCTTGTAAAGGCCAGCATATTTTTTTTAAGATTATATGAAGTCTGTGCAAAAGCTTTAAAAAATGCCTCTGCCTTGCCTGCAATACATGCAATGTATGTTAACTTTAGTGCTCTGTTTTCAGTCATTGTTAATAGTTATTTCTGTTTTTCCTTTTTTTTTTTTAATATGTATTTATAGTGATAATTCATGAGGTTCTAACATTACATGAGTTTTTTTTCTTTAAGTGGCATCTCAAGCAGTCGTGTTAATGACTGTTCGTGTCACAGGCATACGTTGGTGTTTTTGAAGAGTTGTTACTTGGTTACTCCCCCTCTTCCTTGCTCAGTCATATTGCATCTGAAAACGTTTCAGGATCTGTTCAGGTTTTTCTAATCTTGTACATAATTTGTATTAAGTGTAAGTTAAATGTTTTATTTCGAGAGTGGAATGTTCCCAATAACTTCATTTGGCAGCATGTCTTCTGTCTTTCTTGGCATGTAACTAAAATACCATGAGAAGTATGTGCTACAAATGGGATTGGTAGGTGATGCCCTTCATCACTCGAGAATCACAACCAGCATGTTTTTCTTCATAACTGTTCAGTAAATTAGGCCAGGTTTTGGTGTAACACTTGTCTTGAGAACGTGCTTTCATTGTGAAGTGATCATACCGTAATAACTAGGAAGTAAATTTTCTTACTTTAGAAATGGGCAAATAGCAAATGGTAAAAGCACTATGAAGATGTCAGCTCCTCCCATCCTGATTGCCTGTGGGTTTCTCTTTGCCCGCCAACAGCTCGTGCAACGTTCAAGTCTTCTCTCCATCATAAATCCAAGGCTCATTTGCACTTTTGACTTTGTTGGTTGTTGCATTTTGTTTTTCGTTTGGACTCTGCCGTGTCTTGTCCCTCCTGGCAGACCTGCCTGCTCCGTTTGTATTTGGAAGTATTACCCCGGTAGCTCCTCGGCAGTCGTGGAACTAGGCGTAGCCTCCTAGGACAAGTTCTGATAGCGTGATCCTCCTCTCAAAAAGCCAAAATACAAATCTCATGGTGTGTTCTGCCTTTTCTACACCCTCAAGCAAGAGCTGTGTAAATGTCAACCTGTGGCTTTCTGCAGTGCGTTGCTTATAAGTTTATCCGTTAACCGTTTTCATAAGGTTTTGGTTGGTTTTGTTGTTTTTTTTTTTGTTTTTTTTTTTAATTTCTGACCACTTATTCCAGTTTCAGCACCCATTGTCTGTGCACCGTGTTTGTCTCCTCCGACGCTCCATTCGACTTGTTCTCTTCGGTGCTCTGGTGTGTGGGGCTGTGTGTGTGTGTGAGTGTGAAAATGATGTGGTTAAAGGAAGAAATGGGTTCTAAAGCAGATTTAGTGAAATCGGTGCCACTGTCCCCCCCCGACACGCGCTCTTCTCCTACCACAGGCCTTGGTGTTTTGCTGTTCTGTGTTACAGAACTGAACTCCCGTGACACAGCGGCGATGCTGGTCCCTGGCACTGGTGGATGCTGCCTCACCTCATCTCCAGTTCAGTGACCAAGGGCAGGATTCGTTGTGGCCTTATTATCTCCGTTTTCAACTGTTTACTGGCAATTACTTGCGAACCTGTTTACCTTTGTATGTTGCTGTACGAGTTGGTTGTGATTTGGTGGTGGTGGCAGGAATCATTTTGCAGTGGTTTCGTTGGAAGCACGTATCTTGCAGTATGGCTTGATTCAAGAGCCACAGATTTTCATTGCTAATTAGACTGAGAATTCGAATAAGCGATATACGTATCAGATTTGGAGGGTATTCAAGAACGAACCAATGATATACACACAGTAGGCGAACCATAACAAGCCTTTTTAACCTTCAAAGACTATTTAAAATAGCTTTTTCAGAACTTGACACCTGCTTTTATACTCATTATTTTAAAATTTTTACATATAAATGCAATACTTTTTATATTCAGTTTCTTTACTTGCAATAATTTTGCCCAGTAGATGTAATACTCCTTGACTTGTAAAGAACCTAATGACTTAGCCTAATTTCTGCTGTTCTACACACTACAGCCAAGTGGGTGAAATAAGAAAAAAAAAAAAAAGACTATTAAGTTTTGCTTACAAGACCATTTTAAACCCCGTTTTTTCCCTTGGGCTCGTGGCTCCATTGTTGCCAGTAGTTATTCCCCAGTACAGAAGTGGTCTTCCAGGTCCTCCCTGTTGTTGAGGTGTCCGGTTGGTCAGATATTTTATCTTCTTGAACTTTTCCCTGCGGGGGTGACATTGTTACATTTATTGGCCTTGTGAGCTGTTAATCATTTTTCATGATATTAACAATATCTCGAGATTTTGATAAAACTACAATGTTTCAGTCTGAAACTCTTGTAACTGTTCGAGTCTAGCTGTTAAGTCTGCTGTTAATTCTATATACATAGAAATTGAGTCTGTGTTCAGAATGTCGTTATAGTTCCAACTATAGGAAGAAAAAGCAAATGAAGTGCTCAAATTTAGCTATGCCTCTTCTTGTTTTCTTTTGTTTGGAACTGCATTTCAGAATTCAACACTAGCGTAGTCTTTAATAATCCGCTGCTGCTGGGTTGTTTTTTTTTTTTCCTAATTATTTGCCCTAAGGGCATCCCACAACTGTGTTAATAATGGGTTTCTGTCCTTCTTGCTGTTGCCCAGGCTGATGAGTTCAGAATGGTTACCCGAAAAGACCCAAACTCAAGGCATAAATCAGTGAGTTCCCCACATACAAAAATATTAATGCCGAGTGAAACAAATCATCTGTTGGATGTAAGGTACCCACTTGTAGATGAAATGACTCCATGGAGGTTGCCCATCTTGAAACTAAGATGCTCTTCGATTATTAACCAGATTATTTACTTTCTCTCAAAAGCAGCTGTGTTTGAGTACTGAACAAATGTGTATACTTTCCTGTGCCAGACTTTTGACTTTGTTTTCAAGCACTGTACTGTGGGATTGAGTGGCAGCTTTGTTAGAAAAAAAAAAAAGAAAAAAGAAAAATTATATTAGGGTTTCTACTTAACCCTTTTAGGACTGAACATTTCCTTCCATTTCGAAGCTGTAAAATAAATGAGCAGTTCTAACTCTGTAAACATTCTGTCTGTGTTCAGCACTGCATTTGCCCCATCTGGAGGTGCTATGCTAATGTCATTTTTTCTAAAAAAAAAAAAAAAATAAAAAAAATCCTGTAGCATGTGTATACATTCAGTCTTAAAAGGGTTATTTTTACAAACTGTGCACCTGTAAAGTTTCTTAGCAATAAGGTAGAAAAATGAGCAAGTTTTTACCATAATTTTGTAGAATTAATTGCTCAGTTCCATATTTCATCAAGAAAAAACCCTGCAATATGGGCAGTTTTGAGGATTAAATAAAAGTGAAATGTAAACCACATAAAAGTGTTTTTGTCAAGTGTACTCTGTTGTGTGTATGTGCATATCCTATCCTAGTTTTTCTTTTTTTTTTTTTTTTCCTTCAAGGCTAAAGATAAAATGCCGTGTTGCTGTTGATGTCACAAACTTGATGGAACATCTGTGTTATCTTTTATGATGTCATAAAAGCAGTTATGACTTGACCGGGTGTTAGAACTTGCCACGGTTTTGTGGAGTATTTTCTTTTTGTTTCAACGTTAACCAAGGAATACCGATTGATTTTGATTATTTGATTTTATTTTTTTAAATTTTCTTTTGGCGAATGAACAGTGAGGTCATCTATGGAACCAGCCCAGCACACAAGAAGACCAGCTCCTGGAGTGGAAAAGCCATCGGTGGTTGTGAGGCCACCACTGGACTCCGCTTAAGCGCCGTATGGAAAGTCCACCCCAAAATCTCAATCGGTTTCATTATCGCTTGTATTATTGCTGGAGTTAGATAAGAAACTGTTTTGCGGGGTTGTTTTGGTTTTTTTTTTTCCAATAATGTAACAAAAACAAACAAACAAAACCCAACCAAAAACGGTTCACTTTTTTTTATATTATTTATTAAATAAGAAAAAAATGAACTGTGTTTAATTGTTTAACTTTAGCAGCTTTATTATTGCAATGAGGATACCCGGCTTATCTTCGTCCTTTGCTTGGTGGCAGACGGGCTGATGTTTCTTTCAGTGTGTTAATTATCAGAGCTGGAAATGTAGCAAGGTAGATTGTCTCTTGCTTTGATGGAATATTCTAGCAGCGGGTAGAAATTATGGTCTCTTTTAGTTTCCCATTTGGAAGAGCAAAAACCTCCCAGTACTAGGTTTGTGTTAAACTAAGACAACTACTGGTTTATCGAAGGGGCCAGAAGTGGTTGCTCGGAAGGTGTGGTGAGAGGAGAGAGAGCGATTTCTTTGGGGAAAAAATAGATCCTTTGACCCTAAGGAAGCATTACCGATTTTTATCTAATGCTGTTGTAATTAAAAGACACATCAAATAGTCAGAGATCTGATGGTGGTAGCACTGGTGTTTGAAATGGGGAGAGTATGGGTAGTTTACATTTCATAATTGTCCTAAAGACTCTTTCAGGCTATTTCTGGAATGATAAAATGATGCTTCTGGAACAGAATAGAAATTAGATCTGAGTTTTTTGGCAAAGAGGACGGTCGCTTGGTAAACATTGGTGTTGGTGTAGTTGGAAGAAACAGCGTGGGATGATGCTGGTCTTGCATAAAGAACTACAGATAAATTAAAAAAATACCTGAACCTTGGCAATTAGCTATATCAATAGTCTCAACAATGAATCCTGTTAAAATCCAGAGTAGAGGATTAAAAGGGGGATGGTGTGAAACTGCTTGGCTGGAGGGAAGCATTCATTTGGAGCATTTCACACAGTATGTGCAGTTTCAGAACATCCAGAATTGCAGAACTGGGATGGGTAGTTTGCCTTTCCCAGTGCCCTGTTGAGGTTGGGGTTACACGCTCCCAAGAAGGGTAGACAAGACCCCTCTGTGCTTAATTAGTGCGTCCCTTAATGATATTTATTTCTGATTCCCGGCGGCACGTGCTCACTGTGAAGCCGAAGGTGTGGAGTTACAGCCCGTATTATTTATTTTAAAATACTGTTGTATTGAATATCAACGCTCGTTATGAATACTAACGAGATAAATTGGTGAAGTCTTAGTTCTCTGGAGGAGCAAACTTGCAAGCGTGCTGCGGTCTGAAAGAGATCTGGTAAAGCCTTTGGGACGTGACATCTTTCAGGTTCTGCGTCTCCTCCAAGAACGGAACAGGATGGTTAGAAGTTTGCTGCTGCCTTGGTTTTCTGCTCTCGGTTCCCTTCCTTTCCACGTGTGCTTTTCCAGGCCCTTTGATTGGTTTTGCGTTTTTTCTTGGGATGGGTAAATTTTGCTGCGTAATTTAGGGGAGAGAGGGGTCGGTGTTGAGCGAGGTGAACTCTAACTCTTGGGTTCTCCTCTCTCTCTGCCGTTTCTACTGCTGTGCCGGGGGGTGGGGGGAGAGAGAAATGGCAGAGGGCTGGTTTTGTAGCTGCTTTTAGGTACCTGGAACACAAGTTCTTCTACAGACCTGGCTTTAATGGTCTGCAGGTCCATGCCTGAAGATGACACGTGTCATTTGGAACCATATAAAGGTGCCTGTGAACCTTTATCTGAATTTAGAAACTCTTTGCTTATTGTTCATAAAATCAGAATGGTTAGAGGGACCATAAAGATCAACAAGTTCCAACCCCCTGTCTTTTAACGATATTTGCTGTTGTGTTGCCCCCACATCTCATTAAAACCTTAAATCTCTGCTTTTAGCTAAAATGCCTTATTTCTGTTTGCTGATTTGTTGGTCGCTGGGGGGGGTGTGCCCATTCCCACCTCTGCAAACCCCCACACAAACCCCTTCATGTGCCCTCCCTTCCTTTCTTAGTTTCTCCCGAGCAACTTGGCTTGGAGGCCTTTAACATAAAAATAATTAATAGCAACTGCAGTCATTTTTTCATTGCTATACCAGTACGTTAAGATATTTGTAATAAATGGCTGGCCACCCTTTACAGGAGGAAGGATTTCCTTAGAGAAACCACAGAAGAAAAAAAGAATCTTTAAGAACTTCGTAGTTCTGTTTGAGGAATAACTTCAATAATTGTATAAAAGATAGGAAACACAGATCTATATATACTGTTTTCTGCCTTGAAATAGTCTGGTTTAATAGCCAACCAGTTACAAACATACAGTTAGTCCTTAAAATCTCCAAGTTTATTTCATCTGGTTTAAATGGGACAATTTCTTCTAGTGTTTCTTCTCAATTTCAGTAATCCTGGGAGAATCATACTGAATCTGTCTGGAGCTAATCCAGCCAAGGTGCCTGAGCTGTGGAACGGGATGTGATCCCGAGATCCACCTCGGTGTGTTCCTTACACGTGGCAAACGGGACAGCGGTGACTTCAGACTTGGGGGTTTGGTATTTTTTTGGTCTGTAACCAAGAAAATTTTGCATGAAACTTCTGCGTGGGCAGGTGGGTGCAGAGCTGACTTCAGTGTCAACTCTAAATTTTAATTTCTTTACCTGCAAAAACCCCTCTCATGGATATATACCCAAAATGGTGGGTATATACACACTTATGGTGGGATTGGATCTCGTTGGCTTCCATCTATAATGGCTTAAATTATACTTTTTTTCCTATTCTTCTGCCTTTTTTTTTTCCTGTTCTCTATTAGGCACGCTTCAAATGCCATTTCAGTTCCCTCGCTGCCGACAATTTTATTGTCTGGAAATTGGTTACGGGGGAGGCGGAGGATTCACGGGGGCTGAATTTCCTGCCTTAAAAAAACGTCATTGGGAATTCCCCCCCAAAATGTGAGAGAGACATTTAGCAACGTTATTAAGTTTTAACGTGAAAGAAATCATTAGGTTTCTTTGGAAGGGGAGGAAAGGCGTATCTTTCCAGGTTAGGAAATGGTATATGTTTGGGGTTTGTGGGGTGGTTTTTTTTTTTTTTCACGTGCTCATCTCTGAACGAAAGGTGTTTCTGTGCCTTGCCTTTGAAAGAAGAATTTAACATTTCTCACGCTGTTTAGGGTGATTCTGGAGAATCCTTTGTTTGCAGGACTGAGAAGACAAGCCAGGTTTCCCTCTTGGTTTCGAGCGCTGTGATGAGGTGTAGTTGCTACCGTGGTGCAGGCTGGCGGTCTGCAGTAAGGCAAAGCAGAATGCCATAAACCAAAAAAACCAAAAACCCCCCAAAACTATTACATCTTGCATTGCCAAAGCAGGCAACTAACAAAAAATCCTTGATGAAGCAGGAATTTGGGTTTTTTTTTTTTTCTTTTATTTTTATTCCTCTCCCCCAAATGAAACTGTCTCGTGGCAGCACTGCACGGGGTCACCCATTAGTTATAACAAATTCCAGAGTTTCAAGGCAATTAAATTTATTTCTGGATCAATTTCTGGTGCAGATGAACCTTTGCTGTGGGTAGGTGTGTCTGGTTTTGCCAGTCCTGTTGCTTTCCCCCCCACGGTCTGGGTTTTGGGCTCTGCTTTATGGAATCCCAGTCCCAGTTGTGGGACTGGTGTCCACATCACTTTCCCAGTTTCCACACACTCTGAGAGTTCTGGGCTTCTAAATCAATTTTTTCCTCCCCGGTTTTGCCTCGGAGATGATTTAATAGAGGTACAAATTGAGCGATGGTCTGAAAAAAAAAAAAATAGGTTTCTTCTTTGTTTAATTTCACAGGTAATGTTGGTGAGGAAAATTTCTTTTCCTTATTTTGGGAGGATAAACACCATTGAGTGTTTAAGCTTTCAAATAAAACAGCTTTCTACCACGTGGTTCATTTTTCAAATTAGTAACAATTTTATGCTAAAAAAATTTTATGCTAACAATAGCATAATTGTTATTAACATAGTTAGCATATATGCCTTAAAAAAAAAAGGGAGAAAAGTGAGTGTAAAGTCTCCTGATGGTGTAACTAAAAAGCAGGTGTTTCCAGGTGTCCCTTCTTCAAAGCCCTCCCGACTGCTGGGTGCGATAACTGGTCACGCAGGTGGGAAAATACTCAAAACCAAGGCCAAATGTAAGTAAATAACGATTCTTGGCTCGGGGGGCAGAGCCTGAAGTTGCACAGGTGGCTACGTTCGAGCCCACAGGCCTATGGAAGCAATATCGAAGTTCTCCAGTTGGTTTTAGGTCAGAAACGTTTCTCCAACTAAATTTGGAGGGAGCATGGGGTGAGGGGGGAGACAGTGCTCCAGGTCCCATGTGTCCAGGCAGAGTAAGTAAATAGTAGGGCTATTAAGCAGCAAAGTTACTGAGCTATAGAATCAGAGAATGGTTTGGGTTGGAAGGGACCTTAAAGATCATGGAGTTCCAACCCCCCTGCCATGGGCAGGGACACCTCCCAC
>JAOTQQ010000032.1:59185009-59216396 GCA_026546715.1 Gallinago undulata
TCCCTGCCCAGGGCAGGGGGGTTGGAACTCCATGATCTTTAAGGTCCCTTCCAACCCAAACCATTCTGTGATTCTATAGTACAGTAACTTTGCTGCTTAATAGCCCTACTCTTTTCTTATTCTGCCTGGACACGTGGGACATGGAGCACTCTCTACCCCCCTCACCCCTCTGCCCCTGGGCTCTCTAAATGACCACCAAAAGGGTTGGGTTCTCAGGAGGGACATTTGCAATCTCTGCAAGTTTTTGTATTCTGCACACGAATGGACCGTGTCCAGGTTTTTCAAAGATTTGTTGAGGATTTCTCTGAAAATATTTAAATTTCCGTATGAATGAGTGAAAGCAGCGCTGAAGAGTGACAGATGCTTTCTTAGCAGTGACCACAGGGGCTTAGCAGACCATAGATTGAGAGCCATTGCCCTGTTGGTTATCGTTCCTATGACAAGGGAGAAAAGCCACACAAGTGTCAAAATGTAAGCAGCTTTGAAATATTAATTTATTTTTTTTTTTTTCCCACCCTGCTTCTCAACTAAGTTAGCTGGCATTGGAATGGGCTACCCAGGGAAGTGGTTGAGGCACCATTCCTGGAGGTGTTCAGAAGACGGGTTGACTCGGAATATGGTTTAGTGGGTTTTTTTTTTGTCAGGGTTAGGTTGATGGTTGGACTAGATGATCTTTAAGGTCCCTTCCAACCTAGACAATTTTATGATTCTAAGCACAATGGCAGTGTAAATGTTTGCTGAAGGTTGATTTTTCAATAGGCTTAAGGCTACCATGAAATCCTCTTTTCCACCAGATAATTACGCCTTTGCGAACGGCGGGTTCTGTCTCACCAGGACTGCTGAATGACATCGCTTGGCCACAGGAGCCGGCACATGTTTGCCGTGGTGTTGTTGTACTTGGTGAAAGGTACCAGCTTGCTGTAGATGGGGTAGGGTGACATGATGGTGAAGGAGACACACCAGGTCGCAGCGATCACTTTCAAGGCGTGAGATTTTGTCTGCCAGACCCGGGACTGCAGGGGTTTGCAAATGGCACTGTATCTCTCCAGAGATATGGCCACCAGGTTGAATGTAGACACGCTTACAGAGACACCTATGTGTATATAAAAAAAAGGAAAAGGTTATTCCCTTCCTTTAAATGTTCACATTTTCAAATATTCTTGCTAACTTTTTGTATACGTATATAAAATTAAAAATATAGCAAACCCATTTACAAGCTAAAAATACATGTAAACATCACACTGATTAAGTCAACAAAGAGTGTGTGGGCAATAGGTCCGAGTCTCCAGACTGATGTTCCTGCTCTGTGCTTCTCCAACTCCAGAAGGCCAAGAGAAAAGATTCATTCTGTCAAACCATCAAATTCTGACAACAGGGAAAGAGGACACTTCTCTTAATTCTTCTCTTTGCTGCGGTGGTTCATACCCTTGAGAAATCGCACTAAAATTCAAACAAGCATTTGAAATCAGTGGGATTCCTATGCTGTTAATGACACTTTTAACACAGAAATTCAGAGTCTCTCTTCTATTGTTTTAATTTTTTACAAGTGTCTTGCTTGACTGGTCATCTGATTTTTCTCATTCAAGACAATTAAAGGTGTTACCACTTTTTAAATTAGGTGCTAATGGAGTTGCAAAGCAGGAGAAATGAAGCAGAATCTTTGTCCTTCAAGTGCCCTGAATTTCTCCGGCTCATTATATTATAAAATATAACTGAGTGGGCTGTATTTCTGTCACTGAAGTGCTCCGGTTTATCACTGCAAGATTACAGGTATTTCTTCTTCACTTTTTCATGGATTTTTCTATCAGTGAATGAGCTTTTACTTAATTTCTGTAAATCTTCTAATGTGGGTCAAAATATAAAATGCCAGTATCTTTGCAGCTTGTTTTACACAAATTATCCGTAATTTAAACTAAGTCTTAAAGTGAGAGATTAAGAGCACAGGTGATAGGGTGGGTGCCGGCATCTGTCTGCCAACAGAAGCCCCTGCTCCCCTGAATTACTAATGGGAAATATCCACATTCTGAGTCTTAAAATAGAACATCTTCGTAATGAAAAACTTCGTGTTTGAAAAAATTTGGCTGGTTCCCTCTCATGAAGTAGTTTACACAGTGTGAAACAAGAGAAAGATGACGGTGCTGCGGTAATTTTTTGTGGCATTTATACAGCAATTCATTATAATTGTTTAAACATGACCTTTAGATTTATTGGTTTTATCTACAAAAAGGTGTTGATTTCCCATTCGCACGCTTTTGGTGTTTACTTTCACATCCCATCGAAGCGCCCAAGGGCACGGGGTTGAAAGGGGACACGAGGTTTCTCCCAGTAACTGAGGGTCTCCCAAGGCAGCAAAAACTTTACGTAACGTTGTCCTTTGGGTTGTTTTCTTGGTTTGGGGTTTTTTTTTACCCTTTTCAGAAAGAAGCAAATGCACAGGAAGTATTGGGAGTGAGAGAAAACTGCTAACACACACACAGACACGTAACCCAGGAATTTTGAAACTCCTGAATAGGGTATGAGTATAAAAGTGGGGGCTTCTCAAAGCCAGCCTCTGAAACCTGTGAGACCTGCCTTTTGTCAGCTCTGATCACACCAGGCTCTAATTTCCGACTCCGCATATGACACCTGCTTTGGCCAATTCATTTTTTTTTTCCTCATTTTTTCCTCCGCTACCAAAAACCCATGGGTGAGCTCTGTCCCAGCGCGGGGGAAGGAAGCGCATGTGTTGGGTTCCTCCTTAGAGCTTGCTCAGGCACCAACCTCCCAACCCAACGCTTCCGTGTGTCGTCCTCAACGTTAAAGAGGTGCCTCTGGGTTTTGCAGACCAGTCTGAGAAAACTGGAGCCACGGAGATTCTCACCACAACGTTGTTTCCTCGCCATTTTGGTGGGTGGAAAACCACCACCTCGTTAGCCAACTTCTCCCGCATCTCATTAGCCAGCTCTTCAAAGCTTCCCGGACTTACCCATGAAATACGTGGCCGTTTTGCAGACAGCGCTGCCGAAGATGAAGTCTTTCAGCAGGTTGGGGATGAGGGTGAAGGGCATGCAGAAGATGCAGAGCATCAGGTCGCTGACCGCCAGCGAGAGCAGGAAGGTGTTGGTGACCGTCCTCATCCGCTTGTTCCTGATCAGCACCGTAATCACCAGGATGTTCCCCAAAACGCTGAGCAGGAATATCAAGCAGTACAGCAGAATCCGAATTATCTGGTGCATATCTGGAAATTGTAACCATGGAAAAAATCAAGTCATACAGCCCATAGACTAGTAGCAGGTGTTCCATCCTTTAACCAAAAGGTAAAAGCCTTCCTGCGTTCAGTTTTCCTGAGGTTTATGTCTTTACACCGGTGCAAAAATGAGAGGAAGTTCTGAAATTCTGAAACTTATCCTGCTCTGCCTGGCTTGCAGAGCCTTACAGTACGATCCCCGCAACACAAGGGAGCAAAATGCCACTTCTCACAAGCGGGTCCTGCACCCGGGGAGTTCCCAAAGCATCACACAGCAATCAAAAATATTTTAATACCAGGATACATTATATTTTTTTCAGCCTCAGAGGGCTATAATTTCATATTTAATCACTTTCATACACAGTATCAGATCAGGTAACTCCATTATCACTGAATTGCCCAAAGAGCAAAAAAAAAAAATCATGTTTCTCCAAGTCCTTAGCAGGGGGATTGTTTGCATTTGGTGTCTGACACTGCTACTGGTCTAGTTTTCCATTATATCCAAGTTTTGTTCTACTTAGATTTTTAACATGAAAAAAACCCAGCACACACTAAATTCTTTCCTGCTCCTTTCTCACCCTAAATTATCAGCAAGCAACTCCCTCACAGAAAAAAAAGAAAAAAAAAAAGCCTTGTGTAGCTGTTTCTTTCCACAGCACCTCTGCTGCCAGCTAGAACTAAATCTGCCTGAACATAAAAAAAAAAAAGAGAAAAAAGAATCTATTTTTCAATACATACCTTTAGAAGGGTAAGGTGGGTCATCCACGCAGAAAAAAGTGTCATTTTCCAAGATGAGGTCGCAGAGGAAAGCAGTGATATTGGTGCCGTTCCCCAGGAAGCTGGCATCAACTATTTCCATTCTTCGGGATCCGCAGGTTGGGTTTGAGGAGGAAGAGGGTGGGTTTGTAGCTATCATCTGCCCATTCTTTCCATAAACATATACGTCCCCGGGATGAAATCTTGGGGAGAAAGAGGGGAGAGAGGCAGTTGTGCAAGGAAGCTCTTTGGAAGTCTCCGTCGGGAGGAGCCGGCAGCCAGAGCCCTGTTGAGATTTATTCCGGGGGGCGCAGGGGGCGGTTGGGGAAAAGCAAAGCACTGGTGCAAGGTACACACACTCACACACACAGAGCCCCTCCGGTACTTTTTTAGATCCACCCTCTGCCGTTACTGGCCTACTGTTGGGATTATAAGCAGGCTAGGGGAAAAAAAAAAAAAAAAAAAAAAAGATCAGAGGATTAACCCCTTGCAAGGTTGCCTCTGCTCCCATCTCTGCCGCGTTGCTCGGGGGGAGCCGCCGGGAAATCACAGCCAGCGAGTGATGAGAGTGATAAATCCCTCTCCCGGCCACCAACGCTTGAGAGGGTAAGGGCAGCTGAATAAAAGGGCAGAGGAGAGAAAAACATAGCGAGGGTTTTGCCTGCCTGACGTGAAAACGATTCTTTTTTTTTGGAGTGTGCTCAGAGAAAGAGGAGCTGCCACGTTTGTCTCCTTCAGCGAAGGACTAACTTCAAAAAAAAAACCCCAAACTAACCGAAGCGCTGAGACCCAAACCCCAGTAAGTCAACGGGCAGGCTCACTGATTGCGAGGTTCTTGGATCAAACCTTAGGAAAGCGTGGCGTGGGAATGGTTGGTTCATAGTCTGTGGGCTTCTGCTTGTACAGAATCATAGAATTCCATGGTTTTCACAGATTTTTTTTCTCAGTGCAAGGACTTGGGTACGACTTGAATGCAAAATTGATGAGCTGATAAACTGCGGCACGTGAGTTGCCTATTAGAGTAAAACTCAACCATCTCAGTTGTTTAAAAGAAACTCTTTCCTCCGAGCTCTGCTTTTTGAATACATAAAGATCATCCTCTCTGGGGTTCTGCAAAGCCGTGGGTTTTTGTTCTCCAGAACACAGCTTGTTCATGGCCAAAAAAAAAAAAGTAAATTAATATTATAAACGAATCCCTGCTACAACTCAGTTGAAAACTATTTTCACATTTAAAATCTCTTCTAGTTAAACAGGCAGAGCAATAACAGGCTCCTAATGACAGGTTTGGACCCCTTGAAGTTGACATACAAAGACTGGAAGGCCTTTCTTCCACAGTCTTTCCAGCCTTGCTCTATGGTGCTATTAATGGGAATGGGTACCTAGGTTTGCTGACTGAACATCTAAAGTTCTAATTTCTAAATTACCTTTTCTTTAGCAGATTAATTATATCTTTTCCATTTCTTTTACAGATTCTTGCAGTTTCTGAAAACCTGAGATAAGACTCAAGCTGGGCAATCAGCGAAAACGACGTGTAACTTGTCCCAGCTGAGAGCCATTCAGTCCAGCAGAAGTCAGTTCCAGCTTCAAAGGTGAAACGTACCGCTAGGAAATTAATCCAGAGTGATACATTCTGCTTTATTTTTCCAGTCGTGGATCTCAAAATGGGAGAAAATCATATTGGAGAAGTAAAACTTAAAATATCTTTCCATTTTTGCATTGACTGAGCATCAGTGATGCTCAGTTCATCAGAACTCGATGATCTTGAAGGTCCCTTCCAACTCTAACCATTCTGTGATTCTATGATTCTATGATGAAGCTTGAACAGGTTGAAGTTCAAGCTTCGAGTACCTTGAAATTAGGTACCAATTTCTCTGAAATTACCTGCCTAATTCACCCTTATTTTTTTAATAGGTTTGCTATGATTAAATGGGTGGGGGTTACTAATCAACCCCTCTATTAAATGACAAACATTGGCCATTTAATTAAAGGTAGATTTTTCTTTGTTGTTGTTTTAGTTTTGAATTTGTTTGTAATTATTCCAGCATTGCCTGAACATTTTCCCTGACAATTCCAAGCTGCTACAACACCCCAAACAGCTGAAATGGCAGCCAAGGCAGGGGCTGATTTAATAGTGGTTTGCACAGAAAAGGTAACGGATGCTTTTTGGAAAGGACTGCTGAATTTAGGTTGATTTTTTGCTCTTCTTTGCAGACAACTGCAAGAGGTTGACTCATCTAAGCTGCTCAAACTTGTGGTTAACAACTTCCCGCTCCTTTGAAAATGACTTGCTATAGAAGAAAACCCAACAACAAACCAACTCAGAACAACTTTTGTGGTTGATGTCTTCCTGTTTAAGGTGTCCTTTATGCTTAAGAATTTTCCTCTGTTATAAAGTAGCATTCAATCTGAACAATTTTGAGCTTGAAGAGGTCTTCCTGTATCAAAGGAAGGTATTGTAATTATTTATAATTATTATAATGGTCTGACCTGCTGCAAAACAAGGGCTGGTTAATTGTGTTTAGCAATTCCGTCACTGAATTAAATAGCCTTTAATGGAGTTTGAGTCTTTCTGTAAGCAAGATGTCAAGTTGTTGTTCTGGGCTGATTCTTAATGTGGGAAAGAAGAGATCTTTCTGGATTCCTGGCACCTTCTATTAGACTGGCAACAGAGAATTCCATTCCAGTCGTTTCCAGTGGCTGATATTAGCAGGGTTTCCTCTATTACTTTTTCCCATAGATGCGATGCTATTTGGGGTTGGTTTCTCTCTCAACCCACTTCTAATCTACAGTTTTTATAGTGGTTATAACACTGTATTTTGGGGGTGGGTTATTTTGTTGGTGCTCTGATGAGTTATAGCTTGGTTGTTCCCATACCTTAAGGAAGCAGCATTATGCTAAAGAGGAAAATTCTTTTTTTATTTATGTTGTCAGGTACAAATTAAGACTACGAACACGTCATCTGCTGGGCTTCCAGTCTTGCTAAACTGGATTGTATTGAATCTTCCATGAAATATCATTCTGTGAGTCTGTGACGTTTCCGATGACCTGGTTAAAAATAATCATAGAATGGTTTGGGTTGGAAGGGACCCTAAAGACCATAGAGTTCCAACCTCCTGCCCTGGGCAGGGACACCTCCCACCAGACCAGGTTGCTCAAAGCCCCACCCAGCCTGGCCTTGAACACCTTCTGGGACGGGGCAGCCACAGCTTCCCTGGGAAAACTGTTCCAGTGTCTCACCACCCTCACAAGAAAGAATTTCTTCCTGAGATCTAATCTAAATCTCCCCTCTTTCAGTTCAAAACTTTCCCCCTCATCCTATGGCTCCACTCCCTGATCAAGAGTCCCTCCCCATCTCTCCTGTAGCTCCCTTCAGGGACTGGAAGGGGCTCTAAGGTCTTCCTATAGCCTTCTCTTCTCCATGCTGGAGAGAAGAAACAGAATGAAGGGTTGTATGGGGGAAGTTACAAGGATGCTGTGGGAGACAGTCAATGATCAGGAGGGAAGACAAGATTGAGGGGACCACTGCAACCAAAGAGATTGCACTGGGGCTATTGTCCTGTACCCTGTATCATGACAGAGAGTGAGTTATCATCCTGAATTCAATATCTCTGTACTTGTCATGGTTTTGTCCTATCTGAAGAACATCAGGTTAGTTATTCTTTCCTTGTAGACAAGCTGTTTCCTACCCTCTGGGAACACTGTGGCCCCAGGTCTAAAATATTTTTTAGTTATTCTGCAGTCTTTCACAGATGCTAACACATAAAGATGAACCAAGAATTTAACTAATGGCATATTGAGTTTTTGTGTTGTTTTTTCCTCTGTTCCTTTCCTAATAATTCCTGTAATCCTATTTGCCTTTTTTTATGACTACTGAGAATCGAACTGATGTTTTCATGGAAGAATCTATCGTAAGTTCAGTAGTCTCTCTCTTGCATAGTAATATCTAATTTACAGCCCTACACTGTTCATGAAAAATTGTGATTCTCTTCTACTTTGTAGTGATTTTTATTCTTCCCTAATACCTTTTTCTGGAGCATTTATGAAAGGGATGAACAGCTGTAGCAAAGCTTCCTGCGGGACTCCGTTCATTGCCTTTCACTCCTACTTTTAATTCCTCCTTTTTATTTCCAATCTTTTAATGATGCTCCTCCCTGTTTCACTCCAGACCACGGGTTTTTGCCTTGCCCGTGATGTTAAATTGCTCCTGAACTCCTGCTTCCATGATTCTCCTAGTTCTTTCTGGCACGTAAATCTCTGCCAACTTTGCTCCCTCAGCCCAGAAAAGTCTTCCAGGACCTTGTGAGCATTGATTGCCATCATCCAAGGCCTTGGGAAGCTCCACCTGGAGAAGCAAGAAAGAAACAAAGCAAGAAATGACACAGCAGCTCAGTGATGTGAGTTGTGCCCATAGCACGAGGAAATAATGTTTTAAGTCAAAGAAACTTGAAGTTAAAGTTAAGTTAAAGAAACGTGAAGCCTGAGGCGTGCCGGCAAGTCACTGAAAAACTCAGCATGTATTCTGTGGAGTTATTGAGACCTTTACTGGCATGACCACCACTGAATCACTCATGTCTCACTGGCTCTGTGTCCTCGGGATGCTCTTGGATGCCAGGAACTTGGCTTCCAAGTACTTCCCTCTTTCTGCCAGGCTAAGGTGAGAGTGCCTCTTTGACCTTTTTTGGTGGTTTCTTTTTTCCCTGGGGAGAGAAGTAAATCAAACCTTTCCATTCCACTTTTGCAGAGGTAGCCCAGAGCTATGTCTGCATCGCAACTCACTTTTTCTGGATGTGCAAGTTCAGGTGACATTTCTCAGGCTCATTGTCCTGAATCACGTATGAGCGGGTGGCTTCATCCTTTGTCATCTGTCTCTTCCCAATGCAAGCCCACTGGTGGTGGCAGTGGCTGACCAGGATGGCAGGAGCCCTTCACTCAGCCCCATCCCAAGGGATGGGCCAGCTACAGCATCAAGACACGCTTCCTTAAGGACATACCAGAGGACTGAAGCCAATGAGGCCAGCAGCCATGGCCTGAGGCTTCATGTAGTCAGCAGAAATGCAAAATGGACCAAACTGCCTTGAATACTTCTTGGCTTAGTCATGTTCTGTGCAGACAGAAAATGAGTGGAGAGCATAGTGGTGGGAGGCAGAGTGTAGAGCACAGACAAGGAAGGGGTGAAGGATAAGCTCTGAGCCATGATTCACTCCAGAGGTTACTAACTTCAACCAGGAGCAACCACAGAATGCCATCTTGTGCAAATCCCAACAACTGCATAGTTAAGGTTTAAAACAAACTGGATCCTCTTGTTCCTACACTCAGATCTCTAAATCTGCAAGGTGGGGCTTTCCTCTACAAAATATTTGCAGATTGTGTGTCCAGAGATCTTCATCTGTTCTTACCATCCCCACCAGTTTTCCTTCTGTGAATGCCAGGCTTACAGGCTTGTAATTCCCAGGGTTTAGTTCCCTTGCAGCCCTTTTTAAACATTGACATCACATTTGCACAATTATTTTATTTTTTTTTTCCTCTGGCAACAACATAGTCCTAAGCAAGAGATTACACATCATGCTTAATAATTTTACTATTTCCTTTAGAAGTTCTGGATGAATACCATCTGGTCCTGGGCTGAGCTGGATTCAGCGTCTGCTGGTTAATTTGCCAGACTAAATGAGTACGAATTTGCTCTGAACTCTTGACTTCCCTTTTGGAGTGGGTTTCTGCATGAAACATATTAAGATCAAAGAGTTTTGTTTTGCTAGGCATTTTTTTTTCCTTTTTGCATAGATTTACTCAAATGTAAAAATGTACAGCCAATAATCCTAATGTTTGGATGGTTCTGAGTCGCCTTTTTAGCATCATTTCTCTCTCCATTACATTTAGCTAATTGCATGATAGATCGTTCTCCGTGCAGATCAGTATCATCTCATTGTCTCCCTGCAAGCTTTAGAACAGAGAAAAAAAGAGGAAGCTGTTTTAATGAAAAGCTTGCTAATCACAGATGTAATTTTATTATTTAGGAGAAACAAAAACCCAAATGTCTGTCCCACTTGAACTTAATCATGCATTATCTGGGATATTGGAAGTTTTAGGCAAGAACTTCCTTTGAGTTGGCTGCTTTATTAACAACACTAATTTATTAATAAAATTGGCTTTGCTAACTAAGAAGTAATTTATGTACCATAACGTAGCTGTGTAGATAGTTTAGAGGAAAGTATACAAAAATATTTTTTCCCTGGATTCGAAGAGGCTTGCTAATCTATGATAACAAAAGAATCTGCTATTTTTCATTTTTTTTTTTTATTTTAGTCTTAATCACTTTTTTTCCCCCTGTAATGTCAGATACTGAACAGACTGGCTTTGCAGCCAAAACAGTTGCAGTGCTCTGTCATTTCGTGCTACGTGTACAATGTTTTTCTCATCCAAACCTAAACCACATCATTTTACAGTTGCCTCATTCTTTTTCCTGAAGAATAAGCATCTGTTCCGGTTTGTGGGTTTTTTTTTTCATTAATGTGACAAAGATCTTAACTTAAATTTAAGTAGAAATCAACTTGAAAGGCGACAAATTGGGAAAAGCTTACCTTGATGTTGTGTCAAACAGACAAACAATTTTGGGGGTGTTGCCAGTTCTTTTTTGTCCTGGCAAATGAAATAAAATAAATGAATTTATACATATATATGTATATATATGAAAAGTCATAGTCTACTTCTGTTGTCCCTTGCCAGGGTTATGCTGGCAGATGGCCACTGATTCAGTAGAGTTACACACATACAAACTACAGGGAGATCTGAATCAGGCCACACAGAGTGGACAAAACTCTCACAAAGTTCTCAGGAACGTGTTCCTTTTAAGCTTTTTCAAAGTGATCTGAGCTTGTGTCCTATCAGGGTCTCACCGTAACTGCAGCTAAAAACCAGTTTGTATGATACTCATCTGAACTCGGTAAGATAAGGATGAAATTTCCTTCAGAGAGCCCTGTTGTACCATCAGTGATTTATGAAACAGCACTCACCAACCGTGGAGGGGATCAAAGGCAACCAAGGTGCTCTTGCTGCCCCTCCAGTGCTTCTTCAGTGGTCGTGTATGACAGCGCTGTGGCATGTAGTTTAATAAAAGCCTAGAAGACTCCGGAGGTCTTGATAGATGATACTCCATCTGGACACATCTCAAGGTACTTTTTATATGACTTTGGGCGTGACCACTTTTCTTCCTTTAGAAGTCCCAGTTCATATCATTTGAACTTCTTGGATGCAGACCTGCTGGTGAGACACAGTATGGCTGGCCTTGGGGCCATCTTCATGGGCATCCAGACAGCCTATCATTCCATCTTCCTGGGAAGAGAGGAAACAAGGTGACGGTTGTGACTTTTGTACAATGGTCAAGGCTCACTGACAAACAGGAGGAATAAGGGACCTTTCAGATCATCAAGTCCAACCATCAACGTAACTCTGATAAAACCCCATCACTAAACCATCTCTCTAAGCACTGTGTCAACACGTCTTTTAAATACCTCCAGGGATGGTGCCCCAACCACTTCCCTGGACAGCCCATTCCAAGACTTGATAACCTTTTCAGTGTAAACATTTTTCCTAATATCCAACCCAGCTCCCTCAGCCTCTTCTCATAAGACTTGTTCTCCAGACCCCTCAACAGCTCCGTTGCCCTTCTCTGGACCCGCTCCAGCACCTCAATGTCTTTTCTTGTGGTAAGGGGCCCAAAACTGGACACAGCACTTGAGGTGAGACCTCACCAGTGCATATTGTCTCTGTGAACCTTCAGGTCCAATTTCATGACCATGTTTAAAGGATTCGAGTTTGAGATGCAAGGAAATAGCCCTGCACACCTTTTTGTAGGTGCTAGAACCACACGGCCAACTTAGCAGCATGAATATGTGGCTGAAGATGTCACTTTTCCTTTATTATATTAACACCATCAGGTGTTGGTATGGTCAATGGTTCCTTTAGGCATATTTTTGGATGCTAGACCAGCATCAGTCGAAGGCAACGTTCACATGTTCCAAGGTACCTAAGACTGTTTTCTGAGGTAAGGTCATGACACCTTATAATAAACAGATAAAAAGATCGGGGGCTGCCACCAGAAAGCCCCCTTAGATTATAATGTCAGCAAGATAAAGGTAGAACTCTTCTTAACACTACTGAGTTTCTCAATAAAGCTCAACATCGAAGATTTCAGTTACGCATATAACAAAGAGTCAGCGCTTTTTTAGCGCTAGAGATTTTCATTAGTAGAACTCACAGAAGCATATGAAAGAAGCCAGTTATGTCAATGGCACTCATTATGAGTTTCAATATAAAGATGAAAAAAACGAAGTTCAGGAAAGTGAAATATTTGGCAAAGGCCACTCGATGGGCTGGTGGAAGAGTCAGGAAAAGGAAGGCAGTCTCTTCGGACTGGGGCCAGTGCTGCATTTGTCAGACAGCTCTGCCCTCTAAAGAAGCCACGCTACACTCATGACATTGAGATCAAATAGATTTCTCCATTTCCGCAGAATTAGATAAAGAGATGTTAGTTTCACAGCACCAACTACATCATTAAGGGACTGGCTGTGCAGTTGGTAGGGAGGAAATAGAGAAAGTCAGCTGATGTATTATTGAGTGAATTGGTACCAGCATGTCTGAAGCCAGGGCTTTAATTTAAGATTCCAAAGTTTACGTGTCTTACTATGTATGGAGAGAAGTTACTTTGCATTTAACCTGATCTGACATCTACATTTTTGGAGGAGTATCAGTTTCTGTAACAGACAACAAATACCTTTAGGGTAATACTGTTGAAATTTGTTCATCGACATCTGAGTTCCCAAGAATCATATAATCCTTGGCTTAAGGGAACTTGAGCTATGGGTAGCAAGAGAAGTATTGTCTCTATTAGAAAAATACTGGAAATTACATCTACATAAGAAGAATTCATTTAATCAACAGCAGTAGTTCTTGAAAGCTTCAGTCTTTATAGGCATCATAAACTCTCTATGAACAGCAGTTGCCTGATTTGACATAAATTTGCACAATAAATCAAACATACAATTTGCTTATATTTTGATTAATTCTCTTTTATTCAGTAGCTAAAGAGGGGCACATAGCCTCATTTTTTTCAAAGTAACTAACTGGCGAAGTCTCTTATCAACAACTGAATTCTCAGTATGGATTTTAGTCATTTGAGACAATTCAGACCATGAATTGCGGGTAAAGAATAAAAGAACAGGAAATGAGATATTTGCAGTAGGGTAACTGGCTATGAAATAGCTTTCCAGAGCTATTTCTAAATCCCAAGTTATATCTAAAAACTTTAGGAGATGTTGCAAAATGTCTCTCCTTTAGAAGACCATCCTAACATTACTACTGGTACAACCCAGAGAGACTCTACTGTCTATAAACCCCTACCATCAATCCCCATGAAGAAACAATGCTCCCTCCTTGGAAGGGAGGTCCTTAACCCAAGCAGGATTTTGATCTAATAAAAAGAAGAGCAGATGATTGCCTGATGTCCAGAACTTCTCTGGTTTTCCATCGTCACGATTTTGCCTGGAAGGGTTCTCAGGCAGCGAGATGATGGCTTGTCCCCTTCAGATTCTGGGGCTCCTAGAATGAAAGTACGATTTGCAGTTAGGCCCGTGGCTATGAATTTCATTGTACACAATTAAGTATTTTATTGTTTGTCTCTTGCTCTTTTACTGTGACAATCTCCAGGCCAGTTTCTTTGGTTAACTGGAACTGTGCAGGCTGACAGTTTGGACTAATTATTGGACCAAGTAAGACGAGATACAGGGAGACCTTCAGGAGTGAAGACAATTTACCCCAGCTGAAGTTCTGCTCTAGGTCTTCCTTTCTGGAATGTTTATCTCTGTTTGTAAATTAGCCAAATTGTCTTTGCATTTTGGACTTCTTCAATAGGTAACGTGCTGTCCAATAACTGCATGCAAAAAGCTGCCAGTGGTAAGTTTTTTGAGACACTGAGAGAGGCGGGTCAAGCCCTCAGTGATAACAAATACTGTGATTTATTTCAACTGTGATTTATTTCAACTCTCTTGCTGATCTGTGCTGGAAGCATCTGATAGCATTTCCTTATAGAGTCATTTCAAAATATTCTTCAAACACTGAAAACATTCATTTCCAGAGTTTCACCACAGATGGGCTGTTAAAAGATAGCATCACTGGCCTTACTTGCCATGCTCTCATCTATATAATTCTTAAAAAAACACACTCTGAGGAACAATTGCTGTAGTTATTTTGGACTATTTGCCCATGTTTATACAATATTACATTGTGCAGGGAGTTAATGTGACTGAAAGCATGTAAGTTTTAAATTAATTTTCATTGTTTAGCCTTTGCTTACATTACAAAACTCTTTTAAAGCTGCCAAGGAGAACACTCAACTCTCAAAAGAAGGGAAAGACAAAAGTCCAAGGACTGGTTCTGCTCAGATTGAGCCTGGTTAGGATGCTAGGGTGTCCCCAAATACCCAGGGGCTTATAAATCATTTAAGCACATCATTTAAGCTGGATCACTGGGATTTAATCCTTGTATACAGAAAAGTTACATGGTACACCATCGATTATGCTTTCCCAAACATTGGAAGGCTGGTAACAAAGGCAGATGATTTCTTTTAATGTTTTTTTTTGTGTGTGTGTGTGTGCCTGAAGTCATTATCTTACGTTTGCAATTTCATGAGTACTGGTTTGGCCCTTTCTGTCCCCAAAAGTGCAGGTGTTAAGGGCGCGTTGTACAGGCACAGCACTGCAAAACAGCCACGGGCCATACGGACTGTGCCTACTCTGTCACTTCTCAGACACCTTATGTCTTCCCAGTGCTCTCCTTTTACTCCAATGCCTTGATTTTGCAGTCTTGCAATGTGGGGAAAACGAATAAATTGAAGTAGGAGCAGTATTTCCGATGAGACTATGGTATAAGATCGGTACCAATTAGTAGTTTATTTTTACATGCTTTGTTTATTGAACTTGCTGGAGCAAGTAAAGGGTGTTTAAAATATTTTAAGTGACATGTTAGTGAAATGCTCCCAGCTTCTACTCTCACTCACTCTGGTTTTAAAACCAGCAGTACCAGAAGTATAATCTTGCTCAAACCATAACCTTACAGTGATCTTATCTCTTTAAATTTCATTTACATTGCAGTTAGAAAGCCAGAAGCGTCGGCTGCGATTTTATACTTTGTAAAGACAGACCTCCCCAAAGTCTTCACTGCTCATAAAAGTTGTTATTAGAAGTCAAATGGGAATGCTCTGGCAAAATGAAAAGTAAAGCACTATTTATTTAATTAGCTGTTAAACGGAGTCATTTCATACTGGAATATCTTGTCCACAAGACCTTATATAGAGATGGCTGAAAATTTAAAATTGGATTCTGTGGGAAATATTCAAATAAATTCTAAAAAATCCGATCGTGATATAAATTGCCAAATAAATTTTGACTTGCTGTTTTCAGATATCCAACCTGAAATTATAGGAAACGTTTGTTCTTCTGGTTTGATGTGTTATTAAATATCCAAGGCCTTCCAGATTTAATGCTGTTTAAGAAGAAATTGTCAGTACAAATTGACATTTCTTTGATGAAACCCAGCATGCTTATGAAGAAGGCAGTAAATTTCATTTCCCTGAATACTTACAGGGGAATGAGAAACAAAACAGGATTTTTCCTCACTTACACTTTTCCTGTCATCCTATTCATTACCTGGTGGCTCGTTTGTTTCGTGACATGATAATGACTTATTTTCCTCCACTCCTTCTTCGATGCATCCTCTCGAGTGCTTCTTTAGCTATTTACCTTCCTACCTGTGTGCGTTTTCTCTTCCTTTAAGCCATCTTAACCAAAACTGTGAATTTGCAAATAGCACCTGCAGTCCCCGGTCTCCATCCTTTAGGCCACGCAACTGAGCTCTACTCGGTACCTTCCACAGGGTTGTTATTTCCAGTTCTAAAGAATGAATAAATGGTTAGGTCTCCAAGATTTATTCTTCTTGGATAAAGTTATGAAAGCTAGTGGTACCTTACTGCATAAGGATTTTTTTTTTCAAAAATATTTTAATTGTTTTTTAAAAGCATAGTGACTCGTGTCACAGTTAAAGCTCACTGAAAGTTAAAATCATCATGTGGCTATGGATATTTGGGGGGTTTGGTGTCCTGAACCACTGCATAATGATACCAAAGCAAAGTGTTTCTCTAAGTGAATATTTAATTATAAAACTGATATGCATACTTATCAGTTTCTTGTTCATATCCCTACCAAACCTGCTCTACAGGGTATTTTAAGTCTCTGTCCTGCTCATATTCTTGTTGCAAACCTTTACAGTTGTATTTGGGGAGAAAAATTAACTATCTTTTGAAAGTATCTTCCTTCAAACAATCAGCGTCATCTCCTACTATTATTTCCCTGTATGTCCCCCCTTATGTGGGGGGACAGGGTTATGTGTCACCTCTTTGATCTAAATTTTTATTATGCTGCCGTTATTATTAATCTACTTTTGAAAAGCCTCATAAGCAAGAGCGGGCCCTCTCAGTAAGCAAAGTACAGCTTTGTTAAATTGTTTTACCAGCTTCATAACTTGTCTCTTCACTTTCTTTTTTGCAATGAATACGAATAATTCCAACCTTTCTTCAGGCCTTTAGCACTATGACCTTTGTGAATGGTTTCTAATTTTCCTTCCAGGTCTTTCTGGGAACATGTTGCAATATAGAATGTAAGATTCAATCCTGTATCCTGTTAATTAACAAAATAATAAATTTTTTTATGTACTACCTCTGTCCTTTTTTTGATTTAGCAAATTTGTTGTGCATTGGCAAGATTTCATTACAGAGCTCTAACTGGTGATGCAAACCAGAAAACCTGACCTCGTTTGTATATCTCATTATTTTTGCTTTCAATGTGCAGAGCTTCATCTGAAATCAAGTCATCTGGGCTTGTTTGTGCTCCCTAGAGCTGGGTACGATATTTCCGTGCCATTTTTCCTTCAGGCAGGTGTGTATGCTCATTTGTATTTAGGGGGTTAGTGAGAGCAGGGTAGCCTGTTATTCAATGCCTCTGAATCCAGCCTTCAGAGCTGTGCTTTATCTGTTTGCTCTTCCACCTGGCTCTCCCACTCCTCTCAGGTGTTTGCTTTGAATTCTTCTGCATGTTCTTCTTATGAACTTATTTCCACAGTAAAAACTGATCATTTCTCTGTGTTTCGTGTACGCACAATTCTTGTAACGGGCAGCATTAGTACTCAATGTCTTCACATAATTTTCTACAATAACATATTCCTGTGCATAAACAGAGAAATTGTGTTTAGAAATTAGGGCTCAGTCATACCTTTTGATTTAATCTCTTTTGAACTAACTAAGCTCTGGCCTTGGCCCGAGATCTATCAGAGAAGCCTCTATTCCGTAGTTGGTGAAGTTATTTATTATTCAGTGCCTGGTGCTCCCTTTTGATAGTATAAAGCATTTGTTCCTACAAGGAGAGCAAAGTGGAGTTTTATCAGTGGAGATAAAACTTTGAGAAACTTATGAAGGTTCTGCTTGCTGTGTTCAGTGCATTCAGCATTTCCATTTTTTGGTTGATCCTACTACCACTTCTAGCTGTCTTTTTAACAGAGCAGACATCAAGTTAAGGAAGCAGAACTCACAGTGAAGGACATCTGAAAAATCCCAGCAATGGAACTGAGGGTCCCTGTGACCCAAACTAGAGAGCTCCTTTTAACAGTGAGGGTACCTGATTATCTTCCAACCATAAAACCATCAGCAAAGAGTTACAAAACCCCTATAAGCGTTTCTAGATCCTCTTGTTTTATTCTTTGCTTCTGAATCTTCTGCTTGAGACTGTAATGAACAAGCAAACCAGTCAGCCCACTAATCTGTCATAATGAAGAAAAAACAGGAAAAAAAAGGATGAATCCACTTTAATTGTCATCAAATCTTAATCTGAAGAATAAAAGGGGCCTCGAATTGATATCCAAGGAAAGATCCTTGTTCTGCCACTGAAGTTTATAGTTCTATTTCTTAATGATTAAGGAGAAGGCAGCTATGATTTAGACACTAAATAACGCGTTCAAGGTGACCTACTGGTGGTTGAAGACTAAACACACTGACGTGACCCTGTAATAATGAATGGTATATATTCCAGGCAGGGAACAAAAGTATAACAGACTACATTAAAACATTTATTACATTCTACACAGAAGATAAATTCCCCTGTAGGATAAAGCAGGATATGGTACCAAGAAGCTATTTCAGTGGAGTAATACTCAATACTGTACAATACATAAATAGAAAATCAGAGTTTCAGATACTTTTACATAGTAAGTATTGAACTCCACTACATAAATTTTTTTAGATATTTTTAAAAAGGGAATATTTCCTGCCACACAGAAATCCAGGTTCTGCTTTTATTTATAACACAAACCCTCATGGAAATAATAGGTTTGAAAAGAACAGAGGATCTCACCCTAGCACACCTATGTACTGATAAACCCTGACCTGGCGATGTTAACTAAGAATCTTTTACAGACTGTAAAAAGTCTGTAAGAACCTTAAAAGAAGTGGCTAATGTTGTGTGTTGTGTGCTGGGAAAATATTTGCCCATGAATGTTGCATTACGTCTTTTAAAAGGTTTGGATATGTACAATAGTTGCAGAAAAGTCCCAACAGACTTGCTGATAGGTGAGTATACAATTTAAAATTAAGATCTAAAATATAAGTCATGCATGAAGTGCACATACTACTCGGTCCATGAACTTTATTCATGATTCAACACGTGTTTTTCTTCAAAATGGATCTAGAGCAATGAACTCCATTTCTGGCTTAAGCCCAAGAAATCCTACACCATGTAATCAGGTCTTAGTAGTCATGGTAAATGTATACATGGGATTTTATAAACCAGAAGGTCAAGAATGTTACTGCTAAAGCCCATGTCGCTTGAACAATAATAAAACATGTGAAAAATGGACTAAATCTAATAACACTAGAAAAATTAGGGACTTTGTGCATGTTATTTTTTTACATATCTGATAACTCACAGTTGCTGCTATGACTCAGCAATGCTATTAAAAAGTACCAGTAATGGATATTATGACCTGAGAGACGTGATCCTCTCTAGGGAGCTTTATACCCATCTAAAGCCAAGGTCTGGTAGGAAATTACCTAAAATCAAGAACTGAAGCAACGTGGAACTCCTAAACTAGACTGATAATCCTTGACGTCATTGGTAGTCAAGTCTAGCTCTCAAGTTCAGCCACATATTAGATAAAAACATATTACTTCTCACGAACAATAGCCAGCCATAAGAGATGTCTTCTGCCCTGATAAGCGGAGATACATCATCTCAGCTTCCTACGTCCTTCAGATTGCATCAGTGGTACTTGGGCAAAAATCTTATTACTCCATGGGAACTGAGTATTTTAAATAGAGAATCAAAACTTGTCAAAATACACACACCCTGTCACTTTTGGGCAGCAATTTGAATAAAGCTTGAAATTGATAAGGGTGAGTCACCAACAGAAATTTATTTTTTTCGTCCTACCTCTCTGTTATCAGCTCCAAACTGTTATGGTGGCTCTGATTGCACAGGGAAACCAGAGGATATTATAAAGATGAGCATGCAGGATTGGCCCATAACTGAGATTAAAGTTTAATATACGTTAATTGGATATAAAGAGCGAGGACACTGAGCAAAAGAGTGAGTAGGATGTTCTTGGAAAGAACATGCTTGGATGAGAAACACAGGGAGTAGCTAGTTGTTTGAACCCAACATGTTAGTTCACAAGTCAAGTTCTCTAACATCTTGAGATGGAGGATGGGGGTTATGGATTTTAAACCCTCATGAGTTAAAATGATTCCAAGGGGAGAAAGATGAAAGCTCTGTTCCCCCAGCAGAGAGAGTGGCCCTAAGAGGAGACTTCATGAGTTAGCATTTCCAGCAGCAAGAGAACCAAGGATGAAGGTGGGATCAGGACAGCAGGAGTGTTGGGAATGGCTTAGGGGAAGGGTGTCTTGGGAGCAGCTGACTCAAAGTGCTGGGATTTTGTTGACTGGTGGGATTTTGGGGTTGGGACTGCTGGGATTCCATTTGCACTGCTGGGATTTTTATTGACTTCCCTCCCCTATTATTCTGTCATACAAGGCAACTGCCTCCTTCGGTGATACCTGCATACAGCTCTGGTTTTTATTAGGTCAACTCTAATAGTTGTATGGAAAAAGCCAAGCTTCCAGGCACTCAGTGCATTCTTTGGATGTTTTTCCTTTTTATTGACTGCATTTACGCTCCAGGAAATAAACTGGTCTACAGAATTGTTTGGAAGCATTAAGATGTACTTTTGTCTTATCTGGCCTAAAATATGACAGGATGATATATCTGTTGCTTCATATCCTTTCCTCTTCTCATTTCAAAACCTACCAGGGGAAAGAGGGAGAGAATATGGGTGAAATATTTCAGATACCGACTATGTGATTTTTTACTTTCCCTTGCTGCATTCTTGAAGCTTTCCAGACCTGAGGTGGCAGATAAATGTAAGGCCCTTGGGATACCAGTATCAATTAGAGCTGACTGCAGTAATTGGACACAAAACATGGTAAGGATGGGTATAACATCATAGAGCATCACAGCTGTAAATGGAGGAGGGATACAATGGGGAAGAGAGTTGATACTCGGGGGTGTAGGACCCCTGAACAGAGGGGGGAAAAAAAAAACCCAAACCAGAAAAATAATGACACCTACACCAGACCTTCAGCTAGAACCAGCAAGCTACCTCTGGTATGTGGTACTGGACATCATAAAACCACTCTAAGCTGACTGTACTGCAGTTGCTTACTTGCAATTTAGAAGTAAATCATGATGACAAAGCAGCAATTGTCAAACACTTATCACATGAACCAAGTTAAACCAGTCATGTGACAGCAGGGGGGACAGGCCAAAGAGTTGGCTGGGGTTTCTGCCAACGCCTGTTATTTAAGTGATATTTTCTAATGACGACCCTGTATTTCTCAGGCTGCTCTGCAGTAAGCTCCTTGTAAGGAAACAAAAAAGAAGCACGCGCCTGAGCATGAGATTTCTGAGCTGGATATGGTAAGGATACACAAGAAGCTGTTAACAGCCCTCAGCGAGATTCTGTAAAGATTACCTCTTTATATCGCCTTGCTTTCTTAGCGTTGATCAGCATTTACAAGAAGTAAGTTTTCCTACCCATATGGGAGATGTCACCCACCAAAGAGAAACCCAGTGCACAGGGGGAAGGAAGCCAGAGTGGAAACAGGCTAGAAAACCAGGGAATGAAGAGTGGCAGATGTGCACATGCAGAGGGTAAGAAACCAAAGGCAGATGTGGAGCTGCAGGAAATTACTCATCTCCAGCTGACGTGAGCTTTTTCTCCTGTTTTGTTGACCTATAGAGATAAGGATGGCTTTCGCAGACCTGCAAAGTCTTCTGCACTGCACATGGAACTCACCTGGGGTATTGTTTCCCCATATTCCCCAGGAGCAGGGGAACTCACGCTTCTAACCAGCAAGATGTCGTGCCTTCTGGCTTCTGACCCAACCTCTGGATCCTCACATGTCATGCAGTCCTGGTAAATGACAGGCTCACCAAGCATGATGTCACATTGTCATCCTGGTGGCAGTGCCCAGGTTCTCTCAAAAGCTGGAAAAGAAAATGCTCCTGAGGACTGTGCTAGTCAAGCGGAGAGGGCTTCTCTCCAATATAAAAGCCTGGACTTCAAGGCATTGAGATGCAGAGCTTTGTGGCACACCCTGGTTTTCTGCATGTCCTTCCCTTAGCAGCTAAAGTTCCTACACAAACAATTGATCCTCCATAATTAATAATAATAATAATAATAATAATAATAATAATAATAATAATAATAAACCAAACCAACCCAAAAACCCCAAGGAGAAGTACTGCTTCCACGTGAACTCTTTGCAGCATCTTATTATGTACTAGCACACAGAGTTATTACACTTCATATGCTTGTTCCATTGGGAATAAAGGCAAATATTTCATTAATTCCCAGTACACAGAGAAAAAAAAAAAGGTGCTCACTGTTGCCCTTCTGTTGTGGTTTGGGCTGGACTGGCCACTGAGATGAATATATGCATGTAAGGGCAGAACTGACAGAAAACTTGATGTAAATCAGAACAGATATTCAAGGCATCGGTGGACAACTGGGCATGAGATTTCCCTGTGCTCTCTATGAATTGAGAAGCGCTATCCCCTCAGTGTTTTGATTTAGCACTAGCTAAAGGTTTCTCTACAGTCAGTTAAAGAACTTTCTCTGATCTTCTATTGGTGTTCCTATTTAAACTTCATTTTACCCAGAAATGCTCACAGATAAGTCAAAAGAGGTTGCAGACAGATGCGTCCAGGTGCACTTTTTTTACCTATTACATACCTAGGTGTTTTTTCTAGCAAGGTAACTGGTGGCATCTGTCTTCACTTCCTCACGTCTTTGCCACTCTCAGCAGTGAAAAAGTTACCATCTGACGTTTCAGGATCTTGCACCATTCTTTGCTTTGCAGACCGACGGCTGTCCTCAGAGAAAATGGGTGTCCGTGCTTGGCTTTGGAGGTCACAGAACCACAGAATGATATGGGGTTGGAAGGGACCTCTGGATATCATCTAGTCCAAACCCCCTGCCACAGCAGGTCCACCCAAAGCAGGTCGCACAGGAACGTGTCCAGACGGGTTTGAATGCCTCCAGAGACGGAGACTCCACTACCTCTCTGGGCAGCCTCTTCCAGGGCTCTGCCACCCTCAAAGTGGAGAAGTTCCTCCTCAGGTTGAGATAGAATTTCTGACATTCAAGTTTGTGCCCATTTCCTCTCGTCCTGGTCAATGATCAGCTTGTCTGTGTTACCTCCTTGAACCCTCTTCACTTATTTATTAATTGTTCCAGGATTTTCAAAATTAGTATTTCAGCTTAGTTAATTAGCTCATTAAGGGAGAATTTGATTACATGGTCCCGTTACTGATGCCCAGAGGAACAGATTTTCCTGGAAGGATGAAGTGGATTGAAGCTCCTTGCGGCTCCATCCCCCAACAAGACATACGTAGTGCGGCATTGCTGCTCTGCTTAAACGAGGGCCGTGTCAGCTCCTGGTCCTGAGCCTGAATTAACGCTTCAGGGGGAAAATATTCCACAGCACAATAAAACTTCACCTGAGCTGAGATCAACTGCTGTCCTTGAGGCATGCAGAAAAGATCCCTGTGGCTGAATTTGCTCTTCACACCCCCTGGATGTGACACCTCAGGCCCTAAGAAGCTGCTTTTGAAGCTGTCTCTCAAGCTTTAATGATATCTTCTCATATCACATCCTGCTACCTCCTGCTAGGTAATGAGTGACAGAACAAGAGGGAATGGCTTCAAGCTCCAACAGAGTAGGTTTAGACTGAACATTAGGAAAGAATTTTTCACAGAAAGAGCGGTCGGGCATTGGAATAGGCTGCCCAGGGAGGTGGTTGAGTCACCATCCCTGGATGTGTTTAAGAGTCATTTAGATGTGTTGTTGGGGGATATGGTGTAGGGGAGAACTTTGTAGAGTAGGGTTGATGGTTGGACTTAATGATCCCAAGGGTCTTCTCCAACCAAAATGATTCTATGATTCTGTGATTCTTGAACTGGGGAGCCCAGAACTGGACACAGTATTCCAGCTGTGGCCTCACCAGTGTGGAGAAGAGGGGGACAATGACCTCTCTCGACCTGCTGCCCACACTCTCCCCTAGTCACCTCGGCTCTGGGGACCTTCCTGGGCCGGGCGGGCGGCGGGGGGGTGGTTTGGGCCGCCGGGGAGGAACCTTTCCGTGAGGCACCGCTTTCCAGCCGGCGGCCGCCGCGGAGGGACCGGCGCCGCTCCCGCCGTTGCCCGGGTAACGCCGGGCGGAGGAGGAGGTGGAGGAGGAGGTGGCGGCGGGGAGAAAGCGGCCCCACCGGCGGGCAGGGGCTCCCCGTGCCGCCATGCTGGACCCGGACAGCGGGCTCTCCCTCACCATAGCGCGGATCGTCCAGCGGCTGAAGGGCTCCAGCCTCCACTCCCAGCTGGAGCGACAGGCCCGGGTGAGCCCCGACCCGGCGTTGCGCCCCTCGGGCCCGCCTCCATTTCTCGCTCCCCCCATTCACCGGCCCTTTGTTCCCGGCCGCCGCCACCGGCCCCGCCCATGTGGCCTCCGCCGGGGACTCAGGGGCCTGGGGCCTCCTTTCCTTTCCCTTCCCTCCCTCGACGGGGCCGGACAACCGTCTGGCTGGTTTCTAAAAGCTGTCTTTATAATAATTTCTTCCCTTGGGGGCCGAAGGATTTCCGCGGACAATAATGAAGAGTCTCCTCTTGGAAATCTCACTGCTTCAAATCTTTCCTGAAATGAACCGCTGTGTCTGTTAATATCTAATTTGGAAAGCTTTAAATGAACTCACTCACCCACACCCCACCCCAGCCCCTCTTCCTGCCCTTGAGAAAAGGAGGATTTGGTGAAAGGAAGCGAAAATAAATGAAAAACGCACATGAAAGTACTTTTTTTTTTTGGCTGGGAAAGCAGTTGCTTTTTTTAAATATATCTATATATCTGCACTCTAAACCAGATTTTCATTTTTTAGCCGAACTTCATTTAGGATGTTTCAGATTAAGATTGTGTCAGTTTTCATAGTAATACCATAGTAGTGGTGCTGTGGCAATTATTGTGTGTTACTGAAGTATTTTGGGTTAGGTTTTATAAAATCTTGGGGCTTGGGGCCTTTTTTTTGCATACAGTGCTTAAAATCACGAAATTTTTTTGTTTGTTTTTAGGGTAGGATGTTCATTATTTGCTTTAGTTGCGTTTTTTTTTTTAATGAAACATTATTATTTTTTTTAATGTTCCTAAAGCCGTCCATAGCGAGTGACATCCCTACATGCGTTTTCTGGGTTTTTGCTTTCAAATTTGTTCATTAGGTCTCTATTTGTTTTTTTTTTAAACGTATGTCTGCTTTATTCCTTTTGACTGACAGCTCTCTAAGCCTGTGAGTAAGCAAATGTGCATGACTCGAAGGAGGGGGTGGAATTATAAAAGAGTATAGACGTTGGGTTCTGCTAAGTGTTGGGGGATTGAGCATCCCGAATAGCCTGACATGAGGTGTGGAGAGTCAAATGCAAGACCTTGTCCTGATTAAAGGCAGTGATGGGATTTCAGAGCAGGACTCTTTCAACAGCCCCGTTAACTGCTTATAATAAAACCTGTGTGTACTCACCTCTGCGTTCATTCGTCTCCCGTGAGGGCCTGATTTCATAGTCATGTCATGCTTTGCATGTCTGTTTGGAAACAGGAGGAAGCTTGGTGTTCTCAGGACTTGGTGGGGTGTTTAAATGCTGCTGGTGGATGGCTGTGTTGTACAGCTGCTTTGGATGCTCTGAGGACCTTAGCAGTGCCCTTCCATGGTGGCATTTGATGTCTGAAAGGGCAGTTAAATACCTAAATATCTCCCTGACAGTTTAGCATACAAATCTACTCAATATAAGCAGAAACTCTGCATAATCAAAACATAAAGGTAACCTCTAAAATAAATAAAATGCAGTCTAATGGCCACAGCCAAATCTCTTGTGATGGCTTTGCAGAACACTGTTTTACAGATTTCTTGGAGAAGAAAAAACCCCTGAGTATCTATAGGCCAGAAGATTATTCCAGTCATATGAAGTGCGAAAGGGAAAGAAAATAAACAGGTGTTTGAAGAGTTTGTCATAGAAGATTAAATCAGAGCTATGGTTCAGCATAGACTGAACTTTCCTCTGAAAGACTGGAAAGTTTTTAAGATACACCAAGTAGAGGATTTTTCAATGTAAAAAGTTGTCTTTTGGAGCCTGTAGTTTTAATAGGGCCAAATGGGTATGTTGTTTGAGAGGAAACTGTAAATTCTCCTTGATCTTGAGTATTTTTTTATTGACCTTGCGTGCACTTGTGTTCTTCCGTGTACAGTATAGACTTTTTTCTTGATAATGCTTGTATAGTCATATTACTGGTACACTATGCACTTGCAAAGGCCCTATCAGTCAGTTCCTTATCTTTGTCCGTCCCTTACCGTGTGTACAGAATTCTGATGTTTTCTGAATTTTGCTGCTCTCTGTGTTAAATTGACATTTGGTTTCCCTCACATTACATAGGGTGTTTATTAAATTGCCTTATTAAATATGCAATCTTTGCTATTGCTGTGCATCACACCTGAACTCCGGTTTATTGATGGGGTGTGATGGGATTTTTTTGTGTCTGCTGATTAACAGTCAGTTTCTGAACAAAGCTTGCTCTGCGCTGGTTGCAGTATTGATCTACAGGTGGTCCCTTTTAGGTGATTTTAAGCTATTTTGAGGGATGTGTGCTGTATTTTGAGAAACCTTTTGAGATCAGAATGAAACTTACTTATTGTTTTGGATATTGACACTACAGTTACATTTTACCTTTACAAAGATTTCTCTTTGTCAGTGCAGAAACTGACATTGCTGATACTCCTTCCTCGGAAATATTTACTGTCTCTGAAAACATGAGAGTGATAATGGATGGTAAGGTCCATTATAATATTGCCTGCAATTTTTGAGAGGACATGTAGTCTCACAAACAGTGTATTAGCAAAAAAATCTGTGTTGTAATTAATCTCTTCTTTTAATATCTAGGAAGGATTGCTCAAAAGGAACGGTTTCTTTCACCAGTTAGTAGAATTTTGGGGAAAATGCAATATCCTGTTATTATTTGTGAGAGTTGATAGAGCAGCCCTGTGGTTATGAACTGATCCCAGCAGCGCTCTGCTCGGCCGTCACAGAAAACCTCCTCTAGTGACAAGGAATGTGAGACACGACCTCTTCGAAATAAGTTTGGTGTGGGCAAAGGATTTGCTGTCACAGCTTTAGCTCTGGGGATACCAAGATAATAAATCACATTTTTCTCCCCGGGACTGAAGTAGATGTAGGATTTATATGCTCCTTAATGATGATTTGGAAAATAAATGTTGAGTTGGTTTTGTAGGTTGAGTTTATATTATATTTATTATGTCCTGCAGTTAATACAAATAGATTAATGCGGAGAAAAGTGTAAATGCACCTGTCGTTTGTTTTGGAATTTCTTCTGAGCCTATTTTGTAGTGTGTTTGAAAGGAAAAGAGTAACAGATACAAAGAGCCAAGATATTAGACAGTAGCTTTTCAACAGGTGGAATTGCTGCTGGGATTATTGGGATATCAGAGGGGAAATGTCATCTCAGTTTCTCAGGCGCAACATCCGTTGTATGAGTTTGTAACCAAATTTGTTTACTTTTGTCTTCATTTTCCTCTTCCCTTTCTGAAATGTAAATGTTTTTAAGGTGAAAATTAGCAGTGGTTAGAAAACTTGGGAACACAGACAACTTCAATCACCAAATGCAGTTTGAAAACAGATAATTTTTTTTTTGTGAAATCTTGCTAAAATTTTGATTTAGGAAAAATCTTTGTCAGTAAGAATGGAATGGTTGAGAGACATGAAAAAAGTGCTACCTTTTAAACATATTTCCATTTGCAGACAATTCAGAATCTTTGGTTTTTGTCATGTTTGAAGGTAGACAGGCTTTACTAATTAATTAAGATTAATCAATCTTAAATCTTGTCCTCTCCAAACCTCTCATAGAAATCAATCTGAGTTGCCTGGAACCTCTGGTGGCCAGGGACAAGTAACAAGTTTAAAGTTTAAAAAAAAAAACAACCAAACAAAAGCTTCAGTATTTTATTCCTAAAGAACTTTTCTGAAACAGGAAGTGAAAATAAAATGAAAGGTAAAGGTTCTAAATTATGTTTTAAGTTTAACAAGAAAGACTCATAACGCAAGGAATCCTTCTGGACGTTTTCTCTGTAGAGGTTCTTAGATTTGTTTCTTGTAGGTATGTTTGTAGTGGAACAATTTGAAAGAGAACTTGCAGAAAAGCAGGATAATGGCTGTCAAAGTACCCTAAAAGTGGTAACTTGAGTGTTAGAATGGCCCCGATGCCCCAACCCACTGTGACAACTGAGTACTCTGTTTCGGAGTGAGAAAAAAAATTTAGGGGGTACCTGAAGGTATGAACAAGTTGTAGAGAGGAGATGTGGTAGGATACGTCACCATCAGAATGATTGTCCAGGGGAGAGAACTCTGCCGTCGCTCTTTGAACAGACCTGGGATTAGTACCAGAGAGGTGTAAAGAAAATATTAGTTAAAAGGAGAGGTGAGGGGCTTCCCAAGGCAAAGGTGGGGTAGAGGAGAGGAGCTTTCCTGGCGAGCGCTAGGAACCTTGCAGCTGGGGTGTTGCCCAACTGCGTGCTTCTAAAGGTAGTACAGCTAATTAGAATAATTTCTCTGGAGTGAATGGTTTGTAAGATACCTGAAGATATTATTTTCCTGTCATTTTTCTCCAACAGTTCAAAAAAAAAAAATTGATGCTGATCCCTACTTAAGATCAAATTAAGAAGGAAAATGTTTCTGTGAAATGTAGCATTTATTTAATAAAACTTATTGAATAAATGTAGGCTTGTGAGTCATCATAGCTAATTAATGGTTTCTTTTCGTGCATTGTGTTTAACAAACGGCTTGCTCTCCCCTCCTGATAGAGCTTGTACTTTGGTTTTAATGGTTCAGCAGTAACATTCACAGGACAGTGAATTTTAAATTGAATGCAGTTGTGAACACGCTGAACAGATTATGGAGCTCAGAAGCAACGCAGGCTTGATGTGCGGATATTTATTATTTTAGTAATGCAGATTATAAGTTTTACCTTGCGTATGTTTTATTTGCAGCACTAATTTTGTATTCAAATAAAACCTAGAAAATGTGTTTAAACAACAAAATTATTAAAAATGTATCCTGCGTATCTTGTGGGAGAATGTAATGTTTGAAGCTGTTTATTCTTGTATGAGGCTAATTGAAGCCCCGTTTCAACTGCTTGGTTATTTTTACTTGTATAAGAAAGTTCAAAATACTTTTTCCCCTTAGTGTAATTACTGTAGAAATGTAGGAGGGTTGGAAAATTGTCGATGTAATCAGGGAAATTTATTTAGTTAGGCTGGGGATGATTCTTCTTTCTGTTACAGAAACGTATAAACCAAAATCGCTCCCTTAAATTTTGTAGGATTTTAAATGTTTAGAGAGTATTTACATTGAAATTGTGGTTGTACTTGAAGTGGTTTTTAACAAGTTGGCCTAATGCTGATAAAATCTTGTTATGGCAGATTGGAGCATGTAAGAAAAGGTGGATATTTATTACCTTTCGCTGAATTTACTTCTGCTAAAGGTTGGACTGCATTTGGTGCTTCATCGTAATTTGGGAAATAGTAGCAATAAAAGCTAAAAACATTGTGTACTTGTGCAAAATCATAATGAAGGGTAATAAATGCTCAGAGAGTATACATACCTGTCTAAACCAAAAAGGCTTTGAAGAGAAATGATGGTGGAGAGCCTGTAAAAATATTTAGATTGGGTAAAGAACTGTTTGCAGCAGGATAAAAATAGGGGTTCACCTGATGGCAGTTCCACATGGCAGCAGAGTTGGATCACTTCTCCGCAGCGTTTATTCTTGTTGAGAGAAATAGTTTAACACAGGAGTTCTGCTGGAACACTTTGTTCTGTCAAGCCTCCTCCTTGTAGTATGTTTCTGGTCCTCCAACTGTTTTCCTTTGAGTGCTGTGCCTCGATGGCTCCTCTGCCCACGTGCACGGTCAGTGCTGCTGCCGTCAGGGTGACTGAAAGTCAGTTCCACGTTTAGGTGCTGATTTGCAAATAGATTTGTCTCTGTGTTCAGTTGCTGTACAAATCAATTTACTGGGCCCATTAGCTTTTCCCACCTTTAGATCATGCTATCCTTTTGCTTGCTTTCAGTGTTGAGTGTCTGAATGTTTATAGAATCATAGCAGTGCCTGGGTTGCAAGGGACCTTTCAGATCATCAAGTCCACCCACCAATGTAACACCAAAAAAACCATCACTAAACCATGTCTCTAAGCACTACGTCTGTCTGTCTTTTAAATACCTCCAGGGATGGTGCCTCAACCACTTCCCTGGGCAGCCCATTCCAAGGCTTGATAACCCTTTCAGTGTAGAAATTTCTCAAATATCCAGTCAAAACTTCTCCTGGTACAACTTGAGGCTGTTTCCTCTTGTCCTGTCACCTGTGACTTGGGAGAAGAGACCAATCCCCATCTCTCTACAACGTCCTTTCAGGGAGTTGTAGAAAGCATCTACAAAATCTCTTCTTGTTCTACAACTTTTCTTTCATCTTGGCATCCAAGTATAGAAAGTGTAACACATTTAGAACATCATTTAGGATGGTGACTGCCCCGGTCTCAGCAGGAGACCTTATCAGTTTCAAAGGCAAAGGAGATATGCACAGAACATAAATATAGAGGATTGCTAGTGGTACTTGAGACACCTTTCTGGAGGTTTGGCAAAATGTTGAAAGACCCAAAACTGTCCTTTCTCTTCTGTACAACTGAGGGACAAGAGGGTGCCCACAAACGCTGTAACGATAGCTTCTTTAGTGAAGGGATGTCTAACAGCTGGTTGCTTCTTGGTTGGCAAGAAGCTGACCCAGGCTCTAGATGAACGTAGACACAGAACATCTGAAGCCCGGTGCCCTATCCATAAGAATAGGCACAGTGCCAGTTATACTGGAAGAGAATCCAGTAGGCGTTAACTTTTATTAAAAATCATTTGTTATTGCTTGCTGAACTATGCTGCGTTCACCCCTGTCTCCTTTCAGAACTCTGTGTTGGCCTGAGTGAACGGTGTGACATCTTCTGAGGTCTGGCTGTCACTCTGTCTTCATGGGTTGTTCCCTTATGTTGCTCACTCTCCTTTACGCTGCTTGTGATACCCTTCCGATAGAACCACATTTCTTTTTAAAAAAGGAAGATACTCGTTCATCAAGGTGTGTGTGTTGAAATTGGAGAGTCTGTAGTTGTATCTGAGTACATGCTGCATTTTGATCGTGCAGGAAATTAACTCACTTCATCAGTACAAATTTCATCAAGTTGTGTTTTTCCCCAATATACCTAGGCTAGGCATTTTTATCAGTGTAAATCCTAGTAATGCTTTTTATTTAAATAAAATTTTGTCAACGTTGGTTTTCATTTTATCAGTAAAACAGTGGAAGAAAACGCAAGCGATACGTAGGCACTATACATTATATCAAGCAGATTATAACAAACCCTCCCAAAATACCTAAATGTTGTTTTTTGCAACAGTGAAATAAGGGATTTCCTTTCACCTATGAAAAACAAGTATTTTCTTCTTCGGTTGTATTATACAGAGCCTTTCAGGTATCTCATTTCTTATTTAGAATCATAGAATGGTTTGGGTTGGAAGGGACCTTAAAGATCATTCAGTTCCAACCCCCCTGCACTGGGCAGGGACACCTCCCACCAGACCAGGTTGCTCCAAGCCCCATCCAGCCTGGCCTTGAACCCCTC
>JAOTQQ010000032.1:59216457-59259068 GCA_026546715.1 Gallinago undulata
GAGCCTTCTCTTCTCCAGGCTGAACAACCCCAGCTCTCTCAGTCTGTCTTCATAGGAGAGGTGCTCCAGCCCTCTGACCGTCTTTGTGGCCCTCCACTCGACCTGTTCCAACAGGTCCATGTCCTGTTGGGAGGAGGCCTTGGCAATTGCATCCTGAAATGGCAAGAGAGAGGATGGAGCTGCCCTGATAAATTTAAGATTAGCATAGGAACATATTTGCTGCAGCAGGGCTAGGAGTAGTGAATAGAGCTTGGTTGAATAAATGGCCATGAGGAGGTGAAGGTAACTCATGGAGATAGATGCACTAACGTAATCCTTGCAGAAAGTTTTCTCCAAAGTGCTGCCCTGCTTCCCTTTTGACCGCCACCCTGCTGCATACAAAATAATCACTGTGTTTTTTTTTTTGTTCTGCAGCTGGGAAGCAGGCTTTGTTGGGAACAACAGCGCACAAGAAAGTCCTCTTGTTGTATCTTTTGGGTGGACAGGGAAAATAGGAAATCATCTGCGTGGACTGAACTCCTTTATCCCCTCTGATGCAATACGCCATCTCAATCTCCAGAATTTCCAGGAAACCACACAAAAGAAAGGGTTGTCAGTTTAAGTGTCTTGCCTTTATTAATGAGCTGAGAGCTCCTGATTTTTACAGCTTTATGAACAGCAGAGAATTAAATTAATATTCTCCTATTGTGTTAGTTCTTGCACTGTTTACAGTGGCAAGACTATGAACCCACGTTTTAGTAAGATTTGGTTTTGTTCATTTATCGTCTCTCCAGGAGTTGTATTTGTGGGGGGTTCTGCGTATCTGAAAAAGATTATTGAAGTGTGCGTGCCTGCCCCGCAGGTAAACACTCCGTGGACCTTGGGATTAAAATTAGTCATATTTAACCCAGAGGACAAAGTTGAACATTTACAAAAGCGTGTGCAAAAATTTATAAGGAACAGCAAGGCACAATATGTCCCCTTTGACCTGTGTTACTTTATTTAAAATTCATACAGGAGGGATACAAACCAACTGCCCTGCACAGAAAAATGTTAAACTCAGCTTGACATCCCTCAGTCCAGAGTGGACCTAGAACTTTCCATCAACGTTGATTGAGAAGGAATCCTTCATAAAATACTCCTCCAGGCTATTTTGCGAGCTGCCCAAGAACTCCCAAGAAAATCTGTTTCCCTGCCTTTAGCAACGATCCTTTGCTGGCTTTTGTCGTTGTGCTGAACAGAATATGCGTTTGTCATTTGACATGAGAGCTATGAAACCCACCACATCTTATGGTTTGTGCTGATGATCACCTTCCTTTGAGGAGTCACTTTGCTATTGCAGTCGAAAAAACAAATATAAAAGCCTCCCTTACCTGTAATGGCAAGGTGACTTGAAGTAAGAACAGGGATGCCAATGCTATCAATGTCTGCGTTATTGGCTGTTCCTCCTTTCCATTATGGAAAATGGAAAGATTTCCTTAAAATTCTATGTTGTGAATTCATCTAGACCAACTTTTCCAGCAAGCTGTGCAGCACAGCAAATTCCCTTTTCTGTGGTGTGAACTGTAAGGCAAACGATAGGATTGTGGAGTTTGCAACTTGCGTGTGATGGACCTAAAGCATACCTCTAGCTTGGTCTAGCTCTGGAAGGAGGAGGCAATGTGATAGCAGCTGCTCCCGCTGTTGCTGAAAAACCTGTAGCAACATGTGTATAGTAGGATCACGGTACGGTTATAAAGCTCATCGGTGCCTAATTGTGAGCGTTGAGTGTATTTCATTGCAGGAAGGTGGATATACCTGGTAGTTGCAGCTGCAGCAGGGACTATTTGGTCCACAACTTTTTATTTGAACTTTAAAGATGGCAAGAGAGGCTGAAGAGCTGGGCAGAGAAGAACCTAATGAAGTTCAACAAGGGTAAATATAGGGTTCTGTATCTGGGGATGAAGAATGCTAGGCACCAGTATAGGTTAGGGGTGGACCTTCTGGAAGGCACTACAGAGAAGGATCTGGGGGTCCTGGTGGTCCATGAGCCAGCAATGTGCCCTTGTCACCAAGAGGGTCAATGGAATTTGGGGCTGTGTAGGGAAGAGTGAGGCCAGTAGGTTGAGGGAGGTCATTCTCCACCTCTGTTCTGCCCTGGTGAGGCCACAACTGGAATGCTGTGTCCAGTTCTGGGCTCCCCAGTTCAAGACAGACAGGGAACTGGGAGAACTGGAGAGAGTCCAGTGTAGGGCAACAAAGATGATGGAGGGATTGGAGCATCTCCCTTGTGAGGAAAGGCTGAGAGAGCTGGGACTCTGAGGGGCTGAGGGGAGACCTTATTAATGCTTCCAATTATCCAAAGGGTGGGTTGAAGGAGGATGGAGTCAGACTCTTTTCAGCGGTTCCCAGTGAGAGGACAAGGGGCAACAGGCACAAGCTGGAACATGGAAAGTTCCACTTAAATGAGAGGAAAAACTTTCCAGTGAGGGTCCTGGAACAGGTTGCCCAGGGAGGGTGTGGAGTCCCCTTATCTGGAGATCTACAAGGCCCACCCGGATGCAATCCTGAGTGATGTTCTCTGGGGAATCCTGCTTTAGGAGGGGAGTTGGACTAGATGATCTCTTGAGGTCCCTTCCAACTCTGACAATTCCATGATATCTTATCTGAACAGAGGTGAACTGTGAGAAATTATGGAACATTTTCTGTTTGATTATTTTATGTAGAATACAGTGAGTGGCTTCTAGTTAATTACTTGTGTATCTTATGACCAGTCCTTCAATGTGTAGAGACTAGAATTTGTGCTATGTGGGGTACTTGCTGAGAATATTAAACATCCATGTCACGGGATACTCTCCCTTCTCTCTCCCTCCCTACAGAAAACTTTTAGTGCTTTGCTTATAAAAACAAAGACCTTGACTGAAGAGAAAGCCAGCTAATTTTTTTTTTTGCTACAATTACCATTGTGTGTAACCTTAAGCATGTATGTTTCTTATTTCATAACATAAAATACACAATTTACTTTATTTTTAGTGCTTGCTTGATGCTTATTGATTGATTATTTTTTTTAATTATTTCATTAGGTTAGCCTACACAACCCAGAAATTAAACTGGAATCACTAAAAGAAGATATTAGGGATTTTCTGAAGACGTCAGGTTTGTAATACTTTGTTGATCAATTTGTGAATAGTCTATATCTACATAAGAAAGTATGAGACACACATGATGAAAATTGTAGTTTGTACAGGGGAGTATCTTGTCACGGACAGTAGCCAGAAGCAGATATTCAGTGGTTATTATAAAAGAGAGAAATTAAAAGGGAAGAAGTTTTTTGGATTACAGCAGCATTTTGAAAAACATACTATGCTAAGTATGCATATAACATAAGAATATACTATGAAGTGATCTTATCATTTTATAAGATACTGTAAGTTTTTTGAAAGTTCTGAATGAAACAGGAGTTCAGTCACTTCTGAAAATGGAAATTAATATTCATGGAGGTACTTTTAAAAATTTTACCCTTGGTAGAATTTCCAGTTTCCATTGGAAGTTTTAACCTATGTAACTCATGTGGAGATTTGATGGTAAGTGATATAAGATTTATAATCACCAGGAACACTGTGTCTATTAATATTGATAGCTGTTTTGATAATATGATGGTTTTGAAAAAATAGCATATAATTATGAAAAATTAGCAAAAATTATTTGAACAGTAAATGGAAATAAAGGGTATTCAACCCTTACACAAACCTCAACTTGGAGTTTTTCCTATCTTAATGAGGTTAAGGTTTCTTCATGTCTTCCTGGTAGGTGGACATGAATTGAGATAGGACAAAAAACACCAGTGACTCTAAAGTGACTTCTGATTTCTGTTCCCTTAGCATTAAATCCTAAAGTTATCTTTGGGGTATTTTTTATTTTAACAGGTTGGGAAAAGAAGCTTCAGAATGCTGTTTATAGTGAACTCAACGTGTGAGTTATTTAGTATTTTTATTTATTGAGTTCTACTTGGATGCTTTACTTGTGATTCCTTTATGTATATAGATGTATGATGTGTTACTGTTGTCTGCAGTGTCTGTCATACCACGGATGCCTGCTTCATTTCTATTTTTAAACTGCCATTATTTCTTTTTCATCCCAGTGAAAATACTGCACCCAGGTATATTTGAAAGAATGAGCGAAACAAATATCACCAAATTCTGTAGTTACTTTTATAATTTCTTTGTTGTTTTACTTCCAAAATTACCAACAGTCATAGTATAATTCTCATGTAGTTCAGTTAGTTACTGTGAATGAAACAGAATAATTTTCAGCATACATTTGTGTCAGCATTGCACATATTTGCTGTATTAATTACTAAAAAAATCTTCAAAGTATTAGATCTCTAGACATAAAAGAGCAGTGCTCATCGTGGTTGGGATACGGTCATCAACACACTGAAATTTGTGAAATTCCCTTTTTATTATTGTTTCAGATTAGACTTTTGGGAAGCATAAGTTGTCTTTATGTTTCAGTGAAGTGGAAAGGTGAATTAATAACAGATATATCTTTTGGACTAATGCTTTCTTTGAGTTCACTGAAATAAACTACAAACAATAATTAAATTAGTCCTGGAAAATTGAGATTAACTAAGAATACCATGATTTCATGAGTGTCGTGGGAAAGCCAAGAAACAGCATTGCTGAAATCACAGAATGGTCAGGGTTGGAAGGGACCTCTGGATATCATCTAGTCCAACCCCCTGCCAGAGCAGGTCCACCCAGAGCAGGTCCCACAGGAACGCGTCCAGGGAGGTTTGGAATGTCTCCAGAGAAGGAGACTCCACCATCTCTCTGGGCAGCCTCTTCCAGGACTCTGCCACCCTCACAGTGAAGAAGTTCCTCTTCGTGTTTAGATGGAACTTTTAATGTTCAAGTTTGTGCCCGTTCCCTCTTGTCCTGTCCCTGGACACCACTGAGAAAAGGCTGGCCCCATCCTCCTGACACTCACCCTTTAGGTATTTATAGGCATTGATCAGATCCCCCTTCAGTCAGGAAATATTATTTTTAATATAAGAAAAACTCATGTTGAAATGAAGATACATTTCTAGAAATAACTTTGTTTTTTTTTTTTGTTCTGATCAACATACACAGTAGTTTTCCTAGTGCTCTCTTGAAAGAAGTTATGTTTAGACTTACAGCTACCGGATTGATTAAGCAAAATAAAAATCTGAACACTTAAAATATACTATACTTTCTTTAAGGTTTCCTTCGCCCTGTCATCCTGCGGCACCGCCTGAGCATATGAAAGAACCGTTAGCTTATATGAGGAAAGCCCAGGTTGGTTGTTATCAATTTTACCGTTCTTATCAAATCTTTGATTAGACTCTTTGAGGTTTATTCTGTATAGCTTTATTGTACAATTTCTAGGTTTTATACCTTAGGAAAAACATAAATCTGTCGTTGCATCAAAGTTGATAATAATGTTGTACGTGTGACTTCTTACGTACATGCAAAAAGTGCTGAAGTAATTCTCCAGCCATAAAAGAAGTAGGATATAGTGGCAGGTAAGTGAATATTGGGCAATAAAGACAATGTGAAAGATGGCAAGGAGGAGAATTTTGTTGGGGAAAAAGTATAGCTACAGGTCATTTTACTTAGGGTTCCAAAAATACTCTTGTGAAAAGAGACAGACAGGCAGTTTTGCAATGAAAGACAACAGGCTGCAGAGAGAGTGTGTTCTTGAGAAAGAATAGATATATTTAGTTCTGAGAAATGTGAAAGGAAGATGAAAAGTATGGATCTAAGAAGCTTAAGGCATATTGAAGGAGAATAAGAGAAACTGGACTATAAAAGACTAAATAAGGATTTTTGGTCGGGGAAAAAATATTTTTGCTTTGTTGGTTTTATTTTTTTCACTAGTATATGCCATTTGAAATAAATAAATAAAAATATCCACATTAAGATGGTTTTTAAAAGAATCTTCAAGAATGTGATCTAACCAAAGTATCTGAGGTAAGGATCAAATTGTATTTAAATCAGCCATGCTTAGAAATATATTGCAGTAGCCTTTTTCAAGGCTTCTTCAATCGTATTGCTGCTTATTCCAGTAAGTCTTACCTTGCTGTCCTGGCTTTCAGTCTTTAGCGTCTGGGGGCAAAGATTGTATTAAAGCATTTTTCTTTTGTGATGTGAAATGTAATGCCACAATTTACTGCCTGAAAATAATCACTCTTTATTACTTTACTATGTGAGAAACACAGAGGTGTTTCTATGTGTGTGTTTGTCTAAACCAGTTTCTTTGGTGGTTATTTTATAAAAGTGTATATAATATTTAAGTCCCCCATTCCTCCTCCCTTCTCTTTAATTTTTTATTCAGAACATGATGTCATATGGACATGTGGAATATCCCTTAGCTCAGTTAGGGTCACTGTCCCAGCTCTGTCCCCTCCCAACTTCTTGAGTACCCCCAGCCTGCTTGCTGGGGGGGTGGCAGCACGAGAGGCAGAAAGAGTGACCTTGTCACTGTGTACACACTTTTCAGCAACAGCTAAAACATTGGTGTGTTGTCAGCACTGGTTTGGTCACAAATTCAAAACACAGAAGAAAATTAACTCTATCCCAGCCAAAACCAGTAGATCCTCTTTCAAATCCTTTCTGGAAATATAACTCTTCAGTAAAGACGTATGAATCCTTTTCATAGAGAAATAATAAATAGTGATAGTTGTGAAGTAGTAATTAATACACACTTAGGGGAATTAGCATTATATTTTCTAATATGACTGAGGTACGTGTGAGCATTTGATTTTCAAGTGCACACACATTTATCACTGCGGGTAATAGGTCCGTAAGAAAACAATCATGATTGGATCAATTGAATCCCAATTAGGTTTGATTTTGTTACCCCTCTTTGAATAAAGAGCAGTAAACAATGTAATAAGCGTATGATGTCTCTTTCCAACATTTCCAAGATTTTCATTTTTCAAAATATTTAGAAATAGCTAAAATGCAAATATACAGGTTGCTAGTACCTTTTGGGAGTGAGCTCAAAGTGGAAACCAGTTTTCCAGTTTACTTCCATTAGGTATTGGAAATCTAATTAATGTTTTGAAGGTAGAAGACTGGCTTTGTTTTATATGTAGGTGGAATTTTTTTCACGTCATTTGTCTTTTACCATCACAACAGTTGCCAAAGAATATTTTGAATCTATGAAGAAAATTTATCCTAGTAGAAAAATGTTTTCCATATATTTTATATTTGATTTTTATTATGCATAGGCACTGCTAAGATGCTGTTTCCGTTATTATGAGCTTGTTAACGTTTTCTTTATCCTTTTCTATCTTAATTAATTTTGCTCTAGTTTAGAATTCTAGAAAGACGAGTAATAGTCCTGAAGATGGTTATGAAGACTGTCTTTGATATCAGTTATTGGAATGACTTTGAACCAGTAATTAAAAACTAAATTACTGGTTTTCTAGAGTAAATATTAAAATGTTCATAATTAACCCTTTTTCTTCTTGAATTTGTTCTGTTTTCTCCTTCTTAGGTAGTGAACTGAAGCTTTTGTATGTTATTCACTTCACTACCTCAGAAGAAAAGCAGCTTTCTAGGAAAGGATAGAGCACTAATAGCAATGAGTAGTAATTTTTAAATCATTCATGTAGTTGTGGTATTGTCCAGTGTATAAATTATATTTAATATTTACACAGTAATATTTAATATATATGTGGTGATGTTTAATATTAATATTCAAGTATCTTTGGATATTAATGTGACATACTGTATATTTTCTAATTGTGTCTGCCGGAGAGCTGCCCCTGTTGTTGGGTTGAGATTTTTTTTTGAAATTTGCAGTTTTTGCTTAGAGAAAAATGTACCAAATGAAATCTGTGTCCAGAAGCCTTGAATTCTACCTGCAGAGTAGGTCTCTGAAGGAATCACATTTTTGTCTAGTCTTCTGGAACAAAGAATTTTAGGATTCGTTATTGTGGAAAAAACCTGTAACTAATCCTGGTTATTTATACAGTTGTGACATATTTCTGTTTGGTTTATTTGTTGTCCACCCAGTTTCGTTTAACTTCAGTGACAGTTTATAAATGACTTTCCTACAGGACTACAGGACGGTAACTCTGATTTGTGATTGATGTGTTTGAAATTGTTTGCAGATTGCAGCCCTGCCTTCCTCAGTCTCAACTCTGGTACTGAAGGTTCTTGCTGTAACCATAGCAATTCCAGCAATGTGTTTCCTAGTGTTAAATTTCTTCGTAAAATTAGAGGAATCATCTTGGATCATTTATCGTTCCCGTCAATGAAATGACTTTAAGAATTCTGCCTCTGGCTTTTATTTCAGTCAAGGATGTTTCATTCTGTTTCTGCTCAGTGCAGGTAACTGAAGGATGTCCTGCTTGGAGGGACTGTATAACCCTCGCTTTTGTTTTGACTAGGTTGCTTTTGTTTGAATGCCTTTTACCATCTCGAAGGCTGAATTATCTTGAAGGCACCATTTATGAATGTCCAGAGGTGATTTATTTCTAACATGTCACATCCCCAGCACAATAAGTAGGTTAAAGTCTGGTCTGGTGGTTGTCAGTCACACTGCCGGTATTGACCTCGTTGCTGCTTGGAACAAGCTGGTTCTTGGTCTTGCAAAGCTGCCTCCTCTCTGCCGCTTCTGTAGCTTTTATATCTTGGAGCATATCCATTGTCCATACTTCTTTTTTTCTTTTCTTCCCCCCCACCTTAATTTTGAGCTGGATGATTTCACTTTGTTTTTTAAACTCATAGAATCGTAGAATGGTTTGGGTTGGAAGGGAACTTAAAGATCATAGGGTTCCAACCCAACACCTCCCACCAGACCAGGTTGCTCAAAGCTCCATCCAGCCTGGCCTTGAACACCGCCAGGGATGGGGCAGCCACAGCTTCTCTGGGCAACCTGTTCCAGGGTCTCACCACCCTCGTAATGAAAAGTTTCTTCCTAATATCTCATCTAAATCTACCCTCTTTTCAGTTTAAATCAATTGCCCCTCATCCTATGGCTCCACTCCCTGATCAAGGGTCCCTCCCCATCTCTCCTGTACTCCCCTTTAGGTACTGGAAGGCTCTTGCAAGGTCTTCCCAGAGCCTTCTCTTCTCTAAGCTGAACAACCCCAAGTTTTTCAACCTGTCCTCATAGGAGAAGTGCTCCATGCCCCTGAGCATCTTCATGGCTCTCTGAACTCCAGAACTGTTACTAACATCTCCTTTGTGTTTTTTTTCCCCCCTTTGTTTCCACTTTCTTATTCTATATATGGCCTAGTCATCTCCATGCTCTCTCAGTCTTTGTTTCTTCCAGCAACAAGACTGCACTTCTCAGCAAGACAGGGTACTGTAAATGCTCTACACCACCCCTCCGCGAGAGCATAACCAGTTTGTGGCATGGTGTTGTGTAACTGCAGCATTTGGAAGGCGTTTGAGTACAATAATAGAGTTAAATAAAAATGCTATAAACAATATTACAAAAAATGCTGCCATTTGGAGAACTTTCCTTACAGTCAGAACTCAGATCTGTTTTGTTTATGCAAGAGAAGGTGAGGGGATGAGTATTTGTGAGAAGTTGCTGATGAAAAATAACTCTTTCATTTGATGTAGAAAATCAGAAGAGGACCTTGTAAATGGAAAGTAAAAACAAGATATAATTTTTATTTTTTAACAGAACATTTGATCGTCTGCCCTTCCATTTGCTTCCTGTCTGATAAACTGCAGCCTTTTTTTGGACAGAACTTCAATTTTGAGGAACATGTGGTTAGGCAGAAACTAAGTGCTGTAGAATTTGTGTCTAGAGCAAATTACAAATAATAAATAGAGCTAAATGGCATTAGGAGGAGTCTTTGCTTTCAGTTGATCGAGGCCTGACTCATCATCCACAGAAAACTAAATTGAATCTAAACCCCACCAGTGCTGCTGTGATCACGGAAGCAAAATCCAAAGTCAGTTGACAAGGAAGTCAGTACTAGTTGGCATTAACTTCTGAGGAATCATCTATGGATTAGGCACCATATGGGAAGTTTGAACCTAATGCAATAGTTGGAAGAATCTGGTTGCTCTTTAAGCATTCCACTGAGGTATTGTCTACTTCAGGTTTTTGCTTTCATTAGAGAACGATTTCCTGGGCATTATTTTAGGAGAGCTATTTGAGCATTACAGATTACCAAATTTCTAACTTTCTTTTAACTTGTGATAATGTCTAAGATACCATTTGTGGAGAAAGACTTGCGCTCCTTTAAGGTCATGAAGTAGAGAAGGCATTCTCTGTACAGACTTGATTGCCCCTCTTGTAGTCATTTGAAAAATTTCCTAAGTGTTGATATGTAAGAAAGCTTGATCATTAGGCATATGTCAAAAATCAGTAATGGTGAAATATATTCTTTTTGAAGATCTGAAATGTGAACAACTCATTTTCCTGGTTCTTTATTTTCATGTAAATGATGAAATCTGTTTACTCTATTGTTTCTATTTAAACAAGCATGTAAATATTCCCTGAAGGTTTTTGCAGGTGGCAGTCAGTGACTTGCAATCCTTTCATATATATGGCTTTTTTAAAAGCTGTTTGTTATTACATGATAAATGCAATTGGAGGGAAAAGAAATTCTCTATAATTTATTTTTTTGTGTGTTTTAGGGAAGCTGGGAGAAGCGAATTCTGAAAAGTCTAAACAGCATGTGCACAGAACTCAGTATCCCACTGGCGCAGAAGGTAATACTAACTTCCTGTTGCCAAACTGACATTTTTTGGAAATTAAGCCTCGTCTTGCACACGTGTAACGTAATGTTCATCTTACATATGGTAAGGCTGGCATCCAAAACAATTTTAATACATAATAATTTTCAGGGATAGCAGCAGTGTATGCATTGGCTCAACTTGGGAGAAAATGAATTCTTTAGGTAGATCTTCCTCTTTGCTGTTGCAATAATTAGCCTTTGGAGGAAGCAGGATGTTGGAAAGCTAATTGCTATATACGTTGCTCTTAACAGAGCATTTCTGTGTGCAGACTCAGCTGTATAACTTCCAGCTGCATAGCCTGTACACTGTATGGATACACTCTGTGTGCTGGAGAAAGCTCTGGGTGAACCAGTACTTCAGGTGAGAAGAGATACTGGTACATTGCTAATTTTTGTTTGGTTTTTATTAATTTAGAGGCTTTAATTTTCAAGATTGTGGAACTGGGGAATAATGTTAGAATGTTTTGTTGTTTATCTTTCTCCTCTTGTATATCTGTGATAGGCAGCAGAGCATCTATGGTTCATCATATGAGATAACGGATGCAGCTGTGTTTGCTTTTCATAACTGTGCCAGGGAGAGGAGTTTGATGACAAAGCCCAACAGCTCTCCGGAGTGAGCAGTAAATCTTCAGTAATACGAAACTGACCGCTAATTAGCCTAAAATTCAGTAGTAAACATATTAAACTCTTCAATGGGTTCCTTTTTCCTTGAACTGGATTTAGAACTTCCTACAGTAGAACATACCTTCAGGCTGGGGATAATCTGTAAGCAGAATAAATTTGTGTTGCTAGTGCAATCTATTTTTTTAAAGCGTAACATTAATTTATATATTTGAAATAGGCTTAGTTTTACTTGTTCTGTTAAAAAGGCTGACTTTCTTGTGCTTTTCAGAGACCTGTGAATGAACAGAAAGAACTGCTTAATAAATGGAATGAAATGGGAACTGATGAGCCAGGTGAGGTTAACTAAATTTATGTGCATTAAATTTTTCTAGATAGAAAAATAGCATATTCATCTTATTTATCAGTCAAATATTTATATAATCACTTCAAGGTAAAGTGATTTTAATCCTTTTTCTCATTGGTTATGTGTCGTTTTGTGTAAATAAATATTAATTTCACTATTATTTTGTTTCAAGTTATTGTACTAACTTTGAATCATTAGTGAGAGGTTGTGGTATGCTACTCCTCATTCCAGTGCTTTAGAGCTGGGGCACAGCTCCTCTTAGTGTGAGCTCAGGCTAATGTTCAGAACTATGAATAATTAAGCTCAGACATTTTATTAACAAAAGATAATAACACTTGCACAGAACAGTCAGTCGTGTTATCCTTTGGGAGAGCAAAGCTTTGTTAGTTCATTTCCAGGTTCCTTACAAGAAATGATTTTGCAAAGGTACTAGTTTCTATGACAGCACCACCTCTGCCATGGCAAATACTTTTCACGTATTGTTTATGTTTAGTCCCTATTACTTATTTGTCAGCACTACAATTTAATTCAAACTCCCCCTCTTTTGAATACCATATCTCTCCCATGTCTAAAAATGCTTCAATTTAAAGATTTGAGTGGAATAAGTAAAAAAACTTCCTGTGTCTACTGTTCACTTACTTTGGATTTACAAAACTAAGGCACTAACAGCAGCGTAATATTGGAGAATATAGAAATAATCATAGAAATCATTTAAGTTGGAAAAGACCTTTAAGATCATCAAGTCCAACTGTAAACCTAACACTGCCCAGTCCACAGCTAATATGTGGTGAGTGTAGCCACGATAGCTGTGATAAAGTTATTTAAATCTTTTGTATATTGTTGAAATTGCTAGATTTTGTTACAGGTATGGGAAAACTATATGGTTTGTTGGGTTTTTTTCATCTCTTGGTTTTAACACAGCATTGTTGAAATCTTATTCCAGATCTAAGTCTTTTCCGGCCTGTTTATGCACCTAAAGATTTTCTGGAGGTAAAAGTTTATGAAACAATGACTCAAGCCATTGACTTTATCTGTTGCAGTCTTTTATGTGAAGTGGGAAAAATAAATGTATTTCAAAAAATTTGTCCTTTATAGCAAGTGAAATTTGACATATTTTTTACGACCCCAGGTTTTGCTTACAAAACAAAATGCCATTGTCTTTTTTTTTTTTTTTTCAATGCAGTTTTAAGTTGTACTTGTGATAAACTTTTTCTCCCAAAACCAGTTTGGAGCTAACTTTTTTTCCTCTGAGAGCAGTTTTCGAACTGATATCATAAATCATTTTACATTTTAAATTACAATGCGTTAATATGAAGCTGATAGACTGTTTGGTGGGTAGACAGTAGAACTTCATGCAGTTGAAATCATGCAGTAGGTCATCTATGAAGGCTGTGAAAAATCAAGCATGAAACAGAATTGTGGAGAATTTGGAGGCTTTTACCTGTGATCAAACCAAGCTGTTAAAAAAATGGTGATTGGTGAATCTTTAAGCTTATAAATAACAATATTACTCATCTTTTTATATGATTGGAACACACAATGTTTTAGCAAAACAGAACTTGCTTTACCAGCCATGCCTAGAGTAGACATGGGTGATGGACAATAAACATTGTTGATGACAGTGAACTTAATGCTGACATGGTAGGAGATTTTAGATTAAAATGTGACTGAAAATAAAATTAATAAAATCAGTATCTGTACATCCTGTGAGTTATTTATACAGGAAACAAATTGTTTAGAACATGACAATAGTGTAGAATTACAAATTTAAGATTGCCTCCTAATTTTCAAGATAAAACTTAGAAGTCTAATAGTGAATTAGCAATATCTATTAATATTTTGATGTGATTTAGTGCAAGTTTAGTGGAATGCCTTTTGTAGTGGTAGAGATTTATAGTATTTCTGAATTAAGTGCAAATTGTTTCATAGCTATGCATTGTGAATGCACTTCTGAATCCAATGATAAACTTTCTACAAATTTTTTTACATTTCTAAAGAGCATCTCATGTTCAGTTAGTGCTAATAACATTGGAAATTATTTATTTAGTTTGTTTTCCATCACTCTACTAACAGCCAAATTGTCTATTTTATCTTGTATCTGTAAACAAATCCATCTCATTTTAGCCTTATCCAGTGACCCTCGTGGTCACTCTTTTTTTTCTTTTATACTGTTTTCTTTCCAGGGTTTGCAGTTTCTTAAATTAATCTTTTAATTTACAAGGCTGAGAGTGAGGTTAAATGGTACTTGAATAATTACAAGATTTGTAGAGCTAGGATGTTATGGAATAATTTCATAAAGCTGGAAACTCATCTTAGAAAGAATCCCTGCCAGCTCAATGATATAATAGCAAATCTATACCCATGGAATAACAGTATGTAAGAGACTGTAAATCCCTTTATAGATCACAGTTACTTATCTTGACATTATGATTCTTGTCCCTTAGATTTTATTCGTACTTTAGGTTTTCAATTCTGTAATTTACTTTTTTTTTTTTCCTTAAATGAAATAAGATATTTTGGGTATTGTTATTTAGAAAGAAATAATTTCAGTGGAAAATGTTGTAGTGCACTGATGGAAAGCTACATAAGATTGCCAGTGTAAGAACACAGATAAAAATTCTTACAGAAAAAAGTAGTACTGAAGAACGTCAGAAATATACTGTTGGCGTTCAAACAGCTTGGATGAGGAAGTTAATTTTAATCAAGACATTGCTATGAAGCCAGCACTTAGTCATATATATCAAAAATTATTTCTGATTTTTTATTTTCTTAATTTGAGCTTACTTTTCAAAGTAAAATATGTTTGCTTCCATAAAAATTTGTCTGCTTTTTCATTTGGAAAATGCTGAGATGTAAAGCGATAGTTTGGGCTGATATATATGATAGTTGTGGGAAATGGTTTTATGCTGAAGAGACAATTTGTAATACTGATGATGTTAAGAAGAGTTCTGAATATAAATCTCTGAACACGCGCCAGGAATGACAGAGCTACTGTTTTTAAGGTACTGATGAATCTTCGAAACCCAAATTACGAAAATGGAGAGCAGCCAAGTTTCAGAAATCATCTGGGGCTAATTCAGGTGCCTCTGAAAGTTAAAGATATTCCAGAATTGGTAAGTATATTTTTTTCTTACAAGGGATTTCTGTAAGAATTATTTTGCCTTGCTAATGAATGAGATTCTAAACAATAAGGAAGAGTTTTAAGTATTGTAAGTTTCTCCTTTTGGAAATCAATCTATTGCAAATCTATCAATCTATTATTAGGAAACGTTTCTTCATGGAGAGGGTTGTCGGGCATTGGAATGGGCTGCCCAGGGCAGTGGTTGAGGCACCATCCCTGGAAGTGTTCAAAAGACAGGTTGACAAAGTCCTTAGGAATACGATTTAGTCAGGGTTAGGTTGATGGTTGGACTAGATGATCTTTAAGGTCCCTTCCAACCTAGACAATTCTATGATTCTATGATTCTAAATATGTAGTTGAAACACAGAGCATTAAAAAGTTTTATGAAAAGACATTTTTAATCAAAAATAAAACATAAACAGTAAACTATCTGCCAGCAGAGAAGTTTTCATTTTATGCCACACAGGTTTTGTGCCAAATATATAGTGTTGTACATGTTATTCGCTTACTCTTTTCCTGTGCAAGAAACTTTAAATATGTACTTTGTCTTAATTCTACAGTTCTATAGTTTTATTTGATGCTGTACAAGATCAGTACCCAACAATCAGTTCGCTTCTGATTTTCTTCTCAAAGTAACTTTAAATCCTGTTATTGTCAGATTGTAAATGGAAGGAGCTGTTTGGGTACTACTGTTTTAATTAGAAAATAGGAGAGCTTCTTAATGCTTCTCTGATAAGGCTCTTGGGGATTTTATGCGAGTAGAAAAACTAGCACCAGGGTTGGAAAAGAGCTGGGAATTAGAAATTCCTAACCTGATCTTTTGTTCACCACTTTATTACATCAAAGTGTAACTTATAGTTGAAATGACAAGTGGGGCCTATAACTAAAACTAGAGTAAGAATTATTGATGAGAGATTCTTCTCTTGAGAAACCAAAGCTTGTATTTCATAAGTATGCATTTAAAAGAACAACATCTGTTTCAGAAAAGGTTCACATTAAGCCTTTCAGAAGAAATCTCTAGTGATTTATAGAACTAAACATTGTTAATTACTGTTTTATGGTTTTGTTTCTTTGCAGAAAGAAGGCTTCAGTGAATTGGGCTTAAATATAGGCCAGCTGGGTATCGATGACTCAGCAGAAGTGCCTCCTGGTGAGCTAATGCTGTGCTTCAGTCATTTAAATAGAACACTAATGAGTAGAATTCTTTGCAATTATCAAGTAATTTGTGTATTTTTTCCACAATAAACCATAAATATTTGTTCCATAACTATGGTTGTAGTGATTTTCTTAGTAAAATATAGCTAATAGTTGAACACATTGCAAATAAGAAGGCTCAGATTTGGAGAAGATTTAAAATCATCACCTTAAGTTGAAAATAGAATAATTTCAGTGTGTTTCAAGACTTGAGGATCTAGAGAAAATTGCTTGTCTCCAAAAATACAGAAAATATCAATAAATGTTAAGCTAACTGACAGGTATATATTCAAACATGTTTTAAATAACTGTCTTTAAGAAAAGATTACAGACAATATCCAAATGTTAACATTCAGTATCTTAAATAGGGCATAGATTGTGGTGCTTTTCCATGGATGCATTTATTCCTGTAGAAAGAGGTTTTAAAATGGTCTTTCCTCATAAAAGTGGGAAACACTGTACTATCAAGTGATTTTTCTTTTAAAATGGAAAGTTACCTAATTGAAAGTATAGGTGCTGTTTAGGTATTTGTGTCCTTCAGACAAGAAAAGATCCTGTAGTGTTATTTCTTCTTCATTTTCGCTAAAGAACATTGATGTTGATGCAGGTTAATTTTTAGTGATGTTGGCAGTAAATACCAGCTGAATGTAATGGTGTGTAGTAAAAATATAAAATACATTACTAGCTGGATTATCTTATTTATTTATTGGCATTCTTTTCTATTTATTTTCTAGAGTTCTTTGAAAATGAACACGTACGTGTTGGACAGAAAGGTATGGATCTGTTTTCTTCTGTAATAAACTGAGAGTCATTAAGAATGCATTTAGTAAATGCGTAGAATGCATTTCTATCTCAAATAGAATTTTAAGGATTTAGACAGAGTAACACGAAGCATTGTCAGTAATACCACTGTAATTTCAATCGAGACAGTCAGTAATACCGTTGTAATTTAGACAGAGACAGAACAGCATTTGCAGTCTACCAGTAGCTACTAGATAAATAGCTCCATAGATATTTCATTAAAAAGGAAATAGGAAGCAGAGACATAACTTTTTGGTGATAACTTAACTTATGCCACCGCTGAATTTCATTTTAAAATCAAAAAGACTCTGGACTCCCTTCTCTGTACATACTGTTCTCATTAGTGTAATGGGGTTGACGCCTGTGCATCAGAACAGAGTCTTTTCAGTGGTTATTTGCAATTGCAGAGCTTGGTAAATATTGCAATACTTGGCCACTATGGAAGATTCTCTCATTTGTGTCTGCTTACTGCTTTTTCTGAAGAAGTTCTGGGTTGTTTTTTTGTGGGTTAAGAAATAACCTGCAAAAGAAAGGGAAAGATAAAGACATAATCACTCTATTAGCTCACTTTTGCTTATAGAAGAGACATATAAGCAATTTTTTAAATCCATCGATATATGCTCCTTACTGGCTCTTGGGATTCCTGCTAATCATTATCACCATCAAAGAAAAAAACCAGAGTGGATAGCATTTGAAAACTCCTCCATCCCTTTTATTTATTGGTTTTTTTCCTGTTGTTGTGACAAGACAGTGACCTTTCTTTCTTTTTCTTTTGCCATCCTCTTTCTATCCCACATTGCCTGTTTTCTGATCCAAGAGCAGCTCATGAGGGAACTGTCCATCCTTCTGTTCTTTTCCTGTTCTTCCAAATAAATTCCTCATCCAGACTTCCTGAGCTAGTCGTTCAACTCCACAATGTAATTTTTACTCCTCGTCTCTTGCCTGTGTTAGAGCAGTCTCTATTACAGAGATTGTCTTAGCTTTTTCTTGATGAAAAGACATAATATTTTGCAAAAATGTGAGTTAAGAGTCTTGACTGTAAACTGAAATCTCAGTTAATTCAGTGGGAATCCTACTGCATGCTCTGTTGGGTGTTGGTTATGACTGGTTGCCACTGATGTACTGATTTTGCTTTTATATTAGATGTATTGGCAAGTCTGAGGGATTTTCTTTATTTAGTAAAACCTGTCTTGTATATAGCAAAACTACTTTCTACTATTTTGTGTCTCAGTAAGAAAAAAAGAGGCAAACATTCATGGACACTGAGGTGAATCACAGTCTTTTCTAAAGTTTTGTGGGGAATGTAGGAATGTTTTTTTGCCCTCTTCTTTCAGGAAAAAAGGATCACACACCATCTGTGTTAGAGCTCTGCAGGTTAGAAAATTGGCAGACTGGTCTATTCAGTGTTAAGGAATCGTAGAATGATAGAACGGTTTAGGTTGGAAGGGACCTTAAAGATCATCAAGTTCCAAACCCCCTGCCATGGCAGGAGAAAGGAGAGAGGGCTCAATTAAGTAGATTTATAATTCCAAACCTCATCCTTCTAATTCATATCGGGGCCGATATTGTGAAATTTAGAAAAGCCAGATGTTTCTGTGAGACTTTGGAAAAATCAGAGGATACGGATTTGGAAACTTCTGAGCACCAATGCAACACCTCTCTAATGTCTAGATGATCTCACAGAAATATTCTCCCAACTTTCTCTCTGTTGTGAAAGACACGTCAGGTATGAGGGTACAGTTAATCATGTAACCTCAATGGGAAACAACACATCTGCCAGATTACGACAGCTGAAGATGCACGTTTTTCAAGTTTAGAGAATTAAGGATTGAGACACTCTCCAAGGTGTGGACAGTAGTGACAGAGTAACCTAAAGCGTCACAACAATGACTCATCTAAGCAAACCTGTCAACAGTAGAGTATTTATTTTATGTCATTCCAACGGAAAAACAAAGTATTTTGAGAAAGAATGTCTTTATCCTCCAGAGTACATATACCAGTAATGAGAGAACATGACAGTACACTCTGAAGTGGAAAATTCTTTTCCCCTCGTTATCTGTGCAAATATTTGTGTAGTTGACGTAAAAATAGGAGCGACACAAAAAAGCAGAATGAGTGGCAATCTCCTATTCCAACTGAGATACCACTCATAGTTAAGCAGGAAGATTTTGTGGCTACCTACTGCTGCTTATTCAGCTTGATGCCAGCCTGCCTGTTGCCACCAGCCTTCAGTCATCGATAATGTACTATGACGATGCATACAAAGTGCTGTTTTATGACAGAAGGCAGTACAGCCTTGCTTATTAATATCAACTGCCTTGTTTCCCAGGGAACTACTTTTAAAATTGCGTTGTGGAAACCAGATCTTTTAGATATTTTCCCATTAGCTAATGCTTACAACATGGTAAACCAGTTTCTGAAGTTAAAAATTAAAGTTTTGGGTAATTTGATAAACCTCGGAAGCCCTAAACTGCATAAATTCATTGCCTGCCTTGTTTCTTACAGTTTTAGCAGAGCAAGATAGTGCTGCAGCTCAACAATATGTTCGTCAGGGATGTCCAACAGCACTCAGAGCTGATCTGTGGGCCCTCATTCTCAATATTTCTAACCAGCCAGAGGTAAGAAGCAAAGAGAGAGTAAAATATGAAGATTAGGTGAAAACATAGAAGTGGGAGCACATAATCTTCTAGTGATCTTTTTCCAAAATAGAAATGCTCTGCTGAGTTGTCACAGAAACCGGTAAACGTTTTATGAGAAATATACACATGCCTGTAAAAAAGTCTGTGCTGTCATGAAGTCTTTTAGGCCCTTCCCTAATTTTTGAACAGATATATGAGCAAAATACCATAGAATAAACTATTAACTAGAGTTTCACAGAAATAAGGCTGTAACTACTGCCAGAATGCTAACACCCTGAGATGTTCTTCTTGCATGTGCTGAATACACTGCTTTATTTTTTGTAAAGTACAGCAAAACAGTTTTCATATACATGTAGCTGGTTTATGATCTGCTGTGTTTCACCTAGGCTTTACTGATTTATCTAACACTTTTTTTTCCTCTACCTGTTGTGTACTGTTTCTCTGCTGGAGTTGAATTGGGTGGTTGCAGAGAGTTCTTGCTCTAATATTTCTGATTTGCAGTTTAGGCTCTGTTATGTTTAGAGCTATATGAATTTAAAATTCATAAGGGCCATGGTATTCCTTTCTTCAATGTAAAACATTATGAGGATTTGGTATGGGCAGCATTGTGTGTGTTTGCATCCAATATTCTTGTTTGGAAAACTTTATTCAGTAAAGCTCTGCCTCTGTATAAAGCTAATACACAGCCAAGCCAGGGATGCTACTAGCAATCTAACATTGTAATAGTAAAAATGATAAACTGCAAGCTCTATATGCAGGATTATTTAGAAATGTGTAAGCACATTGCTTGGCAATGAACTGTTTATTACTTTTCATTTGTAGTGGTACATTTCAGAGAAACTGTGTTAGAAGAGCATCTTTAAGGTTGCAAAGGCAAACGTTTAAAAGCTGAATGGTGTCACAGTTAATATTGTCTGTGCAAACAGTCCAATTTGCTGTATATATATATTTACAGTATGATCTTGAATCACATAATCACATTTTTTTCCTGTTTGCCTCATAGATTGCACAAAGAGGATGGCACACACTTATTGAGAATCTGTTTAATTATATTTTTTTTCCTTCTGTTCGGTGTATTACCTGTTGTTTATTCACTTCATGCTGTTTAGGCAGTGCTTAGAAAACAAAATTGTTCATTATTTCATAGGGGTTTTTTTCCCCTCGAATTTTTTTAAGTTAGTGAGTTGAAAATAAATCTTAATTCTGAAAATTCCAGCATGCAGAAATTTGTAATGCTTTACTTTCCCATACTTTTTACTGAATATGATTTCCTAGGTTTAAAAACTTAATAAATAGGCGAGGTGATAAATTCATAATAGAGCATTGTGTAACTCTGTGCCTTGTCAGAAGTCGATTTTAGATTAGGATCGGTAGCCCAAGGTACCCACCATAACATTCAAACAGCTGAGAAACCAGGACCAGTAATGGACTGTCATCATCTTTGACTGGAGAAGGATGTGTGTTACAGGTAGATGTCACAGTTGACTGGTCAAAGGAGAATAAGGTTTGGATCCTCTTCAGGGATTTGCCCATAGGGACTCTCTTTATATACTTGTTTCTGGTACTTCTGTTCCAAAATCTACAGCTCACCTGTGCCAGGGATTTCATGGGCTGTGCCTGCCCAGAGGCTGCTGGGTAATCCAAACCTTCGTTTCCAAGAAGGTGAATCACCAAATTCTGCTTAAACGAGCTTTGCTGGGTCCTGCTGAAAGATACTGTCCTCTCTTGCCTCTTGAGCTACTCTCAGAGCTTCTTTTTCCTTATGCTCTTGAGTGGATACACTATGAGGTTTTTTTGGGGTGGAAATTTTGGTCTGTGGCTTTGTAAGGTCAAGAGGACTGGGCACTGCAATCCTGAAATGAACTTTGTTTCCACTTGTAAAGATACAGTTGGAGGTGTGGCAGTAAATTTATATATATATAATTTTGAGAAAAGCTACGGCCTATATAAAAATGCAATGCATTTTTAAAAAGGAAAAAGTTTACAAATCAAGGTTACGTTAAGATTTGGCAGACAGAGAAGAAAGATTGAATAACATGGAGATGGTAAGATTTTGGTTTTATAATTGAAAAAATTTTAGACTGAGCAATGTACCACATTTGTGGACACACCTTAAACTTAGTAGTAGTTGGTCATCTCATCTGGAGGAAGGAATCCAGTAAATAAAATAGTAAAATGAAACTTGAATCTTTTTGGAAACCCGAGTGAGGCTCTTACCGTTCCTCCCTGTGTGAGAAAATCTGATCAACAAGGAAGAGTCATGTGGCTTGAAAGTAAATCTGTGACCGATCTTGTTTATGCTTCAGATATAAGGACTAAATTTATTAATGCAGCATGAATCACAAGCCTCTTGTCTTACTAAGAGGCTTGGGCTAGATCCTCTCGTAGGCAAGTTGTGGCTGAAAAACTGGCGTGATTCCCAAGCCCAGACTTTATTTTGCATCACAACAGTCACAATTCAATAGAAAATTAATAAGAAGTAATAAATTAAAAACTCTATTCCTGTAGTGGTTATGATTAGTTTTGCCTTGCAAGTCCCTTTTTAATAATTTCTGATTTGTTTCCCAAACTTTTTCTCATGAATTCTAGTTCAGGTGGACAGCTTGTCCTTCAGGTCTTTTTACTAAATTATTGAGCTCTTAAAATATTTAAGTATTGTTTTACTCGGCTAATATTTGCAGTGTAAATTTGTTGTTCATGTTTTTAGGGTGGAGTTTTTGAGATGTGTAGGAAATTTTCATTCATGCTGAAATTCTAACAGCAAATGGTGTTTGATTTTTCTGAGTAATGAGTGAGTTGGCCTGATGGGTTTTTGTAAGAGTAAAGGAGAAACTATTATTTCTGAAAAAGGAAAAGGTGATGAACTGTTGACCCTTTTTCATTTAAAATCATACTGAAGAAAGTATTTGACGGAATTATAAAGAACTTGCATTCAGTTTCTGCGAGTTGCTGAAGAATCTGAGCCCAGTTGTTCTCTATTTTAAAACAGTGCCCTAAACAGGCAGGTTGCTTATTCTTGCTCCATTTTTAATTGCTTGAAATATATACCCTAATTGAAACTAATTAAGGAGGAAAATTGGGAAGGATACAGATTTCAGAAATTATACATTCTATTGGTTAAGGGTAAGTAATTCAAATCCGTGTTCTAACTCAGACAGTACTTGTGCTATGTTCTAATCACTACACTGTTTTCTAAAATCAATCTGAAGGGTGGGAAATGGGAAGTTTCTACACTTCACCTTTGCTAAAGCAAAAAGAAATGTTACAAAATGGTTTAAATACATGTGTCGTTCTTGGTGAACAAATAGCAAATCCTCTGCTCTGGTTATACCTATTTAATTTAAATTTCTTTCAGCAGTTTTCTTTTTTTTTTCTTCTTTGGAGGATACTGTTCACTGTCTATTGGCATAAACTGTAATTTTTGCAAAATTGCAAGTACCATGATTCTTTATATTTCAATTAATAATGCAGTTGAATTTAGGCATAGGAAGCTGATAAACATTTTAAGAAATTAGTAAGAAACAATCACAGTTCAGTATGATACACAAAACTTCACTGAAACTAGCACTCTAAACTCAACATGTCAGTACAGTTGAAATTCTGAAAAACAGAATTTTGTTTTTCATGTACAGAAATGTGTTCTTCCTACAATCACTGAATTCATTCCTTGCATACCAAATAACTCTATTCTAGGTGTGAATAATTCTGCAGCAATTAAACTTAATATCGTTATTCTCACTCTTAAGATGGATGGACCATGTACTTGATTACTTTTTAATTGTGGGTTTACAATAATTTTATTAATAACAGGAACAGAATTGCGTTCTTGAGTTACAATAGATCAGTAGTTGAATTATCTGGAACCCTTGTAGCCATGACTTTCATTGTACCATTTCTTATGCAGGAGTACTTGTGTGCATAGCAGAAAGAGTTAATCATTTAGTCTGCTTAGTGTAAAAAAGAAGTTTTGGGTTTTTTATCTATTAGTTCCTTCTCTTCTAATATATACAGTCATTTGAGAGGGCAAAAAAACCTCTAGACATTACTTATTTGGCAGTATTACGCTTAATTAGACTGCAGTATTGATGCTTTAAAGTTGTGACCTTAAGTATCAGAGTAGTTCTCTGTAGCTTTCTCGAATAGGATGCTACATTCATACTGCAAATAATTTACATTTAGTAAATCACAGAATGCTACGGGGTTGGAAGGGACCTCTGGAGATCATCTAGTCCAAATCCCCTCCCAGAGCAGGTCCCTCAGGAATATGTCCAGGCGGGTTTGGAATGTCTCCAGAGGAGGAGACTCCACCATCTCTCTGGGCAGCCTCTTCCAGGGCTCTGCCACCCTCAAAGTGAAGAAGCTCCTCCTCGTGTTTAGATGGAACTTCCCGTGTTCAAGTTTGCGCCAGTTCCCTTTTGTCCTGTCCCTGGGCACCACTGAAAAAAGACTGGCCCCATCCTCCTGACACCCACCCTTTAAGTATTTATAGGTGTTGTTCAGATCCCCCCTCTGCCTTCTCTTCTCCAGACTAAAAAGACACAAGTCTCTCAGCCTTTCCTTGTAAGAGAGATGCTCCAGGCCTGTAAGAATCTATTTTTATTATCCAATATTTATATCTGATCCTTTGTAAAGAAATAGTATAGTATTTATACTTCCCTTTTTCATTTCTTAGAAAAATGTAAATATTTTCCCTGTGGTAGTTACCAGTGCTTAATAAATACAGCTTTTGTCCTTATTGCAACTTAACAGTTTAATAATATATAAATCTAATCTTTTGGAATTAATAAGAGAACAATACAGTGGTCCCTAGCTGCCTCTTCATTTATTTTTCTTTTTGTGTTCTCTCCCTCTCCAAATTTCATCTCACTTCCCATTTGTTCTTTAAAACTGTACTCCAGACTTACCCTTTTTGCAAAGAAATCAGCAGTAAATATTATGTAAAACTCGGAATAAACAAGTACTTATGTGGTGTCCGTAGAGATGCATTGAAATAAAAATAGTTTAGTGGGAAGGAGCTTTGGGACTGCTGCTTTAGTCTATGAATTATTCCAAATCCATCTGCAACTGTGTTGTTCAAGTGTAGGCATAGTGGCAGAGAGGGATTTAGAGGTTTAGGAATTACATGGTGATAGTGCAATATTTAATTCTTTTTTCCCTTTGCAAGCTCTTTCTAAGAAGAAAGAATAAGCAAAAGCAGAGAAGCGTTTGTGCTGATTCTTCCCCATCATTTCCCCCTTGTGTATGTTCTCTAGACTTTCAGGAAATCACAAGAGTTTAAGAAAAGGTCTGAGTTCTTTGTGTTCTTCAAAAGATTTTTTTATATATTAATCATTTCGTCTTTTTACCCATTTAAACTATTTAGAGATTCGTATTAGATTACCATCACCCAAGTGCAGCTACTCACTAACGCTAGAAGATACGACAGAACCTGTTGGGGGAGAGGTCCATGAAAATAGAAAGTAACAAAGAAAAAAATCAGAATGATTTTGAGCATTGAGAAGGTTTTAGGTGTAGAGACACCCAAAGGTTGGAAGATACAGATCTTTGATTTGAACTAGTTCCTTCATTCCCATTTGATCTATTATCTAAAGGGGAGGTCATTTTATAATGTCTCTTATCAGCCTTATTTTTTAGCACTTAAACTAATCTAAACCGGGATGGAATGCTTCAGGAATTATGCAGTGGGTTTTTCAGCTCAGTATGTGCTTATGGCTTGGGTTTTTTTAAATTGTTAAAAATTGGCTTTCTAAGTTTAAATATGAATTGAAGTTGTATCTCAGACTGATGATGGTAATATTTTTAATTTTAGGATATCTTGTATTATGAACAGCTGAAGTCAAATGTGATTCAGCATGACCTTTTAGTGGACAGCCTGATTTACAAAGTAAGTAATTCATTAAAGAGTGATTAAGTGATTTATATATTCATCACACCACTATCTTGGGTTTTTTTTAAGAAAGAAAATGTCAGACAGTTTGATTTTAAGGAGTGTAAGAATAAGTAGTGTGAATTTATTACTGTAAGCTCTCTCCTTGTGCCTGTGTTTGCTCCCGTGTAAGAAGTTTGTTTGAGTTGAGCCCTTTAAGTCATAAAGAAACTGTAACTTCATTTGAAGGAATAACTGGTTTTGCCAGCAAGATAGCACTGGGGTCTGGCTGCTTCTGTTTCAGGTTTCAATTCCAAATACTTTAATCATCAACTTAATTATTTTTAAAATTTAAAATATGGAGTATATCCTTAGCTATGGCTCTTCCGTGAGTGAATGGTGAAACGCTGTCTTCTATTGCTATGTTAAGTTTAGCTTCTCTGTGAGCCTGAAAAGATATTCTTTTGCCTTCAAACTGCTGTATTTTTTGATAACAGGATGTAAAGCTGACAGCAAGCAACGATGACTACTATTTTGTATTTGAAGATTATTTATATCAGGTATGTAACTATGTTTTTTTTCTAAGAAAAGCTAGGAAGCTGTGGGATTATATCGTCTTTGGAGTAAGGACTGCCTTTGTTTCGTGCATAGGCAGAGTTGCACCCTAGAGAGATGCACCTCTTTGCTGCATTACATATATTTCCCTTCGGAATAACAATCCTATACATTTAAACAGATTCAGCAGGACAGGGCTTCTAAAACTCCTGCTCTGAAGGACCCTACAGAAATGTCTTCCCACTGTAGTAAATCCCAAAAGTATGAAATCCACTGTATTCTTCCCCTTTCAAGCTTTGCAATAATAAAATGATTAACAGCTGTGGCACACAGAGGAATTAAGACTGGAAAAGCATATTCAGGGCTTTAATTTAAAAAGAAAATAGTATTGATTTCCAGTGACCTACTGCAATAAGCATAAAAAATACTGTTTTCTCATATTTTTAAATTTAAGGCATTGCCTCTGCTTAAAGTAGTGATATTTATGGTTACTTCTAGGATTTCACTCATTCCCAAGTTGCTTCTAGCAATGGGGGAACCCAGCTAATTTATAAAGAATTATCTTTGTTCCTGCCTGTCAAATGCCCTTAAATAGAAGGAGATTACATTTATGAATTTCCTAATGTGTGGTTGATTGCAGTGTCAACATAGATGTCATGCAGCAAACTTACCATTTCCACAGTGCTTTCAGTTGCATTAGTCACATCTGTTAGGTTCCACTTGCTTAATTCTTTGTTTTAGAGCTATGTGAAACTAAATGATTTCTTCTTTGATGGCAATATGTGAACTCTAGTAATTTAAGGACAGTTTCTTGATTAGTTAATGCTGCTTAGTCCATATAGATATAAAAATGGGTTACTATTTAAGCATACTGTTCAGTCCTCTCTGCGTATCTTTGAGCATAATAAGCATTTAAACATTAATATTTGAAATTATAACCTCATTAAATTGTAGCCTTTTTGACTTAAAAATAGTTACAATATTAAGATCTGTATCTGAATTCGTTTCTGAATTAGCATTTGGAAAGTGACTACATAATGACAACTCAAACATTGATTTTTATTCACTAAAATATTTACGTGTAGATGTTTTCCTTGATTTGAGGGCAAAGATGATCTTCATTATTGTAACATTTTCATCGTGAGAGGTGAAAATCTCATTTTTTTTCTGCTACATTCATTATATAGACTACTAAGGCAAATTAATTAGTCATGAACAGTTCTAGTGGACACAGGATTATAATCTATGAAGGAATATGAACTTGGATACAGTATAATCTTTTAAGACCATCTGAAATAGATTTTGTTCATAATTCTTAGTATATAGCAGAGTTTAACATTTTAATTTGTTATATTTTTCTATTAACTAAATAATTATTAGAATGAAAACTATAAAAAGTACTAAACTATCCTTAGTAATTTGAAGGAGAGTCACCAAAAATCTGAAAAATTAAGTGGCTAGTTTCCTCCTTTGAGGCAAACAATACCTCAAACTTCCAATTATTAGTTGCTATAGTTTTGTTTGGTATTTGTGGTGCTATTCAGACTCTTTTCTAGAAGAATGTTATCCATTTTCCTCGATAATTTTCTCTCCCAACCTCATTTGCAAGTGCATTGCTGCCAAATGATTTTGTTCTGTGGCCTCTGGAAAAATTCTGCAGTATGAGTCACTCTGATATGGAATGTTATTTATTGATTTCATATGATAACTGGAATTTAATATTTGCCATATAAAATACGTAATGAAAATGTTAGTTTAAATGAGATAGAAATAATTTATGTTTGCACTGGGTTTATGGGGTTTTTTTGGTGACTAGTTACTGTCTCTCAGGTTTCCAAATCATTAACAGAGTGTGGCATTTGTCTGTGTATTACTTAACAGATAAAGCATCCATCAAAACCTGAGAATTTGGGCGTAAAATAACAATGAGAATATTTGGTGGGATTATTGGTACCTCTTCAGTAGCCTGCAATCCTTTCTGGGAAGAACACTGTGAAATTGTGTGACTTATTTCCTTTTCTATCTCTGCTTTCTTTATCCCAAAGTTTCCATGGGTTTATTACCTCTTTATAACTATTGAAATAGAATGCAGTTACCTTTTATCAAAAAGAAACTACTATATTAAAGCGTTGTTTTTTAATTTTTCCTCAGTCCTTTGAATTCAGTGCTTTTTTTTTTGTTTTGATTAGAAATATCCAATAGTTTTCTTTAACATTATCATTTTTTTGTGAATGAGAAAAATAATACGTGAATTAATACATTTGTAAATTCATTATTTCAGGACAGAGGTTCAATTTGAATATGTTTGTCTTACATTTTGCATAATGAATACATGCAAAGAACCTCACGCAGCAGTTTTTAGGTATAGTCATAGCTTGGGTTTGAGCTAGAGTCTATCTCTTACAAAGATGCATAGTCGTGATTTAAAGACTTCCAGATACTGGTACTGAACACTCTATTCCTAAAAAAGGGGACCTCAAATTAAGGTTACATTCTTTCCCCTATGAGAGAACATAATTTATGTGCTTTTTAGATCAGTTTCTTTTTCTTTCACCTCAGTTAACATATACAGAGAATTACACTTGCCTGTGTATTGTTATTGTCAGCTGTATTTTGGCAGCTATGAAAACGATTGTGTATTATGCAAAGATAATATTTAGCTTAAACTGTTGGAGATAAAGAAACTATTTATTTTTTTAAAAGATGGTTGTATTTGAGAAATAGCTTTGAGATTCAAAAGAGGAAAAAGTCTCAAAATATGGCCTGCTTTCCATAAAAAATAATTAGAAAAAAAAAAAGCAATAATGTTCAGATAAAATGTTAGGTTTGTATGTTTCTTTGTGACAAATGCTGATATCTGGAAAGTGTTTGCAATAATTAGTTGAAGGAAAAAAATCCATTCATTGGTATTCACGATGGATTATGCACTGAAACACCATCTAAGACATTTCCAGCTTTTACACCTTGGCTACAGTTAAACCAAACAAACTCTTAAAACCTGCAAGAGCAGAGGGTTTAAGGGATGCAAAAAAGTCAGCAGGGAGTTGAAGCCTGTCTTACTTCTGCCCTCTCGTGTACATTCTTGATAGCACAGTCTTTCATTGCAGGAAAACATGACAATTTTGAAATAGAATTATAATTATTACATTTTTTTTACAACTGCATGCAGGATGAGATTCTTTATTGTTGATTTTTTTCGAGGAATAGTGGATTTTTTTATTGATGTAAACAATAAAAAATACCAATATATTTCAGAATGTATGGGTACGAGGTGAACAACATAATCTGTGGTTTTTGAAAGACCGGAATATCGTGGAATCATTCTGTGAAACTGCTGGGAATGAAAGCGAATGTAAGGATCGGTCTTCTGGAACTGCACACGTCAAAATGCAAATGTTTTAATTCACTTATTCACTTACTAGGACTTTTCCCAGGTCACAGTAGCTGAATAGAAAAATAACCTAGCGTACGTGAAAGCAGCCAGCTTCATGCAGAGTCACTAATGCTGTGACAGAAGGGGACTAACTCGTGCCGAGACGCAACGAGGAGGGTTGGAGAACCGGGATGTTTTACTGACAGCAAGCAAATGGGAAGGGAAAATCACAGCGAGTTCAAAGGCAGCCTGGAAATTTGGACAGGAAAAGAAATGAAGTTGGTCAAGGGCTTTCAACCTTATTAGCTCTCTTCAAGAGCGCCTACTAGGTGCTAATTAAGGCAGGTCCTTAAGTCTGTTTGATGTCACTTTGTGGATCCTGTAAGTCAGCTGATTTTTATATGCTGTCTTTTCTACAGGTATTACTCTGTTTTTCCCGAGATACGTCTGTTTTGGAGCATTTTTCTTACAGTAGTGCCACCCCTCCCAAATCATACATACGAGGTAAAAGGAGTTTTGTTTTTTTAAAAAATTTTGCACAAATTTTTGTTGACAGTTGCAGTAATACAGTATGTGAATTTGCTTTGTGTTCATTCTTTATTTTCTTTATGTTAATTCTACACTATACCTAATAGACTTCATTAAAAGGACGTTAATAAAAACTTCATGTGTCCAGTTGACATCTGCACAGATTCTATACGACAGTTGAGAAGCTGATCTCATGGAGGCCAGATTGCAATGTTGTTCTTTTACTGTAGGCTTCTGTGTATAATTCTCCAGTGTTTTACTGAAATAAATTGAAGGCACAATATGGTAAAATCTTGACAACATCTGTTGACATCAGAGCTGGAAATTTAAATACGTAATGTTGTCCTCTGCAACTTCAACAGATTTAGCAACTGGGAGTGGTGATGGGATGTTATTTTCCCAAAGAAGTGAGTTTTGCAGATACTTGTAGACAGGAGTAGAACATATTGCTGAGGGATTGAGGGTCCTGTTCGAAAGTCTGGAGAATAAAGCTCTACCAAGCAGACTTATACCAATTCTTCCCAAAGCATGGCATTTTCCAGAGTGTTAACTTACTTTGGGATGTTCTTTGGCTTAACTTCTCATGTGAGTCTTATTTTTCCTAACAATCTTAAATGTATTAGTTCAATCTGCTTGCCTTCTCTGCCAAATTCTAATGGCATACCTCTGCACTCTGTCTATTTGCTTCTTAGATCCTCACCTGCTTTGGCTTTACCCAGAGGTTCCTAATTTTGTCTTCCTTCCTAAAGGCACTCACTTTTTTTTTTTCCCATATATCTTTACTTTCTGCGTTCCCATTTCCTTCCTTGGTCCCTTGTGCCATTTTTAGCCAAATGGGATCCCCATACCAAGTACAGGACTCTGCTGACAGTTTTCCTCTTGCTTCTTCCTTTGTCAGTAGAGGCAATGTTTTCTGATTACTTTCTTCCTCCCTTATTGCTTTGTAGGTCTTTTTTCTCTCCTTAACCAATTTGGGGATTCTTCACCTGCAGAGTGCTCACCTGAGAGCAGAACAGCAGTGAGATCCCAGGTCTCGCTTCAGGCACAGCCCAGAAACCCAGCTATGGGGAACATCCTACTTATTCCTAGACAAATCCGGGGAATGAAGTTGCTGAAATCTAAATCTCTGCTAAACCTGTGCGGTGTAAATCCGAAAGGCTTGTAGGTCCTATTTTTGGCTAATTTTCCGAGAGATGTGCTTTATGCTAAAAATACTCTCCTTCCAGATGACAAGTCCCTGCTGCACAGCAAGAAAACTATTGAAAGGAAAAGTGAAAAACACTTTTTCGTTTAATGAACAACTAATTTCTGTAACTGGAAAATACTGGATTTTTTTTTTTCATGCAGTAGTAGGCAAGAGCAGAGTAATTTTGAATTTAATTCAGTTGATTCAAGCTACAGGAAAATATCTCAAGTCCAGATTCCGTTGAACCTGACAAAAGTTCCCTGTGCTAAATTCTTCTGTGTAGAGTGAACAAAATACACAGAGATCTAAAAGATCTCTGAATATTCTATAATTTTTTCATATATGTAATTATATTTCTTAGTTGTATTTTCTCATTTTAAAAGTAAAATAATTACAGTTCTTGGTAGCAATTATTATTAAAAACTATATTTCTCAATAAAATGGTATTTTTTTTAATAGGGGATTTTAAATTATTAGGTTATGTTGTTAAAATAGCTCATATAATTTGTTCATTTGCAGGGAAGATAAAAAGTTACATGGTCAGTCTGTACTATCAGTGATTGTCTTGACTTAATTAATCTTTTATATCCAACAGATTACTTAAATATTTTTTGTTATATAAAAGCTATCCCATCCATCTTCCTCTCTGTTGCAGGCTTAATCCTTGAATATTTTTCCATCTCTTCTTATATCTTTTTTTAATGCTTTTCCTGTCCCTGGGTCAGTCTGCCACGGCATGTCAGACTTATCCCCTTAACCTTATCCCCTCGTCGAGCTTCACTGGCTTCAAGTTCTGCAGTAAACGCTGTTAAAGCTCCAAAGACCCACCCCAATTAAATCTCCGTGGGATACCATTGCTGAAATCTTCCTCCTCTCTTTTTTTGCCCCTTTGTCATCCTCTGTTATTGGCGCTGCATTTCAGTTTTATATCTGACACCGTACCTGTCCCATTGCATCACCTGCTTGTTTTAGGCAATATCAAATGGTCAAGAATGTAATTAGTTATTATTTTTATTATTGTAACTTGGAACCTACCTCTTTTTTTTTTATTATTATAGATCTTTACCCCTTTTAACAGTTTAATCCCGTTTTAATGATTTATTTGTTTTAATGGTTCACAGGCAAACTCGGAATGGAAGAATATGCTGTTTTCTATCCTCCAAATGGTAAGAATTAGACTATTGCCTCCTCTAGTGGTAGATTGGAAAGATACAGGATTTTTTTTCCCCTCAAATCCATGACAGCTACTTTTTCTATTGCAAATTATCTTTTGCCGTTATTCTGCAAAATTGGTCAATTTAGTGGAGTAAGCTGGACTGAAACTACTCCAAACCCACATTCAGGCTGGTGTGAGTTTGTCCGAGCGTGTGGGAAGGGGAAGGAATGCAACTGGTGGTGCAGCAGCTTGAGTTCCAAGTCTCGTGTTGCCTCGTGGAGGATCCGAAGGACACGTGCTGAGACCATCTGAGCCCCAGCTTTCCAGTACTCAACAAACCACGCCTTAAAGTCTTTTCCTTTCAAAATTTGTGTTTGTTTTAAAAATTCAGCCATAACTGATCTGTATAATTTTAAGTAAACATCATTGCTGCTGTGTTTACTTCAGTTATTGAAATTCTTTTTTTCAGCTCTTATTTTGACTATTTCAATCCCTGGTTTTGCGCTCCATTTGTATTTTAAGTTCAAGTTCTTTCCTCCTGCTTTTCAAGGCCTTGCATCACAGATCTTAAACCCGTGTCTCTGGCCTTGTCTTTCACGTCTTCTGTGTCCCACTGGTGTCAGTTGTAGCATGTGCTTTTGCTCCCCTTCCATTTTTGCCTCCACAATTCTTTGTAGCCATGAAGCGTTGTCTTTGTGACCTTTTGCCAAAGCAGCTCCCTCTTCCTGGTCCTGTATGAAAATTAATGGATGGGAGCTGGGATCAGCTGGAAGGGAGGAGAGAACTGTCATGATACCACTGCCAAGTCCCCTAAATGTTTTACCCAAGTACTACACGAATTACTAGAGGTCTTGGCCTCCTTTTTTTCCTGCTCCCACCTTGTCAGTGCATGACATTTATGGGTTGTCATTTGTCTGAAATTAGGTTCTGATTTCAGCAAAGCTTATACATAATAATTGCATGGAAATGAAGCTTTACTTGGCTTTCTAGGAACCATAGCATGTGTTTAAGCACGTAGTTGGTTGTACTGAAGTGATACAATTCCTGCACTTACATATTTACAATGCTGAGATGTAAGACTAAGTTCTATAACAGGGAAATATTTTATTAATGGATAAAAATAAATATAAAAGAAGAAAAAAAAATATTTTGTTTTGTAGGTGTCATTCCTTTTCATGGCTTTTCTATGTACGGTAAGTGTGACTCTCATAAACTCTTAAAACCTCAGGATTGCTTTTTCTTCCATATTGCAGCTTAAACCTTTTCTACAACTTTTAAAAATTGTGTGTTTTCTGTGTATGAAGACTTTTGTATATGATTTTAAAATTTCCAGGCTTTTCCTATTTTTTTATATTACCGCTTGTTCCCATGTGGGTGTTCCTTCTTTGAGAGCTTACAGCTGAGCTATACATCTTGCTGTATATGAATAGAGGGATAAAGTTTGTTGATGGAGTGCTCTTTTCAGGTGTTCCAACTTCTGGGTAGACCAGACAAGGACAAGAGTTCTTAAAAATATTAATTATGTGAAAGGCCTGTTGCTGAATCCATTTGCCTAGAACAGGCGTTAAAGGAGCATTAATTAATAGAATGGTTGCTACTTTACAGAGTGAAGGAAAGCTCAAATATCCACAAGATTTCTAGGAAAAGAGCAGAAAAATGTCAGGTCGCAGACGTAACAAGCCATCCAGTGCAGAGACTCCCAGCAACGTGAGACCATTTGTAACAGCTTCCCAGATGTTTTTCCTTTGATTTATCAAAGGTGTTTGTGGCATCAGAGGGCAAACAGATTTTAAGATTATACTTAAAAGGCTATGCTTTGCTGATAGTAAAGTTTAGTGAGCACACGATCATTAAAATCGGGCAACTTAAGTATGAAACGCAAATTTCAAACCTGAGTAGGGAACAGGCTCTCAGCCTGTCCTCATAGGAGAGGTGCTCCAGCCTGCTGAGCATCTTCTTCACCCTACCACTATTTTCTATAAAGCCACCTTCTCTGATAGAGATATATATAGATATATATTTTTTTTTTTTTTAATTTTTTTTTCGTTTTCATGACACCCATCTTCAAGCAGCGAACTGATTCTGGCCTTACAAATGGGAACCCAACTCGAAGATGGTCACTAGCCCAGGGGCACATTGGAAGTTACAGATGGCTGAATCAAAAACTTCCACCATTCCCTGTATCGTTGCCCTACATCCCAGAGAAGTTATCCTTACAGTGTATTTCTTAAGCTTCGGAAGCCAGCACTGTAGTGAGCAGGTTCTCATTAGTTTAGAGTCTTGAAATATAAAGGACTATTATCTAGAATGTGTTGCACTCCCTTTTTTAGCTTTTTATGTCAGATGATAAACTGTATTACGAAATATTTATTTCTAAATAACTGGTTTAGTATTGCTTTTGTAAATTGTACTGCTATAAATTACTTGGTTTTTTCCTCATACTTCATGCACTTAATCATTGAATTCTTTTAGCAGTTTACAGTGTTGAGTCAATTATAATTCTTTTATCCTTTCAGTTGCTCCACTTTGTTTTCTGTACCATGAACCTTCCAAATTGTATCAGATATTCCGTGAGATGTATGTGCGTTTTTTCTTCAGACTCCATTCCATCTCTTCTCATCCCTCTGTAAGTTCGTTAGGAATTAAAACCCACTCACTTGATATTCTGTTTGTTATAATAATAACAATAATATACAGTGGCATGATTTTCTATGCGATTGAAATATATTCCTTTTAAATATAATAAAATATTTCAGGTAAGCTTGGAAAAATTATTAGGTAACTCCAGTTTGGATATTTTTTGTTTACTGTGTCAATGTTAGTCTTTGCAATAGAATATCATGTACTTTGAAACAGAACAGTTCTCATTTTATGAGGGTGTGGGGTTTTTTTAAGATTCAGGTCTTTTATGTAATAGGTTTCTCTGTTCAAGAAGTCACATAAATTCATAGTCACTTTCATTTTAATAAATCACACACTTCAGTGTTTTCTGGAGTAAAGGGGCTAAAATATTATCATAAATATACAGATATTGTTTCAGTGATATCAACTTAATGTCTATTTCTTTAAGTATCTTTGTGTGACAACACATGCTTTTTAGCACTGCTAGATGAATTTAAGTACTTTAGTTACGTTTATGACCAGGACCAACTGTCTTGAACGTAAGACAGTTGTAAAATTGGCTTACCTTCTATTTTTGAAGAATAGAACATAGTAAGTTTGTTGGTTTTTTCCTCCTCCTGAAAGTGCTGAACAGTTATAATATAACTATATATAGCCATATATATTTATATTGCTTTTTGAAAACATTTCCTGGTTAAAAGAAAACCGTTTCCTTGATATACCATTTCAAGGCTGTGCATTGTGCTTTCAGTCATTTATAGCAGGGAAACCGGTCAGACTGGAATCTGTTCATTTTCGTGGTAATTTTTTAAAATAAATTTGAAAATGTGTTTGCATTTAACTTTTCTTTTTGTAGTTATCTCCATTGCTGTTTGAGTTTAGTTATCAGAGAGATACTGTTCCTCGCATCCTTTGTTTTTTAGTGCAACTGGGGTCTCTTTCATCAAAGTGGAAATATTTAAAGTAGGTCATATTATAATAACCCACTAAGTACTTAGACCCTGACATGCAAATACCGTAAGTGACTTAAAGCTGAAAGGAGCTATCACAACATTTTATTATGTTCCTAATACATACAAAGAATTGTAGGAGCAGGGCTTGAGTGACTGAAGGCATTAGAGCTGCTTGTGCCCCACTTAACTTGAGCTGTATATTCTGTCATTAGTAGTGTTTTATTGCTTGAATTAAAAACTCCTGCATAGTTACATGCTGATGCTGCTTTCTCAGATTGGGCAGGAGGGGTGTGAGTATTCAGGATGTGATCTTGTTTCATTAGGGCATTGTATCACTGTGTTTGCTCTTCGAGACTCTTCTACAAACCCACCTGCCCCAGCTCTTTTATCACCTTCGAGAAATCGGGGCTCAGCCGTGAGTACTTCTCTCTGAAGTTCCTACAAATGCTGCAGTTTCATTCACCGAACAGAAAATGCTGTTTGATGGTATTTTAATTTAAAAGATGTGGGGAAATTTTCAAAAGCGACAATGTTGATGTGCCATTTTTCCTTGGAAGTCAGGGAGTCCTTTGTCTCACCTGCATGTGTGTGCTCCGTGCGTTTCTTCCATACGTTCTATGAAAAAGAGATGAGAATTGCTGCAGAAATGCTGTATTATTCACCTAAGTTTCATTTATTCATGTCAGATCTGATGGAACCAAGTGATTTATTTCCTGGGGGACAGAAGACACAGAGATATGTTAGTTCTAGCAGAAGATACTGGCAGGGGAGAGAAAACAAGAGGGATCGTTCTGTAGTGTATTCAGGGAACCAAGTGCAATAGAATTGGAAAAATCTCTTTATTGTAATTGGTATCCATCATAGAATTGTCTTGGTTGGAAGGGACCTTGAAGTCCAACCATCAACCTAACTCTGATAAAAACCATCACTAAACCATGTCACTAAGCCCTACGTCTACCTGTCTTTTAAATACCTCCAGGGATGGTGCCTCAACCACTTCCCTGGGCAGCCCATTCCAAGGTTTGATAACCCTTTCAGTGTAAAAATTTTTCCCAATATCCAAACTGAACCTCCCCTGGTGCAACTTGAGGCCATTTCCTCTTGTCCCGTCACCTGTTCTTTGGGAGAAGAGACCGACCCCCACCTTTCTACACCCTCCTTTCAGGGAGTTGTAGAGAGCGAGAAGGTCTCCCCTCAGCCTCCTTTTCTCCAGGTTGAACACCCCCAGCTCCCTCAGCCTCTCCTCATAAGACTTGTTCTCCAGACCCCTCACCAGCTCCATTGCCCTTCTCTGGACCCGCGCCAGCACCTCAATGTCATGATACCATAATAGCAGAAACGATGAAACATTGAGGGTGATAATTGCTGAGGATCCCTCCAATACGATTGTTTGGTCAGAATACTCTAATGCTACTAGTACTTTATCAAATGAGATGCTAAACAGTTTTCTGATGGCAAAGGAAAATATTAAAGCAGCAAGAGATAATGGCTATTCTTCCTGGAAGAGAAACGCAGAAGAATAGTGAAATATTTTTAAATTTATAGAGGATCTGTCTGATGATTATGGGAGGCAGAAATATAATAACAGTTGTTTATTGCTTGTCTGCAGGCTACGGATTTCATTTAAGTGGATGGTACGAGCGTTTTCTGGTTATTTGGCTACAGATCAGCTCTTGCTTCTGTGGGACAGAATCCTGGGATACAACTCTCTAGAAATTCTTGCTGGTAATAGAATTATTTTTACTCAACGTGTTAAGTCTGGGTGGATGTAAGGCAAATAACATGTAGGCTTCAATGTATTTTGTGACAAGAAGAAAAGAGTTTGTCTTTGAATGCCATGTCAAAGAGTGTAACTTCTAGAAAACTAGAATTGCATAATTACTGCATTTCTAACAAAAGCAGGCAAGATAATTTAAGTATTATTTTTTTATGATAGCACTCCAAAAATGCCAACCACTCCCTGAACAGAATGTAGGGTGTTCTCCCAGCTTCAGTAGTAACAATAAATGAGTTCATCACCTTTCACAAAACACAGGATTTGTGTTAGTCATTTATGGCAAGTATTTTTTCAGTACTTACCGCGTCTGAGACTTCCCTGATTTTGATTCTTTCAAAGTCCCGTCTTTGGAGAGACTTTGAAAGTTTTGTACTTATCTTTTATAAAGAAAACGATGTCCTAAGATTTATGCAACGTTTAAGATGGGGGTTCTAAAGACAACATGTATCTTCAGTTGGGTCAATTTTTAAATATGAAGTAGGTGAAGAGAAAAGGTTTTGGTTCCATTTGTACCTATAATACAGCTAATGAGCTGTAATTATATGAGATAGTACAAAATAAATGAATGTTTTTTAAAATGTTACATAGTATTTACAACTGAAATATTGCTATTTAAATTAAAATTCTTGGTTTGAAATTAATTCATTGCAAATCACCCTGTCCCATTTAATTAAAAAGCTATTCATCTTCAATTCAAGCATTTTCACTCAGACTTTTCTCACAAAATGTTGTGGGTTTTCCTGTCCATTTTAAAGAATGGCCAAGGGCACTGAAACACAGCCACCCACCGTTTATCATTCTTCAGAATCAAAAATAATTACTCTGAGGGAGGGAGAATTGGCATTTTATGTCCAGGTTCATTCTAACCGCTAATTAACAGCTCAGCAACTTCAATCTTGGGCATTTTCTTGCAGTCCTGGCAGCTGCTGTGTTTGCTTTCCGAGCAGTCAACCTGATGGAGGTGACATCACTGGCCGCAGCCGAAGTAAGGATAAGTTTCAGTTGGAGGAGATTGAAATAGTTTCTGATGCTTTGCCAACAAGAGTAACTCAAGCTTCCCATGGCACGTGGTACATAGTGCAAATCTTTCTGCCTGAATTCTTACCTTAGATTAAAAAAAAAAAAATCCAACCAAAAAAAAAAAAAAACCAAAACCCCTAAGGAAATGGTGAACACACAGTACGTAACGCTGCTTTCCTGGAGTAAAAAGAAATTAAAGCGTATATTTGCTGCAAAAAATGCAACGTTAACGAATTATTTTGCGCAATGGGATTTTCTTCCTATTTTAATATATAATTATATTTTTTGGGATATATTATTTTTGAAATACTGTGGAGGGTTGTATCTTTTTTTTTTTTTTCCTCTGCCTTTTAATGTAGTTGCTTCTGTGGTTTTTGATATTATAAAAATTTTACGAGATTATTTTGGTCAACATTGAGCCTGAAATTTCACTGCGAGTACTCTCATTTCACACATGGGAAATGAAGAAAATGAAGTCATTAAGGTGAAGATTATTATTGTTTATCTCTAATAATTAGTTAAAATGTATTTTTTCCCAAAAATCTGGTGATATATTTTTTTCCAAACTTTGAGGGCTTATGATGGGTCGCTCTCCTTTTTTTTTTTTTTTTTCTTGTTTTAACATCACGAGATGTTGACTATTTGAGTCATTACATTGGACTTACTTCACAAGTACTAGCCAAGCCACAGGGTAAGGATTCTTAATTCCCAATTATTTTTAGAAGCGAGTTGAAATGTTAGACCCCTTATTCACCCATGATGCCATGTATACTTGAAGTAACGCTAATGGCTAAAATAAAGTTACTCGGTTCCTATATGTAAACATGCTTTTTCTTTGAAGTGTTAAAATGAAAAATTAAGGCATTCGTTAATTAATAAGGCATTCTGCACGCGGACATAAAACAGCATCGTTTGTTTCTAGCCAGGTCTGAATCTAATTAATGTTAGTATTGCAGTCAGTTTTTGAATTTATTTTTTTTTTATCTGACTTCTTGACTTGCTTTAAAGAAATTCGATTCAAATGTCAAGTTTAACAAGCCTTTTTTTATCTTTTTGATCCCAGGCTGTGCTCGCTGACCTTTCAACCCTGAAAGTTATGCCTCTTCTTCAGATCTTCTTGTTTGCTACCGTCACTTGAGCTGCTCCAACAACGCTGGTACCGCGGTTCCAGTCTGTCGTGAGAAGCTCATCGTCAACTATGCAATGTCTGCATAAAACCAAAATTAAACTGTATGTATAATACCACCTTAGGAATCATGACCTTAAAAGCTGAAAAGCCTTTTCTAGCTGAAAACGGTGAGTTTGCACAGGGATAGGTGCAGTGCATGCTACTGAGCTTCCCCCTAACGGCAACGGCTAGTACTTGTACGTTGGGAATGGCTAGTTGGGCAAACAACCACCATGGATCAGTGTCTGCAACGCATGTAACATTAAATTAAATAAAGTAACTCTAATTCCTCATCTTGAGCGTTGTGGTGTTCATGTCAGCGTTGTGAAAGCTCTCTTTTTTTATGAAATGACTTCTTCAAGCTGACGGCTTAGAGGGTATCAGCTCAAATACCATCGGTTGAGAAAATAACAATATTTTAACTTGCAGGAATTTTTTCTCGTTTTCTGAGAAAAAGCTAGAATAGTTCAGCAGTTCTGCTGTCTCGTATATTCTTCACAGAAAGTCTTCTTTCTCACGTTAGCTACTTCCATTTGTTCTTTTTCACGTACAGAGATGTAGTCACTCGTTCCTCGTTCATCTCCAATTAGGGATACAGCTCTCTCGGGCGTCTTCCAAAGCTCCTACCCGGCGTCCCATCAAAGGCCCCGTGTCGTAAAGCATGTTCCCCTGCAGAGAAAGCCCGAGCACGGCTTCCTTCAGAACGTGTTGGAGCCAGTCCTCACACGAGCCAAAACATTCCCTGGAGAGCGATGCCAGGAGCCCTTTCCCCGTGCCCCGGCTCCTCCTCGGGGGGAGCAGCTCCGCGCCGCTGCCAGTTCTCCAGCCTTCTCCGATTCAACAGCTCGGGCTGCCGTGTGGCATCCAAACTCGTATCGATGTGTGACGGATTGTCACTGCGCCGGCGGGCTGGCTCAGCCTCACTTACCCCTCTCTGAGGTCCTCCAGCTTTTTCCACTGATGTAGCACCAAGGTTGGAATCGATCATCTGATCTGATTGAGCCTATCTTAATACCTGAAAAAAAGGATCACAATCCCAGAATCATAGAATGGCTTGGGTTGGAAGGGACCTTAAAGATCATCGAGCTCTAACCCCCCTGCCATGGGCAGGGACACCTCCCACCAGACCAGGTTGCTCAAAGCCCCGTCCAGCCTGGCCTCGGTATTAATTTAGAAATCATGACCTTAAAATTCTTACAATCAAAAGAATGTAATGGGTAATAGAGCCACTGTGCTTGCCGTGGGACTTCTGTCTTCACTGAAGTTCCATACGTGTCCTTGTCATCATTTGTCACCCACACTGAACGTGTGACAGTGAAACATGAACCCTTCGTGGACTGCTCAGACGTTGTCTGTGAAGTGATCTCAGCTGGAGCCTCAGACGGGGTTATGAGCTTTACGTCTGCGATTCTTCTTGTCACTGTCGGGATAATGCAGTAAGAAAGTTACTGAAAGAGGGGAGATTTGGATGAGATCTCAGGAAGAAATTCTTTCCTGTGAGGGTGGTGAGACCCTGGAACAGGTTGCCCAGAGAAGCTGTAGCTGCTCCATCCCTGGAGGGGTTCAAGGCCAGGCTGGATGGGGCTTTGAGCAACCTGGTCTGGTGGGAGGTGTCCCTGCCCAGGGCAGGGGGGGTGGAACTTGATGATCTTTAAGGTCCCTTCCAACCCAATCCATTCTATGATTCTATAAAGTTACTGAGCTTTTACAGATTCCCAGTGAATTTATGAGGCTGATTTTAAAAAGGGTGAAGTTGTTGACTCGGTGTGATCACTTGTTAAATAAGAAGCCAACTGCTTAGCAGATAGGACATATTGAATGAGAATATTTGGGGAAATTTTGTTCTGGATAACAAAGAAATTTGATCTTTTCCTTAATATTTGCAAGAGATGGTTTAACCAGAAGCTTTTCTGTGACATTTAATTTTTAGAAAGAGGACACCAGTGACAGCTTTTATCTTTACAGGAAGCATTATAGTGCTTTATAGATGGGGAACGGAGTCATGGAAAGATTAAGTGATTTGCTAAAGATTACAGAGTAAATTCCTGTAAGAGGTGATCAGTCTCTGCTCTCCTCAATTCCTGATTATCCCTGGGGATGCTCAGTTTGTGCATTAACCACAAGACCTTCCTTCATCTTCAGAAGGGCATGTGATGCACATATACCTCTAAAAACGCAGCGTTTTGCACTTTTTAAAATCATTAAGATTGGGTAGCAATTTGGAAATGATAATGTTACAAAGCAGTCACATGGGTTGTGGGGCAGTAAGGTCATTACAAGGTTGCCACGGCTTTTTAGGGAATTAAAAGTATTTATTAAATAGCCGGGGAGATTCCCTAGAGGCCTGGTGACCCTCTAATTCCCATCGGTCTCTGCAAGTGCCAGGTGCAGGATCTGAACATTACCCTGACCCATTCCATCCTGGGATCCTTGAGCAGCACTTCTGCTCTTCTTTTTTTCATTTCCAATAGTTTTGAAAATGTCACAAGCAGGTGGAGATAGAGACTGTTGGGTTCTAGTTTGAACAAGCAGTTCAAGGAAAACAAACCATACTCTGTCGGTCACAGAACTGTAGAATCCCTAGCCTGGAGTATGTGTCCACCTTTGGACTCCACAGCATCAAAAGGTCACGGACCTGTTGGAGCAGGTCCAGAGGAGGCCGCAAAGATGCTCAGAGGGCTGGAGAACCTCTGCTGTGAGGACAAGCTGAGAGAGTTGGGGTTGTTCAGTCTGGAGAAGAGAAGGCTCCAGGGAGACCTTAGAGCTCCTTCCAGTCCCTAAAGGGGCTACAGGAGAGATGGGGAGGGACTCTTGGTCAGGGAGTGGAGCCATAGGACAAGGGGTAATGGTTTTAAACTGAACAAGGGGAGATTGAGATGAGATCTCAGGAAGAAATTCTTTGCTGTGAGGGTGGCGAGACACTGGAAGAGGTTGCCCAGAGAAGCTGTGGCTGCCCCATCCCTGGAGGGGTTCAAGGCCAGGCTGGATGGGG